>CM076681.1:120023421-120623421 GCA_038501925.1 Xenopus petersii
GGCTGTTTTTGTCCTTTAGCAAATCTCTCAAAACTTGTATCTTCTTTTTTTTTAAGGCCAGTAATAATTCTCAGTAGTTAAGATAAGATGGTCGGAGGCAATATAACATATATATATATATATATATATATATATATATATATATATATACATATATATATATATATATATATATATATATATATATACATACATACATACACACACATAAATGCAGATATGGGACCTGTTATCCAGAATGCTCGGGACCTGGGTTTTTCCAGATAGCGAATATTTACGTAATTTGGATCTTCATACCATAAATCTACTAAAAAAATCATGTGCACAAACCCAATAGGCTGGCTTTGCCTCCAATAAGGATTCATTATATCTCAGTCGGGATCAAGTACAAGCTATTGTTTTATTATTACACAGAAAAAGGAAATCTTTTTATTTTTAATTTTTAATTATTTGGAGAAGATGGAGTCTATGGTAGACAGCCTTTCCATAATTTGGAGCTTTCTGGATAATGGGTTTCCAGATAACAGATCCCATATCTGTATATATATATATATATATATATATATATAGAGAGAGAGAGAGAGAGAGAGAGAGAGAGAGAGAGAGAGAGAGAGAGAGAGAGAGAGAGAGAGAGAATTTTATATATATAAGGAGAATTTTCTAAGCTGAATTCCTAGGAGTTAATTTGATGCAGATGACTAAATATTAACATTTTTGGCAGAACCATCTGAAAAAGCATTTGGTGTATTTTATTGAATGAAATAAACCCATAGGAATGCCGCTTAGATATATGGAACGATTTGGGATCTCCTGAGATATATTTTAGGATAGGCAGTCCTCCATCTGTATGTGCGACCTGGAACATCAGGTATATCTCTGGCCTGGATGTCAGAAAATGACTAGATAATAGCTTCAGAAGGTAAAAATGATTATTGCCATAGATCTATCACAGGGGTGGTTCGCCTTTAAGCTAACTTATAGTTTGTTATAAAATTGCTCATTCTAAGCAGCATTTCAATTGACCTTTACTTTTTTAATTTCTTCTGGCTCTGGCTCTTTCCAGCTTTCAAATGGGGGTCACTGACCCCATCTAAAAACAAATGCTCTGTAAGGCTACAAATGTATTGTTATTGCTACTTTTCATTCCTCGTCTTTCTATTCAAGCCTCTCCTATTCACATTGCAGTCTCTTATTCAAATCAATTTGTGAGGGTAATATGAATCCTAGCAACTAATTGGCTTAAATTGCAAACCGGTCAGCTGCTGAATAAAAAGTTAAATAACTCAAAAAGGAATATTAAAAAATGAAAACCTACACAGTATATTACTCTCTACAAAACTAAAAGTTATTTTAAAGGTGAAAAAGCCCTTCAATGTCATGATGCCAGTGATATATCATTGAACATAACTTTAGAGGAGACCTTTGATGAAGATGAACATGTTATACCTCTCATTGTGCCTGTTTGCTGCAGACAGAGCTTTTGCACAACTCAGTTGTATGTTTAGATCCCATAGCAGCAGACAGTGGTGCTAAAGGACCAGTAAGACCAAAACATCAAAATACTGCATTGAAACTGAAGAGATAGTTATTCCTATCCTGTAAAGAAGACTGATGTGTCTTCTGGAACTTTAAATAATACTGCTTTATAGGTTGGGGTTACAAGCTCTGCTATATGAAAGGTAACATTAAAAATATAATGTTTTCTACAAATGGTTTGGACATTCTTGATTTACAGCATATATTACAGGCATATAAAGTGATTTTCTGTTTTTATATTCTGGGGTTACTGGCTCCTTGACACCTTCCACCCAAGTGATTACACAAATTTTGAGCAAAGTTGCCAGAAACATACTCTCTGGATACCTGACCTGGAGCATAAGTGAGCCTTACCCAGCTGTTAGCTGTATCCACCTGCTTGTCATTATCCCGGTGAAGAAAAATTTTTTTTGAGGGGGCAAAGTTGTTGCATTGTGGCAGTGCACAGTTGCTATAATTTCACCGAGGATGTTGTTTTCACCTGCTGGAGCACCACACCTTTCTCTGGGTTCTTACAGTCTAGTGTTGCTTGGTCCATGTGGTGCTTCCTCACCAAGTGGCAAATGATGGCTATGAGGACAATGAGAATGGACAAGATGCCCACACAGATTCCAAAAGCCATAATGGGCTGCTGAATAGAATGGTCACCCCCAGATGGAGTTGGTTTAAAAGGTTGCAATGGTGTGGTTGTGATGCCTTCACCTGAACCTTCAGCAGGAGAACAAGAATTGTCCTTCTCAAGGATGAAGCCCTCTGGGCAATAGCAGATGTAGTTTCCAGGCAAATTCAGACACAAATCTTTGCAAAATCTAGATTCACATTCATCAATATCTCTACACAGATATGTAGATTCTTCATCTGTGTCCAGAACATATCCTTCGGGGCAATTGCATTGGTCAACAAAGTTGTCATTGCAGAAAGCAGGGCAGATGGTGCTGTTGCAAAACTGGTTGCACTTTTTAGGATTTTTCTCGTCAACGATGTAACCTTCACCACAGACACAGTTGTACCCCCCAGGGAAATTTTCGCAGTCATACTCGCAGATGGTGGTTGGGATGTCACATTCGTTGATGTCTTCGCATTGCCCATCAATCATCTCATAGCCATCAAAGCAGGTGCATATGAAGCTCCCCTCTGTGTTGATGCAACTCTGCTCACAGATATCTGGGATGAGGGCACAGTCATCAATATCTTGGCATGTCCTTCCATCCTCTGCCGGGGAGAAGCCCTCAGCACACACACAGGTGCCAGTTGACTGGTCAGGTATGCACTGCAGACTACTTGGTGGGGGGATACAGCTCCTACCATCATCACTAAGGATCATGTTTTGGCTGCACTCACACTTTGAGACCCCGGTATCCCCATTACAAATAAAGGAACACCCCCCATTTTCAATCATGCAGTTCCAAGCTCCAAACTCATCAGAAGTCCATTTCATCTCTCCATCACCTTGATCTCCACATACTAGTGAAAGGTGGGCACTGGGTATGTCTGCCTTGGTCTCAGGGGGCAGAAAGGTGATTCCTGGGCCTGCCATGCCCAAGGGTGTTTTGTAGGTGATGTCGTACCCTTGGGGTAAAAAAATGGGTTGGCATGAAGCAGAGTAAGGGATCTCGCACAAATATCCATCTGTTTTGGAAGTGCAAAGGGCTTCTTCCCAGAACAGGTCCCTGTGAACGACCGCACACAGATCCCCACATTTTATGTCATTGCTCTTCCAGTTGGAATAATTGGTGTCACTCTCACCTGTCACCCACTGAAACCCTCTCAGGGGCAGGGAGATATCCATGCACTTCTGTTTCAGCTCCAGCCCTATCCACACACTGGCCACTGAGTCGGCAGATTTGCCCATGAGCACCTCAATGACTTCGGCTTCCACAGAGCTTCGCACGGCCATCAGATGCCCCCCCAGGTCACTGCACTGTCTCTCTGCCTTCTTGTACTTCTTGCTGTTCCAGATGGCAAGATAACAGGACTCTCCAATGCAAGTAAAGTTTGGCAGGTTCTGGTCGGCGAGCGATAGGATCCCCAACTGAGCTGAGAGCAGAACCCCCAATATGCTCTGCAGAAGTCGACTCATCATGTGGCAGTGAAGGGGGGCTCAGAAGGACAGTGGTAGAAGAAGGCACCGGCAGCACAGGGATAAGGCAGCAGTGGCAGCAGTACCGGGATCCTGGGATCTCTGAGCTCTGTGTCATGTCTCAAAGTTTGTAGGCAAGTTTATAAAGTGTCCGGCCCTCCCTACAGCCCCATACAAGAAAGGAAGGAAGCATGGGCGGATTGTAATGAAGGCTCGGGGAGGCTTAGCCTCTCTAAACCTGAAGGGTCATATTTCCTATGAAGCACTAATTCAGGACAACATCTGCATAAATCACAGAATATTCAGCATGAGCAAGGGCACTTTTTCCACAGTGAGTGAGTGGAGGGGGGAGGAGACATGAGGGTGGGGCCTGGTGACAGAGAGCTCAGCATGTCAGGAAGAACTAAGCTCACAACTGCACAGGACCGGGAGGGGATGGGAGACATCTGAGTTTGTTTCTCGTTGCTTTTATTTCTATATTTCAGCTTGGTTCCTGTGTGTGTGTGTCAGTAGGGCCTGAGCAGCTTCAGTCAATCACTAATTCAAATGCCACTCACTGCTGTAAGCTGCTCTGTGCCCAGGGCATAATGTTCTTGCATTGGATTTGATCCACAATAATTTTGGGGTATTGTCTAGGATCTGCATTTTATTTATTCTGACAGATATTAGTGTGTATGTACCGCAGATTCCTCCCACACCCCAAATATATCAGGAAGCTCCTCCTGCGATAACTGACCCTAATGTGTGAATGTTATAGGGACATCCGATTGTAAGCTTCACTGGGGCAGGGACTGATGGTAATGTGATAGAGAAATTAGACTGTAAGCTCACTGGGGCAGGGACTGATGGAAATGTGATAGGGAAATTAGACTGTAAGCTCACTGGGGCAGGGACTGATGGTAATGTGATAGGTAAATTAGACTGTAAGCTCACTGGAGATGGGACTGATGGAAATTTGATAGGGACCCTAGACTGTAAGCTCACTGGGGCAGGGGCTGATGGGAATGTGATAGGGACTGTAAGCTCACTGGCATATGGACTAATGGAAATGTTATATGTATATTAGATTGTAAACTATTATGAAAAAGACAGAGCAGAATATTGCTATACAGTATGTAACCTCCCCAAACCAACTAACTCCCCCTCCACCCAATGGAAGGAAGGAAGCGACTGGAAGGAAGGGCTGGAGCTGCTGCCAGGGATGATGGGGACTTGCCTTCAACACTCGCATTTGTCCAGTTGCCACCCAGTGACCCCGGGGCCCTTCTACATGACAATCAGTTAAAGTAACGGTAAAGGGTGGGGCTCCTGCTGTATCAGGGAGCAACTCTTATACATGTGGGTGAGGGGGTTGGGGCAGGGACATCTCACATATATACAGAATATCTCACTCACTGTTGCCTATATACAGTATATCTCACTCACTGTCGCCTATATACAGTATATCTCACTCACTGTCGCCTATATACAGTATATCTCACTCACTGTCGCCTATATACAGTATATCTTACTCACTGTCGCCTATATACAGTATATCTCACTCACTGTCGCCTATATACAGTATATCTCACTCACTGTCGCCTATATACAGTATATCTCACTCACTGTCGCCTATATACAGTATATCTTACTCACTGTCGCCTATATACAGTATATCTCACTCACTGTCGACTATATACAATATATCTCACTCACTGTTGCCTATATACTTATATCTTACTCACTGTAGCCTATATACAGTATATCTTACTCATTGTCACCTATATACAGTATATCTCACTCACTGTCACCTATATACAGTATATCTCACTCACTGTCGCCTATATACAGTATATCTTACTCACAGTCGCCTATATGCAGTATATCTCACTCACTGTCACCTATATACAGTATATCTCATTCAATATTGCCTATATACAGTATATCTTACTCATTGTCACCTATATACAGTATATGTCACTCACTGTCACCTATATACAGTATATCTCACTCACTGTCGCCTATATACAGTATATCTTACTCACAGTCGCCTATATACAGTATATCTCACTCACAGTCGCTTATATACAGTATATCTCACTCACTGTTGCCTATATACTGTATATCTCACTCACTGTCACCTATATACAGTATATCTCACAATGTGTGTGTATGTGTGTATGTGTGTATATATGTGTATATATGTGTATATATATATATATATATATATATATATATATATATATATATATATACTGTATATATATATATATATATATATATATATAGTAATAAATGGACCCGCACTCCAATGTTCTTAGTGAAGAAAAGTGATGCGTTTTATTCACAATGCATATCCAACGTTTCGGTCCACACTGGGACCTTTCTCAAGCATCCTTGATATATATATATATATATATATATATATATATATATATATACAAACAGCAAAAAGGGTCCGCACTCTCAGGTCTTAAAAATGTAAAAAAGTTTTATTGTTAATGCCAGACTAACGTTTCGGCCTCCTCCGAGGCCTTTCTCAAAGTGTCTAGTAGATTACATGAATGCCTTAAATACAAGAGTTGGCGGGAACATAGACAAATTGGAACTGACGTGTTGTTGCATCATTGAAACGTAACAGCCATACAGATGCCTGCATATAAATGTGTTAAAAATACATAGCACATACACAAAAAGCATTTATATATCATTTCAACTTTTTAAACAATAAAACCAAAATATTGCTAAAAGCACAAACTAAAGTAACAGTTGCTAGTGTTCATTTCCTTATCTCAGAATAAGACAATGTTGCAAAAATGTTACACAAGATGCGTCAAAAATTGAGTTAAGTTGAAAGGCCTGCTCTGAAGTTCTGTCCATCTGTTATATTGATCTATATATCAAATATGTGTAAGTATAAAAACTACCTCACAGTTAACGGTAAGTGGCAACCTGCAGAATAACATATGTTCCAGGATTCAACTAAGTGGGCCCCTGCTGCTAAATCCAAGTTCAGCCTCTGAGGGAGGGGCATTCAAATGTAATATCGCCCACCTGTATGGCCCGCTATAGTGCGTTAATTCATACCCCCGTACTGGATCCGTGACTTCTCCACTACGCTGACTCACTCATTCAAAGTAATCACTAAGTGTATGTGTCCCTATAACCCGTAAACCAATAATATATGTGAATATTGAAGGAATCCAAACCATGTATAATAACCCATAACTAAATAAATACACCCTCAGTTACCCATAGTTCAGTATTAATTGTTGTATGTTAACCACCCGGTTTCCCAAACCACTATATCTCACTTAAACACGTGCCCAGTAAGAAGTCTCCCCGAGTAACCATAATCAAATAAGTGTATAAGTATAGACCCCACAAGATTAAATATAACCCACGTGGCTAAAAAACAAAAAATATAAAAAATATATATAAAAAATACAAAAAATTCAAAAAGTATTCAAAAAATATAAATAATATAATCTTAGGTCGATATATAAAATATATAATAACTTAAGTGTTCAAAGAGTCAGTCTCACGCCACACTTCAATTGTTAATCGTCTCCCAACTCAGGATAGCCCAATTTCCACTGAATGTTCAAAAGTATCAGGCCAATTCTATCGACAGCAGGTGTTAGTGGAGAGGTTATAGAACATGTCGGGCGTGTGCATTTCTGAGTCCCATATACACAATCTCTTGGATAAATAGTTCGGGACATCACATACCGGCCCCTGCATGCCTGCGTTCACAAACAGCACCACAGAAAGTTTTACCTTCACTGCAGGACAAATCACGTATCACCGTCGATCCTGATCGATCTCTCACTTGTACACACAATGCAGTGATATGATGCAGATACAGGGCCAACCGCGGGAAGTTTAAAATATATTTTCCATGTCAAACCTATGCTCGCCGTAGTTGAAGGGCGAAATATTAGTGTTGGTGTCTGGTGAATCCGCACAGGCATTAGGGACACGGAAGGCAACTGCAGGAGTGACCGCGCGAGGAGCATCAACATTCAAACACCGGAACCCTGCCGGCTTGGAGCGCCAAACTCACATGCGGCCGGCCTCTCCGGACACCAGTCTCCTCCGCTATCTCAAGGAACGCCGTCGTATGTAGCTGTCTTTATTGGCTAGATATATCCTTATGGTAGCCATGCTGAACCACTCCGTCTATCATTCTTTATTTGTTGAGAGTAGTAAGCAGATGGAGTCTAATACGAACGCCAAAACCACAGTAATCCTTCTAGGTTGCAGGTTAGCGGTCTCCACTCCAGACCATTGCGGGCCTCTGGGGGATGTGTCCACTGCGTCAGCCAACAGTATATCTTGCAATGCCAATCTTGAAAAAACATTCAATAAATTAAATTGTTAATGTATCAGAAGTATCACGGGTGCGCGGCTAAAATTACAAGTAACAGTCCACGGAAAAGCCAGCACTCTCGATAAATGGTTTAAATTGCCTGGGTGCAGTGTCCAAAATTTCAATGTACAAACAGCAAAAAGGGTCCGCACTCTCAGGTCTTAAAAATGTAAAAAAGTTTTATTGTTAATGCCAGACTAACGTTTCGGCCTCCTCCGAGGCCTTTCTCAAAGTGTCTAGTAGATTACATGAATGCCTTAAATACAAGAGTTGGCGGGAACATAGACAAATTGGAACTGACGTGTTGTTGCATCATTGAAACGTAACAGCCATACAGATGCCTGCATACCGTTAACTGTGAGGTAGTTTTTATACTTACACATATTTGATATATAGATCAATATAACAGATGGACAGAACTTCAGAGCAGGCCTTTCAACTTAACTCAATTTTTGACGCATCTTGTGTAACATTTTTGCAACATTGTCTTATTCTGAGATAAGGAAATGAACACTAGCAACTGTTACTTTAGTTTGTGCTTTTAGCAATATTTTGGTTTTATTGTTTAAAAAGTTGAAATGATATATAAATGCTTTTTGTGTATGTGCTATGTATTTTTAACACATTTATATGCAGGCATCTGTATGGCTGTTACGTTTCAATGATGCAACAACACGTCAGTTCCAATTTGTCTATGTTCCCGCCAACTCTTGTATTTAAGGCATTCATGTAATCTACTAGACACTTTGAGAAAGGCCTCGGAGGAGGCCGAAACGTTAGTCTGGCATTAACAATAAAACTTTTTTACATTTTTAAGACCTGAGAGTGCGGACCCTTTTTGCTGTTTGTACATTGAAATTTTGGACACTGCACCCAGGCAATTTAAACCATTTATCGAGAGTGCTGGCTTTTCCGTGGACTGTTACTTGTAATTTTAGCCGCGCACCCGTGATACTTCTGATACATTAACAATTTAATTTATTGAATGTTTTTTCAAGATTGGCATTGCAAGATATACTGTTGGCTGACGCAGTGGACACATCCCCCAGAGGCCCGCAATGGTCTGGAGTGGAGACCGCTAACCTGCAACCTAGAAGGATTACTGTGGTTTTGGCGTTCGTATTAGACTCCATCTGCTTACTACTCTCAACAAATAAAGAATGATAGACGGAGTGGTTCAGCATGGCTACCATAAGGATATATCTAGCCAATAAAGACAGCTACATACGACGGCGTTCCTTGAGATAGCGGAGGAGACTGGTGTCCGGAGAGGCCGGCCGCATGTGAGTTTGGCGCTCCAAGCCGGCAGGGTTCCGGTGTTTGAATGTTGATGCTCCTCGCGCGGTCACTCCTGCAGTTGCCTTCCGTGTCCCTAATGCCTGTGCGGATTCACCAGACACCAACACTAATATTTCGCCCTTCAACTACGGCGAGCATAGGTTTGACATGGAAAATATATTTTAAACTTCCCGCGGTTGGCCCTGTATCTGCATCATATCACTGCATTGTGTGTACAAGTGAGAGATCGATCAGGATCGACGGTGATACGTGATTTGTCCTGCAGTGAAGGTAAAACTTTCTGTGGTGCTGTTTGTGAACGCAGGCATGCAGGGGCCGGTATGTGATGTCCCGAACTATTTATCCAAGAGATTGTGTATATGGGACTCTGAAATGCACACGCCCGACATGTTCTATAACCTCTCCACTAACACCTGCTGTCGATAGAATTGGCCTGATACTTTTGAACATTCAGTGGAAATTGGGCTATCCTGAGTTGGGAGACGATTAACAATTGAAGTGTGGCGTGAGACTGACTCTTTGAACACTTAAGTTATTATATATTTTATATATCGACCTAAGATTATATTATTTATATTTTTTGAATACTTTTTGAATTTTTTGTATTTTTTATATATATTTTTTATATTTTTTGTTTTTTAGCCACGTGGGTTATATTTAATCTTGTGGGGTCTATACTTATACACTTATTTGATTATGGTTACTCGGGGAGACTTCTTACTGGGCACGTGTTTAAGTGAGATATAGTGGTTTGGGAAACCGGGTGGTTAACATACAACAATTAATACTGAACTATGGGTAACTGAGGGTGTATTTATTTAGTTATGGGTTATTATACATGGTTTGGATTCCTTCAATATTCACATATATTATTGGTTTACGGGTTATAGGGACACATACACTTAGTGATTACTTTGAATGAGTGAGTCAGCGTAGTGGAGAAGTCACGGATCCAGTACGGGGGTATGAATTAACGCACTATAGCGGGCCATACAGGTGGGCGATATTACATTTGAATGCCCCTCCCTCAGAGGCTGAACTTGGATTTAGCAGCAGGGGCCCACTTAGTTGAATCCTGGAACATATGTTATTCTGCAGGTTGCCACTTACCGTTAACTGTGAGGTAGTTTTTATACTTACACATATTTGATATATAGATCAATATAACAGATGGACAGAACTTCAGAGCAGGCCTTTCAACTTAACTCAATTTTTGACGCATCTTGTGTAACATTTTTGCAACATTGTCTTATTCTGAGATAAGGAAATGAACACTAGCAACTGTTACTTTAGTTTGTGCTTTTAGCAATATTTTGGTTTTATTGTTTAAAAAGTTGAAATGATATATAAATGCTTTTTGTGTATGTGCTATGTATTTTTAACACATTTATATGCAGGCATCTGTATGGCTGTTACGTTTCAATGATGCAACAACACGTCAGTTCCAATTTGTCTATGTTCCCGCCAACTCTTGTATTTAAGGCATTCATGTAATCTACTAGACACTTTGAGAAAGGCCTCGGAGGAGGCCGAAACGTTAGTCTGGCATTAACAATAAAACTTTTTTACATTTTTAAGACCTGAGAGTGCGGACCCTTTTTGCTGTTTGTACATTGAAATTTTGGACACTGCACCCAGGCAATTTAAACCATTTATCGAGAGTGCTGGCTTTTCCGTGGACTATATATATATATATATATATATATATATACAGTAGAACCCCCATTTTAAAATCCAGAAAAATGTAAAATCAGGGAAATGTATTATGCATTAGATATACTGTAGGTGGGACCACAAAACAACAGTGTAAAATGAGGGAAAACTTAAAATCAGGGGATGTAATATGGGGGTTCTACTATATATATATATATATATATATATATATATATATATATATATATATATATATATATATATATATATATATATATATATATATATATATATATATATATAGCTGGATGTCAGCACAACTCGTATAAGAGTGAACAGTGCCTGGGTGCATGTAGCCTGAAATAATAAATGCAGGACCAAAAAAGGCTCACACACACAGATCTTATGAAAAAACAAAAGTGTTTAGCAAAATATGGCTATGGTTTTGGCTTGTAGCCTTTCTCTCTTTGCTAGCCGAAACATAACTCGTATTTTGCTAAATAAACACTTTTGTTTTTTCATAAGATCTGTGAGTGCGAGCCTTCTTTGGTCTTATATATTTATATATATATATATATATATATATATATATATATATATATATATATATATATATATATATATATAAATGGAAAGGATTTTTTCTGATGTTTTAGCTTGCTGTCCATTACAGTGTAATCCAGTTAAATAACAAGGGCGAGCGAATGCTCTGTGGTAGTTTTTGCCTGGTACTGGGCTGGGCCTGAGGGATGTTTGGGTGGGGCTGAGGGGCGGGGCAACTTCGTCGCACTTCGCCGCACTTCGCCAGGCGTATTTTCGCCAGCGCTCTGCAAATTCACTAAAATCCAAAGTTGCGCATAGGGGTAGCGTAAGTTTTCAAAGTTGCGCTAGCGTTAATTCACCAAGCGAAGCGAAGTTTAGCTAGCGATGGTTCATTTGCATACGGCGCGAAATTCAAATTTCAATGGAGGAACACGTATCACCACTTCAAATGCCTAGAAAACCTTCAAATCAGCAAATAAAATTTTTATTTTGCCCTACACATGTGCCCACTGTCTAGGTAAGTTGCCATGAGTCAGGAAATGTAGGGGGGAAGGAGGGGAGCCCCAAAAATATTTTCGATCTTTTTCAGCCTATCACCCATAATGTAGAAAACACTCCAGCGTTTTTTGGGACTTAGAAAAAATTTTGACTTTTTTTGAAACAATCCCTATCTACTCTATTGCGCTTCGCCAGGTCTGAGGTGGCGAAGGAAGTCTAGCGTAAAAGGTAGCGTTCAGTAAAGTGCGCAAGTTAGTGAATTTGCTTTGTTACGTCGCTAGCGAAAATTCGCCTGGCGTAAGGGTGCGAAGTAACACTAGCGAGTTTACGCCAGCGTTCATTAGTGAATTTGCGAAGTACCGAAAATGCCAAACGCTAGCGAATTGACGCTAGCGTTCGGCGCTTCGTCACTTAGTGAATTTGCGCCACTGTGTCAGTGGCAGAACTACCTCACTCAGTCAGTGGATAACAACTACAGCAGCAGCCACATTCAGTCAGTCAGTCTGTCAGTCCTACTGTAGTCAGACACACAGACATTACTAAATTAGCAGCATGTCCTGGGCCCACCTCCCCCTGTTGCTGACAGAGTTTGTGACTTAGCAACAGGAGGGGGCGGGACAGGCTCATCAATAGGGAAGTGAGTGTCTGTGACTTGTAGGGGCCGATTCACTTAGCTAAAGTGAAGGGTTCGAATGAAAAATACTTCGAATTTCGAAGTATTTTTTGGGTACTTCGACCATCGAATGGGCTACTTCGACCTTCGACTACGACTATCGAAGGATTCGAAGTAAAAATCGTTCGATTATTCGACCATTCGATAGTCGAAGTACTTGCCCTTTAAAAAAAACTTCGACCCCCTACTTCGGCAGCTAAAAGCTACCGAAGTCAATGTTAGCCTATGGGGAAGGTCCCCATAGGCTTGCTAACCTTTTTTTGATCGAAGGATTTTCCTTCGATCGTTGGATTAAAATCCTTCGAATCGTTCGATTCGAAGGATTTAATCGTACGATCGCAGGATTTGCGCTAAATCCTTCGACTTCGATATTCGAAGTCGAAGGATTTCAATTCGAGGGTCGAATTTCGAAGTATTTTTAACTTCGAAATTCGACCCTAAGTGAATCTGCCCCGTAGTGTCTCCCAATGATTGATGCTGCACCTGTGTCTGGGTGGGTTCAAACTTCTTTTAATGATGTCCCAGGGCTAAACTACATGGGACACACTGACCTACTGGGACTATGTGTCATAACAGTTTTGCTAATGAAGTTGAACTTGTCCTTTGAAATGTGAGTCACAGTTTTCCCAAGAGACCTGCTTATCTTAAATAGTTAGAATGGTTTCTTTGCTTATCTGAAATTGTTACAAATGTATCTCACTGCAGGTGCTGAGTGTTCTGGCCTCTCTGCCAAAATGCCTCATTTTAATTACGTTTCAGAAACGTTCTATCTTTCTGGCATCAGTGCAGGAGATCAAAGAGAAACTCGGGACATTTCAGTAAGAAACCTGGGACTGCATACCTCCCAACTGTCCCGTTTTCAGCGGGACAATCCCGCTTTTGACAGCTCAAACCCTCATTTGTACTGGAAAGTCCATATTATCTCTGCACTGAACAGCCAGAAAAAGAAACAAAGTTTCTAACTTATTTGGCTTTTGGCAGAGAGCCCAGAACAGCCACAGCTGCAGATAAGATACTTTTGTAACAATTTTGAGATAAGCATATTGTAGCAATACAAGATAATAGGTCTCTTGGGAGAAGTTACACTCGCAGCTTAAAGGGCAATTCTCCTTCATTAGCAAAACAGTAATAACTTAAAAAACACAGAAATAGAAACTAGAAGCTTTCATAACCTGCCAAATTTTGTAAAATGAACATGGTAATTGGGGTGTGTGGCCGCAAAATGGGCGTGGCCAAACACTTTTTGTCCTTCTTTTTCTTTCCAAAAATGTTGGGAGGTATGGGTGTGGGCTGAGCTGTCAAAATCAGGACTGTCCTGCAGAAAACAGCACAGTTGGGAGGTATGTTCCCACGTCTGCATGCAAATAACATAGAAATGTTTTTTTTTATCTAATTCTTTACATCAGTTGCTTATTCACTGACTGAATACAAAATCAATTTCAAGGCACAAAAAATAAACTGGTCAAATAAGAAACCAACTTCAGTGACCCACAATATTTTGCTGGTGGGTCTCCTAGGACGAATCCATAGCCCTGTACATTTACATGCAATTCTGTGGCATGTTTGTCTGTCTCTTGTCTGTTTGTCTGTTTATGATCTATCTGTCTGCCCTCCCGTATTGCTTTCCTATATCGCTCTTTTTCTATCCATCATCTATCGACAGTACCTTCCTGATCATTTCACTCTGTAATCTATCTACATTTGTCTGTCTCTAAAGCTGGCCATAGACGCAAAGATCTGATCATACGAATCGAGGATTCGTACGATTTTTGGACCGTGTGTGGAGAGTCCCGACATTTTTCGTCCGCCGGATACCGGTCATTTGGTCGATCGGACAGGTTAAAAGATTTCTGTCGGCTGCCGATAATATCTCTGCGTGTATTGCCGATCGTATGATTTTCAGAGGGAGACTGTCACCAGCTTTGGTCGGACATAACTTTTGTACGATTGTCAGGGGCAGAACATTGGCTGATCTTTTCTTTTGTACTTTATTTGATCGGAATGGTTAGTGGCAGGTCGGGAGATGGGGAAGTCTGATCTTATGATGATTCGTACCATTGGATCTTTGCGTCTGTGGCCAGCTTTACTGTCTATTATCTGTCTTTATCTAGGACATCTCTATCATTCTATTTTCCCGTCTACCAATTCCTCACCTACGCAGCAGGAGTGACCACTACTAATATATAATTGAAGGAATTTAGACTAGAAACTTACTGATTAATGGAGAACAACTGCAAAACAGAAAAAATCCATCCAAACACCTTTGCATTCAAAAATGCAAGTGATGCAAGTGAGGAATGTGCCTGCGCAAGGCATAGTACCTCAGTTGTGGACGTAAAAGAACTGCTGTATAGAATAACTGCTCTCGATCTTTAAGCAAAGCACATTTGTGCTCATGTTTCTGTCTCGCCTTGTGCCAGTAGCAGGGCTGCCGTTAGAAATCACGGGGCCCCAAGCCCCGCCCCAGACCCCAGACACTCCACATCACAGTTAAAAGACCACACAGACATCAGCGCTAAAAAAGGTAACCCCCCCACACACACAAGTTATAAAAAGCTATTGGGGACCAGGGCCCCCCTATAAGTCTAAAAAATATTGGGACCTCACAGAATATTTTTTTTAAAAAAACATTGGTGCCAGGGCCCCCCTTACAAGTAAAATAAAAATTGGGGCCCCAAAGAATATTTTTTTAAAAAAAAACATTACAAGTTAAAAAAAATGGGGCCCCAATGAATATTTAAAAAAAAAAAAACATTGGTGCCAGGGCCCCTCTTACAAGTTAAAAAAAATTGGGACCCCAAAGAATATTTATAAATAAAACATTGGTGGCAGGGGCCTATAGAGTATTAAAATGATACATTGGTGGCCAGGGGATTAAAAAAAAAAAATTTAAAAAACACACATTGGTATTCAGAGGAATTGAACTCCTGGCTTCAGGACTTCAACTTCACCTCCTTTCGTGACTATGGTTCTTTTCGACGCTTCAGGACTTAAATTTCGTCTGTTTTTGTGACTTCGGGTCTTTTCGCTGCTTTGGGAATTCGGCTATTTTCGTGGCTTCGGGTCTTTTCGCCGCTTCGGGACTTTGGCTGTTCAGCTTTTTCGGCACTTCCGCATTTCAACTGTTCGGGACTTCAAAAGGAGGTGGCATGTCTTTGGCGCTGTCAAGGGGGGGCACTGGAGGCCCGGGCCCGGTGCCCCCCTGATGGTGTCCCTGGCCGGTAGCCAGAAACTTAACTAGAGGGGGGTGGGCCCTGGTGCATGACGCGCAGCCGGGCCTCCCACCCTCCTCCGTGCGAGATTTTAGTGGCGCGTGGGCTGCCGGGGGGCCCTGAGGGGGTGCGGGCCCTGGCCCACTTGCTCCCCCGGTAGTTCCGCCCCTGCCGGTAGCTAGTAATGGTATATAATGTAGCTATTTAATGGTGTATATATATATATATATATATATATATAAAATAAAACTGGGTCGATGCACACATAAACAAAATAAATGCCTAGGTGCTGGAATATTACATTGTAATATCAAAACAGCAAAGTAGTCACACTCATAGGTCTTTGTGCTACAACAAGTGTATTTTTCTTCAAAGTTTCGGCTCTACAACATGAGCCATCTTCTTGAGCCGAAACGTTGAATACAAATATACTTGTTGTATCACAAAGACCTACTGTATGAGTGCGGACTTTTGCTGTTATATATATATATATATATGCTATATATATATATATATATATATATATATATATATATATATATATATATATATATGTCAATACAGTGAGCGCACTCTTTCCGGATTTAGAATATGAAGATTGGTGCGTTGGTCAAATCTTGTAATACATCGTAGTAAATGGACCTGCAAATGCATTTGTGAATAAAGCACATAGATTTTTTTCACTACAAACTAGGAGTGCGGGTCCATTTACTACAATATATATATATATACAGTATATATCTGTGTGTTATCTAAGTCTATGTGTACAATTAATGTTATCGCTCTGCAGTGAGTAGTGAGTGCAAATTTGGAATTATGTGACGGATTTCCCGTGTGAATTGCTCAATTTAAATTGTGCAATTAAAGGGCCAATCCAAAAGACAGTTTCCAGTGCTGCTGCAAAGAACACTCTGATGCACAAAACTGTTCCCTGACATTTCCCAGATGTTACACATGATATTGTCAGGTTAAATCCAGAATTAAATCCAGATACGCAGAAAATGGATATTTCATGTCTCACCAGTTACACCTCATACACATTAAGGCCAACTAAATAGCAGTCCAAATAGTGACCACGTGATACATGAATAGGGACTGACCCCTTCATTCTAATATAAGGAGTAGTTTCAACAGTGTGCCATTATTTATTAAAAAGGATTTCACTTCTGGTGTTGACTTGATTTAGCTGACCTTACAGAAAGCGGTGCGGTTTCTTTGGTTTGCACTCCCAATGAGCCAGCATTGCACTTTTGCTTCTGCTTATTGTGAGCCTAAATTAGGCATTGTGGTTCATTTTGGTTTTGTACTGAAAGTGCCTGTATAGCTTTGGGGTTTCCTTTGTTTGTACTCTTAGTGAGACCACATTATACCTTGTGCTTGTGCTTGCAATAAGCCTATGAATAAGCCTATGAAGGTATGGGATCTGTTATCCAGAATACTCTGGACATAGGGTTTTTCCAAATAAGGGATTTCTAGATAATGAAGCCCACACCTATGGCAGCCTGTGCTTTCCCTTGTTTGTACAGAGAGTCATGTTGCTTTTATCAACTGCAAGGTCGAACAGACCATTTTGGTGGGGCACCCTAGCCAGGTACTGCTGGCTCGTAGACCATGTGGGCTTTGGGGCTGGACAAGTAAAAGGTGCTGGTCTCTCTCTCTGTCTCCCAGATGACTGCTGGTGGGTGCCACTGTAATGCTGCCTGTTCACTTGTTTCATTGTCCCCCAGAATTTTATTATACCTTGTGGTCCCTGAGCATTGATTGACACTGTGACACCCAAAACTAGTTATGGCGAACTGTGACCCCCAAGGATTTTGTGACACACAGTGACTGTCCCTCACCTCATGCCCTGCAAATACTTTAATATCAGGCCTCCCATCTCCAGGTGGCTGCAATGTCAATTAATAGAATGTAGGGGAGTGACATCACAATCAACAAGGGTGGCAGCTGTTGCTGGTAGCAATGTCAATGTGCTCCATGGGCATGGGACTCCATTGGTGTTCGTAGGTTCAACTGACTCTTCTTGCATTGTCTACATTGTTCCATGTGGTTTCCTTCGGTGGTTTTGTACCTTTGGTCTATATTGCACCTTTGGTCTACTCAAAGTGAACCAATTTCCAACTTATTCAGAAGGAGCCTATGTTGTGCTTCATGGTTTCATTAAGTCCTACACACAAGAAGCCTACGTTGTGCTTCATGATTTCATCTAGTCCTACACACAAGGAGCCTACGTTGTGCTTCATGTCTTCATTTAGTCCTACACACAAGGAGCCTACGTTGTGCTTCATGATTTTATCTAGTCCTACACACAAGGAGCCTACGTTGTGCTTCATGGTTTCTTTTAGTCCTACGCACAAGGAGCCTACGTTGTGCTTCATGGTTTCTTTTAGTCCTACACACAAGGAGCCTATGTTATGATTCATGGTTTCATTTAGTCCTACACACAAGGAGCCTGCATTGTGCTGCATGGTTTCTTTTATGAGCCTATGTTGTGCTTCATGGTTTCATTTAGTCCTACACACAAGGAGCCTATGTTGTGCTGTATGGTTTCATTAAGTCCTACACACAAGGAGCCTATGTTATGATTCATGGTTTAATTTAGTCCTACACACAAGGAGCCTACATTGTGCTGCATGGTTTCTTTTATGAGCCTATGTTGTGCTTCATGGTTTCATTTAGTCCTACACACAAGGAGTCTATGTTGTGCTTCATGGTTGTGTAGCACAACACAAGGAGCCTGCGTTGTGCTAGATGGTTTTATTTAGTCCTACACACAAGGAGCCCAGGTTGTGCTTCATGGCATCATTTAGTCCTACACACAAGGAGCATACATTCTGCTTCATGGTTTCATTTATTCCTACACACAAGGTGCCTACATTGTGCTTCATGGTTTCGTTTAGTCCTATACACAAGGAGTCTATGTTGTACTTAATGATTTCATTTAGTCCTACACACAAGGAGCCTATTTTGTGCTTCATGGTTTCATTTAGTCCTACACACAAGGAGCCTACGTTGTGCTTCATGGTTTCATTTAGTCCTACACACAAGGAGCCTACATTGTGCTTCATGGTTTCATTTAGTCCTACACACAAGGAGCCTACGTTGTGCTTCATGGTTTCATTTAGTCCTACACACAAGGAGCCCACGTTGTGCTTCATGGCATCATTTAGTCCTACACACAAGGAGCCTACGTTGTGCTTCATGGTTTCATTTAGTAGTACACACAAGGAGCCCATGTTGTGCTTCATGGTTTCATATAGCCCTATACACACGGAGCCCCTGTTGTGCTTCATGATTTCATTTAGTCCTACACACACGAAGCCCATGTTGTGCTTGATGGTTTCATTTAGTCCTACACACAAGGAGCCTACGTTGTGCTTCATGGTTTAATTTAGTCCTACACACAAGGAGCCTACGTTGTGCTTCATGGTTTAATTTAGTCCCACACACACAAGGAGCCTATGTTGTGCTTCATGGTTTCTTTTAGACCTACACACAAGGAGCCTACGTAGTGCTTCATGGTTTCATTTAGTCCTACACACAAGGAGCCTATGTTGCATTAAGGAGATGTTAACATTGGTGAATCAGAAATTGACCATGAAGGATATTTCCATCTGTTTACCCATCAGCAAATATAAAGTAACACTTCTTATGAATCAGCCAAAGAACATAAATAGCCTGTTCCATAAAAAGAAGAACAGTGTATGACACAACTATTGCACATCCAATTCTGCATACTTTTTGCTTCTGTGATTAATCTAATTATGTTCAAGGCCTCTGTATGTTTATTTGTGAGAATGTGAGAGCAGATCTGACAGATGTACTAACTGGCAACAAGAGCATCTTCTGAGGCTTCTGCCATCCCTCTCACCATGGCACTTTCAGGTGACAGTTTTCAGGTTTTGTATTTTACGAATTCTATTTCTATGTAACTGCATTAGCATACATCAAGGTAAGGTGCTAGTTCTTTAACAAGGATTTATTCAGGCCCTTCTGAATATGTTCTAACTGGGATGGGAACTCGACAAAGCAGAAGCATTCTCATTGATCGCTATTCCCAGGGCACCAGCTAGAGGTACAGTACAACGCCCAACAAACACACACACTTTCACAACTTCCATTTTCCTCTTCTGCCTTACCTGTTGGATCGTGTTTTCCTGTAGTAATATTGCCTTATATAATAAATATAATAAATAATATAATAAAATTCACAATGTTTACTCTGGGCCTAGTAACATATAGCAGCGAATCAGCATGTAGTATTTACTGGTCACCTGTTCTGATTGACCGCTGTTGAAAAAGCGCAAACTTTTCAGTTTATTATACCCTGTGTCCTGTTGAATTGTTGGAAATGAATAACATTAACTATAAATTCATGAATTAATTTAGGAATGCGAAGAAGAAGAACGGGGTGGGTTAATAATGCAAAGGGGATCATTATATATCTATAAAGCACTGCAGAATATGTTGTGAATATATTATAAACATGGGGTGTTTTTAAACAAGTTACAAATTGTGACTGTTGGGTATTTTTTAGTTGGCACATCCACCAAAGATCTTCTTGTATACAGATAATCGCAGCCAAAATGAGTCTGTTTTTCCTCTAACATATCCATATGGCGGCCACATGCTTGCAATAAAAATGTCTTAATACCAGAGGTCAGTTTCTAATCTGAACTGAGAATCTTCTGTGTAGCTGACAGTTTTGCCATATGAAAACAATACAAAAGTTCCTGCTATTGTCTCAAAGGCACAATAAGATCAGTGAAATGATTTAAAAAATAACTATGGGGAAATCATAAGCAGGTTACATCCAAATAAAGTATTTACACCAGCACTGCCTACCTAAAGAAATTCCATCAGCTTCTGTATGTTGAGGCAAAGTCTGCCCGATGCACAATCACTGTCCATTTGCTACACAATGTGCTTAGGGGTCAGTTAGGAAACCCCAGGACTCAAGTAAAAACTCTAACACTCCATGCAAAGAGCAGAGCCAGGAGCTGTGAGAGTGGGCCTCTAGTTAGTGACATGGTTATCCACCCTAGTCCAATGGCATAAAACAGTGTGTGCTCCATCTCTATAAATTGCATTCAATGAAGAGAAATGATTGAATTCACTGCCATACTGAGCGTCATAACACATTACCTTTAGTGCTTTGTTTTAGTGTGGAAATCCCTCCCATGCAAAAGAATGAAGTCAAGAGAAAATAAAAGGACTTTGAATGGAAGCTCTGAATTTCACACATTCCGGGCGTGAATCAAAGTCTGAAAATCAGTTCCCATCCAGTTTGCTTTGTATATCTATTTTTATTCACTAGGCATTTCTGGTATACACAGGGACAAGTACAAAAGGGTAAACAAATAAATATAAAATATACAGGGTATGGAGTTACTTGGAGGATGAAGTGCCTGGTTTGGAAAGGAACCAGAGGACTGACATTTCTGGTCCAGAGACAGAGGTGAGAGACGGCAGTAGGAGCTCTAGATAGTGTATGCTCTGGCCCCAGGTTTTCCTAGAAAGTTGTTATTTTTGGAAGAGTTAATGATTTCAAATCATGCATTTTTAGACAAGAGTTTATGATCACAAATTTCTAAACACCACACTCTTGTCAGTAAACAACATTTAGTGGAAATAGGAAGCTCCCTTTCTAGTGACTCTATTTTCTTTAGCCTTGGAGTGCACCCTCATCCCATAATTCTGTAAGGAATGGAGAAAACACCCTGATTCCGTTGCCAACTCCTTGGCTACTGACGTGTGGCACTTGTAATGGTTTGTACTTGTTTGTTTAGATTTCAGCTTTCCCCCTCCCCTTCACAATGTATTTTTCTGTAAGGGAAATGTTAACACATGAGCATACAGTATATAATATATATATACAATCCATACCCTGCACATTATGAACAATTCAATGCACAATGTGTAATGCACAATGTACAGCTATGCCATATGTACTTATGGAAAATGCTGGCAGCTTAAAGGACAAGGAAAGCCCATTTTTAATGAGTGGATCATTTAAATAGTCGCATCCCCCTCTCCTAGATCACTAACTTTTTTTGGGAAATACCTTCGGTTAAGGCAATAATTTCTCTCTGCATTTTTTCATTAGATCATTAGATCATATCCACCATTTTTAACCAGATTGGGTCAGCATGCGATTCCTTTGCGTTCTTCTGCGTATGTGTGAGGAGGACGGGGCGGGCATAACTGTGCTGGTTCTTGAGAGACAGCTGACTCCAGGGGACAGTGTGCTCATCAAAAATCAGATGTGCGCATGTTCTGAAACGAAAGAATCCCTATTACACATGCAGACCAGCCTATAATGGGTAAAGTTAGTGCTATACTTCCCTGGTTTTTGGTAATAATCAGAAAAGGATCTTTTCAAAGGAGCCATGCTTCAGCGAACTTACTCCACTGTTAGCCTGCAATTAGGTACCGGTATACCTTTCCCTACACTCCTTACTGTGTTTAGCCTTTCCCTGTCCTTTAATCCTTCAGTCAGACATATATTGGGCCTGCAGAACATGGCAGGGTTTTGGAAGTGAAAACCAAAATGTTATGTCCCAAAGACTCACCACTATTGTTTGTAGAGCAGTCCTCCAGGCAAACTTGTAAAATCCAAAACTGTTCATTGAAGTAGCAGCCTTACATGTTTTGTGTTCTCACAACACTTATATGAGGACAGGTCACATATCTATGAGCTCCATTGTGTCAGGGCTAGGCAGAGCAGGACAGGGTGGTGTGGGCGTAGAGACAGGATGGTGCGGGTATAGAGACAGGACTGGAACAGGCAGGGCTAAAGCAGGAGCAGGAACAAGCTAGAAACTAGATGAGACAAGGCAAGGTAAGGTCAGGGGGACAGAACAGGGAACGAGAACCAGGGACAGTGCTCAAATTAGGCCAATGCTTAGGCAATGATGGTGAGGGGGATTGTCTTTATAAAGGGCAGGGTCAGCCCTGATTGGCTGACTCCAACCCACCAATAAGGATGCTGGGGTGAAATGGCTAAATCTGAGACCCAGCAGAAGAGCCACCTGGCCGGTTGAATCCAGCAGGGGGTGGGGCCACAACACAATGGGGATGGGGCTATGACTCGGGGGCAGGGCTGCGACCATTTCTGGAAAAAAATACCGGCCTTCCTATATATTTATCTTTTTCCCCTATTAATAACAATGGGATTAACCGTCATTTTTACCGGTCAGGCCTGTAAAATACCAGCCGGGTGGCAACCCTACTCCGGGGGGGGGTGAGTCATGATGTCAGGGGTGGGGCTGTGATGTCAATCAAAGGGGATCCTGCCCGGTTTTCCTAATTTTAAAAACGGGTCAGCCCTTCAAAAAACCAGGCTGTCCAAGTCAAAACCAGACAGGTGGCAACCCTAACCCCTCATAATCACCATCTGTGACTTTTCAGCATTTTAATTGGATACATGCTGAATTATACATTTAAATATGCCTCAGGGCAATTAGCATACATTTTGGGTTACATTCTTGAGAATATGAGCATATGAGACAGGGAATATGAAAGTAGTGAGGATGGAGATTTGTTGGTGCAGAAAGAGGAAGTGAGTGACACCCACCTGAGAAATAGCAACATCTGTGATATTAACAAGAACTCGATCTTCCTGTGATACTCTAAATAGGCAAATATTGGAGGAGCATGCGTGCTAAAGAATTCTTTTTTGCTTGAGCAGAAGCTGCCATATTGCAATATAAACTCCTTTTAAATAGCAAGATTATTGATGCCCCTTTAATGATTGCTAGGGGAAAATATGGTGTTCCAGCCTTTGCCTCAGCTGAGTGGAGCAATATCACAACTCCCAGACAAACGGGTAAATGCAAATATACTGTACGGAAAGAAATGTGCATGCTCTGTTTCAGGTATATCTGAGAAATGAATGGGTTTCAAAAACTTACAGAAAAATATTTACATTTGGAAGATGGATATAAAACATAACAGTTTGTATTACAGACCTTCAGGGGTTAGGGTTTCGGGGGTAGTAATGGAGAATGCAGATAGAAGATAGTGGCTTCTGGGCTCCAAGCCAGACTGGAAACTACTGCCTGGGAATTACCATATATGAAGGAACATGAAGCTTCTTACTCTGGCTCTGTCTCCTGAGGCAGCTGAAAATTCTTGGAGGAATTATAAAAAAAAAAAGCCAAAATTGTAGTTGAAATTGTGGCCTAGCAGATTGGGAATGTGACGTTCACATGGCTAAAAATCCTGACTCACGTTTTGCCAAAAAAATTTCCCTCAAAATTTCCCTCAAAATTTGCGAAACAGTGAAAAATCTAAAAGTTCACGAAAAAGTCATGAAATTCGAAAGTTTTCAAGGAAAAATCGTGCAATTTGAAATTTTTCACAAAAAACAAACAATTCGAAAGTTTTCCCGAAAAAAATTGGAAATTGACGCAGACGAATTTTCACTGGGAGATTCATGAATTTATTTGCTGGCGGCGAAACGTGGAAATTCGACCTTTGACTGAGACTATTCTACCAGATCCTTGATAAAGACTTGATAAAGAGCTTTGGTGCTCGAAACATGTCGTTTTAAATAAAGGCACTATGCAGCATAACTTCTGCGCTGTTTTGTATCGACACCTATATTTTGGAACCTCTATTCTACCAGATCCTGACTTGATACTGGGCTGTTTGTTCGATTTTGGCCCCAGGCTGGTTCTTCGACTTCACTTTGCTCTTTTCCGTTACTCCAATCCCACATGCAGGTTCCTTTGCCTGCCCAGAACCCTGGCCTTTGTTCTCTCACTTTAAGTACTTGCAGAGTAGCAGAGGGCTCCTCCTGATGTGAAAGGCAGCTGGCTGAAGGGTCAGCTGTGACTGCAACCTTGGTTTCTATTCTGAGTCTGGGATACCAAACGTGACAACACCAGTCAGTCATCCTCCTTGGGAAACCCCTTTCCATGTTCCTTGTGGCTCATCTGATAAACCAACATCCCATCACACTTCTCACTTCTTATTCTCACTTCTATCACACCGAATAAATGAATCGCAATATCATTTAAAATAAATAATTATAACGAGGCAGTTCAGCATTCTGTATGTTATTCTCTGTTTGCTGGTTACCACTTAATTCCTAAACTACACAGAATCGCTCAGTATATACAACACTGATGCCAATAAATGGGAACAGGGAGAAGAAGGAATCGTATCAATTCCAGAAAAAGAGCAGCAGAAAAGAGCAGCAGAGAGATTTAAGGATAGTGATTTGGAAATTAGCTGTGGTCATTGGTGCATGTTGCACTGTTTAGGAAAGTGCTGAGCAGGCACCCAGAGCCGCCATTTAACTAATCTCTCCTGTATTTTTCCATTTTAAAGAAGGTATTTGTTAATGGAAGTTTAAGTACACTCATTAATCTTCCCGATTGCTTTCTGAGCCTACTGTACATACCTAAAAGGAAGTATTAAACAATTCCATTCTATAAATGGGGATCTAAGGCTCGGATACGATAAATAGCATCAGGAAGGTTTCTAAAATATCCCAGGCTGCACAGAAATACAAGTTTCCATCACTGCATGCATCATGCTTAGTTAATATAAAGTAGATGGTTGTTTTAGTTCTTATTATGAGCTATGTAGGCCGTCTGCACTGGACGTTTCTTAGAATTGCCGCTCTCTTGGCAACAAGTTTAGGATGTCTTTAGAATTTGTGTAGGAATAAAGCAAAACCAAACAGAGAAAACACTGCGTAACTGTCAGAGGTTATTATGTTTATACTTAAGTTTAAAGAAATTAATATCATTAACTGGTGACCTTGGGAGGGTTTCTTTGTTGGGGTTCTTCCCACTGCAATCCTTAATGTCTGTGATGTGGGGCTCCCCTGCTGGAACCTACAATTGTGTCTGTCTCTGCTGCTTTATGGAGGCGGAACTGGGTGGCAGGTAAGAAAAAAAGGTTAGAAGTGTACTCCCTACAGTGAATTAGACCAACATGACATGAAAAAAGCAAAGGAGAAACATCAAGCAAAAGGCTCATATCCCACAACAGAAGAAAGTGCCTGCTACAACTAAGAACAGTGTCTTCTAGAGGCTTCCAGGGGCTTCACTTGGAGAGTAAAGACCATTAGCACCAGTAACATTTGACCAATAACTGCATATATGAATAGTAAGGAAGAGCTAATACAATGAGTCCATATAATCCTTTACAGAGGGCTCCTTTCCAATAGCACACTTCCTTGTAACTTTCTTGTGTTTCCATAAATGCATGCCAGGCATATTGACTTTCATGATGAATGGTCTGGGCCTCCAATACTATATCAGTAGTTTCCAAACATTGAGATGACACCAGGAGTGCTTAGGCTACAGACCAGATAGGGTGAGAATTCGGCATTAGCTCTGCAAGATACTCCTTAAAGCCCAGCTTGATTTTCAGTTGGGATTATTATTAGGGGTAAATATGTTTTTATGTCCTGAATACTCTGCATGAGTTAAGGGGGCTCTAACCAAGGGTTGGATCTTCATGCTGGACACTGGCCAAAGGTTGGACTGTCACCCTACTCTATGTGCATAGAATGGTGAGTGGTAAAAGTAAGTTCTCAGTGATGAGTTTGTTAAGAAATTGTCTGGGCACTCTACACTCTTGCATTTTTTCATAACTTGTACAAGCACAAGAGGAAACAATATCCAGCTGGTAATGTTCTGTGGTTGAAGGCCCTTAGTCTGGTGCCAGCAGTATTATCCTAACCCAGAGAGAGCTCCGTGCAGCCTTTACGCGTAATTGCAAACTCATACACAAATAATCCTGACAGCTAATTAGAGCTGCATGGAAAGGCAAAGCAAATGAGTCATGTCTGTGGCAGAAAAACCTGCTTGCTGGTCTCATGACAATTGTGTTTTACCTGTTTAGACCAATATATCAATATATATAATATGTTTAATGAATTTCTGAATGGGGAAAGATGTAACTGTGCTTTATCACTCGGAGAATGGAATCGAATGTGCTAATTACTTTCACCTTCCAGTGATCATGATATTTTGTTCAGTTAAAGGTCAAATGAATAGAGAATGTCTTGCAATGGTAATTCCTTCATCCACGTTGCTATTAAGGACCATATAGGGGCATCTTGGGGTATTCTAAATACACAGTTCCCATGGGTAATTTTTATAACCCATTTCATCCCCTTTCTCCCAAATTACTAATGTAATCATTCCTACTACATCAAGTAATATAGAAAACAGGCTAAGGATCTATGGAAAACATTTGCTCATAGACTTGCCTTTATACTCCTGGTGCAAATCAAACAAATAACAAGTGATAGCACCGCCACTGACAGTAGCACAAATAGCCGTGTATCTTTAAATGCATCCAAATTTGGTATTTAGCAGCATAATAGAATATTATATAAATATCATGTTTTTACTCTAAGCTGTTTAGGTTGTTTTTCATATTATGTGCAGTCCAGTTGTTACAACAGCAATTTAGCAGCACAGTCTTTCAGCGTTAAAAATATAACTAAATACACACACAAAAAGCATGGAGGAACTCCAATGCTAAATCAAAGGGCAGATACAATGACTTTATTGATGCTCATTTCTCCTGCTGGTAAATTCCCCATTGCTTAAAGGGGTTGTTCACCTTCCAAACACTTTTTTTCAGCTCAGTTGTTTTCAGATTGTTCCCCAGAAATAAAGATTTTTTTCAATTACTTTCCATTATTTATTTTTTACTGTCTACAGCTCGGTCATTCAGGTGCAAATTCTGAACTGTTATAATTTTGCAACATTTAGTTGATACATTTCTCAGCAGCATCTCTGGAGTATTAGCAACTTTTGTATCAATTCTAACAGCTGCCTGTAATGAAACCCAGAGAGTCTGCTCAGCAGGGACAAAGACAAGAAATGTATCAACTAAATGTATCAATTTAGAACAGTTTACAGGGTCTGCGACCCCCCCTCCCATTGCGCTTCAATATAAGAAAAAGAATGACACATAGAAAATAGAAAGTAATCGGAAAAAGTCATTATTTCTGGTGTTCTATCTGAAAACTATGACTCTGTACAGAGCCGCTGCTGCGCTGTCTGGTTGAACGCATGGGCGCGAGCTAGATGTTCGGGTGTGTGCGAATAGGCAATTGTGCGCATGCGCGAAAAGACGCTTCTGTGCACTCGCACAAATGGGAACAAGTGGGCGGTCGGCAGAGAAGGGACCAGACTAGGGGTAAGAGTAAGTACGTGCCTGGCGCTCCTCCACCTTTGCGCCCTAGGCATGTGCCTACTCTGCCTACCCCTAGTTCCAGCCCTGACTCTGTAACTAAATTGATCCATGAGTTCATCCATTTGACCTATTGTAAGTTACAGAATTTAAAAATATGACAAAATGTTTTACCTATTTTTGCCAAAAGATCTCTTCTATTGTGACCATTTTTCTAATATTGAAGTGTAAAGTTTCATGTTTCCCCTTTTTATGTGTTTGTGAAGCAGCTCTGGGAGGGGGGTCAGCGACCCTGTAACTACTGTAAATTGATCCATGAGTTGACCCATTTCTGTGTCCCTGCTGAGCAGACTCCCTGAGTTTCATTAAAAGGAAGTTGTTGGAAAAATATATTATCCCACTCAAGCTAATGGAAACCACACTCCTGTTGGGGATAACAGTATTTATTTCTTTAAATGCCCCCCCGCCAGTGCTAGACCACCCTCACTAGGAGGAAGCTCTCAGTCGAGCATCCATATTGGGGGAGGGGCACACGCATAATAAGCAAATTCTGCAACTTGCTCATTATGTGCATGCGTGTGACATCAGAAGTCCATTATACACATGCACTATGCACCAAATGGCTGTTCGCCCCGGGAGCTCCCTCCTGGTGCCTTCTGGAGTCTCCTAGCGCTTAAAAACAATTAAAAACTGTTTCCCCCAAATGGAGTACAGGCTCTATTAGCCCGCACCATGGGTGAAACTACAGAGGAAGCAGACACCGCTGGATATGTTGGGGCCCTAAAATGAATTTACTGCGGGGTCCAGTAATATCTGGTTTTACCACTGGCCCGCACCTTTGGTTGGGGATAATATATTTTGCCAACAAGTGCCCTTTAAAGGCAGCTGTTAGAATTGATACAATAGTTGCACTTATATTCCCAATAGATACTACTGAGAAATGGTCCAACTCACTGAGCTGCCCCACTCACACACCCACCAATATTCCAACGGTAACAAATGAAAAATGGAAAGCAATTGAAAAAAGTCTTTATTTGTGGGGAACTGTCTGAAACCAAATGAACTGAAAAACATGTTTGGAAGGTGAACAAGCCCTTTCCCTTATATAGCCAGGAAATACTAATTCATTATGCTCTCAGTAGGCCAAGAGAATGCATACTCGTCTAGGCATCTAGGCCCAGTGATGGTTGACCCCTCATTTTAATAAAGTGGAAAAGTTCTACAACATGACCTTTTTATTTTATTTTCATTTATTCTTAGGTACCCCTATTTTGCCATTTATCCTTTCCAATGCTACTGGCCTATGAAGTCTATTGAGGGCATTGTGTCTACTTCAGTAACCACAGACCATTTCTTTACTGCCTGCCATATTATACAGAAGTTCACCTACCTAAGAGTAGGACTGTCACAAATGTCTTGGGTCAGTGGGGCCCACCAATGAGATCTTTCCCTGGGCCCACTAGTAGCATAAGGTGGTCATTATAGCAGAACATTTCACTTTACTAAAGAGACATTTCATCTTAACCTTATCAATCCGTGGGTATACAGATTAAATCAGACAATGTGATGTTAGACTTAAAAAAGTGGCAAAATACAAACATAACATTCTAGTAGACATTAATGATACATTTTTCAATTATAAGATAACGATACTTGGAATTGGAATTGCTATTAAAAGAAACCATTTGTACCTTCATATTGTTCACTGCTGGTTCTCTCATGTACCCCTGATAGCAGTAGAAGCTCTTCTCCGGCCAAGACTCCAAGACCAACAATCCCTTGTATGTTTTTGTGAAGTACAAGGGAATGCAAATTAATTGTGATAACTGCAGTGTTGGCTGCAGGAGAACTGACTAATGCTACATTGTTTC
Source organism: Xenopus petersii (assembly GCA_038501925.1). Lineage (NCBI taxonomy): Eukaryota > Metazoa > Chordata > Amphibia > Anura > Pipidae > Xenopus > Xenopus petersii. Next base: position 120,053,306 of record CM076681.1, read on the forward strand.
AATGGTATGTGTAGTCAGAACCAATAGTGCAGTACATAGCAAAGCACAGACTGAAAGAAGCAGCTACAAATGACTAAATATATCATAGAAAGCTGCTTATAATAGTGTTTGCTTTCATTGTGCAAAAAAGGGCTTTTATGGCCCTTAATCTCAAACCTTAGGTACAAAATGTGTCTGGTTCTTATTCTATTAGGGCCAAATGAAAACCCCAGTAATAGCTTAGAACAAAGGGTGCCGTCAATCCTAACTACTGGCCTACTGGAGTTGCAATAATACAATCAGTGTGTACAGTAATATTAAAAGTCAAGGACACTTAACGGCTGAATAGCTCAGCAACTGGATGATTAGGCAATAATAGGAATAAAAAAGGCAATCCAATTCACTTTGCATTAGTCACAACGGGCAACAGCACAGTCTTGTGTTACAGTCCCAGTGTTCAGCCACCTGGGACACATCTGTGATCACTAAATATGTCTCTTTGTATCTCCTTAAGCTCTTAGGCTTATTATTATATATATATAGAGAGAGAGACAGATAGAAAGAGACATTCTCAGAATTATTTTCCAGTTAGTAATGAAATGACTTTAGGCCTGTACCCCTAATTTACTGTAGGTGGGGGGCTGTGAAGGTGTTTGGAGAAGGTTTTTAAATTTCTTCTCTACAAACAGAATATTTTAGAGTGTTTAATGTTTATAGATTACTGTTTAGTTTTTAAACCATGAGGCCAGAGAGATTGATATAATATGGTTCAGATTCATACATGACTGACCCAGTATCCCGCCAATCAGCCTGCAGTTTGAATGGGTAGATGTCAAACGAGTGCCCAGACTTGGCTGCTTAACGTAACAAGGGTTGTGGCATTTGGTCCATTTGTGATAAAGCATTGCAACTAATCAAACAATCTGATTGGTTTCTGTGGATTACAAAACCTAGAAATAACACTGATGGGGGTTTAGCAAAATGTGAATGACATACTGTACATCATATCCCAGGGTAACAGTTACAACCAGCTGTCACTTACATGATTTAATATAGTGTGTTTTATTTACTGAACCATATTGCCTGTTTTTTTCGGATAGTGTAACGCTGAGGTTGGCTGCGGGTTTCAGGCCATAGGGAAGCAGAATGGCAGTAGAGGTTAGATTTATCTTAAAGGAACAATCCAGTGTAAAAATAAAACTGGGCAAATGGATTTTGCTGTCCAAAAATGATGCTAATGAAGTTAGTTATACAAAAATGTAATGTATAAAGGCAGAAGTGAGCGGATGTCTAACATAATAGGCAGAACCCACCTTCCGGCTTTGCAGCTCTCTGAGTTAGTCAGTAACTTGAAGGGGACCATATGGGACATAACTGTTCAGTCAATTTGCTTTTCATCCTTAGGATGCAGGTCAGATTAAAAAAAACAAACTAAATCAACAACTATGTACCATATGCCCCCCCCCCCTTTAAGTTCTAAAACAGACTCTTCTATACCTCAAGGAAAGAACTGATTAAGCACCCTTTGACACAATAATTAATTTGTTAGTGATATACTTAAAACATTTGGAGCATTTGAGAGAGAGAGAGAGAGAGAGAGAGAGAGAGAGAGAGAGAGAGATAGATGGATGATATATAAAGAGATACATAGAGAGATAGACAGACAGACAGAGAGAGAGATAGATAGCCTACAAAACTGCCCCCGTAGATTTATATCAGTGATCCCCAACCAGTGGTTTGTGAGCAACATGTTGCTCTCCGACCTCTTGGATGTTGCTCCCAGTGGCCCCAAAGCAGGTGCTTATTTTTGAATTCCTGGCTTGGAGGCAAGCTTTAGTGGCACAAAACCCAAATGTACTGCCAAACAGAGCCTCATGTAGGCTGCAAGTCCAAATATGGGCTACCAAATGGCAATAATATTCCATATTTTGCACCTGTAGGAACTTCTTGCATGATTATGTTGCTCTCCAACTTATTTTACATTTAAATGTGGCTCACAGGTAGAAAGGGTTGGGGACCCCTGATCTATATCTTTCAGACGTTGGCCAAGATTATGGTTGATGTTGGAGTGCATCTACCCAGAGGTGCCATCAGTAAGGTGGCACTGCCAGTGGGCTCTGTAATTCAAGACTAAGCCACCCTGCATCAGGTTTATCATCTAATTTTAATGCTTATTAGGACTTAAGTGTCCATCTGAGCTATCAATATTCCACACACCACTCCTATAATATTCTTCTTTCCATAGCAAATGCTTATACAAAAACTTCATTTACTCTGACATTAATTATAGTTTTACCTTGTGGGAGGACTGGATTCCTCACTGCCTGCGTATTCTGTCTGCATCTAAAATATCAAACCACAAAGTGTATTGATCATTGTTACATTTACTGGAATTATAATTGTAAAGTTCAAGGTTCTGCCTGCACTCAAGCTGAAATTAGCCGGTACATTTAATTAGGTGGTCTGGATGCTGACCGAGCTGCCAGGAGTCTCTTCTAAGAGCAGAAGTCATGAGTATAACTATAGTATGTTAATTCAGACCTGGAGTCCTGCTATAGGGATTCTTTTATGCTGACCAAATCACTTCTATCCCCCCCATAGAAATTCTTTGTCAGCAATGATATTTAAAAGAACATACACACCAAACACAATTCAGAAGGCTTTTTGTCATTCTTAAAGGGATACTGTCATGGGAAAAAAAAATTTTTTCAAAATGAGTCAGTTAATATTGCTACTCCAGCAGAATTCTGCACTGAAATCCATTTCTAAAAGAGCAAACAGATTTTTTTATATTCAATTTTGAAATCTGACATGGGGCTAGACATTTTGTCAATTTCCCAGCTGCCCCAAGTCATCTGACTTGTGCTCTGATAAACTTCAGTCACTCTTTACTGCTGAACTGCAAGTTGGAGTAATATCACCCACCTCCCTTCCCCCCCCAGCAGCCAAACAAAAGAACAATTGGAAGGTAACCAGATAACAGTTCCCTAACTCAAGATAACAGCTCCCTGGTAGATCTAAGAACAACACTCAATAGTAAAAACCCATGTCTCACTGAGACACATTCAGTTACATTGAGAAGAAAAAACAGCAGCCTGCCAGAAAGCATTTCTCTCCTAAAGTGCAGGCACATGTCACATGACCAGGGGCAGCTGGGAAATTGACAAAATGTCTAGCCCCATGTCAGATTTCAAAATTGAATATAAAAAAATCGGTTTGCTCTTTTGAGAAATGGATTTCAGTGCAGAATTCCACTGGAGCAGAACTATTAACTGATTCATTTTGAAGAAAAAATTTGTTTCCCATGACAGTATCCCTTTAAGTAGAGCTTCCTTTGACTAGTCGGACATTGTTATGATGAAAGACCAACAAAAGGCTAAACTGCACCTCAGTCAGGACTTCTACTGGACCTTCTATACCCCACCTCTAACCAGCTGCTATTTAGACTTTGTGTCTCTTTTTAGCTTGAACTAAACCAATAAACCAGGATACAATCAGTGTGTGTGTGTATACATGTGGCATGACACATACTGCACACACAGATATTATTGGACTTATTTAGTATGTTAGTATGGTCCAAATATTTGTGGATGAGCCTTGTCCCTATACAATGCTCATTTACAGTTCCAGGCATAGCACATCTTTGTGGCTAAGAACAGACTTGACAAAGAGAACTATATCCAAATCAAGGGAAAAGATCACAGACAGACTAGAGGGGCCAATATACTGTAGGTGAGAGAAAAGCAAAACTCAGTGACCCAAACAGCATAACCTTATATATTTGTCTGGTATTAGTAGCTAATAATGGGAAAATGACCCTGTTTCAAAATGACACTGTTTTCACTGCAAATAATTCACTCTACCATGTAACATTTCATTCATAACCTAACAAGAGCATTTTAAGTTGTAATATTGGTGTGTAGGTGGATCTCAGGTCATTTTGCCTTGTCATGTCAGAAAGAGCCAGTGCTGCACTATGGAACTGCTTTCTGACAGGCTGTTGTTTCTCCTACTCAACGTAACTGAAGTTATAGTGGGACATGGTTTTTTACTATTGAGTGTTTGATATATACCGGGGTGCTGTTTTCTGGTTACCTTCCCATTGTTTTGCTGATGGGCTGATGGGGGGAAGGGAGGGGGTTGATATCCCATCTAACCAGTTTAGAGAGTGCAGAGACATGCTACTGAATTGGTTAGAGGGATGGAAGATTTAAATTTTGAGGGTAGTTGTCAAGGTTGGGGTTGTTTTCTCTTTAGAAAAAGGCGCTTGCGAGGGGACATGATTACACTTTACAAGTACATTAGAGGACATTATAGACAAATAGCAGGGGACCTTTTTACCCATAAGGTGGATCACCGTACCAGAGGCCACCCCTTTAGACTACAAGAAAATAACTTTCATTTGAAGCAACGTAGGGGGTTCTTTACAGTGAGCACAGTGAGGTTGTGGAATGCACTGCAGGATGATAAAAAAAACACCAAGACAAATTAAACTTTAAAATCGCACAACCTTTATTAAGAAATAACTTACCAAAACTCCGCTTGAGCTCCTCTTCAGAAAAGGATATCTGGCAAGCCATCGTGCGGTGCTCGATTTCGTTGCCATGTCACAGCAGTGGAAAGAAGAGCATTTCAAAGAGTAAAGGTTTGCACATATCTTAGTAAACCAACCCCTATAAATTCAGTCTCATCCATGACCTGAGGCCCACTTTTTGAGATCTTCAGAAATTAGCCTGTGCTTTTTAATTAAGACATAAAATAAGACTGACCACCTTACTAATGCCAATAACTAAATAAACATGTTCCAACCTTATATAAATATAACATTCAAGTTAATTATGGCCATATAGTAATACAAATATAATTTAAAAGCAGCCTACAATTCATTACATCTCAGAAATGACAGTGCAGTTCATAGTAAGAGATTAAATGGCGAATGAGATGAATATGGGGGTATATTTTATTCTGTAAAGCAAATGTAAATAATATAGATTGAAGGGGTTATTAAAAGACAATACAGCCACAAGAGGAGTTATTTCTTAATTAAGGCTGTGCGATTTTAAAGTTTAATTTGTCTTGGTGTCTTTTTTTTGTGGTATACTAACAATTTTTTTTTTACATTTTTTTAATGTTACTGGTCCTTTAACTATATAACTATGTATGTAACTAAGATATCACTCCAATTTGCAGTGCAGCAGTAAAGAGAGACTGAAGTTTATCAGTGCACAAGTCACATGACTGGGGACAACTGGGAAACTGACAATATATCTAGCCCCATGTCAGATTTCAAAATTAAATATAAAAAACATCAATTTGCTCTTTTGAAAAAAAGATTTCAGTGCAGAAGTCTGCTGGGGCACCCCTATTAGCCCTGATGAGTTTTGAGAAAATATTTTTTGCCATGGCCACAAAGCTACGCAGTCTGTACATGTCTGTAAAAATGACATCAGATGCACATTTGCGCAAGTGATTTGACTGACATGGCCACTTGCATCAGGAGCTCCTTCCCGGTGCAAGGGTCCTAGCGCTGATGGGCCAATTTTTTTAAATTTGCACACTTCGATATTCATAGTGAATTTTGCACACTTCGATATTCGAAGTCGAAGGATTTTCATTTCCCAGTCGAATATCGAGGGTTAATTACCCCTCGATATTTGACCCTTGATGCATCGGCCCCTCTGTGATTGAGTTACCCCATGACTTTGGTGGCGGATAAAATATACACAAAATAGTTTTAATTTAAGATACACTAACATTTTGTGTATAAAAACCTCGCAGAGTGGCCGCACTCATGCAAACACCCTTCTCATTTTTGAGCCATTTGCAGAAATGTATGCCCATTCCCAAAAAACAGAAATACAGGCCAATACGACTTGAGAATAAATATTTGCTGCGCAAACTTTATGAATGATCCTCAGTGACTTTAATTTCAGTAGGAGTCAGACAAATCCAACTGCCCAGCCAACGGGATATTAGAGAAAGTCCAGTGGGCCCTGCCGACCCAGACCTGCTGACCACCCCCAACCATGGAGGGCCCTGGACACCCCAGTCCGATTATGGGCACAGGGCACAAGGTCTTCCTTGCTGGAAGTAATGGTCACAATATGCAGGTTTGTTCTTCTTTATGTTAACAGAGCTCATTCCTGATTAAAACATACTGTATAAACCATATACAGTGTACACATGGGGTGAGCATAACATGACGTCTTTAGTTTCCTTGTGTTTTCCTAATCAAGAGATATTTAGCATACACGCATATATTTATTCATAGTTTGTTAGAGAATGGGTGGAATTCAGTTTGCTAGAATCAGTTTACATTAATATTATTAACTGGTGAAATTATAGTACAACAAACAATGTCTTTAAATACAATGTATGACGCAGAGGAAGAATTGGTTAAATAATTCTAATTACACAATGTAAAACATCTGCATCACATCAAGGCATTGTGTGCAGCACAGAAACAAAAATGATAAAAGGTCCTGGTTCTTTTATCATGTAAAATGGAGTTATAATGTTCATTTCCTTACACACATTCCCAAAGTTAATCTCGTATGCTGCTGCTTAGTTGGGGCAAGGCATGTTTCTATCAGAGATCTGTGGAGAAAACATTTATCCTTGGAAACAGCCTAACCATCCTTCAAGACATTTCTATGGACACAACATTTGCAAATTTACTGAGAAATAGGTCCTTCAGTCTTCCCAGGGGGGTGGGGAAAGTTTACTACAACATGTCAGTGACTTGAAGGAGATTTGTTAAAGAAAGGATTAGAAGGTTTACATATGTTAAGTGATACCAGCCTGTTAATGTGAGATTGGTTTCTTCTAAGAATTAAATCCATGCTGTGTTGTCAAATTCAGATAGAGAAAATGAGGGATGAGCCATCATTAAAATATCACTGGATGAAAAGGGAGGCCAACTCCAGTGACAGGGAAGAGGTATTATCATCTTACTGTTAACATGTTAACATGTTTAGAGATACTTCAAAGAATTGAAAGATGCTTTTGTAGACTTCAAAGAGTGGATGAGACATCAAGTGGACATCCTGAGAATTCTACTAATAATAAAATTCCACTTCTCTAGAAAACTGGGAGTGTGGAAGAAGCAGGAACCTTGACAGAGAATATCTAGAAGAAGTGCCCATGGAAGCCAATGAAACGCAAGTGTCCAGCAGCAGTGGGCCAAACATCAGGAGTCAAATGTACCACAAGCCCCATCTTTGCTTGGTGAATACCTCATCATTCTCTCCCTAAATCAGTGGTACATTAGATAGCTTTAAGAAGGGGTTGGATGGTGTTTAGCAAGTTAGGGAATTCAGGGTTATGGAAGATAGCTCACAGTACAATATCTAGTATAGGTCAATCTAAAAATAACTGGACTTGCTGAGTAATCAATGAAGACGTTTCAATACTCATCCGAGCAGCTTCTTCAGTTCAACTGACTGGTGTGGGAAGTTCTCGGCATATAAACTCTTCCACTAATCCATTTACAATGGCACATTGTAACTCTTCAACAAGGTGACATCTGAAACTCACAGAGGTGTTGATTCTGTGTAGTTGTGATAGGATTATCCAATGTGTCATGCAACTCCTAGATACAGGTGTTACTTGTGAGAGTTGCATGAATGGATGTGTGAAGTGTTCTGAATCCGCCGGGGTACAGATGTTAGAATAGCATTGTATGTAGCAGACAGGTGGTGTCGAAGGCCCCCACCTCTGTTCAGAGATGGTCTCTCCACGTTGACATGAATCGCCTCTTTCACGCCTCGTTCAAACCAGCGGTCTTCTTTATCCAAGATTTGGACCTTGCTGTCTTCAAAGGAGTGTCCCTTGTCTTTTAAGTGTAGAAAGACAGCTGAGTTTTGCCCTGTAGAGTTCTCCCTCCTGTGCTGAGCCATTCACTTGGAGAGCAGTTGTTTTGTCTCCCCGATGTATAGATCTGTGCACTCCTCGCTACACTGGACTCCGTATACCACATTGCTTTGTTTTTCTTTTGGTGTTTGATCCTTTGGGTGTACCAGTTTTTGTCTCAGTGTGTTGCTAGGTTTGAAAAACACAGGGACATGGTGTTTGTTGAAAATCCTCCTGAGTTTCTCTGACACTCCAGCTACATATGGGATGACTATGTTTCGCCTACTATGTGTCTCTGGGCGGTTATTTCTATTGGTGTTCCTGTTGGGCTTGGTTGCTGCTGTTTTGACAAAGGCCCAGTCTGGGTAGCCACATGCTTTCAAAGCTCCTCTGAGATGTTTTTGCTCTTTGTCTTTGGACTCTGTATCAGTTGCCACACATTCCGCCCGGTGGTGCAGGGTTCGAATGACACCCAGTTTGTGTTCCAGTGGATGGTGGGAATCAAAACAGATATTGATCCGTATGAGTGGGTTTCCTGTATACTTCCGTCTTCAAGTTACCCCCCTCTTGGATGCATACATTGGATAATCCTATCACAACTACACAGAATCAACACCTCTGTGAGTTTCAGATGTCACCTCTTTGAAGAGTTACAATGTGCCATTGTAAATGGATTAGTGGAAGAGTTTATATGCCGATAACTTCCCACACCAGTCAGTTGAACTGAAGAAGCTGCTCGGATGAGTAGTGAAACGTCTTCATTGATTACTCAGCAAGTCCAGTTGTTTTTAGATTGACCTACACTAGATATACTATGACCTGGATGAATGAAAATCTTCATAGTCATATGCTCACAGTACAAGTTTATCAAGGGACTAGTCCCGTTGCATTTTGTAGTCAGGAAGGATTTTTTCCCCCTCTGAGGCAAATTGGAGAGGCTTCAAATTGGGTTTTTCGCCTTCCTCTGGATCAACTAGAAGTTAGGCAGGTTATATATAGACTTAAAAGGTTGAACTTGATGGACGTGTGTCTTTTTTTCAACCTAACTTACTTACGAACTGTTTAGTCAACACAGGCTTTGACCATGGGAACAGTTATCCTGAAACATTTTGCCTCCCTTTCTTTTCCAATTATGTTTATTGGTATTTTAAAATAGACAGTAAGATTAGAAACAACAAAACAGTGCCATACATTAAAATCAGTTTACATAGTAAAAGACAAGTATTAGTACATAGCAGTCCAATCAAAATAAAACATTAAATGTCAACCTTAAACAAAAAATCATAGAGAAAAATAAAATAAAATCTTCCTCTCTAAATTTTGCATCCCTATGTGAAAGGTCAATGTCATCAAAAGAAGGATTGTGGAAAAGGCATTTTTTCAACCATATGAGTAATAAAGTTTATTAGCATACTCCGAAAGAGATAAATCCCCATGTTTTCTAACACAGCATTGGAAAGAAGAGCATTTCAAAAAGTATTCAGTCTCATCCATGACCTGAGGCCCACTTTTTGAGATCTTCAGAAATTAGCCTGTGCTTTTTAATTAAGACATAAAATAAGACTGACCACCTTACTAATGCCAATAAATAAATAAACATGTTCCGACCCTATATAAATATAACATTCAAGTTAATTATGGCCATATATTAATACACATATAATTAAAAAGCAGCCTACAATTCATTACATCTCAGAAATGACAGTGCAGTTCATAGTAGGGAGATTAAATAGTCAATGAGATGAATATGGGGGTAGATTTTATTCTGTAAAGCAAATGTAAATAATGTAGATTGAAGGGGCTATTAAAAGACAATACAGCCACACAGAATATGAATATGCACATTTCAGGCAGCTTTGTTTATAGGACAGCATGAATTCAATTGATATTTTGATGAATATTCATTTATTTTCAGTATAAATAGGCTGTCTGGCCACTTGTTTATTATTGGGCATGTTTGTTATATAATTATTGATGCAATTAATTGCAGAACTCCTACCGAAAGACACAATGTAAGAATAATCCATAAAACATTATTACCCTGTTTCCTTGCGTAGGAGGGTTTTTAATGCTGTCAGACCCAGAAATATTATCTTAAAATTGTTTAGAGTTATTGCTTTTATTATTTTAGTTTAGGAAGAAAGACCAGAAAGGAACGTGGTGAGAGCTCTAATATTAGCTGATATGGAGTTCAACCATTGATCATACAGACTGTCGGCAGCTGAGAGAGGCCCGGGCAGTCTTGTCTTGGGTATAAAACAGTAATAAATGAGTAATGAGCTACAGTACTAGGGGTCTGTGAAGTATTGAAAGAAATGCCAATAACTAAAGTCCCTTTGTGTTAGAATTTTAGTTAGACAAAGAGCTTGGGGATAGTGGGCATCCAGACTTGTCACTTTCAATTGCAAAATCAAATATACAACCAGAAACAAACATGTAGATGCTATGTCCCAATATGCCTGGCACAGACCTTTATATGATGTACATCAATATTTCGAATCACTTGAAACGAACATTCCCAAAGGGCCATATCAGTGTCTACTGCAGATCAACCAATGGCACGTGTCTATGCACCCAGTACAGTGGGGATATGATGGACCTGGATGGATCTTGGTTAAGAAATGGAAAATAACGTAGTAGCCATATCCCTTTGCACAATCCAGAAGGCAAATAAAAGAATATTTTTATTTACAGAGAGAGATGTAATTCAAAGCTAAATGAATGAGGAGGCTCATTACATATACAGTCTATAGAAGGGTACGGGGGGGGGTAACTGAAATAAAAGGATAAGTGTAACACAACCAGTTATAAAAGAAAACAGAAGGGCTAAGGTTTAGTTACAAATGCTGGTATTCTATTGGGGGGGGTGCAATATTGCATCCCTTAGAGCACCAATTGCTTAGCACTGTCCTTTCAAACTGCTCTGCACCCTTTTGCCAGTTTCAACTTTGTTGGCACATTTGCTGCACGGCACAGAATGCCACTCATGAAAGTACAAGGGATAACCGCCTTGAGCAGGAGGGAAGTACATTCCTTAAATGCACCTCAGGCACTCCTACCTGTACCCCACAAATGATGCACAAGAGAAGTGCATGTGGACCCCCATGGACTGCCTATTTGCCTCCCTTCAAACGGTGGAAGCAAGTGGCACCAGATGCAAATATTTCCAGAGATCTGTGCCTGGATTTTTGCGCTTCTTCCATTTCTTCCATTTTCTAATGGAGCCTCAAAGAGAAGAAACAACATTTCTGTATAGATCAAGGGACTTGGTGGACATTCTACATGCTGATTGTTTGAAATGTGTTACTATATTGATGCAAACGTGAAACTCGTTTACATTGTCGCTTTAGATTAGTAGATTATGGGGATGGCACTGTGATCTGTGAGGCCTATGGCAACTGATCATGTTGAATGGTCGGCCAGGGAGCTTTCCATTTAAAATTTGCACTGAGAGATGGTGCCATATATTGTAGCATATATATTTAACCTGTGCTATTCTGTAGGATGGAAAAATGCCAGGTCTACAAAAACAATGCTGTGCATTAAACAATATATTTATAGGCATTGAAAATCAAAATTTTTTTCTAGATTACAGATTTTTAGTGGATGAGTTTTTGTGGAAATCTGTTATAATCAAATACAGGTGAAAACAGCAATAACAACAAAAACCTGTGTTTCTCTCTTATGTTTTATTTAAAGTCATTATTAATAGGGGTTATGGAGCTCTCCTGAGCCGAGCGCGTGTCTGGCTTGTCACCGTGGTGAGCTGGTGGTACATATGTATATTTGGTCAGTTGCTAAGCAACCTACAGATATTGGGACATAGTGACAGACAGTGAAAGTCAAGTAGTGACTCATCATGTTAAAAAAAACACCCTAAAAGCTTCCAAACCTTATGTCATGATGTAGACGAGGGGGGCCCTACAGGCGAAATCGGTCAGGGATGGTTACTGTTCAAACAAGTAAATCGATTTTCGTTATCACAATTTTACGAGCCAAGAATGAAAATCTTTGTATATTATTTTTTTTTTGCTTATTAGAAATCATAGATAACATTTATCTGGGCAATAGCATTAGCATTTTCCATAGTCCTGAAAAAATATCTGCTGTTTAAAGGAAGTAGGGACACCGTGTCTTGTAGGACTACATAGAAGCCTCAGAAGTGTTCCTCGCATGGCTGGGAAGGTGCAAGGTCCACTTACGTTGAGCTATAAACAGTAAATGAGACCCACCATGACAGTAGGAGTAAAAGTGACCAGGCACTAACCCAGTGATTCCCAATTAGTGACTTGCGAGCATGTTGCTCATCAACACCCTGGATGTTGCTCTCAGTAGCCTTAAAGCAGGTGCTTCATTTTGAATTCTTGGCTTGGAGTAAAGTTTTGGTGCATAAAAAACAGTTGTACTGTCAAAAAGAGTCTCTTGTAGACTATCAGTCCACATAGGGGCTATCAAATAGCCAATCACAGCCCTTATTTGAACCCCCAGGGAATTTTTTTCATGCTTGGGTTGCTCCCCAACTATTTTTTACATTTGAATGTGCTCATGGGTAAAAAAGGTTGGTGACCTCTGCACTTACCTGTCCAGCTGATTGACCAATGGACCAAATACATGTATATCACACAAGTGGCCATACCCATGCATCAACTTCAATGTGTCCTCCAGATTCATGGGAGGTTAATTCTTCCACTGTACAGAACACTGATAAGGCCTCATCTAGAATATGCTGTACAGTTTTGGTCTCCAGTGCTCAAACAGGACATTATTGTATTAGAGAGGGTCCAGAGAAGGGCAACTAAGCTGGTAAAATGTATGGAAAATCTTAGCTATGAGGAAAGACTGGCCAAATTGGAGATGTTCACGCTGGAGAAGAGGTGCTTAATGGGAGATATGATAACTATGTATAAATATATAAGGAGATCATATAATAATCTCTCTAATGCTTTATTTAGCAGTAGGTCCTTCCAGCTGGCACGGGGTCACTCATTCTGCCTAAATATTTGGAAGGGGTTTGTTACAGTGAGAGCTGTGAAGATGTGGAATTCTCTCCCTGAATCAGTGGTACAGGCTGATACATTACCAGTGCAGTGTTCTGCTGATAGGAGCGTCGGCCTGGGGTTTCAGGTAAGTAACGACAATCACTTGGGGGTGCCTAACATTTGCCACCCCCAAGTGCACCAAGCCTTTCCTTCTCCTTAAAAGGGGTTGTTCACCTTTAGATTAACTGTTAGTATGATGTAGAGAGGGATATTCTGAGACAATTTGCATTGGTTTTCATCTTTTATTATTTGTGGTTTTTGAGTAATTTCTCTTTCAGCAATATGGTTGCTAGGGTCCAAATTACACTAGAAACTATGCATTGATTAGAATAAGAGTCTGGAATTTCAATAGGAGAGGCCTGAATAGAGAGATGAGGAATAAAAAGTAGCAATAACAATATATTTGGAGTCTTACAGAGCATTTGTTTTTAGATGGGGTCAGTGACCCCTTATCTGAAAGCTGGAAAGAGTCAGAAGAAGAAAGCAAATAATTCAAAAACGATAAAAAAAATAATGAAGTAAGTTAGAATTAGCCAATCTATAACATACTAAAAGTTAACTTAAAGGTGAACCAACCCTTTAAATGGTCCGCATTGTGTGTGATTGCAGTAGAGACTTTGACTGTAAGCTCCACTGAGGCAGTGACTATTGTAAAATCTCTGCAAAGTGCACTATACATGTATGGAACCTATTATGCAGAATGTTTATGGATAAGGGATCTTTCCATAATTTGGGTTTTCAAACCTTAAAAATACATTTAATGTTAATTAAACCCAATAGGCTGGTTTTGCCTCCAATACGGAGGGATCAAGTACAAAGAAAAAAAGGAAGTAATTTTGAAAAATAGGAATTATTTGATTAAAATGGAGTCTATGGGAGACGGCCATTCTTTAATGAGCTTTTTGGATAATGGGTTCCAGATAACGTGTATATAAATAAATAAAAATAATACCATAAATGCCACTATATTGTCTGTGTTTCAACAGAAAAATCTAGTTTTGTGGGCTCTGAACAGGTGGCAATGTTTCAGGTAGATCAGGGGTGTCGGGGTTAAAACAGGGTGTGGCTTAAACCATCCAAATTTCCATTTCTTGTTGGAAAACAACAGACAGAGATTGTTCCAGTGCATGTTACTTAATGCACTACTAATACTTAATACTTAACACAATATTTCGTATAAAACATGTATTATGAGGATGCCCCCCGCTGTCTGTAGAGGGGGAAATCACGAGTTCTCTATAGCTATAACTTTAGCCAGTCTTGTTTCCCAGCCAATAAGAATCCGCCATGAGAATCCAACATTGGAAAATGTCCAGTTGTTTGACCTTTTTTATTGAGGTTGGGTTTATACACTATATATGTGTATGCATGGTGCCCCCGGGCTGCTGCTTGAACCACCGTTCCTTTGATTAGTGGTTTTCTTTGGGTACATATGGGCAGACCCATAGAAATAACAATGGTAAAATGTGCTGGAAATAGTTTACCACTGATTTTAAGAGAAAATATGATGTTGTCAAGACAGGTTAGAAGGAAAAGACAAGGCCTTTTTGTTATACGTAGGGCAAACGTCAATATTATTTTCCAGCACAGAGAATGGGTCACCAGCCTTGTCAACATTAACATATTTTTAATTTCATTGAGGCTTGTTTTCCCAGAGGGATTCATTATGCTGGTGTTATTGGCCATTGATGTGTTGCTATGATTCCGAGGAGCTTTGGCATTTTTATTTTTTTAATACATAAATTACAGAATCAATATATTGTTCACTCTCCATTAAAAGTAAAGGTTGGAATGTGAATATAGTCACAGCCATATGAGCAAATGAATTAAACAGATTTATTTCAGCAGCCAGTGCTCATGGGAAGGCATTCAAGAATACATTCCTCCTGACCTTCCCTAAAATTCTGGCAAAGTCAATGGGGGGATCCTATGGACATCAAACATGCCCCTCTCCACTCTCCTCATGTCCCAGGGGCAGGTGCTGAAGTGCCAACCTATAGCACAAGGTTTGAACCAAGTCCAGAACCCACCAGAAAACATGTAGCTGTTTTTTCTTCCGCATTATCTTTTCTGGATTCCAAACTTGAGGATGAAGGGAGTGTAGGGACAATCTGAAGACACAGGACCATCAATCCCAGTAAAACAGGTGAAAGTGCAGTTTCCCACCACCAAGTTACTGCTCAGTAACATTCATTAGACATCAGGCAATAGAAAGCCAACCTGTTACCACCACCTATTGTTTTCATTCCCTCTAAGCTATATATAACTCTGCCCTCTCCTAATTGTTGGCCAAAGTTCACCCCAAGTAGTGGTCAACCCGTGCATCACAGCGGGTTTCAGGTCAAACTACACATTACTGCTATACTTCCTTTCCATTAGCTGCTGACCCTTTTCATGAAACTATCTTTCCTTTACTTCGGAAAATGAAATGCTGTGTCTGCTTTAGTGCAGGCGACTTTTCATTATAGCCTATGGGAAGACACGCTGAGGCAGTTCGGGAAGAAGAGGCAATTAGTCGAAATGCGACAAAATCACCCCGAATCTCCTCGAGTGAACAAACCCCAAAGCTGGGCATAAACGCAAAGATCCGATTGTACGAATCATCGTACTGGGCATAAACGCAAAGATCCGATCGTACGAATCATTTCACGATCGGACTTTCCCATCTCCTGACCTGCCACTAACCATTCCGATCAAATAAAGTAGAAAAGAACAGATCAGCTGATGTTCTGCCCCTGACACTCGTACTAAAGTTATGTCCGACCAAAGCTAGTGACAGTCTCCCTCTGAAAATCATACGATCGGCAATACACGCAGAGATATTATTGGCAGCCGACAGAAATCTTTTAACCTGTCCGATCGACCAAACGACCGATCTGTGCCGGAAAATGTAGGGACTCTCCACACACGGTCCGAAAATCGTACGAATCCTCAATTCGTATGATCAGATCTTTGCGTCTATGGCCAGCTTTAAGCTGTTCCACTTCCTAGTGCAATTTCTTGGGCAGAGAGCACCTGTACTGGCTTTTCAGCCTGGGTAAACACAGCCTCCACATTTGTAAAGCTATAGATATATATCAAGGAGTATATTGACCTCACCGCAGACGTTTAAAACCCCCACACTATCTTTGTGATCTGATTCAGTTTAAAGCACCAAGCATGTTTATTGCTATCAGTGCATACCGGCCCCAGAAGGAACAAACAAGAGGGAAATATATAATCCCTCTCTGTAGCTGAACACCTCTATGTATTCATTGAGAGAGCTTTATAAAACCACTTACACATACCCCGTGCATCCAATACAGTAAATCCTTCTGCTTCACATAATCTTGCTAGAGAGCTACACATCGGTGCTTTGTTTCATTGTGCTGCGCATCAGGATCTGCCCTCAAGATCATCTGCAGCCTCAATCGCAAGCTTTCGGTTCACAAGGAATAGATATTATTGCCAAAAGGAATCGCTTGTCCCTACACAGTCTGTGTATTAAGTCAAACTGTCTTTAGTGCTGGTAGAGAGTGTCCAACCTGTGGCCCTTCAGCTGTTGTTAGTCAACTGGGTGAAGACAACACTAATATAAAGTATTACAGCGTCGCTCTTACCTTACCGTCACTATCTTTCTCTACTATATCTGTTACCTTCTTCTCTCCCAATATTCCTGTGCCAGGCCCTGCACCCAAATACAGCTCTTGGATGAGCCCAAAAATATGTTTGATATTGTTTTCCTATAGTGCACGGGACCTTATTTAGTGCGAATGTGCATTCTTTTTCTAATTGGTACAGTAGATTCAACCCAACAAGATTTTTCCAACTATTGGCCAGTTTTCCAAATGTAGAAGTCAAATAAATGAGCAAGCCAACAAAAAGAACAGAATAGGGCACTCCAAAATACAGTAAAAGATTAACAAAATTGGTTGCATGTTAAGCGTGAAAAAACAAAAAACCCAAAGTATGTAAACTGCCTGGCAGGACACATTTTTGGCTTGTTCCCCTGAAAAAGATCCCTGGAAAGGAGTTGTTTAGTCTTTTTATCTTTTTTCTGTATTTTAGAGTGCATTGTTCTGCTCTTTTTTGGGATATGGGGACATCCATGTAGCTCCTTACAGTGAGCACCATTTTACTTAAACATCTTAAAGGTTTGCCAGCCTCATATGCATGTATTAAATAAATGAGCAAGATGTGAAATTGAGTCCATTTTAAAGCATTCTTGCATTGAGCTAAGCAGAAGTGACAATGTACCTGGGGTCTCAGCGACTGGGAAGAAATAAAACATCTGTCCCTCTCAAGGTCTGCAAAGCAGATTTCCATAGTCGAATCCAAAGTGCTACAAGTCCTGCTGCTTAATTCTAAGGGCTGCACTCAGTCCTCTAATTTAGCTTCTGCTCCATCAGTCTGAGCTTCCCAAATTCTTGAACAATGTAGCCAGCCTGGAGCCCTCAGGTATAGAGAAACACATTCAAAGGTTTCCAGTTGGTGACCCTCAAACTGTGGTTGAAATACAAATCAATGAAGATTAATGATGATAAGTAAAGTCACAGCTTAAACATGACAGTAACGCCAACGCAGAGGTTGAAAGAAGACACTGTTCTATGATCATGACCTTATTCAGCAGTTAATCTAATTTTTCCACATTTCAAACTTTCCAATTTCCTTAGGAACAGGGGAAAATTCTCTCTAAACCCAGATTGTCAATTAGACCATTCCATCAAGCAATGTTACACCAAACCCTCTATTTGCCTCAGTTACTCTCAAGGAGTAATTCCCTGAAACTGGAACCACTGGAAGTAATAACATTATACTATATTCCAGGATGATTCAGGGCAGCTTGACACCCCAAGGCAGGTTTTTCCAATGCCACCCTGATGTCACTGCATTCTCTGCACCAGTAAAGCGGAAATTCTGAACTGAATTTTGGTTGCAAAGAGCATTTTTTGCCACAGCTGGTAACGCATGAGGCACTGCAACCTGAGGTGCCTCTATGCTTGCATTGTGTGTGTGTTTATGTGCAGGGGAGCTCTAGAAATTAGATCTGCCTTGAAATTGTGGGATTTTCAGGGATCCTTTGGTGTGTTGATTTTACACATGCAACTGGCTCTGCATCTGCGAATATAAACCTGTGTAACTCAGGGGCATCTAACCTGCAGCCCTCAGGCTGTTGCAGTCTAGATGCCCAGGTAATAATATATCATGTGTCCCCATAGCGTGTGACAGTAGTGTGCCGTGTATACTTGGTTCTCTAGCTCATTGGAGATCTATGCTGCACTTATCTTTTATTCTCACTGCTAATGTCAGTGCTACTCTCTTTTAAAGGTTGATAATCCATTGTGGGGGGGGGGGGTCATGTCTAATATTACTAACTACAAATCCCAGCATCCCTCAGAGAGCAGAAGGCACTTTGTTTTGTTTTTTTTAATCACTACCCTCCCAGAGCTCTTGCCCCAGCTAAGTACTTGTGCCACTGGATACATAGATACATACTATTTGCCATGGTGACAGTTATTCAATTAAAGGACGGTGATGTTTTCCATCATTCTAGCGGAGATCTGTTTTGGGGAGGAAACGGAGTACAGTTTGCAGAACCAGATTTTTTTTTTTCTTTCCATTAATTCAGTTAACAAATCACTAAGAATCCTACAGATCCTTCGTGATCATCTGTGTGTCTTTCTGTTGGTGCTTTTTTGTTGCAATAACGGTTCCATGAAGGACAAACACATAAGAGTTTCGCTCTTCTTCTTTGATATTCCTCTTACACTTTCAGCGCTGGGTGCTCTTAAACCCCTTATACCTGCCCAGGTGTTGGGATACAGGAACAGGAGAGAAGAGCTCAAATAATCTTCGCAGCCCCTTGCCTCTTTTTGAAAGGGGACTGGATCTAACAAGCAAATTCCACATGAAGCACTGTAAATAAGAGGAGCCAGACATGCAATCAATGGCGATGCCCTGAAGGGGTGATGCATGCCTCCGGCTAATGTTAGTGGCTGCTGGTGATGACTTTATAGAGAAAGAGAAGCTATATAGGAGCATATACACTGCAAGCAGCTGCACTGCATCATCTATCACATTTTCATCTCCCTCCCTCTCTCCCTCCTCTGACTGCCTCTTTCTCTCTCTCTCTCTCAGCAGCTCTTCGCTTCATTTTTAAGCTGAGGATCTCCGATACAGCCACAGCTTCTCCCTTGCATTCCTATGGGACAGTTACAATGACAACATCCCCCAATCTTCTGGTGCCGGTGGAAGCAAAGATCCTGCTGAGCACATGGAACAACTCCAAGGACACGGGTGCGACTCAGTACCCCATCAGTCTGCTCCCCAGCAATAGAAATACTAACAGCACCAGTGCCCCCTTGGAGAATGAAAAGAATGTCAGCATGATAGTTATCCAGTTCATATATGCCATTGTGTGCCTGATTGGGCTAATTGGAAACTCCATGGTGATTTTTGTGATTTTAAGATATGCCAAGATGAAGACTGCCACCAACATTTACATCCTGAACTTGGCCATCGCAGACGAGCTCTTCATGCTGAGTGTCCCCTTTTTGGCGGCATCTGCTGCCCTACAACATTGGCCCTTTGGCTCAGGGATGTGTCGCACAGTTCTAAGTGTGGATGGTATCAACATGTTCACCAGTGTCTTCTGCTTAACTGTGCTCAGTGTGGACAGGTATGTGGCTGTGGTACATCCACTGAGGGCTGCCCGGTACAGGAGACCAACTGTGGCCAAGATGATTAACATTTGTGTTTGGATTGTGTCCCTCTTGGTCATTTCCCCTATTCTGATCTTTGCAGACACCATGCCATCCAAGAATGGAGTGGTGGTCTGCAATCTTATGTGGCCCCATGAAACATGGTCTGCTGTGTTTGTCATCTACACCTTTTTGTTGGGATTCTTCCTACCTGTGGTGGCCATCTGCTTATGTTACATTCTCATCATCATAAAAATGAGAGCCGTGGCACTGAAGGCAGGCTGGCAGCAGAGAAAGAAATCTGAGAAGAAGATCACCCGAATGGTCCTCATGGTTGTTACAGTGTTTGTCATTTGCTGGATGCCTTTCTATATAGTACAGCTCCTCAACCTATTCCTACCCCACATGGATGCCACAATCAACCATATCTCCCTTATATTAAGTTATGCCAACAGTTGTGCCAATCCCATACTCTATGGATTCTTCTCAGACAACTTTAAGAGATCTTTCCAGAGAATTGTTTGCTTTCGGTGGCTTGAGAATGGCACTGACGAACCGGTGGATTACTATGCCACAGCTCTGAAGAGCAGGGTGTGTAATAACAACCCACTGGACTTTCAGCAGGAGCCCCTTCAGTCTGACCCTTGTTATAAGCATGGCACAATCACAAGGACAACAACACTATAGCAGAGTGCCTGGAAATGCCTTTTTAATAACTGCTGCTAACCGGATGTGCTACTCCTAAACAAGGAGGTTTCCATGTATGTGAAAGTGTTTGTCTCCTTTGATTTAGTGGTGGAACTGAGTTTGTGTACTTAGACTCAAAATGAAATGCCTGTGCCCTTCTGTCCCTTTCCTATTTTTATTCACATAGCTTCTTCTGTAGCATTTGTAGCAAGTCCCATCACAGGTACATTATCTGCAAGAAGTTCTGCAGAGCATTAAGTAGCAGTTAAAGAACCAAACTCAACCAGAGAAGTAAGGGAGATACAGTATAGGAGCAATGAATCCTCCACACAGGGCATAATGATTTTCTGATGGCACAGCTGGCAGAAACGTGCCAAAGTAACTCTTTCCATTCCAAGTAAATTAGTACATTTCCATACCTTTACAGCATATACAGACACCCTGTGTGTTAAATACAATTCCTGCATCAGTAGCAGTCTTTTATGCATCTAAATCAAACAACAATTAGCCAAAAAACAAGCAGATTTGATAGGTGTCTGATTTTAAAAGAGAGACAGGTAAATGTTTTGTCTAGCATCTCAGGAAACCCAGATTTGTACTTGTCACATTCCATTTCCCCTTCTGCTTAGTGAAGGATATCAGGCTCCGCTCTGCAGGATGCTGGGAGTTGTAGATCAAAAGAGCTGAAGGAAGGCTAAGTGCAAAGGGCGGAAGTCCTTGTTAGGGATCCCTTCTCATAAGACAGTTCAGAAAGGTTTCCATCAGCAAAGATTCCAGGATGGCAGATCTTATAGGAAGCAGTGCATCCTGCCAGCAGTTTGCACACGCATTACATACAACTAAAAACATGTTCTGTAAAGGTATGAAAACACTATCCCACAGAAACTTTAGTTCATTCCTTAAATTACTGTAGTTACCCTTTAATCTTCTCTTGCCTTTGCAGGGCGGAGAAAGCAAGCAGGATGGGAAACCCAGCATTCTTTTACATGACAATCATAGACTGTTGTTTGTATTGTCTGTTTTGAACTTATCTGCTAGGAATGGTTACCTATGGATGCCCAAACCATTGGCCCAAATGGGTGGCCACCTCCTTACTGGTGCCAATGACTGGGAGTGCAGCCCCTCTTCACTTTCTCACCCTACTGTGCACCAGAGACTCAAATTTTTGAAGCATGTTCTATTATCTGCAATCCTATTGGATAACAGGACAAATGGTCAAGTCAAACCAAACTGACGCCAACCTGATATACACGTCCAGCCAGTTGGGCAGTATGGTCAAAAATAACCAAAATGCTTGCCAAAATCTGGACACGTATAGCCAGGTTTATTATGCGCTGTAAGTTCAATTGCTGTGAAGCTCTGTGATGTGGTATTTGGTTTTCTACAAGTTTTATGTTTCTGGCAACATTTCTGATTTTCTATTACAAATATTCATATCTACCAACATTTGACACATCATAAAATTAAATAAGAAAATTATATCTATTTTCCTAATTCTCTTATTTATTTATTTTCTCATTTCTCACACTTTTCAAGCCATGAACCTAACCTGCCCCCCCCCCCAAAATGTGGGGCAACCTTGATGTAATTTTATGACAAAATGCTTTGCTAAACTTGAGTTCAATTGGCACAATGGAAATAAAAATGATTATTTTTCAACTTACATAGAAGTCAATGAGCATCCCCACTTTATACTTAAACAATGAGCATTCTTTGAACCTCTTCAGATTTTTCCTTTCCTCCCCTCCTCCAACCCACCGGAAGGGTCATGGACCACTGGGTGATTTGGAGCATTTTGTAGCTCCAAGAGGCTGGGAAAGAAAATGCTCCAAATAACCTGTACATTAACTTTGGACTAAAACCCCCAGTTCAGATTCTCGCATGCATTTAACACTTGAATACTCAGAACTCAAATCACCTGCAGAAAACAGCACCAGGGGCTTTCAGCTGAAATAATAGAGTAGTAATTTAGAGCTTTTGTCCCCCCATCCATTGACCAACAAAAAGCTCCAAATCATCTTATATACCATTACCTAAGGGTGGGCTTCAGTAAGGTACACGCACACTTGATATAAAAAGAGTTAAGGCAAGTACAAAATGTTAAAATAGGGTAAAAAGGTGCAGCCTGTTAACCTATGTGAAGAATGTAGGGGTTCTAACTTCTAGGAGCTGTTGTACTACCTGATCTGGAGGATCTAGGATTACAAATCCCTGTTATGCACAAGGCTCACATTTAACACATGCAACCATATTAACATATTTATTGACATAACCCTCACTCTTGCACTTCCATGGGTAAAATCAATACATGTTTCTGAGCTGGCTATTTTTTTCCTATATGGACAATGTGCCCTGCAATTTATAGTCCATTTGGCATGGCTAAAAATCTATTTTGGCTCCCAGTAGCTGGTGTCACTGGTGTGGCACACTTGTAGCACTTGCTTTATTGCGACAGGTATTTGCTGCTATACTCAGAGCATGAAACACATGAATCTGATCTTACAACTTTTGTTGCTGCTCAGACTCTAGGAAAATAGAGTTCAGTGTTTCTGTCTGTGACTTCTGTATGAAACGCGTTGAAACCACTGGGTAAATACCACCTGAAAAGAGCAAAACATCAAAGGCAGAGGGGATGTGTGTTTATTTAATATGTATTAGAGGTCAGGTGCTATTTTTCTTAGCGATGCTTCAGCGATATCTCTGGGACACCATGGTAACCGGGCCCTGTGTTTGATTAGCCTCAGGGTCCTGTGTGTGAAAAAGAAACCTGTAAAATAAAAATTACCCTTTGAATATGGTTGCAGAATTTGTTACCTAACCTTTCTATCCAATCTGAAGGCAATGATGAATATTTCATGAGGTTTCATGAGTGAGTTGCGCAATCCGTCACCTGTAGATGGAGCCTTAACTGCCAGCGATAAGGTTCAGCCATTCACATCAAGGAGGAGTTCTTTGGCTGCTGGTTCTGGTTGTTCCATAACATACATTATTGTGACATGACACAGCAGGGGGTATACGGCATAAACATACTGTTTCCAAGGCACAGCAGATTCATCACAGCATGCCCTCTCCCATTAATGGGAAATTATTAGTAGAAAGTACTCCTCTGCATGTTTAGGGCATTAAATACTTCCCCACCCTCAAATAAATACATCATTGCTCTATGGGACAGGGACCTACTTTCTCTTATATCGTTAAAACTTAGCTCCAAATCCTTAATGCAGCAATACTTTGTGTTAAGTTAAATTTTTATTGCTATGACCCTTGTTTGTTCTATTCATTTATTGTTCTACTGTACAGTGTGGCATACATACAGTAAGTAGCTCCACATAAATAAAAATACATACATGCTGATTCAAACCCACACCAACAACTATCAAGTTCAAGAGAGACAAGTGACCACGTGCTCTTGTAAGTCAACTTTCCAAGTGTTTTGTAGGGGCACTGTGCAAGACAATAATCTGGATTCTCCATTTCCCCATCACACTGTAGGGGCAAGGTAATAACAAGTTTAGTCCATTACTCGTAACCTTTATCAACAAGTATCAGTTCTGGTCTATCAGGACCCTCAAAATTAATGGAAACATGTCTCTTTTAAGGAGAACTAAACCCTATAAATGGATATGGCTAAAAATGCCATATTTTATATACTGAATTTATTGCACCAGCCTAAAGTTTAAGCTTGTTAATAGCAGCAATGTTCCAGGACTTTAAACTTGTTACAGGGGGTCACCATCTTGGAAAGTGTCTGCGACACTCACATGCTCAGTGGGCTCTGAGCAGCTGTTGAGAAGCTAAGCTTAGGGGTCATCGCAAATTATCAAGCAGAAAATGAGGTTGATCTTTCATATAGGCTTATGCTATAAGGCTGATTATTAAATTCTAATGCTAATTGCAATGGTTTCTGTGCTGCAATTATTTATATTAATTACTAATCAGCCTTATATTGTGACATTTACATTTTATGTGTAGTAGGGATGCACCGAATCCAGGATTCGGTTCGGGATTCGGCCTTTTTCAGCAGGATTCGGATTCGGCCGAATCCTTGTGCTTGGCCGATCCGAATCCTAAATTGCATATGCAAATTGTGGTTAGGGAGGGAGGGATTTCATGTGACTTTTTGTTACAAAACAAGGCAGTAAACCAATTTTATGCATATGCAAATATGCAAATTAGGATTCAGATTCAGTTCGTTATTCGGCGGAATCTTCCAAGATGGATTCGGGGATTCGGCCGGATCCAAAATAGTGGATTTGGTGCATCCCTAAGTAGTGTATATTGTGAGTGGGTCCCTAAGCTCAATAAGTGACAGCAGCACAGAGCATGTGCAGTGAATCAGCAGAAAAGAATATGGGGAGCTACTGGGGCATCTTTGGAGGTACAGATATTTGCTGCTAAAAGGCTGTGGTTGCTTTGGGCTGGTACAGAAGCACAAAACATAATGTTCAACATTTCTAACCTACTTCTTTAGTTAAGCTTTAGTCCTCCTTTAAATGACCCCATGGATTCATTGGAAAGCAGTATACATTGTGAGGTTGGGTTAAGGTTAAATAGACATAGGGGCTCCTAAGTTTAAGTAAAATGTATTTAAAAGCTGAATCTGGCCAGTGATTCCATTGATACAGAACTGTCAGGTTGGTAGGCAGGTTCTGTGGGTGTGGGGTGAAGAACCAGACAATCTGATTGACCAAGGTACTTAATTATGTTACATAGATGTATAGATTCTAACAGTCTATATATAGATCATTGTTCTCACACTGGACATGCCAAGATAAATATTACAAATAATTTTAGAACATATGAACCAGTACATTTAGAAAATCTGAAGGATTATAGAATTATGGAAAAACAACTTCCCTGAGACACGAGGGTGAGCAGATTCCATCCCCCTTCCTCCCATGCCGTGGAGATTACTAAGAACTGAGCAATTACTATAGGTCAATAAGATATAAATGTAAGTGTATTAACGCTTGTCAATCACGCTCCGCTTTAGAGATTCTATTGAATCCTTTAACTTAAATCATATGGAGCTACTTCAAAAGAAAATACAAGGAGCTGGCATTCTGTAGTGGCTTAGAGTGTCCTATTGACGTATCCATTGGAACTCTCTACGCATGCAACAATCCAATTGATAATTTATTTGTAGTTTTCAAGCGATACTGTAGTTCCAGCATAGCCAGAGGACCACAGTCTTCCTACCCTTTATAAGCTGTGCTTGTTCCCTTATATAAAATATACAATATATAAATGGACCTATCTAGCCAGCTTGGTAACCTGCCTGGGGCACATCAGGTAGGCCTACCTACCTACACTCAAGAGGTTCTAGCAATCTTATATCAAAGGCCACAGGTTAGATATACCCATTGTAAATTGTCTTATCAAGCAGAGGCTTCACAGTACCAATGTTGGAATGATACCGTATATACTCGTGTATAAGCCGACCCGTGTATAAGCCGAGGTACCGAATTTACCTAAGAAAACTGGAAAAATTTATTGACTCGTGTATAAGCCTAGGGGCTGATTGATTTTCAATCTGTACCTGCACCCACTGAATAACAATGAAAGGTAGGCCTGCCCACAGTTTAAAAAAAAAAAAATTGTAAGCACACCAGTCACAGTAAAATAACTTATAACTCAACCAGGGGCAGAGAGATGGAGAGATGCAGCAACTACATACGAGGCTCCTTCTGCGGCCCCAACAGTGTGCAGGACACATGTAAATGTTTACAGTCCGCAGCAAGAGCTTTGAAATTCCTCTGCTTATTTTGGTCACTCTTCTAGGAGAATATGGCCTGGATGGGGGAAGGGGGTCCAATAATCATATTATTATAAATAAGCCCCTGTTTAGCAGTTGGTGCTGCCATGCTGGTTCCTGTAGGGAGAAGATAATCCATATACCAATACCTTATATACGCCAATCCCTCACCGGATCCCTCACCTCCCTCTCCCATAGCGCATCAGGACTCTGTGACTGACGATCGCCGCCCGGAGCAGGTCCAGGAGCTCCGGGCGGCGCGTCCTTCCCTGCCGGCGTCCTTCCAAAATGGCGGCGCCCATGGCCGCCACGTGGGTAGAGGCGCCGGCGCCGCTACCCACGTGGCGGCCATGGGCGCCGCCATTTTGGGAGCGACCTGCTCCGGGCGGCGATCGTCAGTCACAGAGTCCTGATGCGCTATGGGAGAGGGAGGTGAGGGATCCGGTGAGGGATTGGCGTATGACCCGCGTATAAGCCGAGGTCGAGTTTTTCAGCACATTTTGGGTGCTGAAAAACTCGGCTTATACGCGAGTATATACGGTATGTTCTTTTTATAGATTGCTACACTCAAGCTACATGAGAGTTTTTATATTTCCTTAATTGCACTTGAGGGAAGGTCAGAAACATCCAAACAAGGCAAAAGTTAGTGAAAGACAGAGAAAATTATACAAACAACAATAATGGAGAGTCACTATAAGTTTTTGAACTGCACACCCCCAAGTTCCCAGACAGCCCTGGGATATAGGAAATGCTGGTAGTAACCAAACAATGCCAAAAAGGCTGCAGTTCAGATATTCCTGATGTCAACACTAGTGATGGGCGGATCTGTGCCGTAAAACGCATTTAAGTCAACCGGCGGCAAAATAGTTTTGACGAGTGTCAATTTTGACGTGAGCGACAATTTTATTACGCATGACTATTTGGTCCAAATGCATTGAAGTCAATGGACGTCCAAATAATTGTGACGCGTGACAAATTTAATGCGTGCGTCAACTGTGACGCGCAACAGGTTTTTTTTAACGCGCCGGATAATTGGAAATACTTATAAAGTCTGTTTGCTTTAGACTTATCTACACTAGATCCTTTTAAACAAACACTTACGTAAAAAGGAAAAATAAATTACTGATCTCGAGCAGTTCACTGCGGCTGACCAGGTGGAAAGGTCCATAACCAGTGCATGAACCACCACCATATTTTTATATAGTACCACCAAAGGAATCTTTCCATACTCTTCATATTCCATCAGCTACTGTCCTTAAAGTTCTACTGGCTCTAAAGCAGGATCTTCTCATTTTCTTTACTCCGTTAATATTTTAGTTTAAGCCCCCCTGCTGCACCTTACAGAGTATAGGGTAAGCGGGGTGGGGGCAGTCCTGCAAAAGGAAATTAGAAACAGTAGCACATATTGCATTCATTTTTGCTATTTAGTACATTAGCCCCCTGCATGGCCTACTAATCCCTAGTAACGCAAGGAAGATATGTTTGGTATTTCACCTTCAAATGCTCAAGTTGTAGAAATACACAGGAACAACAGAACGTTTCAAGAAAGTCAATTCCTCTACTAGATAATCTGCAAAGGGATATTCAGTTTGCATCTATTATTGCAACTGAGATGGCTGCAGTGAATTATTAGTTATCCCATTTCTGTGTGTGGTGGGATTGGATTTTTTGTCTGGTTGAGTTCTGTTAAAATAATAATGTTATTTATGGGGTTCTTGGGCTGTCAAGGGCCCAAAAACATTCACAGAGGGTTATATTCAGCCCCAGACTAGGCCCCACTAGTTGAACAGTTGTACACATACTTGTACAGAGCAAGGATGCTGTAACTGGGCTGGGAGAACAGGATTGTAGCCACATTGTAGTCCACTCTAACGTTAGGGACCTCCAGATAATGCCACAGGCACCTATTTTCCTAATCCATATCTCTCCATAAGGATAATGTGAAATGTATTCTTACATAACCAAGCGGAAATGCATTGCACACACACAAAGATACTATAAAGTGGTGATTGTAAAAGCAAATTAATATGGTTATTTATTCCATTATTTTTATCAGCTGTGTGGAAACAACCCAGAGTGGCTTTGGGGGGCCCAAAAAACAAACTAGAAACTAGAAAGCAAGTTACCATTTTATCGGGCTGCACAAACACACAGAATGGGCTAGGTTATGGGATTATTCAAGGAAAACTCATTCCCTGCTCAATTCAGACTCTGAATAGGTAAAAGGGTAAACACAACATATTTTATATTTGTCTAAAGGGCTTCTGAGCCAGATGGGGAAATACAGTTCAGCTGGCTTTTTTCAATTACCATTTCTCTCTATGCAAGGGCTGCTTACAATGAAAACATTTTTTTTTTGGCATTTGGCATTTGGCATTTCCTAAGCCATATTGGAGCTCCCACAGGTATATATAAATATGCTGATAAATGCAGCTGTCTGTGTAGAATGCACTATAAAGAATACTTGTAACAATAAGTATATGTAAGTATATGATTTACTTATAAGTAAAGATTTAAAGAATGGTCGCCAACCCAACAGTTTTCTAATGAAAAAACGACATCTCCTCGGTCATTTGTTCTATTATAACTGAGCTCAAGTAAAATATTATTGCAAACAGAAAACTGAACTAACCCCTCCTGTAAACCAGGACCCACTGTACTCGGATCCTTGGGTTGTTACTTCACTGGACATCCAATTTCCAACCCCTAAAGCTCTCCATTAATACCCCAGCATTAGCAATTGAATAGAATTTGTCTTGTGGATTGGTGTCTAGAGCCAAGAATCCAGCATATAAAATACTTGTTTATTGGCCAGTTAATGTTATAGATTGGAGGCACATATTATAATAACAATGATTTATACATTTATTTTCAAGAAACCGTGTGTATGTTGAAATGTTACTAAAGAAAACGTCCTTTTTAGTTCAGTCTACCAATTAATTCTTCCATTAGTTGAAAATTACAATAATTACGGTCAATTAACGTTTTCTGTCGTGCAACATGGGCCTAATACAGCCGTGTCCGTTTACCAGCAAGTTCAATTAATCTCCATATGACAATTCCTAATTACATATTATAAGTATTGTATTAAGGAACCACTTTCTCCAGACCATTTTTACACAAAAGCCACTATACATATGGGTGTGTTCATTGTGTGGTCAATATAACAAATCAGCGCTAACCCCTTTACTCAGATATTCTTACACACAGGCATAACAGCCCCTGATAAAGTATAGGGTATCCCTATCTCCTTGCCTTGGTGTAGGATAAGGTAACCACCATCCACAGTGCAGATGGAGGCAGAAGTATCCTGATATTTACACTATTTTTAACTCAAAAGGAAGGCTGAATTTGTCACTAGTATCAAAAATTTCATGAGCTAGTTTTAGCTCATACACCCAGATGGCAGATAGGTAACCCACCCATTGGTGAAGGCAGGAAGAGTGATGTTTTGAAGAGCTGAATAATTATGTCTCCTACTGATCCTTTTGGGAAATAATGCTGCCAATGTCCATAATCATGTTCTTTCCAGCATCACAGGCCTCTGTGGGGGACTAGCAGCCTACAGATGTTATTCAAAACACAAGGAATGTGGAGGAATTCACCCCCCCAATCTTCAAAGACAAGGAGCAGTAAGGACTCACAATAAATAAATGTAATATGAGAGGTAGAAAAGAAAAAACATATGGTTATGACACATTTACAAAGAACTACATGTATTATGGTGAAGCTGCCCTTGTGCGATCCTCAGACTTGGGACTGTCCAACAGACTGAATAAAATAGAATACTTTTCAATGCATCCATAAAGGAAGGGCAAACAGGCCACCCCACCCCAGACTCTACACCATGTGGATACATAAAGCAGGATGGAAATCTAGATGTTTCTTTTGGATTTCAAGTGGGAGGAAATCCAAGTAAATATTAACATCACTGGGACCTCAAGTGCAACTACTTGGTACAACTACTGCTATATGAAAAAGTCAAGCTATGTTCAAAGAATAAACCCTCATATATGATGGCCTGCATAAGATAATAAAACATAGTAACATAGTAAGTAAGGTTGAAAAAAGACACATGTCCATCAAGTTCAACCTTTTTTTTTTTATTAACTACATATCTGCCAGTTGATCCAGAGGAAGGCAAAAAAAACCCATCTGAAGCCTCTCCAATTTACCTTAGAGGGGGAAAAATTCCTTCCTGACTCCAAAATGGCAATCAGACTAGTCCCTGGATCAACTTGTACTATGAGCTATTTCCCATAACCCTGTATTCCCTCACTTGCTAAAAAGCTATCCAACCCCTTCTTAAAGCTATCTAATGCATCAGCCTGTACAACTGATTCAGGGACAGAATTCCACATCTTCACAGCTCTCACTGTAAAAAACCCCTTCCGAATATTTAGGCGGAACCTCTTTTCTTCTAATCGGAATGGGTGACCTCGTGTCAGCTGGAAAGACCTACTGGTAAATAAAGCATTAGAGAGATTATTATATGATCCCCTTATATATTTATACATAGTCATCATATCACCCCTTAAGCGCCTCTTCTCCAGCGTGAACATCTCCAATTTGGCCAGTCTTTCCTCATAGCTAAGATGTTCAATCCACGTGCAAACGACTTCATTAAGTCCAACAGACCTTAGTTTAGAAAGCAGTCATTTGTGGGGCACAGTATCAAACGCTTTGGCAAAATCCAAATAGATCACATCTACTGCCCCCCCACTATCCAGAATCTTACTTACCACATCATAAAATGCAATCAAATTCGTCTGACATGACCTATCCTTCATAAAGCCATGCTGATTGTTGCTCATAATGCCATTCATTAAGACAAAATTTTGAATGTGATCCTTTAACGAGCCTTCAAATAATTTGCCCACCACAGATGTCAAGCTTACTGGCCTACAATTGCCAGGCTGAGATCGTAATCCCTTTTTAAATATTGGAATAACATCAGATTTTCTCCAATCTATAGGCACCATACCAGATGACAGTGAATCTGAGAAAATCATAAATAAGTGCTGGTCTAAAACTGAACTAAGCTCTCTTAGAACCCGGGGGTGTATGCCATCAGGCCCTGGAGCCTTGTTTACATTAATTTGTATTAAAGCTTTTTGAATCATATCCTGAATCAGCCACTGACTAGATTGAGCTGAACCATTTGTGCAGTTATAAAGTGAGCCTGGGAACTTACAACATTTTTTACAGTGTTTATATTCATTAAATGCAGCTTCTGTCCCTACAGATTTGTAGTTTTTAAATGCCTTTCTCTTCTTCCCTATTAACTTCTTTACTTCTGTATTAAGCCACACAGGATGATTCTTAGGGGCAAATTCACTAAGATTCGAAGTTGCGCCAGGCGCAACTTCGCCGCACTTCGCTACATTTCGCCACAATTCGCCAGGCGTATTTTCGCCAGCGCTCCGCAAATTCACTAAAATCCGAAGTTGCGCACAGGTGTAGTGTAAGTTTTCGAAGTTGCGCTAGCGTTAATTCGCCAAGCGAAGCTAAGTTTCGATAGCGATGGTTCATTTGCATACGGCGCCAAATTCAAATTTCAATGGAGGAACACGTATTAGCACTACAAATGCCTAGAAAACCTTCAAATCAGCAAATAAAAATTTTATTTTGCCCTACACATGTGCCCACTGTCTAGGTAAGTTGCCATGAGTCAGGAAATGTAGGGGGAAGGAGGGGAGCCCCAAAAATATTTTCGATCTTTTTCAGCCTATCACCCATCATGTAGAAAACACGCCAGCGTTTTTTGGGACTTAGAAAAAATTTTGACTTTTTTTGAAACAATCCCTATCTACTCTATTGCGCTTCGCCAGGTCTGAGGTGGCGAAGGAAGTCTAGCGTAAAAGGTAGCGTTCAGTACACTGCGCAAGTTAGTGAATTTGCGTAGTTACATCGCTAGCGAAAATTCGCCTGGCGTAAGGATGCGAAGTAACACTAGCGAAACTACGCCAGCGTTCGTTAGTGAATATGCGCAGTAATGAAAAATGCCAAACGCTAGCGAATTAACGCTAGCGTTCGGCGCTTCGGCACTTAGTGAATTTGCGCCTTAGAGCTTCTACGTTTAGTCCTTAAGGGAATAAATTGTGAACAGTAATGATTTAATATAATTTTAAAGGACAACCATTTTTGTTCTGTGTTTTTAGCTGAAAACCTAATGCCCCAATCAATGCTCTGTAGGGCAGCCCTCAAGGCACTAAAATTAGCTTTTCCAAAATTCATGGTTTTTGTTGCCCCAGAACTCCCTGGAACTTCTGCACAAATCTACACAAAATACTATCTGTCTACTAACTTAACTCCCCTGTTCCTTTTCAAAATACATCCCTGATGTATTGCAGCAAGCTCCATGGCTAAATATCAGTTGCCCCCTGTCACAAAAAAATGTTTATTTATGGTCCTCCCATCAAAATAACCCAATTCCCTACAGACTATTAATTAATGCCTCTGTAACTGGAGAGCCAGCAAAGCCCCTCTGGTAATAGGGCAAACCCTACTGATTACAGTCAGTAATGAATGTTTATAGGGCATGAGGGAAATATGAATGCACAAAATATAACCATAGCAACAAAAGCCAGTGATACATGAGAATATGTGTTATGTGATAATCAATAAACCATAGTCTCATTGTACACAATGCGAACACAACATAAACTGGTATGACTGATTATATAATATACAGTATCATTATATATATATATTTATTACATATCAAACTGGGGAGAAGAGAGATAATTGATGGATACAGGACATTATATTCTCATCTGGTATAGTGCGAATAAAGTGTAGTGGTTAGGGTAGACAACAGATCGTGTTTTTTTCTTTGGAGGGTAAGTTAATGTATTAAATGTTGCATTATTTCCATCTAAAAGCTTTCTAGTTGGACGCCAGGGTTGCTGTGACTACTATTAATAAGATATTGATTACAGTATGACCCCTTTTAACTTTTGTTGGCTGCAAGTAACATTTACATAAAATTTACAGTAATGTTTACATTTACTGACCCAGGAAGGCCCTTTTAATGTAAAATATTAAGTCTGACTGTGACCCCCTTTCACATGTAAATTGTGTGTGAAGTAAGGACTATTTTTGCTGAATCTAATGGCAACCTATTGGACGCCAGGGGGTTAACTTATAGTCAGGACTGCCATCAGGGGGGAACAGGGGGAGAGTTGTAGGGGGCCCCGAGGGTAAGGGGGCCGGGCCCCCCATCTTTCTGAGAGCTGCTGACTTCGGGAAGGCATGGACGTTTAAGGGGCCCTGGCCACCAAATTTCTTATAATGAGGGGGGGCTGGCCACCAATTTAGGCCACCAATTTTTTTTCTCATGTGGGGTCCTAGCCACCAATATTTTTTAATGGGAGGGCCCTGGCCACAAATGTTTTTTTATGGGGGGCCCTGACCACCAATATCTTTTTATTTTTTATTAACATGTGGGAACCCTAGCCACCAATATTTTTTACTTTTTTTACTGTTTGGTGGGGGGCGAACCTGTGGGGTGGGGAGGGCAGACCTGTAGGTGGGGCTTGCGGTGGGCCCATTAAATTTTGTCGAATGGGGCCCTGTGATTTCTGATGGCGGTCCTGCTTATAGTGGTATATAGAACAGGATGTTTTAGATCAGGGTTCCCCAACCTTTTTTTACCCATGAGCTACAATTTTTAAAATGATTTGGGGAGCGACACAAGCATATAAAAAGTTCCTTGGGTGCCAAATAAGGACTGTGATTGGCTATTTGGTATACCGTATTTGGACTGGCAGGCTACAAGAGCAGGCTCTGTTTAGCAGTACACCTGGTTTTTATTTAACCACAACTTGCCCCCAACCAGGAATTCAAAAATAAGCTCCTGCTTTGAGGCAACTGGGAGCAACAGCCAAGAGGTTGGGGAGCAACATGCTGCTCCTGGGCTACTGTTTGAGGATTACTGTTTTAGACATCTATTAGTACACTATATCATATAGAACATTAAATATGACTTGTGAATCATCATTGGGGGAACCACTTTCTTTTTTGAAGATCCCTTCATGGCAGCTGGATTCCCTGACATTACCTGAAACAACATGCCTTAACAGTCCAGGGAGCCTCTCCTGGGGTGATGATGTTGGGACACCAGACTACTCGATCATGTTCTGTAAGTCTGCCCTGATAGCTACTGGAGATATCCTTGTATGTTAGCTGTACTAGCATATGCTATATTAGTAACTTCCCCAAGCAGTCGGCATCTTGTTTAAATAGGGGGCAGGAGAGCAATTCCTTGATGCATCTGGCATATAATAGGGGAAGATATGGTTGAAGAGTAGAGAACATACTGTACACAGAGACAGGGTAGACAATAAAGTACTTGTTACTTCTAGCTACATGAGCCACATTCAAATGTAAAAAAAAAGCTGGAGAGTAACATAACAATGTAAAAAGTTCCTGGGGATTCAAAATATGGGCTGTGATTGACCATTGGTAGCTCATATGGAGACTGGCAGCCTACAGGAGGCTCTGTTTGGCAGAACATCTGTTTTTTATGCAACCAACACCAAAACTTGCCTCCAAGCCTGGAATTCAAAAATAAGCTCTGCTTTGAGGTCACTGGAGTAACATCCAATGGGTTGGTGAGCAAAATGTTGCTCGTGAGCCACTGGTTGGGGATTATTGTTTTGTATCATGACCTGGATGAATGAAAATCCTTATAGACAAGGTACAATTTTGGTATGCACGTTCATTGAGTGGAAACTTATGTAAAGAGGAAATCATAGAAAGTAATCCATATTACCACCTAGTTCATCTGCTCAAGAGTTCTTACCTCAAACAGATTAAAAAGGGCAGATGCAGTCTATATCATAGCAAAATACAAAAGCATTTACTCACATAAAGCTAGACACAAGACTAGATGGAAAAGGGTAGAGAACTCATCTCATATTGGTGTTTCTGAGTGGCGGAGTTTATTATATCATCTGGGTCAGGGTTTACTGCCAGGAGCAGCCACATCAGGGCCCCTGCACCCCCTCTGCACCCCCCAAAGGGCCCCCCTCCCCAGCACCAAACCCCCCTCTGTCCCTCTCCCACCCCCCTCGCCGGCGGGTACCTACTTGTCATCTTTATCAGGAACGGATGGGGAGGAGGACAGGGTCTGGGCCGGCAGGGCCCGCGAAGGCTGGGCTCACCAAATTTTTTCCAGGAACCCACCAGCCCAGTCAGACTCTGTATATCATTTATATAGATCCTTTAGATTACAAAATAATGTATGCAATTTTTATGATACCAATTTATTTGAAAACTTCTGTGGACTTATTTTGCCAACATTAATCTAATTTACTCCCTGAAATGGCCTTGCTTTCTGTAGACACTTCTGATTTTGGTCATGTCTTTGTTTGTTTATTTTGTTTCAATATCATTACTTTTAACACAACATTTTAAGAAAATTCAATTGAACTTTTATCCCTAAATTTCTCAGAAAGTTGTACACATAGTCTCTGCTCACCTGCGGCTCAACACATTCACCATGTGGAAATGTCTGAAACCTCCTGCAAAATTCAGGAGAAATATGGCAAGTGAGTAATGAATTCCATCTGCTTTGACACACCAAATCATTAGTCACTAAAATCCCAGTGGAATCATGGCAAATAGAAATTTCACAGATCAGTAGAAAAAGCCAAAATATATATAAATCATTAAGTACAACAGTGCAAAGAAAACTCTTGAATTTTGTTTTTAACACATTTTTAGTCACAGCTGATAAATCTACAAAAAATATTCAAACCATTTACCACAGATACTTTGGGGCACATTTAATTAACCCTCGATATTCGACCGTCGAAGTAAAATCCTTCGACTTTGAATATCGAAGTCGTAGGATTTAGCGCAATTCGTTCAATCGAACGATCGAAGGAATAATCGTTCGATCGAATGATTAAATCCTTCGAAGGATTTTAATCCATCGATCGAAGGATTATCCTTCAATCAGAAAATTGTTAGGAAGCCAATGGGGAATCCCGCTTAGCGAATCAAC
This sequence comes from Xenopus petersii, assembly GCA_038501925.1. NCBI lineage: Eukaryota > Metazoa > Chordata > Amphibia > Anura > Pipidae > Xenopus > Xenopus petersii. Next base: position 120,089,309 of record CM076681.1, read on the forward strand.
ACTAGCACAACTTCGCAACCTTACGCTACGCTACTCCTGAGCGCAACTTCAGATTTTAGTGACTTTGCGGAGCGCTGGCGAAACTACGCCTGGTGAAGTGTGGCGAATTGCGGCGAAGTGCGGCGAAGTTACGCCTGGCGCAACTGCGAATCTTAGTGAATTTGCCCCAAAGTGTAACTTACAAACTTACATGTGCTGGTTGACAAAAATGAGGTCACTTCCACCCCATACCCAACTTTAACCCATTTAGCATCTCCATTTATAGACCCGTGCCCGACCTGCCAATGTCTGTCATCATAAAAGGGGGCGGAGCCATCATGTGCCTATAAATGGAGGATGCTGGAACCAAAAGCCAGCGGAGTACGTTTTCTGGTGGGGAGAGTGGAAGAAGAGCTCAACCCTAATCCCCCCATGGCCTGCAAAATGTGTATGGAAGTCAGGCCAAACCCGCTCAACCCCCTAGTCTCAGGCTACATCTACAACTACAGTCAGTAGGTTGTCAAAGGTCGGCCAAATACTGAACTGAATCTGAATCCTAATTTGCATATGCAAATTAGGGGTGGGAAAGGGAAACATTTCTTATTTACTTGTTTTGTGACAAAAAGTCATGCAATTTCCCTCCCCACCCATAATTTGCATATGCAAATTAGGATTCAGATTTGGTTTGGCTGGGCAGAAGGATTCGGCTGAAACCTAATCCTGGTGAAAAAGGCCGAATACTGGCCGAATCCCGAAACGAATCCTGGATTCGGTGCATCCCTATGAGAAATAAATCTGTACATTGTTGGGTGCAGAGAATTTCTAGCAGAACATTGGCATGCTGAAAAAACAGGAAAAATGCACCATTTACTTAGTATAACCAGGAAAAAACTTAAATATCAAAAGTGTCAGTTTTAGTATGCACCTTCGGTCATCAACATTTAAAAGGTCAACAAGTCTTTGGAGTCACGACAGAGGCAGCTCATTTATCACTAATTCATACTGGCTTTTACCTTCACATCCTCAACCCCCTGACCTGCAGTTGAAAGGCAATAAAAGTCTAAAATACAAAACTGTCTCATATTGTCAGGGATTCTGTGTCCAAAGATCCAGCAGAATGGAATCTTTGTGGGCTTTGTTATAAATGCCATTATTTTAGACAAATGTTTCATTAAAAAGTATTCTTCTAAACATAAAAAAATATTAATTGACGATAGAATATAAGTTGTGTATGAGCATGAGTTTTAATGGAAAAAAAGCTATCTATTTGTATTGTATTATAATTTGTTAAACAACCAGTAGTTATTGAGCCAGACTACCCCTTTAATATGGATTAATCTTTTTTTTTTTTTTCAAAATATTTTTATTAAACAAAAAGAAAAACATCAATATGGATTAATCTTAATTTAGCATTAACTGCTAAATGCTTCTTTATGAAGTCTTTAAAGTGTGTATGTGCTACGCTGGTATACATGGAGGACCATATTAAGCTTCTCTTCCTTATTGTTCATAATAAACTTATAAAGAATTATAATTATGTTTTCGTCCATTGAGTTAATGCCCTTTTTTATATAAGACTTTATTTGCTTTAGTAGCCACTGACTAACACTGTTTAGAGTCACAAAGCTTGTTATCCACAAAAAATCCCATATCCTTTTCAAATAAGGAGGCTCCCAGCAAACTGCAATTTAGTGCACAGCTCACGTTTCTACCAAAGTATATAACATTTATTGTATCAACATTGAACCTCATTTGCCTATGTGCTGGCCAGTTCTTCAGCTGAAATATCATGTACATAGTTACATAGTTATATAGTTAAATCGGGTTGAAAAAAGACAGGGTCCATCAAGGTCAACCCCTTCAAATGAAAGCCAGCATCCATACACACACCCCTCCCTACTTTCACATAAATTATATATACCCATATCTATACTAACTATAGAGTTTAGTATCACAATAGCCTTTGAACCCCCTACATTGCTTCAAATGAAAGTTCTTTTCTTCTAGTCTAAAGGGGTGGCCTCTGGTACGGTGATCCTCTTTATGGGTAAAAAGGTCCCCTGCTATTTGTCTATAATGTCCTCTAATGTACTTGTAATGTGTAATCATGTCCCCTCGCAAACGAGAGTAGGTCATGATATAATTTTGAAGTGAATTCTAAAGAAGTATATTTGGCTTTGTGGTATGTCATAAGAAACACCAGGAAGACCATATATTGTGTTCAAGTCTTCTGAACATGCAGGTTAGTTAAATAAAAGTAATGTAGAATGTACACCTAGCATTAAGGCCCACACAAGCAACCATAGAAGATTTCAGTTTGTGCAATCATACTGTAAAATAAAGACTCAAGAAAAAAACACAATATAGGATGGAGAATGGCCGCCAAGTTTATTAACAGAAAATGCTCAAAAAAAATTTTAAGAAATTAATATTACCTTAATTTCACCTAGCCAGCCTTGCACATGAAACAAGCATAGGCTGCCAAAAATTATAAGTCGGCTCTGCCATATATACTAGCCAAGAGCCCCAATAAAACAATTCTCCATATTCTCCTGCTGCGACAATAATTTTCTTTTTTTTTGTGACTTACATTTTTTTATTACATTTTCAGCATATAAATAATATAAAACATAACTTGTAAATATACATCTGTTAAGTTATTAGTATACATAGTAGAACGATCCAGTGAGTACTCGCACACCCTGGCCCTCCCAACGATAGAGATCCCTGGTGCACAGCAAAATGAGGAAAACGGCAACCTCACGATCCAATGGCAACAAGAATTCACCGGCACACAGGTAATGCAAGCAGGTTATACCTTGCTGAGTGTTTATTGCAGCATGCAACGTTTCGGGGTTGCCCCCTTTATCAAGCATAAAAATACAGACTGCACACAACAATTTATAGGTTAAACACATCACATGATCAGATGAGTGGGCGCGTGCAAAAGTGGAAATAGTTAACACCAATCGTAAGAAACACGAAAGAAAAAGTATATATTTATATTTGTACTTGTGCAGAAGCCGATACCAGCAGAAAAAATTAATCCATAGTGCAAAACAGTTTTCGTAGAAAAGTGTCCATTAGTAGCTACTCCTTCCTGAAAAAAATGAAACAATTCGACAAAGTACTTAATGTTAAAAGTGTATCAAAAAGAGTATCAAAAGGTATCAAAAAGGTAAAAAGGGTATCAAAAAGTATCAAAAGAGTAAAAAAGTATCAAAATTGTCCCAATACAAGATGTCAAGAAAAAAGAAACACAATAACAGAAAAACAGATAAAACATTGTAGAAAATTGTAAAAAAGCTGTTATGGATCAAAGGCAGTAACAAAAGCTATCTTACCCTATCAGGAGAAAAGGAATCTATCCCTGAGGCAAATCCAGGCAAATCTGCTTATCTGAAAAAGGGGGAGAAAGCCATATTAGCACAATTATAAGAAACAGGTCATATTGAATTCTTCATTTAACCCATTCGGGTGACGAGATTGCAGAAGCCAAATCCAGAAACATTCCCTTTGTAATAGATACTTCTTTCTATCCAATCCTGGTTTGAAATTGACCTTTTCTAAAATCTGCCATCTCAATTGAGATAATTGATGTCCTTGCAAGAAAAAATGCTTCGCCAACAAAGATTCAGCTTTTACTTTATCCGGTTTTTCTTCAGATTTTTTAGTAAAAGTTTGTGGCATAGGGGGCAATGGCTGATAAGTCCGAATATTTAAGTTTGTGTTCATTTAATCTTAATTTAACGGCCCGACTTGTCTGTCCAATATAAGATAAACCATATGGACACTTGATACAGTAAATAACGTCCTTAGTGTCACACGTAAAAAAACCTTTAATATCATGTTTCGTACCAAGATGTGGGTGAGTGACATAACTTCCAGGAATGATAGCGTTGCAATGGCCACAATTCCTACAAGGAAAGGTACCGGTGCTTTGTCTTGAATGTTGGGTCTATTTGGCAACCCCCTGCTATTTATATAGATATGCATTTGCAAGAAATTCTGCCTACTTTACTACCGTGTTTAACAGACACCACTGAGTTTTTGGACAGATTGAGCAAAATAACATTGCCAACAGATAATTTCCTCTTATGCTCCTTAGATGATAAAGATCTTTTCACATCTATACCCCATAACGAGGGCATTGAGTGTATACATCAGTACTTACTCGAGCTGGTTTTGACTAATAATTACTTTGTATACAAGGATGAATTTTTTCTACAGCTACAAGGTTGTGACATGGGTGCCAACATGGCACCGGCTTATGCCAACATTTTTATGGGCCGCTTCGAAAAAGTACATATTTTTTCCAACAGTGATTTTAACCCTTATATACATGAATACATGAGATATATGGACGATACATTCTTTATTTGGTCTGGCACCAGGGATTTGTTAGAGGATTTTGTTATGCATCTGAATAGAGTACATCCCACTATTAAGTTCACATTTGAAGCCAATCCTTTTAAGTTACATTTTCTTGATGTTAGTATTCAAGTAGAGGGGTCCACTTTCGTTACATCCCTGTACAGTAAACCTACGGATAGAAATAATTAGGGATGCACCGAACCCAGGATTCGGTTCGGGATTCGGCCTTTTTCAGCAGGATTCGGATTCGGCCGAATCCTTCTGCCTGGCCGAACCAAATCCGAACCCTAATTTGCATATGCAAATTAGGGGCGGGAGGGAAATCACGTGACTTTTTGTCAGAAAACGAGGAAGTAAAAAATGTTTTCCCTTTCCCACCGGATTCGGTTCGGTATTCGGCCGAATCTTTCACAAAGGATTCGGGGGTTCGGCCGAAATCCAAAATAGTGGATTCGGTGCATCCCTAGAAATAATATACTCAGGCCCTCGAGTTTTCATCCACCAGGGCTATTCAAAGGCCTTCCACGAAGTCAATTAATGCGGGTCAAACGTATTACATCTACACCCGAGTTGGATAATATTGAATCGCATAAGATGGTGGATAAATTCCAGATGAGAGTTTATGATAAATCTAGCCTTTTGGACACACAACAAGAGGTGGCAAATGTTCCTAGGCAGGTGGCCCTATCTAGGAAACCAAAATGTAAAACAAATTACAAAGAATTCCTTTTGTAACATCCTTTGACACGAATTCGAAATTTCATTGCAATATTGTACATAAACATTGGAGAATTCTGAGCACTGATGTTAAGTATGGCCATCTTTTCAAAGCTCCTCCCCTTTTTTCCTACAGAAGGGGTAGAAACGTAGGGGAATTGATCAAACGAAAGGCATTACCCCCTAAGGGTAGGCGCAATATTCTAGGGACGCAAAGCACCGGTACCTTTCCTTGTAGGAATTGTGGCCAGTTACGGAAGTTACGTCACTCACCCACATCTTGGTATGAAACATGATATTAAAGGTTTTTTTTACGTGTGACACTAAGGACGTTATTTACTGTATCAAGTGTCCATGTGGTTTATCTTATATTGGACAGACAAGTCGGGCCATTAAATTAAGATTAAACAAACACAAATCAAATATTCGGACTTATCGGCCATTGCCCCCTATGCCACAAACTTTTACCAAAAAATCTGAAGAAAAACCGGATAAAGTAAAAGCTGAATCTTTTTTCGGCGAAGCATTTTTTCTTGCAAGGACATCAATTATCTCAATTGAGATGGCAGATTTTAGAAAAGGTAAATTTCAAACCAGGATTGGATAGAAAGAATTTATAAAGCAAAGGTAGGTGCGCTTTGCTGGACTAACTGGTAGTTGCCTAGAAAAGAGAAGAGTAGTTCTGTAGCGCACACTACCCCTTTTACAAAAGAGGATAATACACCATCGGGTCCCTCTCTTCTCTTTTCTAGGCAATTACCAATTAGTCCAGCAAAGCGCATCTACCTTTGCTTTATAAATTATTCACTTGTGGATACGTGGAAGCACTTTTTCTGGTGCAGCTTAACCCCCCAGATACCCAGCAAGCGCGGATCTTCAGCCCCCTCTCTACATCTTGGATAGAAAGAAGTATCTATTACAAAGGGAATGTTTCTGGATTTGGCTTCTGCAATCTCGTCACCCAAAGGGGTTAAATGAAGAATTCAATATGACCTGTTTCTTATAATTGTGCTAATATGGCTTTCTCCCCCTTTTTCAGATAAGCAGATTTGCCTGGATTTGCCTCAGGGATAGATTCCTTTTCTTCTGATAGGGTAAGATAGCTTTTGTTACTGCCTTTGATCCATAACAGCCTTTTTACAATTTTCTACAATGTTTTATCTGTTTTTCTGTTATTGTGTTTCTTTTTTCTTGACATCTTGTACTGGGACAATTTTGATACTTTTTTACTCTTTTGATACTTTTTGATACCCTTTTTACCTTTTTGATACCTTTTGATTCTCTTTTTGATACACTTTTAACATTAAGTACTTTGTCGAATTGTTTCATTTTTTTCAGGAAGGAGTAGCTACTAATGGACACTTTTCTACGAAAACTGTTTTGCACTATGGATTATTTTTTTCTGCTGGTATCGGCTTCTGCACAAGTACAAATATAAATATATACTTTTTCTTTCGTGTTTCTTACGATTGGTGTTAACTATTTCCACTTTTGCACACGCCCACTCATCTGATCATGTGATGTGTTTAACCTATAAATTGTTGTGTGCAGTCTGTATTTTCATGCTTGATAAAGGGGGCAACCCCGAAACGTTGCATGCTGCAATAAACACTCAGCAAGGTATAACCTGCTTGCATTACCTGTGTGCCGGTGAATTCTTGTTGCCAAGTTATTAGTATACAGCATTCCAAAGAGGAAAGAAAACTGAGGACTAGAAAAAACAATTGCTAGCAAAATGGTTCAAGGGCTCTGAGAGCGATTGGTGCCGAACCCAGTACACAAAAGAAAAATAAAACACTAAACATGAATAGGAAACGGAACCAAAAACAGATAGTAATTTGTGTTATTGAAGGTTATGAGATGGTCGCTGAGATGATTGCATGTGATAAGGGAGAACAGCTGATCCCAAATCATACAGGCAGGCTTAGTATGTGATTGAAAAATAAAAAGTACTTGAAGGTAAGAAAGCAGAGGTATAATATGGGTACTGAGGTTAAATCACAACCATAATTGGAAATGTTGAGGTTAAACCGGTCATATATACGTTTGGGATGATGAAGCATAGACTCTGCCCTTAGGTTAAGATCTGCATCAAGCACATTTATTTGACTCTTGGAAAATACTGTGGAATAGGGAACTTTCAGTGTCAGTGCTAAACATATAACCTATTGGGTTAAAAGACAAATATTTCATATTTAGAAGTAGGGATTATTTAAAAAAATTTTACCATTTAAAAATAGAAATGACAGAAATGGTGAGTTATTTCCCTAGAGTGCTGTGCCTTTTCAAGACATCAAAAAAACAGCCAGACCGATCCAGTGCAAACTGAAGGCAACCCCCCCACACACACACACATATATATAAATATATGAAATGTTGTAATGGCTTCCGGAGGGATCTGGCCGTGTTTGTGATGTACTCTTGGGCTATTTCCCATTCTCACCCACACCAACAACTATAAGGCATCCTTGGGTGAGGGGTAACTGCCCATTTTGTCCATTTGTCCAATAATTTGTCCTCTGGTTCAGCTTTCCAAAGTTTTATAGTCACTGTGCAAGACAATGATCTGGGTCTTCTATTTCCCATCACACTATATAGATAAAGTTATAACAGGGACAAACTTTGGTCCTGTAACCCATAACAACCAATTAGCAACCAATTAGCAGCTCTGGATCTTACACTTTCCTTGACCTATATTGAGTGATTACCCTACTTTTGCCAACTTGTGTTCCATATTCCACAACTTGCCCTCTAGATGTGCATCTAAATCCATACAGGAGTTACAAGGTTAAACTCTCTTGGGTTCGACTGGCACTAGGTTACAGGTAACTGATTCTGTTGTGTTTAAACAAAAAGGCACCTACTGCATTCAGCTGTTCTGTCAGTATGAAATGTGTCAGTTACAGAGCATCAGTGTATTTTTTTGACTGCTAGTATGAATTAACAATGGAAAACTCCATGAAGAGCCATGGATTCTTCACTGTAAGGTTCGAAATATACATCCAAATTGCTAAGCTATTCAGCAGCATCAGGGCTGTACAACATATTAGAAAAGAACGGAACTGCTATTTTGCACACAGTCTATAATTGAAAATTGCATTTAATGAGCCTGAGCTTTTATCCTATTTAGTGGAAACATTTCTCCTTAAATGACCCCATGTATCTTCAGATTCCTTGAAAAATAATAAATAAATATGGGGGCTCCTATACCAGTGCAACATTTCTTTCCAAAGTTAAACCGGTGCATGGATTGTCAAAGCAGTAGGCAGGTTCTTTGGGAGAGGGATAAAGAGTGGGTTACACAGAGAGTAAAGCTGCTATGGGAACTATATGATTGTTCCGTATGATGTCTAGGCTCTTGGTGCTCCACCTCAGAGGTAGGTAGAAGTGCTGAGGGAAATTACAAATTGGGTTTCTTGGTTTTTCCACACCTTCTAACCACCCATCACCACTGTTTAGAAGTCCTTTAATCTTAGACAGGCAGACAGCTCTTAAAAGTGAACATGAATTTGTACCAGAAAGAAAGGAACTGCAAAGAAGAGCTAACGTGGTCTCAAGGCCTTTGAGAAAACCTATACAGGCGAAGCGTACATCAGGCATTTGCGCTATCGAGCGTTCTAAGGGTGGGGAGGAGGCACTCTGGAGGGTGGGCTGAATGGTGACAGCAGTTTCCTTCTAATAACGGAGGTAGCATTGGGCAGACCGGTGATGTTGTTACCAACGGGCTTTGCCCGTTTCCAACGTTGCATTTGTACTAACGATAGGGAATAGGCCACACTTACTTAGGTGCCTCTGAGAGGACAATGCGCCAGTTACTCTATGCACACCATATTGGAAACATATATGTCTGTATAATACTGCAAGGTACAGTACATTGAGTCTGTCCTCCGTTTGTATGCACTACCTTTGGTTATTTAACCTATGGTGTTCATGTCCAAACTTTTGGTGTTGCTTTAACACAAGACATAGGGAATAGGCCATACCTACTTAGGTGCCGCTGAGAGGACAAAGTGTCAGTTTACTTCCATTTTGGAATTAACACTTGTGCGATACTTCAAGGTCCAGCATACAAGGTGTTGGTTTGTCCGTTGTTTTTCCCACAATGGGAGCCACGTAATTTCTTTTACTATAGACACCCTCCTGCTCCCCACCACAACTCATACTACTATTAGAAGGCATATAGGCTGATGTAATGATATAGGCGTGACCAGTATTTTCATTACTCAGATGTACTGCAATCTATACAACTGTGAAACCAGATCGGGATACATCATAATTTTAAGTGTTTTTATATTTTATTAATTCCCTCTTTTGATTTTAAATGAACTAATAAATGTTATGTTTTATTGAGTGATTCCTTCTTCTACAGACTAGTGGAATGTGAACTGTTGCTTCCGTAATTAGCACCCCTTACACTATTGCACTTTATTAACTCTTAATTGTTTATCACAAGATATAAAAATGACAACACATCAAAGTGTGGAAACAATGAATTTATTTTGAATGAATTTATTTGCACTCATCAAAAACATTTTTTAAGGCATTAATTATTCCTTTCATGGTTTCCAAGTTACACACACAATCTACTTATATTTATTAACAAGGCTGTGCGACCTCGTTAGCTCTTCTTTGCAGTTCCTTTCTTTCTGGTACAAATTCATATAGAAGTGCTGAGGGCCCAGAGAATTAAACCTGGGTACGTGGACCCAATGAAAAAGAATTGAACCGATAGTTTAGACCTTGTCACAGTGTAAGGCAGACTATAGGGTTAGTATTCCTAGTGCAGGGACCACAGTGGAAAGGGACCTAATTTTAATCTATTGGCATTTACTGTGGGCACCCTAGCATCTTGAAGGGTTCAACCTATGGGTGAGACTCTTGATCTTTGAGGTATCTTTGAGGTATCTTTGATGTGTTCTACCTCTTTTGAGCTCTATGGAGTGAGTATGTTACTTTTGAATTGCTCTCACTATTGAAGTATTACACCACCAGCTGCAGAAGGACTTCCTAAGTTTGGATGCTCAATAAAGTTCCTGTTGATGTTTAAGGTCCTCTGATGCCCAAATGATTTTGCTCTACCCAAACGTTTTAGTTCAACTACAAACCCTTCCTCCACCAATTAGCAATGTATTAACTAACTAATGGTATTTGTTAACCTTGAATTTAAATAAAAAAAACAATGGATGGTGCTGTATGTGTTTTTCCTTCGCTTAGTTAATATGTGGTTATGTGCTAGGGTTTAATTAATATAGGGACTTTGTCAGTTGTATAGTCTTTATATGGTCCCTATTTAAGCCCTGAGGACTACCCTTCTTGGTGATTCTCAATGCAGTTTAATGGCTCTTTTAGGGTAATATTTGTTTTTCTCTGGGCACTTGATAAGCCCCAGTGGCACGACGGCATGGTGGTTACAACATAGGTAGGTGCTGTAATAAGAACAGTACTAGTCGTTAAAATTAAAAGAAGAAGGCTACAGATGTATGTTGACGGCAAAACAGTAGCTGCTTTATGTGTTACAAATGTAGACCTAAAATGGTGTAGTTCTTCTCAGCAGTATGGTGTCGCCAGCACAGCAGCACCTCACATTGCAGAGTGCAGCATTCCTCTTGTGCAATGTTAAGTTAATTATAATTAGTTTAGGCTAGTTATAGCTAGTTTAGGAAAATACATTTACTTCAGTTATGAAAATATTAACCCAAAAAAATAATATGGAATATGGGTATGTTTGCCCAGGTGGTGGTGGGAATTTTGTGATTTTATGACATGGAATGAAGGTAGATTGCAATAAACCATAGTCCTGCATAGGAGTTCTCCAGCATCCTAGTGATATGCTGACTGCAAGTTTATCCACTAGCCCCCCTAGTGTGCTAAACCACAATAATAAAGACCATCAACAGTCACACTTATTGAACCCCCCTACCCAAATCTAACCCTCAACCCCTGTTACTCAGCATACATCTATTTATTGGATACTCTAACTCTCATCCCAACTCCATGTGTAATGTCTAATCCAGTGATCCCCAACCAGTAGCTCATGAGCAACATGTTCCTCTCTAACCCCTTGGATGTTGCTCCAAGTGGCCTCAAAGCAGGTGGTTATTTTTGGATTCCAGACTTGGAGGCAAGTTTTGGCTGCACAAAAACAAGGTGTACTGCCAAACAGAACCTCAATGTAGGTTGACAATCCACATAGGGCTACTAAATGGCCAATCACAGCCCTTATTTTGTGCCCCAGGAATATTTATCATGATAGTGTTGCTCCAAAACTCCTTTTACTTCTGAGTGTTGCTCATGGGTTCAAAAGGTTGGGGATCCACTATGAATTTAGGTATTTTCTGCCCAAAACCCAACTGCTTTGGAGCCAACCTCTGAAAATACAGAAGCTACACTTCTCTGTCAGTGTAATCTTCTAGATTGACACAAGCAGCTTCTAATTATTGAACCAGCCATCTAATTACAAGACATTAATCAACTAAATGAGATTTGCACCTTATCGGGATAAAAACCCTGACCCCACCGAAATGCAATAATCTTTGTAATAAACTGTCTCCAAAAAGCAAAGGTAGCCTATATTTAAGGACCTTTTGGCCAGATTTAATTTGATGAGAACATTCTATGTCATTGTTTATCTTATGAAAATGCAATAGGGGTTTATGGGGAAATGTGGAACTGAATTAGGAGATGTGTTATTTGATGTTTGAAATTGGTTTGACCCTTTATCTGCAACTTTATATGCCCAATAGAAAGAAAGGTAGGTGATCACAAAGGTTCAACAGTTTTAGGTGAGGATACCAAAGTGATAGTATAGTATTAGTTAAGCATTTGTTATAGTTCTAACTCATGGAACACTGAGTCCTGATGATGGTTCCAAACAAATTCAACAGTATTGTGATGCCACTGTGCACATATATTGGTTCCTGATGTTCCTTCTTTAGTACTGATAATGTCCCTATGTTTAGATGATGGATAATTGGTTCCTCGTAATGAAGGATAATTGGTTTCTCATAATGATCAGTTGTCTAATATTAATCAAATTAAGGACACATCATTTTATTAAGGTTGACTTTAGAGGGAAACTGTTCCTGGGGATTGTAAAGATTGTAAATACAGAGATACAGAAATTACTCATGTATTTATACGTTTTTCCAAAATTAGAGGTTGCAAAAATGAGTCTTGCCATAATATAATAGTCCATTACATTAATTTGTCTATTGGTGATCCCAAATTCCCATGAGGAGAAAAGGTGCACGCTTATTTCGCAGTCAATAAAACATTTAGGAAACTAAAGACACAGTGGCTGAAGGAGCAGAGCAAAAGCTCAGCAGCTAAACATTTCCTAGACAAATCGAGAAAGACACCATTAGAGGCCAACCTCATTAACAAGACCGGGGATAGAAACCAGTAAAATACAGACCATTATTGACACCACTTCTGGAAATACTGGTGGAAGATATGAATTAACTAATTTTAAGGTCTCCTTTTTTGTAGGATTTTACTAGAAATATTGCTGTGACGCTGAGGCTTTTACAATTAGTTTTAGTACTTACAGTATGTAGAAACCCTGAGATTTAGGTATGGTTCACTCAGGCAGTCTTTCATGTATATGGCCACCTAAAGTTGTCCTGTTGGTTCTTTAATTCACCGAGGCAGTTATGTCCCTTATACTGGGTCCATCATAGTTTAAATTTGCCCACTAGGGGGCAGTATTTAAAAGTATAAAGGTGTACAGTCCATGTCTTTCCTGGGATCTCACCTCTCTGAGAGGTTGTTTTCTCATGGTTGTTCTAGGAGCAAGCGGAAGGCTCAGGGAAGATAGTGAGCAGCTTAGACTCCAACGAGGAGAAATAGCGGGTGAGTGACCAGGTAGGGTGCCAAGACATAAGACCCCAGGCTGAGGATCCCTATGAGCAGGACTTTAATCTCAGGAAGGAATTGCCCAGGGGTGTAGTAATTTATATGCTGTTTATTTTACTCCTGCAAGGGATTTTGATGTGTGCATCTTACTTTGCCATGCCTAAAGCAACTGTGAATATGTCTACTACCTTGTTTCTGTTAATAAACCAGTCATTATACTGCAAGATGTCTGGATCATTTGCTACACAGAACAACACGAGTTGCAGGGAGTTGCTGGGAGGGATATTGTCATGGAAAAACATGTTTTTTTTTTTTAAAACACATTAGTTAATAGTGCTGCTTCAGCAGACTTCTGCACTGAAATCTGTTTTTCAAAAGAGCAAACAGTTCAAATATATTTATATTTGTTGCAAGTTAGATGAATCTCTATTGTCTTCATTGGGTATAATCTTTGTTTCTCAAAATGAATTGCTCTCCCTATTTTTAAACACTTTTAAAGTTTTAAAATGTGGAGAAAACACTTATTTTATGTTAGTTCTGAGCGGATGGGGCTGGAGGTTATTATTTTTTTTCGTTAACTTGAGCAATATGTTGCCAAGTATGAAGCAATGGCGTTCTGAAAAGTTTCTTTTCAAAAACAACCGTGAGAAAATTGTTTTAATGGTGCTTAAAAGCTGGACAACTCTAATCTGTGTATAATCCTATTTTAACCTGATGGCCATTATAAGGAAAGTTAAACACCAAAATGAAAAACTGGGGTTACAGAAAACCATAAATAAAACAAAGCTTGTGACAACAGGGAAGAAGTTAATTCCAGAGTTAATGATAAAGACAAATATTGTAGAAAGCTTATTTTTCTGTGTATCAGTTATTCACAACAAAAGACCCATCCGTCGAGAATGTGATGCCGAATGAAGAACAAGGAGGAAAGACCTAAACAGGGCTGGATTTACATAGCGCCCCTAGGCTCGCTGCCGTTCATTGGCCCTGTCCCATCCCCTTTAATCTTACAAATTTTCATCATAGGGACCGGAGCATTTAGAAATTGCGTATGGGAAATTTAAGAATCTATTATATCTCTTGTGCATCCCCAGTGGTTCTGAACCAATGTTGGTGTGGTTTGACAGCATGCTGCCCCTAAAATCCTGCCGCCTTAGGCCGGGGCCTTGGTGGCCTTTCCACAAATCCGGGCCTGGACCTAGAAAAGTTGGAGAGGGAGGAAGTAGGATGGCAAAATTGTGCCTTTGAAAGCTGAAGTTGATTATTGAGAATACGGTAGACAGCTTGGTTTTTGGCATATAAACACAGTGCTGAAAACACCTAACACAGTCCTATGTGCTATTAACCTAAGGCCCATTGAAAACTTAGATCTCAGCCAGTATCTCCCTAGTTCCTTGTGCCAATGGCTGAGAAGAAGCAACCACAAGGGAAAAGGCTCTGGATTGAGTTCCCATCGGCTCCAAACAATATACTGCCTTTCAGCAGACGAGGAGACATAATTTAGCATGGCCTTATCACTTCCTTCTGCATCCTGCCATAGGCAATATTCACTTCCTTAGAGGAAAACTGCTTCCCCGTGCCTATAAAAAGCAGCAGGAAGATGAAAATCTGTGAAAACATCATACACAATACTTGAATGAACTTCTTAGGTTAAAACATGCACATTTATAAAACCAATTTATACTATAATGTTACTGTTACCGTTAGCAATGACCTCCCTGCAGGGACCTAATACAATTTTATTCCTAATGGCTAATGTCTGACTCATCACTCATTGCACAAACATCATCCCTGGTCTCTGAAATATTTGCACTATCCTAATTTGTATGTAATATACTTTGATGCCTATGTTACGTGTTTCTATATTTATGAATATAGAAAGCTTATGCGTTGTGCCCAATATCTGTACAACATTAATATTATTAACAAGAATCTTTAATACAAACATTAGGGAAGCACCGAATCCAGGATTTGGTTAGGGATTCGGCCTTTTTCAGCAGGATTCGGATTCGGCCGAATCCTTCTGCCTGGCCGAACCGAATCCAAATCCTAATTTGCATATGCAAATTAGGGACGGGGAGGGAAATCACGTGACTTTTTGTCAGAAAACAAGGAAGTAAAAAATGTTTTCCCTTCCCACTCCTAATTTGCATATGCAAATTAGGGTTCGGATTCGGTTCGGTATTCGGCCGAATCTTTCACAAAGGATTCGGGGGTTCGGCCGAATCCAAAAAAGTGGATTCGGTGCATCCCTAACAAACATTGAATTGTGTCTGTCTTACATCCACATGGCGCTTCACACTGTATTCCCCACAAGAGGTTGTTGCCTTCAAACTGCCACATCTAATATACTATAAACATTCTGTGTGTTATAGAATATGTGCCTGACTCTACTCACTTCACAAAAGGGGAATAGAGGAGCTCTGTTAATGGAAAACAAAAAGTGAGCAAATTGTTACCTCTGAAGGTCTCTACAAAGTGTCAGACTAATCGGATGAAGAACAAAGCTTCCCATCAGACGTATTGATAATCATTTAGTGCTCCATGGGCCTTCAACCAGGACACTTAACTCTCATGTTAATAACTTCACTTCTTTTCAACATGTCTATTGCAAGCAAACAGTCTGGATGAAATTGCTTTTTTGTGACCTATTGATTAATATGTCTGCAAACACATTAGGGATAAGAGTTAAAGCAAATGAATGTAATGACCTCCTGCCTCGGCACCAACCAACATCTAGAACATCTACTAATGAAAGCAAAGAGTGATGGACTCGTTAATAGGGGGTTATAATTCAGGGTGTGGATGATCTGTCTCAAACTGTGTTTTTTTTTCATTGTCCCTGATATTTAAAGTATGTTTTTTATACTTTTCTACCTAGAGACCTTCCTCAAGATAAAATATTGGCCATTTCTAAAATAAATATGCACATTTACGGGTGAAATAAAAAAGTAATACTATAATATATTTATCCTTTTAAACAGTAGCAAAAATAGATGTTACTGAACCCCAAAGTAAAAATATTTTAGGCCCCCATAAATTCTGGGAATAAGACATATTTTGTACAGTAATGAAAATATTGAAAGCTTAAAAAATGTCATTAATTAGGACAAGGAGAACAGCCTAATGTGTTTTGTGCCTTATGGGGCACTTACTTATAGAGATGTCGCGAACTGTTCGCCGGCGAACTTGTTCGCGCGAACATCGGGTGTTCGCGCTCGCCGGAAGTTCGCGAACGTCGCGCGACGTTCGCCATTTTGGGTTCGCCATTGTTGGCGCTTTTTTTTGCCCTCTCACCCCAGACCAGCAGGTACATGGCAGCCAATCAGGAAGCTCTCCCCTGGACCACTCCCCTTCCCTATAAAAACCGAAGCCCTGCAGCTTTTTTTCACTCTGCCTGTGTGTGCTGAAGAGATAGTGTAGGGAGAGAGCTGCTGCCTGTTAGTGATTTCAGGGACAGTTGAAAGTTTGCTGGCTAGTAATCGTGTTGATACTGCTCTGTTATTGGAGGGACAGAAGTCTGCAGGGGTTTGAGGGACATTTAAGCTTAGGTAGCTTTGCTGGCTAGTAATCTACCTTCTACTGCAGTGCTCTGTATGTAGCTGCAGTGGGCAGCTGTCCTGCTTCTGATCTCATCTGCTGACTGCTGCAATAGCAATAGTCCTTGTAAGGACTGCTTTTATTTATTTTTTTGTTGTTTTACTACTACTACTACTACTACTACTACTATAAGAGCCCAGTGCTATTAGTCTAGCAGTGTTGGGGAGTGGGACTGGTGTGCTAATCTGCTGCTCCTAGTAGTTCAGCAGCACCAACTTTAATTTTTTTTTATTTAACTTTTTTTTATTTTACTACCGCTGTAGTAGTGTATAAGTTGACCTTTTAGGCATTATTTGCCCTGTAGGCATTTTTTGCCCAGTGTGTTATTCAACCAACTGCTATCTAGCTGTGTGACCGTGTTCACATTCTGTCTAAATATCCATAATATTACCGTCTCCAGAAAAAACACCGGAGTGACTTTTTTCAAGCAGCCATAATAAATTTTACGTAATCCGTATCCATCGCTGTAGTAGTGTATAAGTTGACCTTTTAGGCATTATTTGCCCTGTAGGCATTTTTTGCCCAGTGTGTTATTCAACCAACTGCTATCTAGCTGTGTGCCCGTGTTCACATTCTGTCTAAATATCCATAATATTACCGTCTCCAGAAAAAACACCGGAGTGACTTTTTTCAAGCAGCCATAATAAATTTTACGTAATCCGTATCCATCGCTGTAGTAGTGTATAAGTTGACCTTTTAGGCATTATTTGCCCTGTAGGCATTTTTTGCCCAGTGTGTTATTCAACCAACTGCTATCTAGCTGTGTGACCGTGTTCACATTCTGTCTAAATATCCATAATATTACCGTCTCCAGAAAAAACACCGGAGTGACTTTTTTTCAAGCAGCATTCTTATATTTTACGTAATCCGTATCCACCGCTGTGTATACGTTGACCTTGTAGGCATTATTTGCCCTGTAGGCATTTTTTGCCCAGTGTGTTATTCAACCAACTGCTATCTAGCTGTGTGACCGTGTTCTCATTCTGTCTAAATATCCATAATATTACCGTCTCCAGAAAAAACACCGGAGTGACTTTTTTTCAAGCAGCATTCTTATATTTTACGTAATCCGTATCCACCGCTGTGTATACGTTGACCTTGTAGGCATTATTTGCCCTGTAGGCATTTTTTGCCCAGTGTGTTATTCAACCAACTGCTATCTAGCTGTGTGACCGTGTTCTCATTCTGTCTAAATATCCATAATATTACCGTCTCCAGAAAAAACACCGGAGTGACTTTTTTTCAAGCAGCATTCTTATATTTTACGTAATCCGTATCCACCGCTGTGTATACGTTGACCTTGTAGGCATTATTTGCCCTGTAGGCATTTTTTGCCCAGTGTGTTATTCAACCAACTGCTATCTAGCTGTGTGACCGTGTTCTCATTCTGTCTAAATATCCATAATATTACCGTCTCCAGAAAAAACACCGGAGTGACTTTTTTTCAAGCAGCATTCTTATATTTTACGTAATCCGTATCCACCGCTGTGTATACGTTGACCTTGTAGGCATTATTTGCCCTGTAGGCATTTTTTGCCCAGTGTGTTATTCAACCAACTGCTATCTAGCTGTGTGACCGTGTTCTCATTCTGTCTAAATATCCATAATATTACCGTCTCCAGAAAAAACACCGGAGTGACTTTTTTTCAAGCAGCATTCTTATATTTTACGTAATCCGTATCCACCGCTGTGTATACGTTGACCTTGTAGGCATTATTTGCACAGTGTTTTCTTCAAACCGCCATCTAGCTGTGTGAGCTTGTTCACATTTTGTCTAAATATTGATAATATTATCGTCTCTAGAAAAACCACTTGAGTTACTTTTTTTCAAGCAGCATTCATATATTTTACGTAATCCGTATCCACCGCTGTAGTAGTGTATACGTTGATCTTGTAGGCATTATTTGCACACTGTTTTCTTCAAACTGCCATCTAGCTGTGTGTATTATCGTTTCCAGAAAAACCAACTGAGTTTTTGTTGTTGTTGTTTTTTTAAAAATAATGCCAGGCAAAGGCAGGCCGCCACGCAGAGGCCGTGCTAGGGGCCGTGCTGCTATGCAATCCTGTGGCCCTAGCAAATTGCCCAGTTTTAAAAAGCCAATGACCCTGAACTCCCAAAATGCTGAAGAGGTAGTTGACTGGCTTACACAGCACACCCCATCCTCTACCGTTTCTAACTTTACCACAACATCCTCCTCATCCTCCACTGCTATGGCCACCCCACGTAACACTTCCTCCACCACCGGTGCCCCTTCTTCACTGGAGTCAGAGGAGTTATTTTCCCATGAGTTTCTTGAACTGAGTAATGCGCAACCATTATTGGCAGAAGAAGATGAAGGAGATGAGGACGTTACACCAGATTTAATTCTGGCAGAGAACACGACAGAGATGGACATAATGATGAGTGATGAGGAGGAGGAGGAGGTCCCCGCTGCTGCTTCCTTCTGTGATGTGTCAGAAGAAATTGATGCATCTGAGGAGAATGATGATGAGGAGATTGATGTTTTGTGGGTGCCTAGTAGAAGAGAGCAAGAGGAGGGTAGTTCAGATGGAGAGACGGAGAGTCAGAGAGGCAGTAGGAGAATAAGACTTAGAAGAAGCAGGGAGGCCAGCCCGCAGGGATCAGTAGGGCAACAACATGTATCGGCACCTGTGTTCAGCCGGCCAACGCACCCGCCATTGCCGCCAATGCCGCCAACTTCTACTGTTACCGCCAGATCGCACACTTCCAAAAAGTCAGCAGTGTGGGATTTTTTTAATGTGTGTGCCTCTGACAAAAGCATTGTAATTTGCAATGAGTGCAGTCAGAAACTGAGCCTTGGTAAGCCCAACAGCCACATAGGTACAACTTCTATGCGAAGGCACATGAGCGGCAAGCACAAAGCACTTTGGGAGCAACACCTCAAAGGCAACAGGCAAACTAAAAGCCACACTCCTTCTGGTCCAGCATCTTACTGCTCTACCTCTGCTCTCCTTGACCCATCTGAACCACCCTCCACTCCGCCTTCCACCTTGACCACCTGTTCCCATTCCCAGTCATCTGCCACCAGCCAAGTTTCTGTGAAGGCCATGTTTGAGCGTAAGAAGCCAATGTCTGACTGTCACCCCCTTGCCCGGCGTCTGACAGCTGGCTTGTCTGCACTCTTAGCCCGCCAGCTTTTACCATACCAGCTGGTGGACTCTGAGGCCTTCCGCAAATTTGTAGCAATTGGGACACCGCAGTGGAAGGTACCCAGCCGCAATTTTTTTTCTAAAAAGGGAATACCACACCTGTACCAACATGTGCAGAGCCAAGTTACCGCATCTCTGTCACTTAGTGTTGGGCCAAAGGTCCATATGACTACTGACGCATGGTCCTCCAAGCATGGTCAGGGCAGGTATGTCACCTACACTGCCCACTGGGTGAACTTGGTAATGGCTGGGAATGGGAAGCAGGGAATGGGTAGCTCAACAACAACAACAACAGTGGAGTTGGTGTCACCGCCACGGATTGCACGCGGTTCTGCCACCACCTCTACTCCTCCATCGCTCTCTACCTCGTCTTCTTCCTCTTCTTCTTCTTACTCTGCTGCTGGGTCCTCCTTCTCCTCCTCCACACCTGTGCACCCCCAGCTCCCCCTAGGCTATTCGACGTGCCAGGTACGCCGTTGTCACGCTGTCTTGGGGATGACGTGCCTGGAAAGCAAAAACCATACCGGATCTGTACTCCTGTCATCTCTGCAGTCACAGGCCGATCGGTGGCTGACCCCACACCAACTGCAGATCGGAAAAGTGGTGTGTGACAATGGAAGCAATCTGTTGGCAGCGTTGAGACTGGGAAATTTAACACATGTGCCCTGCATGGCACATGTGTTAAATTTAATAGTCCAACGTTTTGTCTCCAAGTACCCAGGATTCCAGGACGTTCTCACCCAGTCCAGAAAGGTGTCGGCCCATTTCAGACGTTCCTACACAGCCATGGCACGCCTTGCTGACATTCAGCAGCGCTACAACATGCCAGTCAGGCGTTTGATTTCTGACAGCCAGACTCGCTGGAATTCAACGCTCCTTATGTTGGAACGTCTGCTGCAACAACAAAGGGCCGTCAACGAGTACCTTTTTGAACTGGGTGGTAGGACTGGATCTGCAGAGCTGGGGATTTTTTTCCCCCGTTACTGGGTGCTTATGCGCGATGCCTGCAGGCTCATGCGACCTTTTGAAGAGGTGACAAATATGGTCAGTCGCACCGAAGGCACCATCAGCGACCTAATACCCTTCGCTTTCTTCCTGGAGCGTGCCGTGCGACGAGTGACAGATGAGGCTGTAGACCAGCGTGACGAGGAGCTGGAAGCGCACGATTTATGGTCGCAATCACCAGAACGAACCCAGGCACCTGCTGCAACGCAGGGAGAGGTGCCAGAAGTGGAGTCAGAGGAGGAAGGTGGCTTTGTGGAGGAGGAGGAGGAGGACCAACAGGAGCAGGCTTCCCAGGGGGCTAGTGGTGACCTTTTGGGGACCCCTGGTCTTGTACGTGGCTGGGGGGAGGAGACCGTGGATGATGCAGTCCTTGATAATGAGGAAGCGGAGATGGATAGCTCTGCATCCAACCTTGTGAGAATGGGGTCTTTCATGCTGGCATGCCTGTTGAAGGACCCCCGTATCAAGAGGCTTAAGGAGAAGGACCTGTACTGGGTCGCAACGCTACTAGACCCTCGGTACAAGCATAAAGTGGCAGAAATGTTACCAACATACCACAAGTCCGAAAAGATGCGGCATTTACAAACCAGCCTGCAAAACATGTTGTACAATGCTTTTAAGGGTGATGTCACTTCAGGAACTCATCAACATTCCAGGGGCAGAGGTGCCAGTAATCCTGCCACGAGCACACCTGCAAGGACAAAGCCCTTTGGCCGGTCTGTAACATCAGACATGCAAATGTTTTTCTGTCCAAGGCAGCGCCACAACCCTTCTGGATCCACCCTCAAAGAACGCCTCGACCGGCAGGTAGCGGACTACCTGGCATTAACTGCAGATATCGACACTCTGAGGAGCGATGAACCCCTGGACTACTGGGTGCGCAGGCTTGATCTGTGGCCAGAGCTGTCACAATTTGCCATGAACCTCTTGTCTTGCCCAGCCTCAAGTGTGCTCTCAGAAAGGACCTTCAGTGCAGCAGGAGGGATTGTAACTGAGAAGAGAACTCGCCTAGGTCACAAAAGTGTCGATTACCTGACCTTTATTAAAATGAATGAGGGGTGGATCTCGGAGGGTTACTGCACGCCGGAAGACTTGTTCTGACTTCTATGCAGCTGTCCTTCTCTTCAAGCCTCATGACTCCACACACAGCTGTCCTTTAGCGTCCTCCTCCCTCCGCCACCGTTACAAACTAGGGTGCAAACCCTACTGGTTTAATTTTTTCTGGCCTCTGTGCTTCAGTGGCTGCGTCCAAAAAAACGGGGCAAACAATGTCTACAAGGTCAACGTATGGCGAAAAATTACTATTTTCAGCATTTATATGGCATATTTTTTCTGGCAACTGTGCTTCAGTGGCTGCGTCCAAAAAAATGCATATTTTCTGCATTTATATGGCATAATTTTTCTGGCCTCTGTGCTTCAGTGGCTGCAACCAAAAAAATGCATATTTTGTCCATTTATATGGCATAATTTTTCTAGCCTCTGTGCTTCAGTGGCTGCAACCAAAAAAATGCATATTTTCTCCATTTATATGGCATAATTTTTCTAGCCTCTGTGCTTCAGTGGCTGCAACCAAAAAAATGCATATTTTCTCCATTTATATGGCATAATTTTTCTGGCCTCTGTGCTTCAGTGGCTGCAACCAAAAAAATTTATATTTTCAGCATTTATATGGCATAATTTTTCTGTCAACTGTGCTTCAGTGGCTGCGACCAAAAAAATGCATATTTTCTGCATTTATATGGCATAATTTTTCTGGCCTCTGTGCTTCAGTGGCTGCAACCAAAAAAATTTATATTTTCAGCATTTATATGGCATAATTTTTCTGGCAACTGTGCTTCAGTGGCTGCGACCAAAAAAATGACTATTTTCAGCATTTATATGGCATATTTTTTCTGGCCTCTGTGCTTCAGTGGCTGCGGCCAAAAAAACTGGGCAAACAATGCCTACAAGGTCAACGACGTTGACCTTGTAGGCATTGTTTGCCCAGTTTTTTTGGCCGCAGCCACTGAAGCACAGAGGCCAGAAAAAATATGCCACATAAATGCTGAAAATAGTCATTTTTTGCCATACGTTGACTCAACGTATATGGCAAAAAATGACTATTTTCAGCATTTATATGGCATATTTTTTCTGGCAACTGTGCTTCAGTGGCTGCGTCCAAAAAAACTGGGCAAACAATGTCTACAAGGTCAACGTATGGCGAAAAATTACTATTTTAAGCATTTATATGGCATATTTTTTCTGGCAACTGTGCTTCAGTGGCTGCGTCCAAAAAAAACTGGGCAAACAATGTCTACAAGGTCAACGTATGGCGAAAAATGACTATTTTCAGCATTTATATGGCATATTTTTTCTGGCAACTGTGCTTCAGTGGCTGCGTCCAAAAAAACTGGGCAAACAATGCCTACAAGGGCAACGTATGGCAGTTGTTTAAAGAGAACAGTAGATTACTAGCCAGCAAAGCTACCTAAGCTAAAATGTCCCTCAAATCCCTGCAGACTTCTGTCCCTCCAATACAGAGCAGTATCAAGCAGATTACTAGCCAGCAAACTTACTATCATCTGTCCCTGAAATCACTAACAGCTCTCCCCCTACACTATCTCTTCCAAGCACACACAGGCAGATTTTTCAGATACATTTTTGCCCTTGATCCCCCTCTGGCATGCCACTGTCCAGGTCGTTGCACCCTTTAAACAACTTTAAAATCATTTTTCTGGCCAGAAATGTCTTTTTTAGATGTTAAAGTTCGCCTTCCCATTGAAGTCTATGGGGTTCGCGAACCGTTCGCGAACCGCTCGCATTTTTGCGCAAGTTCGCGAATATGTTCGCGAACTTTTTTTCCGACGTTCGCTACATCCCTACTTACTTATAGGCTAATGGTCACACTCCTGTGCAAGTTATTTATAGGGGTAATGACCAGATCAAGTCACACAAATAACCAATTGGAACAGGGTGTACAATTTAGTCGAGTCAATAAAAAAATGTCTATAGAGGCCAGTCCTAAATAAACTGACTCCAATTATTGAGAAGAAGGATCTTCTTCATGGTGTTAATAGTGCCTATCACAAATAATGTTGATAGGACATGCAAAGAAAGGCATCAAAACAATGGTATATACATCACATATAACAAATGAAAATAAATCTGAAATATAGGAAAAAGAATTATAAAAGAATTAGTAGGGATTAACTAACTAAACAGCCCCCTGGGTGTCTATAACTCCTGTGCCCCTCTACAGTCTCACAGTCTGCTAAACCTCTATTTACACCCACTGCTTATAAGCAGCCCAAGCTATTTCAACAAGAACACACCACCCCATCTTCTGATCAATTGTATTCCCAAACTACTATAAAATTTAAGCTTCAGGTCAGTATAACATGGGGCCCGAGTGCAAATGCCTTAGACCTTTGGGTTAAGAAGTTGACCAGTATTCTAGAGAATGGGCAGAAACCCGCAATAACCCACTACCAGGCATTATGATCAAATGTAGACTTTATTGCAGGAACATAAACAGTACACAACAGAAAGCTCTACATGGAAAGCTCTGATCTTGTTTAAAAGCAAACTGGAGCTGAAAATGGCCTGAAGTTGCAAAGGGGATTGGTGTTTCATGGAGATTTTACAAGCAATCATTTTTCAGGATACCATTCTTTAAGGATATACTTATCTTTCAGCCATGGCAATTTACAATGCTATAGAATTAATTTAGTCACCTTCAAATAAATCTTTTATGTTCTGGGCAGTAACATTTACATTAGCGAGATAATATCTTAAATCATGAAAGAAACAAAGCTCAGCCAGATAGCTTCTGTATCAGCCTTCATTTTAGATTAAACTCACCTAAACTCAAAAAGATTATCTGCAAAATCTCCAGAGATGTGAGACCTCAATTTGCACTACATTTGCACCCAGTTATGCCAACTAATAAATGTCTTGGGGGCATTTATTTTCATACCATATACAGAAAATTGTGTATGACCTTATGTTGAGTTGGGCGAAGTTCTGTTGATGATTTCCATCTAAATTTGGTGGTGGGTCTATTTCTTTTTTGGACCTGCAACTCAACGGTGTTGATAATAAAGTGAAGACCACAGTATAGGAAGGACTGTGCTGGAAATGTTTAACTGAGGGGTGCTTCTTGCTATCCTCTTATGTCACATCTTTTAGGGGATTCCATACAGGCCAGTTTTATAGGCTTCACAGGAATTATAGTAGTGAGGAGCAATTTGTTGTGAAGTCTTGTTAGTTGAGGGAATGGTTTCTGGCCATGGGATATGCCACAAGGATGCTGATGGACACATTTTATTGAGCATCTTGTGGACAAAAATACAGTCCATGGAAACTGTGAAAAGGAAAGATGTTCTGGTTTTATCGCTGCATATAAAAAACAGTTTTAGAATGTCGAAAGAATAGTCAATGTTATGAGTGATGGTGATAGGATAGTTTATCAACATTGGGAATCTTTTGTTTTGATGCACGTATATACTTACAATGGATAAAATTATAACATGCAACTCTATTTATCATTTTAGATTACAAATGTTTTTAGACAGGGCCCTCTTTACCTCTTAAATCAGTATTCAGTCATAATTGTGGATGTAAATCGGTATGTTCAATGTATAGACCCATTTACTGTACAGTAATTCTGAAATATAGTAACATAGTAAGTTAGGTTGATAAAAGACCCACGCCCATCAAGTTCAACCTTTTAACTCTAATTTAACTGCTATTTGAACCAGAGGAAGGCAAAAAAAAACATTTTAAGCCTCTCCAATTTGCTTCAAAGGGGGAAAAATTCCTTCCTGACAAGATGCAATGGGACCAGTCCCTGGATCAACTTGTACTATAAGCTACTGTATCTTCCATAACCCTGTATTACCTCAGTTGCTAAGAAGCCATCCAACCCCTTCTTAAAGCTATCTAATGTATCAGCCTGTACCACTGATTCAGGGAGAGAATGCATGCACCGATATGGCACTTACTTCCCATAGATTACCAAAGAGAAGAAGATGGTGCCCGTGAACTCCGCTTGACAGAATCTGCAACAAGGGGTAAGTAAAAAGTTAGGGCCAATTACCCGGGTAGCAGCTAGGCTGGGGGGAAGGAGGAAGGGGGGTCTATGTAGGGTAGGGGGTAGGATTTTTTTTAATAAGGGGTTGAATTCTCATTTAACCCTCAGGGTCTCTACAACTCTCTTGGACAACTGGTGTGCTAAAGCAATCTTTGTATGATGAATCTTCTGAGCTGGGGCAAGGACGTTTGGCACCCAAGGCAAACATGACAAGCTTTACCTCCAACCATTGTCCCACCACATGATTGTCCCTCTGTTTTGAACAGTTGGGGCAGATGAAGAAATGAAAGAAAAGACAAGGAGCTAGCCTAAAGCTGTTCAGATATTATTCTGCTTTACATTCCTATGACATCTCTAAGCCCAGCTTGTACTTATTGGAAGTCTCTCCTTCTCTTCCTCAGAAGTCCCTCCGCTCTCTGAAATTTTGGTGCTTATATCCATATTGACAGGGACCTCACAGTGAAGCTGAAACTTGTCCAACCAGATTGGTCAAGGTAAATCCACAGGGTACAAGCCAGGCATGCAGAATTACATGTTTTACAAAGATTTGTGGTTTTGTTATTAGCCTGGAATAAACTGCAATAAACATTTTTGTGGAATTGCACCACCTTTGTCCAAAAATGTTTGTGTCCTAGTAAAATACTACTACTGCCTACCTCTAGTTCCAGCATTGCATTTGAATTTTAAGTTGCTTTACCTGATGCATATAAAAAAGAGTTAATTCAGTAACGTAATATCTTAATATTTGACATTTTGGGCCAGTAATATTTGTGGGAGAATATTACAGCACAGCTTAGACTTGTCTAGAGCTAAAAAGGTTAATTTATCAATTTCACAGTCCCATCATCATATTAAATTGTTCAGTATAAATAGCCGCTTTCAACATGAATGCAGCGTTAAAGTGCAAATACAATGTGTAACCCATAATTTCCACTGTAATTAGAAGTGTTGGCATGACAACAGCGTTCCCCTGGCAATAATAATGTCTACAGTGACCATGTAGTTATTTTAATCTACACAAGATATTCTTTGGCTTGTAAAGAGAGAAGATCACTCATCTCGGTGAATGAAAAGCACCAAATCAATTAAAGATGTCTGGGACTTTCTGTGGCAGTAATAGTCTGGTCAAGGTGAATGTACTGCAGCCATTATACAAACATGAAGAGAACTTTGCTAGGCACAAAAGAACAAAGAACTGGCAGCATTCTTCTCACAGTGCCACACCCTTTCTCAGAATTAAATACTTGAGATGAGCAGAAGTTTTTCTCTTTACTAGATGGTCACCATGAGGGCAGGGCATGAGCCTATTGTCCCTTCACTGGAGTCTTGTAGCTCCCCACCTGGAAAGAAATGAGGCATTTACACTAGTGGTGGGAGACATGATTCGGTAGACATGGATTTGCTGCAAAATTCTGCATTTCGATGCAAAAAGTTTGATCTTGTCAAAATAGTCATGCATCAAAATTATTTTGACACCCATTGACTTTAATCCGTTTCATGAATTTTTCGCCATTTCGCACATTTTGCTTGGAGTTTCACAAATTTTTAGGCGAAACGGGACAGATTCATCCATCACTAATTTATAACACACCTGGTTATTAGTTTGGGGTTTTACCCAATGAATGTTAAATGAACTGGATTTATTGGGAAGTCCACCACATGGTGATCTTCATACTGAGGGTTCCATAGTTGTTTCTAATTAGTACATGGTACCTACAATAGTACAGCAATCAACATATATTGGTACATCTACATGCCCTCTTAAACCTTTCTATACACATTGCCCATTGTCCAAGGTTTTCACATTTCTTTGCCTTTTCGGAGCCCTAATATATGTTCTCCTATATGGTCCTGATGCATCTAGCATATCTTGTACATATCTGTATATCTTTTTATGCTGTGTGATTGGCCATATTGAGATATTCGATTCCTCATCATAGAAGCATTGCAGCATTTTGGTTTTGGTTTATACTGTATTGATACTTTATTCTTCATATATGCAACACTGGAACTTTCTACAATAGCCATTGTTTTGGGGAAGACAAATCCTGTTACTTTGAGATGTAATTATATTAACTATGATCTGTTGTACATTCATCCATATTGTAAATTATATTTTAATTTGATTTCTTTGCACAACAAATACTGGAGACTCATGATGAGAACCTGCTCCTTTTGCCTTTTCATTTGCTTGGAGAGGAGCTTCCCCATGTGAAGTGGACAGGAGATTGTGAGATGATGTCTTACCGTTGTTTTTCATCCTGTAATTGAGAGTTTGGATGCCAGTGTTTGTGTCTTGTCATCCATCATTGTGTTTTCTATCATTGACTCCATTGTACCTCATTCTGTGTGTCCCTGGCATCTGTGTATGGTAAAGACTGTGTTCATCCCATGGGAAGACTTATTTTTAGGATAATATTCATATCATTGCTTTTGGGACATTCGTTATTGTATGTGCCGTTGCCAATAAACATACAGTGCGGTTTAGGTTAGAGAGAAACCAGGACCCACAGAATGTAAAGGATCGGCGTTATGATATTTCTATACCAAAATGATAAGTGGTCTCAGGGATTCCTTTAGAGCAGTACTGGGCACTGCAGTCAGGGGACCCATTGCAGAGGGGACCACAACATGGAAAGGTTCTATATGTGGGTTGTGAAAGGATTGGGTGCAGTTGGAGGGTTTGGGACAGATCATGAGCAGAGTTTTGGGATAATTGGGGCATGACTGTGGTAGAGTAGGGTTTTGGTGCATGTGAGGGCCATTTTTTTCATTGGGGCTTTATTTCTATTGTTAGTAGAGTCAATAACCAAGGGGGCTGATGGATTAAAAATTGGGACTGCCTGGGGGCTGGGCCCTGCTAACTTTACAGTATGGGGCTCCATGGTTACTGGTGTTCTAATTAGAATAATGAAAGCAATCTTACTGATTTGGTTAAACCAAGAAAACGTTGCCAATGTCACTTTGTAATCCCTGCTCTAAGGGGCTACATAGCACCATTTATTTTAGACTAAAACTATACTTGCACATTTTACATTACTGTTCTGCTGAACTAATTGCAGTCTCTAGCAGTTCCTAATTCCCAATTAAAATCCTTTTCCGCTATTCCCCTGCTCACCATTCAATATTGCTAATAGGTTTTCTAATAATCAGTAGCATTGACTCATTCTGTCTTGATTCCAATAATTACTGCTCATTGTCTAATACATTTTCTTATGATTCTGCAAATCCATCATTAAAGGAGATTATTCAGAAGACTGAGAAAGAAGTGTCAAATACTGTGCAAAATGTTCTGCCATGTAACAAGTAATTGCTTTATTAGACTGACGATGATAAATTCTTAGGATGGGTTGGTGCTTCCTCATGCACCTCCACCAGTGTCCGATTGGAATGGGCCAGGCCCACTGGAGCTGCCCTCCCAGCAATTGCCCCTCTAGCAATCCACCTGCAAACACCCCCTTCAGCTCCTCCTTCAACCACCCCCTCCGGCACCCCCTGCAACAACCCCGGCCTTCCCTGCAATACCCCCTGGCACCCCTCCAACACCCCCCCTCTGGCCCTCTACTCCCCTAACCAGCAAGTACCTTGGGACCTTAGGGAGATACCTCAGGCACTGTGGGGAGAGGGTCTGGGCCTGCAGGGTGCCCTAGGGACAGGGACCAGTCTGACCCTGTGCAGGGGGCATGATAGATGGAGCCATGCAGCAGACCAGCCAGCCATTAGCATCAAATGGAGGTGACGCATTTCACATCCACTCTGCACTTCACTTCCATACTGCCTCAACAATCTAGGTGAGCAGACCTGCTGGTTGCCTGCTATGGGTCCTTTCTCTGACCTCCTTCATCTCCCACAAATGTAACCAGAGGACCTACGGCCCACAAAAGCTGGGGCCCACCTGGTTCTGACCTGGTGCCATGGCTGGTCAGTCTGACCCTGAGCTCCACTCCGACAGATGATATGGAGAAGGACAACCAAGATGTCCAACCTTGACCAGAGCAGGCCACATTATGATTTGTCAGCAATTCTGGGAATTATATGACTTGTTCAGAGGTTTATTTACATCCAGTATCCTGCTAGAATACTAATTATATTTTAGTATTACTAGAACAAAGCTACACTTTCTCAAGATGTTAAACCCATGGAACTCCCCGGGCTCTTTAGTCAAGTATCTGGGCAGAAATTAAAATGTAAGAAGGCCCTTGCAAGCTCATTGTATGAGTTTTTATGAATGTATATAGAATTAACAAAAAACCTAATATTTTACCTCACTAGAGAAGATAGGTGGGGTCCTTGCTTTTCACTAACCTACAGTACAAAAAAATGGTGGTTAGGCTATACTTTCCTAATAATACATTTCCAGGTACAGCCACTGCCCCAAAATTAAACTGACCTACGGGAATCCCACATTGAGAATGATACAGGGTCATACAGTCCCTCCTCTAACCAACGCAGTTCAATATGACTCTTGTGTTTCCATATGGAAGCAAAATGCATCTGTCCTGAGTCTTCTGATGCAAATGCACTTATTTATCTGGGGCACATGCACACTCTGGAAATAGGTGTGAATCAAAACACAGATGCAATTGTGGTGGAGGCAACTCTACAATCAGCCATGGCAACACTGGACTTGTGGGGCACTCTGCATTTTGGGTAAAAAATGTGATTTGCATTGAAAATTGCCCTTTGGCTTTATAGTCTAACTCCTCTATCAATGGACCATTCTAGGCAAAAAAGAATACATGCGTTAATCTGACGTCCAAGCGACATGTTCTTTGAGAAAGCAGAATATAAAAATGGCCAGCACATTAGCATAACACATGCTGCCAGCATTTGTAAGCACAGACTGGATAACAAAAGCTTTATTATCTCTCAGAAGCCTATATTGAGATTCCATGGAACAAGGCCGAAAAGAAACAACGGCTCCCTTCTTTCTCCATTTATTAATGATAGTAACATAACAAATGTGGCCGAGCGCCAAGCAACTCCGCGTTCCAGAACTCTGAACCATAACATGCAGCTTCACTTGATTCCTGGCAAGCAAAGCTGCCCATATGTGATAATGAGATTTCGTACAACAATTGCGTGCAAGTGGTTTTACTGCTCTGTATGTGATTAGTGTGCCTCCAAAACCTGCACCGAGTCTCTCTATCTTTGCAGTTGCACTTCATCATTTCTAATTCTCAGGCCTCGTTCTCTTCTAGGAATTAGTTCTGACAAATTCTGCCTTATCAAGTGTTACACATTTAGAGTTTTATTTAGCAAAACTCAAATTTGTTACCTTATATATTAAAAGATCAGAATATAAAAAACTTGTATAATTAAAATAATTGAAAAAAACTTGAAATTTGAGAGTCTACAAGAGCAAATAAACCTTGAAAAACTCTAACAGAATGGTTACGAACGGAGTCCCAAACCCAGAACCAGAGCCAAGGTCCCAGTCGCAGCTCATTCTTCCACTTATAAGAACCACCTTTTGCTTTGGGAGGAGCCCTCCACTACTCGGGTGCCGCCAGGTCTTAACGTGAGAGGACAGGGAGAGAGTTCTGGACAGGCAAGGGAACCGAAAGTTGTTACTGGAACAGAGAACAAGGAGCATGGTCAAGGGACAGGTCAGGTCAATACCAATCAGGAGAAGCAATACAGATTCAAGAGACGAGAGAGTAGTCGAGGTCACAGGCTGAGTCAAACACACCAAAAACGAACAAAGAGTCGTCAGTCCATGAGCAAGGGTCAGGACAGGCATCGAACTAGACAAGGTCAGGGACAGGCAGGGTCAAGTACAGATCAGAAATCGCACCCAGAAACTATTTAAATAGACCTTACGTTGGGCAAGGTGAAAAGGGGTGCCTTTAAATATTTAAATTTCACGCAAACCACAATGACATCAAATGCGTGTGTTATTCAAGGTTCAGCGCACGATAAGAGTAGACACAGAGGGCATCCCCTCTGGACCAACAGGTAATATTCTCACACTCGCAAGCTTTTAAATGTTTCACATTTGCATTGTTTGGGTCTTTTTTTAGCTTAATAAATACAGGTATGGGATCCGTTATGCAGAAACCTCCGAATTACAGAATGATTGTATCCCATAGACTATATTATCATCAATGAATCCAAATTTTTTAAAATTATTTTCCTTTTTCTGTGTTATAATAAAACAGTAGCTTGTACTTGATCCCAACTAAGATATAATTAATCCTAATTGGAAGCAAAACCCAGCCTATGTGATTTTCCAGTAGATTTAAGGTATGAAGATCCAAATTATGGAAAGATCCATTATCTGTAAAACCCCAGGTCCTGCGCATTCTGGATAACAGGTCCCATACATGTACTTGATTTGAAGTTATAATTCAAGTTTGTGAGTTTTAGCATAAAACAACTCAAATCATTTAAACACTGATAAATCAGCCCCTTAATGTGACCGATGCAGATTGGAACCTCTGTCTCACTCTAATGGGTAGAAGTCGTGTCATTTTTAGGTCTCTGTTAGGCAGCAAATACATTGAGAATTGGTAATTAGTGGGTTGTGCAAACACGAGCAATTGGCTTTTTGACTGTGAATCCAATGACTTGTGCCATGTGTGCCACTATATTGGCATTGAGAACGCGGAGCTAATGCCACCGTGAATGTGTTGATAATTGCAGGGTTTCCACAGTGGATTTGCTCAATAGGCCCAGCGGGCTTGTGGCAAAAGAATCACCCACCCTAAAGAATCACTCCCATATTATCATGAAGCAACAGAAGCGACACAACTGCCAGTCCGAAAATGTCAGCTGCAATGGTTTTGGTGATGCAATTCCACTGAGTGCAACTCCCCTCCAGGCAACATTGGAATTCTTGAGTGACATGGTGCATTGTGGGTAAAACCCCCAGGGCTTTGCATCTGAATATGATGCTTTATGCAGGGCACTGTGAATATAACTGAGACTTATAAGGTCTCCATGGCTTGGCTCCTGTTTTAGCCACAAATTGTGCTTTTATTTCTGCTTCACTTGTTTCAGTCTGGTTATTGGAGCTTGGGTACAACTCCATCTGGCATCTCCCAAAGGTGGCACTCATGCCTCAACAACAATAAGGCCTAAATAAGGCAAAACGCCCAGTAAATTCTCTGCCTGTATGACCACCGTAACACACATTAATAATCAACTCCATGTTCCTTTACCATTGGGTTTGCTTTTTTCCTGTTGCTGTTCTTTCAGCAGATTCTGTTTGTCCAGCTGCATTCGGCCCACATGCTGTACATTCCAACGGCTGATTCACACTGACTCTTTACAACAGGGAAATGACTGATTGATTTATCTTCTCTCAAGCGACATATTTCCACTGTAAGTACAGCCAACTAGCTAACGCTGTCTGGAGGTTCATCGCAGCATGGGTCAGCTGGTTGCACCGGTTGGAGGCAACTATCAAAGACGCTACAAGAATTACCTTTCCTTGCACCTTGTGATAAATACATTGTAAAAGTCTTTGTTTTTTGCTTTAAAGATAAATCCTAAAGGAAAGCAGAACTGGAAGCAGCACATTTCTATAATCCTGTGTCATATTCACTTGTTTCTCTTTGCAAACTAATAGCAAGGGTGGGGAGAAAGAGGAATGCTGTGGAACATGCAGTGAGAATCAGCCAGTCTTATTTACAGCCATTGACTCTGACTACGGGTGTTTCGGGTGGGGGCCAGGTTTCACAACAGGGAACACCATAAAATCCAATATAATGTAAGAAATATATCCTCTTTGGTATGCCTTTAGTGCTACAAAGGTTTCTCCCAACTTAACATGTTTCCTAAGAAATAAAAGAGAGGAAATAAGGATTTAGAGATGATCAAAAGGAGGTACAGTATAACGCTGATCACTACCCCAGACCACTCTATGAAGGCAGGAAAACCAATGAGGTCTTTAAAATTGGGAAGCCCCTTCAATCACTTTTGCCTTTCCCTTTAGAGACCCATCGTGTTCACGCTGGGAGGTTCAATAAACACTGCTCATATCCCAGGTTTAGTTGAGTCAGGCATGCCGTAAGGATACCTGGTCTAGTGGGGCAACAGGGATGCCCACCTCGCTCCTTGCCAAGCACGTCCATCTTCTTCTTCTTCTTCCACCTGTATTTGACACTCGTGTCCTTTTATTTTCAGCACTGTGTGACGTCATCGTGCTTGTCGCAAAATTCAAAATTTCGAATTCCCATTTCAGATAGTTCCTGGGTGCACTTCTAGTCTGGTTCTCTGTTCCTTGCAGAGGCAGGCCAGTCTGGCCAGGCACCCTAGACACAGTGATTACATGCTGTAGGGGAGCGTGCAAGCAGGTGCTTCTGGTCTAGGCGTCGGCAGAAGCGGTAGCTATCCAGCACCCCCAAATGTTGTGCCCTAGGGAGCCGCCTCTTCTACCTACCCCTAGTTCCGGCCCTGGTTCCTTGACCCTTGCCTGTCCTTGACCACCACTGCCTGAACCGACCTTTGCCTGTTAACTTACTTTTCTTCTCAATACTGATTCTGTACTGCACTGATCGACTGGGTTTGGCCCTGACCTGGTATCATGAGTAACCCTGTTCCTACTGTCACACGTTATGGTTCCCTTGCCTGGTTCCAGCTCCTCTCACTTTAAGATCTGGCTACCAGAAGTGGGCCAAGCCGACCAGGAGCTGAAGGCAACCCAGCCAGCCAATTCACCTCCCCTATGTGCGTACATGAATGCAAGCTCTGATGTCACACGTATGCCTTGGGAGCAAGCAAGTGAGCACTGAGAGTGGCAGCAAAAACTACAGAGCCTGGACTAGGGGTAGCCAGATGACTGCTTAAGAGGTACCTGCCCTGAGCCCTACTTTGTTGGGACCTAGGCAGTTACCTCTTCTGTCTACCCCTATTTCTGCCATTTTGGCAGCATCCGAGTATCAAAGAGTTCCTTCCGACGGGAAAGGAGGCTGTTATAGGCAGAAGCGCGAGCAGATGCCAAACCTCTAATTTATTAGTGGAGGGAGGCAATAGCCCAGTGTCGGACTGGCCCACCAGGATACCGGGAAAACTCACGGTGGGCCCCAGTGTCAGTGGGCCATTTTTTTTCTAACTATGTGGCCAATTTCATGGTCATTCCTTATTTCTTTATGGAAAAAATGCTTAATAATGGAAGAATAGTCTAAGCAAATATAAAAGACTAGGAGAATAAAGAGGTTGAGTGAGGAGAGGAGGAATAATAGTTTGGAAAGTGGGCCCACGGTCTAAGGTTTTCTGGTGGGCCCCTGGCATCCCAGTCCGACACTGCAATAGCCTTGCAATTTATGTTTACAATTACTTAAATAGTGGGTGAATGTGTGAGGCTATGGGTAAGAAGGCATGAACTAGGTGACTACTTCTGAGATATAACCACCTCTTCATTCATTTCAAGTGGGAGTCTATAACACATAGCAGTAAATCAGATGTTTCCACTCAAACACATCGCCCCTAAGTGCTAGTTCTGGAGGAAGCATATCCCTTAGTAGAATTTATGCAGAGATATATAAAGTCCTAATTAGAAAGCAATTAAAAAGCATTATGTAAATTATCTGGCAGTGTTTGTGTATATAAATCTCATGTGTATTCTCTGGGGTAGCAGACAGGGAGAAGTTAAACACCACAACATAATTGTACCAAACACCCAGAAGAGCATTAAATCTGCAATTTCTCCTGTGACCATCAATGAGCCTCGGGTGGTTTAGCAGAAAGCCTGAATCCCATGCTCACATTATTATTTCTGTGTTTCCTTAATATAATTGTCCTCGGTATTAATAAATAATGGAGGGGATAATAAACCAAACAAAATAGCGGGGAACTAACATGGTCATGGGAAATTACAATCGAGAAGGTTTAGAAAACATAAGATTGTAAGATTATATAGCCGTGGTTGCAAAAATAAATGATCATCTAAGGCAAGTTAGCCTTCTACTTGTACCCTGACCCTAACCCTAAGGCAGTGAGCCTCGTACTTGTCCCCTGACCCTAACCATAAGACAGCGAGACTCCTACTTGCCCCCTGACCCTAACCCTAAGGCAGTGAGACTCGTACTTGCCCCCTGACCCTAACCCTAAGGCAGTGAGCCTCATACTTGTCCCCTGACCCTAACCCTAAGGCAGTGCACCTTGTACTTGTCAAGATTCTCTTCTCCAGGTCTGTTGTAAATGACCCCTTTTGAGGATTGCATTATTTGAAGTGGAGTGCCATATGGAAGCACTGGAGACACTGGAGAAAATGGAAAGTGGGAGGAATCTTGAGTAACATCTTGGCAGTGCATCCAAATGGAAAGTTGCTCTGAAAAAAGTGCCAAAAATAGGCAAAAATTTGCAAAATACATTGATGTCAAGGTGCATTTTGGTGACTTTTTCCGGGGAAATACATTGGAGCCTATGGGCTTTTTTTAATGGTGACCCTTTTTTTGTGCAAAATATTTTGGGGTCTATGGCCATTTTATTACCGGGTTTTTTAGTCTTGAGAATTTTTGCTGCAGTCTTGTAAAAAACATTCAACCGTTCGCCATTGGTAAATCCTACCTGCTGAAAGCATACTCAGCGCTAGTAATGTGGAATTTTGCAACACTACTGAGTGAGGGTATCATGGAGTGATTAAAAGGCTCACTTATGGAAAGAGGTGAGCAACATACCAAAGCTAAAAAGAAGGGATGATGTATCAAGCGGTTGTTGGTAATATCACTATAATTCCATGGATAGAGAGTAGTGATGGGTGAATCTGTTGCGTTTTCGAATAATTCGCAGAATAATTTGCGAATTTCCCGCAAAATTTGCGAAACGGGCAAAAATTCGCGAAAAATGGACGCTGGCATCAAAAACAGATGCCAGCGTCAAAAACGAGACGCCGGCGTCCGTTTTTGATGGCAGCGTCTGTTTTTTTTTACGAATGTTTTTTTTTTCGCTGTAAATTCGCGCCTGGCAAATAAATTCACCCATAACTAATAGAGAGAGCCCTGCTTGAAACTGGACCCAATATCTGTAGAAAGGCTGCCAAGCTAACCACTGCATCGCTGACCTTGCAATTTAGTATTCATGGGCCGATGCTTTACTGAAATGCATAATAAGGTTCTATTCTAGTAGATGTAAATCTAGTCAGTGTTTAATTGGGCTTTGTGTATAATTAAATTACTTTTCACTTCAACCAATATATTCCTAGGAGCTTGATTAGCTTAGATAAAAAATAAATTATTCTCTTGCTTTACTATTTGAGCTTTGTTCAATATGAAGACCAGGAATAGAAATGATTATATAAGAAATCAAATGGGAATCCATGTGTCTATTTCTCATGATTAAACATACTGTATATGTGTAAATATATAAATGAATCATAGCGCATATAAATGGTGGTATCCTCAAATGTAATTGATTGTCTGACCTCAACAGGCATCATTAGAAAGCAATATATTCATTAGATTTTTTTAAATACAGGTATGGGACCTGTTATCCAGAATACTCGGAACTTGGGGTTTTCTGGCTAACGGATCTTTCCATAATTTGGATCTTCATACCTTGGGTCTACTAGAAAATCACATAAACATTAAATGAAGCAAATAGGCTGCATTTGCTTCCAACAAGGATAAATTATATCTTAATTGGGATCAAGTACAAGCGACTGTTTTATTATTAAAGAGGAAAAAAAAATTTAAATTTGGATTATTTGGATAAAACTGAGTTCAAATTGGACCCGCACTCCAACTGTTTTTCAAATTGTTTTATCAAACTTCACTCGCATTTACAACATTTCTGCCCTCATTGGGGCCTTTATCAAATATATATATATATATATATATATATATATATATATATATTATATATATATATATATATATATATATATATAGACTAGCAAAAAAATAAACATTTATTCCACAACAAGATTTCTTTTGCAATGCATTTCAATGACTGCTATGGTCAACATAAAGAATTATACAGAATACCCACCCATAAATATTCCAAAACATATTTATTTATTCATTGTATTCTGTGTTTAGAAAATTCATTTTGTCACCATCAAAATTCTTTATAATAACAAAACTTACAGTCACAACACTCGTTTTTTGAGCATAACAGTAATTATGTCAGCACAAAATAAATTCTATGAAACTAAAAATATATTTTGTGTGTCCTAAATTCTATGATAAAATTCTGTCCATGTTCTTAATGTTAACTTTATGTTTGTGAAATAATATGACGTGAACATAATATGAAGTGAACATAAAATGTACTGTATACCTTTATGTGGTATGGTGCACTTCTATACTGTAGATACTAAATTACTAATGAAACAGGGGACCAGGAAAGGTGCATTGATCAATCCCCTCTCTGTTCTTTCTATGCTTGTAGATAAAATATACGATGATAATATTTCTTTGTGAACACAAAGACTATTTTATGGTCACAAATTCAATATTGTCAACTCAAAATTAATTTTTATGACACAAGAATAATTTTGTAGTTTCCAACTAATTTATAGTCTAAAAACAATTGTGTCAACAGAAAATGATTCTGTTCTGAAAAATGATGATAAAAAAAATATGTCCTGAAAATATGTATTGTGTGATCACAAAAAGATTTTGTATTAGCAATTCCTTTTGTGCTGACATTTCTGTGACTATAATTTTATTCTTTTCATAGAATTCATTTGTTGCTAACATAAATAATGGCGTGGTGAGAATCATGTTTATTTTGTAATCATACCTAATGCTTTGCCTATAGAAAATGCATTTGGTATTTCTCAATTTAATTTTATGCTACCAAATACCCTGAGTGCAAATGGAGCTCATTACTAAGACTGACAATACAATGATCAAGGCCGGGGGAACCAGATAAGTTTGCATTTGCCATATTAAAGGAGAAGGAAAGGCTAAAATTAAGTAAGCTTTATCAGAAAGGTCTATATAAATACACCAGTAAACCCTCAAAGTAATGATGCTCTGAGTCCCCTGTCAAAAGAAACACAGCATTTCTTTCCTTCTATTGTGTACACATGGGCTTCTGTTCAGACTTCCTGTTTTCAGCATAAACCTCCAGGGCAGGGCTTGAGCATGCTCAGTTTGCTCCTCTCCCCCTCCCTCCTCCAATCCCTGCTGTAATCTGAGCTCAGAGCTGTAAGTGAGCAGTGAGAGACTCAGGCAGGAAGTGATGTCACACCAAGGTTATATGGCAGCTTCTATCCTAAACAAACAGACAGTGTCTAGAGCTGTTTACTCAGGTATGGTAAAGCATTCTGCAGAATAAATATAGCATTCTAGCTTGCACTATTGTGGCTAATATGTTGGCAATAAACTGTCTTGGAGCTTTCCTTCTCCTTTAAACATGAATCTTGAACCTCAGTCTTGACATACATATATCAGAAAGGTTTTACAGGTTTGTCTTTTTCATTTTTTTCATGGCTAATAAACTTTGTCCAAGGAACATCACTTTGGATACATGAACCTTTTTCGTTGAAAGCAATCATCCAGCCATTATCCTCACACATAACCACTATGAACTCCCATTTCCAGGCCAGTAGATTAGCCGGGTCAGGTTGGGCTTCTGGAAAACCAAACATAATGGATACTTAAATGTTTTATGTAGGTTAAACCTTGCTGTTCTGTAGTATGACTGTAATAATGATGCACAATTAAGATATGGTGTACCCCAATAGTGGCTTTTTAAAACAGGGTTGCACCGAATCCTGGATTTGGTTCAGGATTTTGCCAGGATTCTGCCTTTATCAGTAGGATTCAGATTTGGCCGAATCCATGTGCCTGGACGAACCAAATTAAATCCTAATTTTCATATGCAAATTGAAGGGAAGGGATATAACGTGACTTTTCGCATAAATCAAGGAAATATTTGTTCCTACTTTTTCCTTTCCCACCGCTAATAAGTATTCGGCCAAATCTATCATGAAGGAGTCGGCGATACAGCCAAATCCAAAATAGTGGATTCGGTGCATCCCTAATTTAATATTACTCACACATACAAATGGGCAAAACTCAGCAAGGTATAATTCTGCAATGCTGCCTGTGCTACACCAAAAAACTTTGACCTTCCAGCTGGTTCTGATGGAGAGAAGCTCATGTGCCAATAGGTAATTCCCTGCTCTCCTTTAATGAAAATGTTCAACAAAGTGATAAAACAGCAACATTTAATAACTAAATTATGTTTGGTAGCAAATCAAAGCCAAGACCAATTTAATCTATTCTTCCACACGTGCATTAAGAAAATTGCTTTTATTCATCGAAATAATAATTCCGCAG
Organism: Xenopus petersii; assembly: GCA_038501925.1. NCBI lineage: Eukaryota > Metazoa > Chordata > Amphibia > Anura > Pipidae > Xenopus > Xenopus petersii. Next base: position 120,129,317 of record CM076681.1, read on the forward strand.
AACAATCTTCGGTGTGCTGGTGAATTAAATTAAATACCTAAATGCAGAGACTGCAATATTTTATGGATGATTTATGGAGTACATTTGTGTAAAAGGAACAGAATGTTGTTGCTTCTTCTTTCCTCATTCCCAAGAACATGTTTCCTAGTAATCATCTGGTTATCACAATCCAGAGATGTAGATTATATTTATTTATCTATAAATGCTATAGCAGAAGTAATGCTTGAATAATACACCTGGACTCATCCTTCCTAGCAACTACAATGCACTTACATTAAAAAATTAATATTAAGGTCCCTATGTATAAGTGTTGAAGCAGTAATGTTTAGTAATTCAAGATTTTTTAGTGGTTTCTGTTGAAACGGGAATTTCCTAATTATTAAGCATCAGATAAATTCCATCAAAGTGTAAGATTCTGCTGGGATTGAAGCTGGGAACCTTTGGCTTTCTGGGTGTATCCTTTCCACTGGGCCAATTGAGCAGCTAGCAGGCTTGCACACTATATTTCACTTGGCTTTACTATCCTTTCCCAGCTACCTTTATGGTTTTGTGGGGACAGTCAATGAGGGCCAACTTTGCCCTGGTCTTGCTGGTTTCCAGTTCTTGCTGGCCCTGCTCCTTGCTTCCACTGCTGTCTGTTCTACTCTCTAGTCCTGATCCAGTCCTGTCTGTTCTACTCACCAGTTCTGATTCTGTCCTGTCTGTCCTGCTCTTCAGTTCTGATCCAGTCCTTATCTAGATTCTGACTTTTTGCCTGCACTATTCTGTTCTGTTTTGCTTATTCTTCACTTGTTTCATCCTGCCCATGCCAGTCTGTCCTTGACCTGCTCCAGCCTGTCCTTGACTCTATGCAAGCTCTATCCTGCTCCAGCCTGTCCTTGACTCTACATCCAATCCATCCCACTCCAGTCTGTCCTTGACTCTACACCCGCTCCCTCCTGCTCCAGGCTGTCCTTGACTCTACACATGCTCCATCTCACTCCAGCCTGTCCTTGACTCTATGCCTGTTCCTTCCTGCTCCAGCCTGTCCTCGACTCTACCCCAGCTCCGCTGCTCCACTGTGCTGTTCTAGTCCTGTCTACATTCACTCTCCTGTATTTTGGCCACCCAGCCACATTATGGGGACCTGTGCATCCCCATTCAATAGCGCTGTTTGCCTGTGCTTACAGTAAAGTGTGCGTGCGCTCGCTGCGCACGTGGGGAGTGTGGGAGGGCGCTAGGACCGTGCGGCCACCCGATTGGACCGCGCGCCCTAGGGGTGCTTGCCCGAGAAATCCGGGCTTGCCTTCACAGAGAGCAAAGAAAGGCACTGGGCACAGAGTTTAATGGCTGAAGAAAGCCCTGTAGTTATTGAACAAACACTAAATCAAGGGTCCCCAATCACAGGGCTGCAGGCTGTTAGCAGGCCGTGGGCTGTGCTGAACTGGGCCGCCTATGGTTCTGGCTGCAATCTATAATAGCTGCAAAAACAATGAAAAAGGCCCCTATTACCTGCAATCCAAGACATCTGACACGGCATTGTCATGACAACAGCTAAGATGAAGTCCAGGAAGCTTTCTACTGATCGTGACAAGGACCAAAATACTGCTTGGACAGTTTTTTTTTGGTAAGCCTGAAACGCATCCATGCATCTTCCACAACGTCCAACCCCCCCCCCCCCCCGCACGCTGGGTTGAAAAATTGTCTTGCTGGAAAATGGTCCATGGTGCAAAAACCCTGTTTTAGATCCATTATGCCAAGGAACTAAAAAAAAAGGGTGGCTTTATTTGTGGCTGCTTCCAAGAAAGTTTTATTAAGTCATTGGCCAAAGAAAAGACTCTCCCCAATAGCAGATAATATTACAATCATTAATCAACCGAGTTGACAGGAATCTATTACAGTTAAAGCAGATGAAGTTACATTTAATCCGTCATTCAAGGCTACATGGTCACTCTACTTTGATTCAAAAAACAAGGATCAAATTTATACGTTCCTCCATATCTAAATTTAGGTAAAGTTTTATAAACAATGGTCTTTTTCTTAATTTTTCCCTTTTCTTTGTTGTTTTTGTTTACATCCACTGGGTATATGTATACTTATATTTACATTTACAGTTAATGTTACTTGTTATTTGTTCGATTGTTGGTTTTATTGTATAATTTGTCTTTTCTATGTCCCTTTTTATGGAGGACTAGATATTTGTATTCGATGTTGATTATACATATTCTCATTTCTGCATTTTGTTGAGATACATCTCTGAATTCTGCTTGCTTTCTTGCAAAACTTCAAATAAAATGTTGAAATAAAAAAAAAAAGAGATGACCGCCTCACCAACATGCTTTAGTGGTTGTGGACAGATAGGTTCTTTTGTGCATACCTGGTGGCACTGCCCTAAAGCAACTAGATTTTGGTCTAGAGTCTATATAATGATAACAAGTGTCACAGGGTTAATTCTTAAGAAATCCCCTTTAGAAGCTGTACTTTATGGATGAGTAATAACGGGCGAATTTGGGTCGTTTCGCTTCACAGAAAAATTCGCCAATTCCCAGCGAAATTCGCAAAACGGCAAAAAATTTGAGAAACGGATCCGGCATCTGTTTTTTTTTTACGCTGGTGCAAATTCGCTGCTGAGAATGCGCTGGCGTCCAAAAAACATGGACGCCGGTGTCCAATTTTTTTTCACAAATTCGCGCCTGGTGAATAAATTCGTCCATCACTATGTATGAGTGAACAACAAACATATACGAAAACTAGTTGGCCGCATATTTGTATCAGCCAAACAAACCATAGCTAAAGCCTGGAAAGCAAAATCACTTGACATCCAGGAAGTTAAAACCAGGTTAGATAACTACTTAGCCATTGAAAGACTCTCAGCAGTAGCCAAGGACGATGAGCATTCCTGTAATAAAATCTGGAACCCCTGGATCCCATACAGCAGCAATTAGCTAAATTTGGAATAACATGTAAGCAGTCAAAATTCAAAGACTGCCATATCCCCCAAAGATCCCTATAGGAATATATTCTGCACTCCCGGATACATTTTTTTGTTAACTTGCATTAGTTTTACTGTTATGCCTTTTGCTTTTGTTCTTCTTTTTTCTTTCCTGTACTTTTACTATTCGAGTTCCTTTTCCTCTCTTTCAAGCAATTTATGTACACTGCATTACAGCCTTATTGGCATGTCTCTATATCCTTGTGTCTAAAACAGTGGCCTAACTAGATATTACTGGGCCCCACAGCAAAATTATTATTACCCCCCTGGTCTAAAAGCATATAGAAAACAGGAACAGCAATTGTAACTCAATTTCTTTTATTGTCTTGTTGTAAAATAAAATAAAAAACATTTAAAAAAAAAACAGCTCATATGTAAAACCCTGCTTCATGTAAATGAACCATTTTCATTAAAAAATGTACAAGTACTTGAAAGTTATCCGACTTTTAAGATCTTATTAACCCTACTATACACAATGTGTGTTTTCTTATGTAATAATAGATATTTACAAGCAGTGCTGCTGTTTTTTTTCAGAGTTTTAATAACTATTTAAATATTGACTAATATAAAGGTTAATAGGGTTGAGACAAAATGTAAGTCTACTAACTAGGAGTAGTGTGCATTGATTTTGTTCTGGTTAGCTTTAGTTCCTTTGGAATGGGAAATGAGCAAGTTTGTTCTTCAGTCAACAGGTCTTGACATGTAGGGCAGGAAGGTGAGGCTGGACATGGCCACAGATTGTACCCAGAAAAACATAAGGCCGACACAGACACATAACAATAACACATATCTGACACAGGAGTCATTATAGGGAAGGAGTCATTAATGGGAAATGACACATAAACAAAGGAAAGAAGGTCAGTGCACCAGCTTAGGTGATGTTTTCTGTTCTGGCTTACACTATAAATTGATACAGAACATCCCCATGGCAAGAAACATGGAGACAGTAGAAAACCAAGAGAATAAGGAAGCAGAAGGGTCACATCCAAGGGACAGTAATTCTCCATAACAGCGATACGACATAAAGGAATATCCATGGGAGCTTGTGTGGATGAAGCACAAGCATCGTGTGATTGCATATACACGAGCACAAAAATAAACCTCCGATGTGGTTCTGTTGTACTTTACTGTGTGTTTGCTGTCCAGCTTTTCATAGGGAACAAAGTCTATGGAAATGAATATTAAAGGCATGTACAGTATGTTATGTTTGCAGGGGCAAGAATGGTGGCTAATAATAAAAAGCCATAATATTAAAATGAAATCACATACACCAGACCAAGAGATGTGTGGAGAAATGCCGCAGCTATTTTTTTTGTAATGACAAATGACAAAACTTTGATTTTTTAGCTAAACAACTTAATACTCACATCTTTAATACCCAAGTAACCATCTTGGCCAGATGCTGAAAATCAAATACGCCAGGCATATACTTATATGTTTTGCCATTAGCAAAAGCCAGAACAATTACTCACCAAAACCGCCATACATTCAATGAAATTAGCTGCAACATTTTGTTTCTTACTTATTATATAACAATCTATAAATAAAACATTGTATCATACCTGGGTGGGTGAGCTCTTGAAGATATAGAAGATAGATAGATGATAGATAGATAGATAGATAGATAGATAGATAGATAGATAGATAGATAGATAGATAGATAGATAGATAGATAGATAGATAGATAGATAAATCCCTAAGCTTAACTTCTCAACAGAGCACACTGAGCATGTGCAGTGCCACTGACTGATCACAGGATCCAAGATGGTGCACTCATGTGAACAGGTTGGGGAGATTATTATATTTATAGGGCTGGTGAACCTCAGGCTGGTACATTAAGCAGCTTTATACCACAAAAATCTAGTATGAGCTTTTTCTGTCCTGATACTTAGACTGATGCCAGGGGCGTAACTGCAGAGCAGACCCTGTAGCTGCAGAGGGCCCAGGAGGTATAGGGGGCCCCATGAGGCCCTAATTAATGAGCAACTTCAATATATATACTGTAGGTAAAACAGGACAATCTTTAGATGGGGGTCCTAAAATTAATTGGCTGTGGGGCCCAGTAACATACAATTACTCCACTGGCCGATGCCTTCATGCAGAGCAAACTTACATAGTAGTAGATATTACAATGTACAGTTAAGATTCATCAGTTTATATTATCTATACAATTAATCTCCAGTAGGTTCCAGAGGTATAAAGTCTATTTGTTTCAATCGCCACAATGTCACTACTGGTTAAATCCACCTGTTTAACCCAATAGCTAAAGGGGCAGGTGACTGGTTAATAAACCTAAACTTGTACCCAGGTCATCCAGTACAGGCCCTGTGTCAATCATTTTGTAGGATTACTGTATATATTGTATATGTATTGTATATTCATTGCCCATGAGGCCACTGCCATTAATGGAATATTCTTCACATGGAAATCTTGAATTTCCCACAGTTTTATCCACCTTTCTCAATGGAAAACGTTTTGTGCAAAAAGGCAAATGCTCATTTGAACTATTTTTAATCACCCTCCTCGCAAACATTCCAATCTTGTTTCCCTGCTATTCCAAGAATACGAATATGGCAACAAGTATTGGGCATGTTCTTTCCACACCCCAGGATTGATCTCAGCGTATATTGGAAAGCAGAAAGAATTTAATGCATAGAAAATCCTTCTCTGCAGTCAGAACAGAATGTCTCCAGAGAAAGTATTTGGTGGGACTCATAGGAAGGGTGGTGCTCATCACCCTCTCTTAACAATGGGGAAATTAAAGCCGTGTTACTGCTGTTACTGTAACTATTGAATGTGTTTCTTTTAACTGTTATATTTAGATGTTGCTTATACGGCTCTGTTTAGAGTTGCTCAACCATATGGAAATGAGATAGAATTGTAATTAAATAGCCCTGTAAGCAGAGAGCTTGAGCCAACGATTCTATTAAAAGATTCACTGCCACTGCATTAAGAGCAACAGATATCAACTCTAATGTCGTTTCATTCCATGTACAGGTATGGGAGCCATTATCCAGAAACCCCTTATCGGGAAAGGCCATCTCCCATAGACTCAATTTTATCCAAATAATACACATTTTAAAAAAATATTTGCCTTTTCTCTTCAATAATAAAACAGTAACTTGTACTTGATCCCAACTAAGATATAATTAATCCTTAATGGAAGCAAAACAAGCCTATTGGGTTTATTTAATGTTTACATGATTTTCTAGTAGACTTAAAGTATGAAGATCCAAATTCCAGAAAGATCCTTTATACGGAAAAACTCAAGTCCCAAGCATTCTGGATAACCAGTCCCATACCTGTATTACTTTTTCAGATTGATGTTATAAAAACAATAGCAAAGTGCTCAATGGCTTATAGGTTCCAGCATATGGCAACTAACAGAGGTGTTACACTGAAAAAGAAAAGCATTCATGGGTATAGTGTCGGACTGGGCCACCAGGGCACCAGGAGAAAACTCAAGGGTCCCACCACCCAGATCTATTGTTCAGCCTGAGAGTAGATCTTATTGGGGTGGAAGCTAGTGGTGCAGCTGAGAGGTATGAGTTGGGAGGAGGGAGCAGTGCGGTTTGGAGGAGGATACAATGGGGGAATTCACCTCGGTGTCTGAAGCCCTAGTGACGGGATGGAGGGCCCTTGAGGGGGCAACCCTGGTGAACCACAGAAACACCCCAGTCCAAAACAGCGATGGGTACTTGTTGATGATGTGAAGATATCTATTTCCCTTACAAGCAAATTCAAAAGATTAGCCCCATACTACAGGTAAGTGATCTATTATGAATCATGCTTGTGACCTGGTGTTTTCCAGATAAGGGGTTAGGGTTGCCACCTGTTTGGTTTTAACCCAAACAGTCTGTTTTTTTTAAGGGCTGTACGGGTCTCAAGTTTCTGTTCAGTTTTCACCCTAAACCAAACAATGTCAAAAACAACAGAGCCAGACAGCACACACCCAGTTTGCCAAATATGAGATGAAGTACTTATTAAGGCCCATCACTTATGGGGCCTTTATGTTTTTTGTAATGTTTTTTGATGTAATAAATTAATTTTTTTCAGTTTTTGAGTGTGCATTCTTCATCTTTGGAATGTAATAAACCAACCAATAATCTGGCCAAAAAAGGAATTATCAAGTGAGTTAGAAACAAAAAAAAAAAAAGCAAATTGATCATAGCATTGCTGTATTTCAGAGCTTACCTGGATAACTAATTTATGTATAATATATAGAAGAAAGGTAATTGACCGGCACAACTTGGGTAATGCTGGCAGGGAGAACCCTTGCTAGTGAATTACTTTTCTTCTACATTGACTAAGATGTCACCAGTGTGGTTTCAAACTGGACATCAAAGCTTTCTGTCTGGTTTACAACATTGAGAAAACTGAATGGAAATCCAGCCAGTTGCATCTAAGTGATGTGATAACCCGACCCTGTCGGCATTACTCCACCTACTTCATTGTGTCTAGCTCTGATGTCATCAATGCTCTACCCCCAATGCTGAACCCTTTGTTCGGGTTTAGACGCGGTAAAGTCATTTGACATTTGTAAATGTCATTTTCATTGTTGAGTATATTCAAATAAACTGCAATGCTGCAGAGTTGTCAGTGCAAATGAACAGGTCTTTGTTGAGTTCAATGCTAAAGTCATTTAGGTATCTAAAAAGTGATGTGAAAGTAATATGATATAGAGAATTGTGCCGCTGAGTCATGAGTTAATGAACGGGAATGCAGAAGGTCAGGTATTATAATGAATATGAAGAACAGCAGCGAGGATTATCCATGGAACTCTTACCAGGGACAACACATTCATAAACAGAAATGGGGGAACTTAATCTTTCCTGGGTGTTAATATTCACACAATACAATATGCAGCTCATGGTTAGGATCAAAGTGTGAAGCCACAAAAATATCCAATGGCTTCTTTTCATTAGGGTCCATCGTAAAGCTCAATATCATGACCAGTTGAGGCATGAATCATTTGTCTGCAGAATGGAGGTGCAGGTAGAGGACCTGTAATCCAGAATACTCAGGATCTGGGGTTTTCTGGAAACTGATCTTTCCATAATTTGGGTCTTCATCCCTTAAATCTACTATAAAACCATTTAAACATTAAGGGGGTTATTTATTAAAGTACAAATGCAAAAAACTCAAAAAAATTTGAGAATCATTATATCACAAAGATGGCTCAAGTCTGAATCCAAAAATCCTCCATCTCAGGCTTGTCGAGGTAGTATATAAGTCAATGAGATAGGTCCCTATAGTATTTGGACGTTTCTGTGGTCTGCGCTGGAATTATTTCAGCTTTTCAGCAAAAATCAGAAAAATTCGGGATCTTCCAGAAAGAGCCCTTAAAATCTAGTGATTCGGGAAAAAAATCTGAAAAACATGTACAATTTTGATTTTCATTCAATTTTATCAAGTTTTTCCCTGTTCCAATTAAATTGTGCTTTTTAATAATAAACAAGGTCAAATCATGTATTCTAGTTTGCTCTGATTTTTTTTTTTTTGGAAAAATTCAGACTTTCATAAATAACCCCCTTAATAAACCTAATAGGCTGGTTTTGCCTCCAATAAGGATTAATTATAGTTTGGTTAGTTTGGATTGAGTACAAGCTGTTGTTATTACACAGAAAAAGGAAATCATTTTTACACATTTGGATTATTTGGATAAAATGGAGTCAATTCCATAATTCGGAGATTTGTGGATAATAGATTTCTGGATAATGGATACCATTACGATTATAAGGGGAAATATCTTGTTTATAAAAAAAAAAACTCCAAGCAGAAATGAAAGCATTTGTTAATGTGCACAGAACATCCCTTGTCTGTATATTAGTAATTATACATGAGCACCATCTGCCCCACTGCCTTGGTTCACCCTGAGTCCACAAACCTCTATACATAGGCAGCACATTGTTCTATTTTATTTTATTCCTGCTGAAATATAAGTGGAGCAGTATAATAGCCCCCTCTGATGTGGAAATGCAAATATGCATTTCATTCACTATGCCCTCGTATATATTACAGCAAGAAATAAAAGGATGAAGAATAAATTTCAATAAGTCACTGCCATGCACAATGTGGGTATAATGAGTCCACTTCCATAACTGTATTGCTTTCTGCTGCAGAGTAAATGCCTAATATAATAGGGATATGTTCAAGTACCATTTTGGAATCAGAAATGAGTAATGAAGAGAATCAGTGGGAAATAATATTGTAGATTCTGCCTTTAGTTTATGCTTTCCATTTTGCTAATAGGGGCAATTAATATGCATTAGAGCAAATTGAATGATATGGAGGCTTATCCCATAGACTCCCAGAGTCCTGAAAATTAGAACGGAAATGCATCTGGCAAGGGACAGAAAATCTTTAATGCTGCTCTAGTTAAACTATAGGTTTTGACCTCTAGAGTTCATGTATTTCTGCTGTTAAGCTTGCAGAATATTCTGTTCCTTCCGTTAAACACAGGGCAGATCCTGCATGTCGGATTTGTTTCGGAAGGCTGCAGCTACATCTGTATTGACTAGTTATCAAGCAGAGATATCAGATTCTGCTTCTGCTCAGGTAACACTACAAATCATTTAAACTTTAGCACAGTGAGTTCACATGTGTCAGAGAAGGAAAGAAACTGACACCTAATTACAGGTTACTTCAGTTGCATTTTGTGACCATACTTGCCACATTGTCACGAATTGGCACCCAGAATCCAGAACCAATGCCAAGCTTCCTGATCTCAGCTCTTGTTTCCGCCTTTAACAGCCGCCTTTTACCTCGGGAGGAGCCCTCGGCTAATCAGATGCCGCCAAGTCTTATTAAGAGAGGAGCCAAGCGAAGGTTCTGGATGAGCAGGGGCAAGATCGTTGAGCAAAGTCTTTGGGTAGAAGGTCACAGTACAAGGATTTAGACGAAAACGTAGTCAGGCAGGCTGGGTCGGTGCAGGCAGAATTCAAGAGGGTCAAAGCCAGGAGATCAATCAAGAGTTTGTCCAAACAGGCACGTTTCAGGTTACAGAGTGTAGAATAGTCGGTTTACCAAGCAGGGGTCAGGATCACAGAAGTCAGAATAGTCAATCAGGCATGGGTCAAAACAGGAATCAGATATCAGGATAATAGAGGAAAAAGCACCAGGAACTCACAAGGATGAACCAATAACGGCAATGATCTCAGTGCTGAAGTCCCTTTAAATAGTGTTTGAATTTCGCACCTATAAGAAAAGGAAATGCGCGCGGCGCATGCCCTAAGTAAGCGACACTGACACAGAAGAGGAGCAGCGTGGCGGGCGAGGGTGCGGTGGGCGCCCCCGCTAACCCACTAGACCACCAGGGTGAGTGACTGTTACACAAATATTTCATATACCTGACACCTTGGGCCGGTACTCCTATCAGGAGAAAACTGCACCGGCCCTTATTCCAGCGAGCACCATGGAGTGAGCTTCTTCTTTCTTCAATTTTCTCGGCCAGCGGAATGTGCAGTAGAATGAAATGCAATACTGCATTGTTGGGGTTACATCAAACAAGTTGTGGCAGTTGAGTACTTCTACTCAACCCTGTTCAGTACTAGTCTGTTCTACTGTGTTGCATCACTTCCAATGTCACAGATAAGTTATGTACTAACACCCAAAATACTGCTAATAATATGTTATCTAAGTCTCACGTGGCATATTTGTGCAATATACACAATAGAGCCATAGTAACAGAGCACGACTGCGAACTATATAAAGATACATTTTATCAGTAAATGTAGCGGCGTGACTTCAAGGACACATCAGGGACATCAATGCCATGTTCTATATGTATTCTATATTTATTCTAATTCACTTCAGACTCAGTATTTTTCTCCTGGTGGAACAAATCAGGCTTAAGCACTGGGCACACCGCATCTATAATTCCTACAGTATATAGGCTGGCAAAACTCTAGGATCATTATGGTTACACATGACATGCATAAGACAATACGAGAAATTGCTGTGTGGGATACAGGGCTATTCCTCTATGGCAACATTATCATTATGCACTTCCTGTAAATGTTCGAGGCCTAAAGGTTCTGAAGCTGAAAATGATTTGAATATACTGAGATTAAAATGCACACGAGAAACAGTGACAGATAAAGCTCTGTATATTATACAAGATGTATCATATATTCATGCATATACATGCACAGAACAGAATATATCTGAATATTATAGTATATGTACAGTATAGTATATGGTAATATTTTTTTTAGAATACCTAGAAGACTGCTCCAACTGCACATGCTTCAATACGGAGAAGAAGGAAGAGCTGAAAGATGGCACCCATGAGCTCTACTGCGCTTACTCTGCAACTAGATATAAATGAGCTGGAGAGAGTGCAGAGACTAAGTGCAACTAAATTGGTTAGAGGGATGGAAGACTTAAATTATGAGGGTAGACTGTCAAGGTTGGGGTTGTTTTCTCTGGAAAAAAGGCGCTTGCCAGGGGACATGATTACACTTTACAAGTACATTAGAGGACATTATAGACAAATAGCAGGGGACCTTTTTACCCATAAATTGGATCACCGTACCGAGGCCTCCCCTTTAGACTAGAAGAAAAGAACTTTCATTTGAAGCAACATAGGGGGTTCTTCACAGTCAGGACAGTGAGGTTGTGGAATGCACTGCCAGGTGATGTTGTGATGGCTGATTCAGTTAATGACTATAAGAATGGCTTGGATGATTTTTTGGACAGACTTAATATCAAAGACTATTGTGATACTAAACTCTATAGTTAGTATAGGTATGGTATATAGAATTTAATTAAAAGTAGGGAGGGGTGTGTGTATGGATGCTGGGTTTTCATTTGGAGGGGTTGAACTTGATGGACTTTGTCTTTTTTCAACCCAATTTAACTATGTAACTATGTAACTAGAGGTAATGGATTAGGGGCATTTATAGCTGTTAACACCTATGCAGGGGGGAGCAGGGAGGGGGACTATGTAGGGTAGGGCTTTTTATTAGTGAAGGGGTTGAATTCTCCTTTAAACAGACAGTGTGTGGTTAAACAGAAAGTAAAAAGAAAATCAGAGAACCTTAAAGGAGAAGGAAAGGCTTAGTACACTTGGGGGTGCCAAATGTTAGGCACACTCAAGTGATTGTATTGACTTACCTGAAACTCCGGGCTGGTGCTCCTATCAGCAGAAAACTGCACCAGCCCGGGGTTATACCAGTGGGCACCAAGGACTGCTTCTCTTCCATCTTCCTCTATCTTCTTGCGGCTGCGCATATGCAGTAGATCGAAAAGCCGAACTTTAACTAAAGAGTCAGCTATTTCGTTCAATTGCGCATGCTTTTCCCCCGGGAAATTTGAAGAAAGAAGAAGGTGGAAGATGATCGCTCCGTGGTGCTCACTGATATAACTCCGGGCCGATGCAGTTTTCTGCTGATAGAAGCACTGGCCCTGGGTTTCAGGTAAGTATATATAATCACTTTGGGATGTCTAACATTTGGCACCCTCAAGTGTACAAAGCCTTTCCTTCTCCTTTAATCGAAAGAATAACAATAAAACTGCATTTTATCTTCCCAGCAAGGCAAATAATGTAAAAATCATAAGGATTAATATTTGTTACACATTCTAGTTTTGCACCAACTGTATTAAATAAAGATGCAAATAATTTCCAGATGAGTTTTTTTCCAGATTGAATTCAGGGATAAAAGGGTTTATTTTGTGAGAATTCATGGACAGGATTCAATTTGAGATGCAATTTAATTCATAGTTACATAGTTACATAGTTAAATTGGGTTGAAAAAAGACAAAGTCCATCAAGTTCAACCCCTCCAAATGAAAACCCAGCATCCATACATACACCCATCCCTACTTTTAATTAAATTCTATATACCCATATCTATACTAACTATAGAGCTTAGTATCACAATAGTCTTTGATCTTATGTCTGTCCAAACAAATCATCCAAAGGGGTCTAAAGGGGTGGCTGATAAGTTTCAGAAAACCTTATCTCATGGTTTATCACGTGGATACTCTATTGAAGTCTATGGGGGGAAAATGGAACTGAGGGGCATGTTTACTAACATTGGAGATAAATATCTGGAGAGATTTCTGGAGACATTGCCCATAGCAACCAATCAGATCTTTGCTTTTGTTTTCTAACTTGGCTGTGGCTGTTTAAATCTAATTGTTGATTGGTTGCCATGGGCAACATCTCCAGAAATCTCTTCTCCAATGTTAGTAAACATGCCCCTGAATTTGGAGAAAACCTTTTTCTCCTCGAAATTGAATCTCGTCTGTGACTTTTCATGTGATAAACCACGAGATAATCTTTTTTTCTCTGAATTGAATCTGTCCCATTGTCTATTGAAAGGAATTTCCAGTTAGAGGAGTAATACATTTTGGATTTGGGCACAGGCAATAAGCTGCACAAAAGGGACAAGTCAAGGGCTGCAGAGATCTGCCCGGGAAGCTTTGCGTGCAGAGCAAACTGCAGAATCTGAGCTCTGACTTGCCATTCAGTGTAGGTCAACAGTATCTTATTCTATTTTGTTTACTGTCACAGGGAAATGATGTGACTAATATAGATGCATATATAAAAGCCAGACGGTAGAGGTTATTTGTACACAGGAGGCTGTGCCAAAGCTCCATCTGATGATGTGAAAGAGACTCTCACTGCTACTGATGTCACGTTGCACCCCAGGCTTTTTTATTCCAACGCTTCCCCCTTTAGAGAGGATTCTATCTTTGCCACTTATTGAATTAATAAATTGATCCATCAATTCTATCAGTAATTCTATTAATCGAAGGTGTGTAGATAAATTGATTTAGCAATGTATGTTGGTGAGCAGCAACACTTGTCTCTCTTCTGCCAAACACTGTGCAAGAATTTTTTTATCTACCCTCTTCCTATAGACTTTTTATATGTTTTTCTGGGTTGCCAACTAAGGGCCATGATTGGCAATCTGAAGGCCCTTATGTGGATTGGAAGCCTACAGAAGACTCTATTTAGCAGTACACATGGTTTCTATGCAACCAAAACTTGACTCCAAGTCTGGAATTGAAAAATAAGCACCTGCTTTGAGGCCACTGTAAGCAACATCCAATGGGTTGGTGAGTAAAATATTGCTCATGAGCCAATGGTTGGGGATCACTGCACTAAGGAAACAGATGGACTTCTAATTCATTCATTAGAACATGGTGAAGGGGTCAGGGTCAGACTGGAGCCTTAAGGGCCCACCGGGGCTGCAACCAAAGGGCCCTCCTCACAGTCCCCGGGCGCACCCTCCTGACGTCTGATACCCTGGGCCGCGATGCGCGAATATGCAGACACGGCAAGGTGCGAGCGCATGTGCAAGCACAGCATGATGCGCGAACATGTCACAGACTTCGCAACCAGCTCTATTTCTTTATGGCAGAGCAGGTCTGGGCCGGGGCCCACTTGGTTTTTTCCCCGTGTCCCTCCGGCCCAGTCCGACACTGGAAGGGGTGGTTGTGGTGTGGCTATTTGACTCTGCAACTGGTCTCTGCAAGCCAGAAGAAGACTATGATGGAAACATGTGTATGCCTAGGTAAACTGAATGCCCTGTTGTCAAAAAAGGATGGTATTTTCTCTTTAAGTCTGTTTTATTTGCATTACAAATTTGGATCATCTGTATGCACTAAAAGGAGGCATGCTCCACCCACTGGCCTGTTTTTGAGAACCCTGGTCCTCAGACAAGAATCTGTTCCAGTAATCGCTCATTTGTTCTCAGCCTTTCAAACATTTCACACAACCTATACATTATACATATATAAATGAAATATACACACACAATCTATGAAACCCACGCCTCGCCCCAGGAAAGAGGAATTGATCAATAAGCCTTTGCCTGGTCTTTGCCATGGAAACATTTCATCTATCACGTGTGCAAAAATCCTGTAAAGATTTATTGCTGCTCCGGTGCAAGTCAGTCAATAGAACACTAACTATTCTTAGTGCTTAATTTATATGAGTTTCAGATAAACAAGTAACGAGTCTCTAATTATTCCACAAGTAGTTTGGAGGCCACAGATTCAAGGAGACATTGGATCTTGAGGAGACCATGTGCTCACCTACAACACTCTGTACCGAGGCAGAGTGTTGTAGTTAGATAATAGTTAGATAATCAATAATCACCTCTTTGCTCTTTATTGAACCTTAGGGGCAGATTTATCAAGGGTTGAATTGAAAATTCAAATTTTTGAATTTGAATTTCAAGTTTATTTTAGTGTAATTCGACTAGGGAATAGTCCAAATTCGATTCGAATTTAAAAAGATTTGAATTCCGAAATGTATCATGTACTGTCTCTTGAAGAATTCTAATTTGACTATTCACCATCTAAAACCTGGCGAATGTGTGTTTTAGCCTATAAGGGGCCTCCTACAAACAATTATGAGTCATTTGATGGACTTTGGGGAAAAAAATTGATTCAATTTGAATTTGCAGCTCGATCCTATTCACCCATTTTAAAAAAAAAAATTTTTATATATATTTCCATTGGTCATTTTTTTTTCAAATTTTAAGTTGATGGAAGTTGATGGGAGTTTTTAGAAACTCCAATAAACTCGAAATTCGACCCTTGATTAATCTGCCCCTTAGTGTGCACATTAATTAGTCATTTCTTACAGACTTTCCTATTCTTATTACAGCAAAAGTAGATGAGGATTCTAATCATTCCCAGTGCATGGAGAGAGTCTCTAATATAAATGGAATTCGTATCCGCTACATCCCAGTCTCTACCAATGCAATATTAACAAGGTCAATAACACCTGCCTTGGCCGCCTCCAGTCCTCGGTGACCTGAATTATTATTATACACAGTTTATCTGAGATGTAACGCATTGTTGCAGCAGATGCTCTGAAATGAAGTGTTTGTTCTCGATAGGCAAAAAAGTTAATTTTTATAAATATGTTTTAAGAAATTATGTAATTAAAAGTAATAGTGCCTCAAGGAGCATATGTTCTAGTTTTCCGTCCTGGATTACTTGCCAATTGCTAGTTTACATTACTATTATAGTCCTACACTGCACTTTTGGTCTTCATTGTTCTGCGCTGAATAATTGTCCATTCCCTGCCAGGAAGAAGAGGGCAACAATAGAAATAGCAATATGTGCAGCCCTTCTCTACCCGGGCACCACCTTTCAGCAAACATGGCCATTGTGTTATCATACAGTGTTTATTTTGCTAAACAATCAAAACATTTACCTTTTCTGATTTCAGTACTAAATTACAGGAAAATGTGTCCTTAGTGTTCTGCCTTGTAAATCATTTCTAAAAAGTCAATTTAGTGTTTGCTCTGCTATAACATATACTGTATGCTAATCATGTCAAAAACCGCAGTCCAAGGACTTAATCTGTGAAAAATCAATCTCACCTTCCTGAAGACGGCACGAGTGCAGGTTCCAAAACGTTGAAAATAAACCTCTTTTGATTTTTCACCGATTGAGTCCTTGGAGTTCGGTTTTTCACACGATTATGTATTAATCTTTATTGCCAGCACCCAGGCAGATGCTGTTATCAGGAATATTATATATAATATTTGTCTGTTAGCCCTGCTTCAAAGGAAATGTAAACCTTCCATAAAAAACAATGTATGCAGGTGGCACTGTTGCTTCAGTTTCATCAAATTTAAGGAGTAAAAACTGATAATATGTTTAAAACTTGAAAAAAACGATTTGTGTAAATTGCAACATTTTCCTTTACTTGCCATAGGAGATCTAACAACTATGGTGATTATAAAGAAGATAGAGATTTATTAGAGATGTATTAAAGGGATACTGTCATTATTTTTATGGTATTATTTTTATCCTAGCCCCTTTTAAAGGCATTAACTGAATCAACAATCACAACATCCCCCGCAGTGAATTCCACAACCTCACTGTCCTCACTGTGAAGAACCCCCTACGTTGCTTCAAATGAAAGTTCTTTTCCTCTAATCTGAAGGGGAGGCCTCTGGTACAGTGATTCTCTTTATGGGTAAAAAGGTCCCCTGCTATTTGTCTATAATGTCCTCTAATGTACCTGTAATGTGTAATCATGTCCCCTCTCATACGTCTTCTTTTTTTTTTCAGAAAGAACAACCCCAACCTTGACAGTTTCCCCTCATAATTTAAGTCTTCCCTCCCTCTAACCAGTTTAGATGCACTGAGTCTCTGCACCCTCTCCAGCTCATTTATATCCCTCTTATGGACTGGAGCTCAAAACTGCCCCCATACTCCAGGCTAAGCCTTACCAGGGACCTATAAAGAGGCATAATTGTGTTTCATTCATTGAGTTAATGCCCTGTTTATGCAAGACAGAACTCTATTTGCTTTAGTAGTCAATGTCTGACACTGCCTTGAGTCACACAGCTTGTTATCCACGGAAAATCCCTAGATCTTTCTCAATTTAATGATGCCCCAACATACTGCCATTTAGTAGCATATATAGTATTTCTTCAAAATAAAATAGCAGTAAACCCCCACACTCTCCAATTAAAGTTGATTTAGAATTAATTAAAGGGATGGTTCGCCTTCAAGTTAACTTTTAGTATGTTATAGAATGGCTAATTCTAAGCAACTTTTCAATTGGTCTTTCTATTCAGGCCCTCTCCTATTCATATTCCAAACTCTTGTTTAAATTGATGCATGGTTGCTAAGATTATTTGGATCCTAGCCACCAGATTAATTAATGAATTCGATAAAAAACAGATCAATGAAATCTGAGCAACCAAATAATTATGAGTCAGTTTTAGGTTAAACAATTCTTAGTAGATTATTAAATAATTAAAGTGCTTGTGCTTAATAAATATTGAGAATTATAAAAAGTGAGTTCATCAACTTCAAAGGAGCCAGGGTTCCTGAATTATAGAACAGAAAAGTAAAATAGAATAGAGGTAGAGCTGTCCCAAAGTTTCCTACAGTATCTAATGGTTGTTTCTATCTAGACCCTGGGACACCACACAAGGGAGAAGGCAGGACTCTGGGGACTGTGGTCTCACAATTTATCTTTCTATCTATTAGAGGAGAAACTAGCTTCCCTATAAAACCACAAATCCTCAGTGCCTTGGGGTAAAAAGAGATCTGGAGAATGATTGCAGCCTCAAAGTAAGCGCTCAAATCTTTGTGCAGCTTGCCAATACTATGGCTCAATATGCGTTTAGCATATGCTTTTTCAAGGCAAAACCAAGCCTTCGTTCTTAACCTTTTTAAAAAAAACTTTTTAATAAGTATTTCAGCATATTGAGCCATAATATTTAATTCATTCTAAATCAATTGCTACTGCTATTAAATTATAATTAGTAATTATACCTCCATAAAATCTGACTAAGTGAAGATGATATTTAAAAAAAAAAAACTACAAGGAATTTCTTCTCTCTATTTTTCACTTATATTATTTTTGCCAAAGTGCATAACCTTAAATTTATCAACATTGAACCTCATTGAACCTCTTGCTGGCCAGTTTTCCAATTTAGTCAAATGCAGCATCCTACATAGAACCCATAGTTTTGCACAAGTTAGTGTCATTAGCAAAAATTGAAACATTAACATTTATTTGTTCCGTCTATTCAGCCAGTGCCCCACTGAGCCCCTTATACTTCCTGGGATTAGTGCAGGTTCTACTTACGCCTTCTGAAACCAGCATTTCATGGAGTTTGACCATGGCATACCTACTCTTATTTATGTTTTAAATATCTGAACAATATTATTAGACTTAGATTAGAATAATTATATATTAGACTTAATTAGAATAATTAAGATTCTGGATGGAACAGCACTACTTATTTGCATAATTTTATAGGGCATTACAGTGATGTGGCCCTTTATCGGCTTGATAAAGCTAATACTTTACAGTAATGTACCTATAAAATTATGCAATAAAGGCATTTTTAATTAGTGCTGTTCCATCTGGAATCTTGTGAATATGCCAGTTGAAAGT
This sequence comes from Xenopus petersii, assembly GCA_038501925.1. Taxonomy (NCBI): domain Eukaryota; kingdom Metazoa; phylum Chordata; class Amphibia; order Anura; family Pipidae; genus Xenopus; species Xenopus petersii. Next base: position 120,148,180 of record CM076681.1, read on the forward strand.
GGCCATTGGGGAACTTGCACTACATTGACAATTGAAGTGCTGTTGTGCTGACAACTCTCTGTATGCACAAGAATAATTGACATTGTTATTTTAAGAAGGTTGTGCATTATATTTTTAGGTTTATGGTATCTATTTAATATTTAACACCTGTTTCATAAGGACAGGTTCCAATAAATAGAAAAAAAGTTTGTGGCTGGTGGACATATCACAAAATAATACGCAATGAGAAATGGGAAATAATTGCTGATGTGCTGGAGATGCTTGCATTGCCAATAAATATACCCCGTACTGAGGGCTGCTCACTGTGATATGGAAAAAGTAAACGGATGAAGAGCTAATTGTCCAATTTCATTTATTAAAGAATTCACTGACCTGAATAAAATAACAAGCACATTCTATAAATAATTTGTGATTATCAGTTCAATGGAGTTTCATGAAACCTTCAAGATTGTGTTGTATCCGTTTGATATAAAGGAATAAATTAAATATTTTCAACAAAAGACGGTAAAATGCACAGATCTATACTGCAGGAAGCCTTCTAACTGTATTATGGTTTGTACATAAAAACACAAAAGCACAAACAGGAATATTATGTAAGTTATAAAAAAAGGTTATAATGTGCAAGATAGAAGCAAATAAGGGGACAGCATTGCAGAATTCATGATTTAAAATGTTCCTTGACCAGAAGGATATTGTGTTTCTATAGGCATGTAACGTTGCACAAGCAAAATGACACCCAACTGAAGGGTATGTTAGTGTACACCCACGTCCCACCTGTGTGCAATATGTATGCAGAGCAGAACAGGTGCAAGGATGACACCAATAGAAAAGGGTATTTATCTACTGCACATGCACCAAAGGCAAAAGGATCAGGTACCCCAACACCCATCCTCATCTCTGTTTCCAGATTTCCCTGCAAATGTCCACCAGCCACAAACCTTTTTTTCTATTTATGGGAACCTGTGTGACACTCCTCTAAAGCTCTATGGCTCCCTGCTCACAATTTTGCTATGCTCATGGGTCACCAGGGCCGCCATCAAGGGGGCACAGGGAGTACTGTTGTTCTGGGCCTAAAGAGGGGCCCCCCTTGACATCGCCGAAGCCATGCTGAACCCATTGAAGTCCCGAACCATCAAAGAGACAAACTCCCGAAGAGTTGAGGTCCCGAAGAGCCGAGGTTCCAAAGAGCCAAAGTCCCGAAGCCACAAAAAGACCCAAAGCCACGAAAGAAGCCAAACTGAAGTCCTGAAGCCATGAAAGGAGCCAAAGTTGAAGCCCTGAAGCCACAAATTCAGTTCTACTGATCACTATGCACCAATGTGTTTTTTTCAATTAAACGCCTAGTCACCAATGCATTATTTTAATGCTCTATAGGCCCCCGCCACCAAACATAATCTCTGTGGTCCCAATGTTTCGTTTTAACTTGTAAGGGGGGCCCTGACCACCAATGATTTTTTAAAAGGTTTTATGTTTTTTTATGGGGGCCCTGGTGCCAAAGTTTTTTTTTAACTAATAGGGGGGCTGTGGAACCACAGTTTTTATTTTTAACTTAAAAGGGGGCCCAGACCATCAATGGCTTTTTATAAGTTGTGTGGGGGGGTTTTACCATTTTTAGCGCTGATGTCTGTGTGGTCTTTTAACTGTGGTGTTGGTGGATTCTGGGATGGGGCTTGGGGTGGGCGGGGCCTAGAAAATGTTGTTGTACAGGGCCCCATGATTTCTAATGGTGGCGCTGTGGGTCACTGTAAGGCTTCCAACTTCTACTGGTACCAGTATCTCCATTACATCCACCCACAGTACTAGATAGCGATCAAATAGAGTAAGCCATGACCTCCTGGATAAACTAAGGACTGGAATGGGTCACACCACCCCTAGGCCAGGTGGAAAAGCTCTCCCACAGGGCATTAGTTACAGACCTGAGACTTCTTAAGCAGCCTTTGTGACCCCAGCAAGTCCTACTCAACCATATCTATTGGCACCACTGGTAGCAGATTAATACCAGGCCTTTTTCTTGTGATAAAGCCTTACAATTCCTTTATTTTAGCTCTTTCAGATAAAGTATTTCATTATTATTTTCCTATATGTCCTAGTTAAATGGCACCGGATTTGCTTAAAGCATGGCCAGATCTGGAATGATTGATTCTGACATAAGTTCATTATGCACGCAGCCTCCAATTGCTTCCTGACTGTATAAGCTCAACAGTTACCAATTTAGTGATTGTGTATTGCCCAGTAAATGAATATTATGGAGACAAAGCACAGGAAACGAGACTGTTATTTTGCAGGCATGAGTTGTTATTCGATTAAATGAATGACCACGAGGTCTATTAAATAGGAATACCTATCCATCACATTTTACAGGAGCAATGAGTAAGGCAGAAATGGAACTATGCCTGGAACCGTGCCTACACCCAACACAAGAGAACCCTATTAGTGCCAGCTTGGACATGATGGTGGTTCCAGCGTTCAACTGTTGAGTTCTGTCTTGCCGCAAGCCTTTTGTTAGAAAATAAAAAGCACAAATCAGATTGGTTGCTATGGGTAACAACACTGAGGCAAATCGGCACCTGTATTAGTAAATCAACCCGACGTGTTAACTAAAAACATGTTTTTTCTATCTCTGACTATTAAGGCATTCTACAGATGTTTGTAGACTCCCATCACTACTGACAATTGGTTGCATCTATGTTTAGCAATGAGCATTCTGTGGAATCAATGGTTGAAGGAAAGAAAGCGCACATTTGCTAAAAGCAGTTATTGAGTAGCTGATGGACGAGGTATATATACTGTGACTGAAAGAGACTGAGTGGTTTCTGTATTTTTATGTTTAAGTTTAGTTTGTAGCAAAGGAAACAACTTATTTGCTGTGTTTCATGCAGGGAAATAGTCAGACCTGCTGTTTCTGCCCCAGCCTGTAGCTGTCACAGTGAGGGTCGGCACTGGCACTTGCCATTGGTTGGTCTATTTCAGCCATAATGTGAGGCAAACATCTTTCTCCATGTTGATCTGCCTGAAGAAGAATTTATAATCACTGCCAATTCCAGTGACTCATATGTATAGAAGACTTAGGCGCTCTCTTCAGTATTGGGAATATTTTTTTGGTATTATCAACTCCTACCCCCTGATTAGCCCGTGGAATATCTGAACCTGACTTTCCATACAAGTACGGGAGGGTTTCTGGTGGCTATTGGTGTTGGGCATCAATGAGGCTGGAGATATGCTGCAATATGTTATGTTTCAGTACAGTCTATGGTAGATGTAACAGGGATTTCCTCCAAATGAAACAAGTGAACCCTAGTTAGTTGCTCTAGGTAGTATTGGGACAATGGCCTTTACAGCAATGTTTCCATATATTTGACACTTGCTATGGGTTGAAGGGGGACCTGACCAGTGCTGTGGACCTTATGGTGGCATCTCAACTAGATCCATGCTAGTTATACTGACCAATGTAACAAATTGAATCACTGGTTCTCCTGTTCTTTACTGTCCCCTTTTGGAGAAATACAAACATACAAACAGTGTAGGAGTGGGGCATCTGGAGCCCACCTGCCACCTCAAGAGCCTCAATAACCCTTCAGTGGGCCCCAATTCCAATCATGAGCTCCTCCACAGGATATAAGCAAGTTGTAAACATTCCCCACACCTGTACATTTTACTTCTCCCTTGTCGCCTTAATAGGAGGAGGTCAGAAGGGATCACCCATAGTTTCTGGCAGGGAGGTGGTCTGGGACAGTGGGGCCCACTGGGGTTTCTTCCTGGTGTCCTGTCAGTCCAGTCTTACCCAGAATACAAGATTGCTGCATATTACTTGCATAGATACTTTTCCTTTCCACAAGATGACATTATAGGTGGCAAAAGTATCCCTTACAAAAACCATTTGTATTTTGTGTTTGAGAGCAGGAAATGAATTGTCTATAACTGTTAAAGAAGAAAAGTCAATAAGGCATTGGTGTCAAAAGTAGCTGGAAGGTATATATCATATCTGAAGATGAAAGTTCCATTTAATGTTGATGGTTCAAACAGAAACTTCTAAAGATCAATATGAGAAATCCAAGTGACTTTATCTTGCAACCCCTCCCTGTCTATTTCACTTATCCGTGGCCTTTATAACTGTCGGTGGCTTCTTCTATCTTCAAGGGTTAAAAGTTGTTAGAAAAGGATTTTTATTTACCTTTGCAACATACAATAAGACCTGTTACCGTGTGCCTATAAAGACTTTAACAGTAACTGAACTACCTGGTGCTGGGCCCGAGTGCAGGCTATGCAGCCGGACCCCCCCCCACTGGAAGCAACCAAATTCACAAGCAACTGAACTGCCAGCAGGCCCCGAGGGGGTGCAGGCCCTGGTGTAGTTGTACCCCAGTAGTTCCACCACTGAACATTAACTATTAACAAGGAAAAACTTGAGCAAAAGAAACAAAAAACTCAGTGAGGTTACAAAATTGCACTTTTAGTTTTGATAGGATGAGAGCGTCCTATCTGTCTTCCATGGTTTTTCATCTTTGGACAGATCCATGTGCTTTCTATCCACAACACTTCCCTTTAGGAGGGAATCTTATGGAGACTTCTTTTTAGTTGTCTTCTGATCTTCTTCTGTACAGCAGCGACATGGATCTTAGAGGAGCATGTGCAGTTAAATCGATGTCCTGAATCAGCATGGATCCCAAAAGATCCATATCGCCAATTGTCAGAAGAGGATGAGAACACAGACAGAATACGTCCCCTTTGAACTCTGCTGCTTAACTCTGCAATTTTATTGCAGGTCAGAAGAAAGGAGACATCTAAAAAGAATAAATACTGTAGGCATGGAGCTAGAAGGGGGGAAGTGACGCGAGCAATGGAGGGGGGTAGAGGAGGTCAAGGGTTTAGTTCTCCTTTAAAGTAAAGGGGAGCACCCTCCTCTTCCAGAGAGATTAATTCTGTAACATCAGTGTAACAGCACAAACGCAATTCTTTCATTTCAGGAAGTTGCAAAATGTTAATTTAAATGTCAAACAAATGTTTTTATAGTCATGGGATCAACATTTGCACTTCATGTTTAAAGGTCCTTTAATCACCTGAATCCCCAGGAAAGCAAAGCAAGGAAAAAGCAACTTGGTTATGTAAATTGCCTGCTTCTCATAAGTCTGTTATTTGGAATGATTATCAGTCCTTGGCTACAATATAAGGTCAATATATTGAGGGTTGCTAAACTCACCCCCATAGATATCCAAACAGCTCAGATTGACAATAAAATAAAGTGCCACTTCTCTAAGTGATAATTAAGCTTGGTGTTCTTTAAAAAGGTGTTAATAATGAGAATCAAAGATGTTATGAAGCAAAAAATATACACTATTCAGAGGATATTGTGTGTGTTAGGGTTCCTTTAGTTAGTCTGGCCATGCAGGGGCCACAGAAAATGGTGCTCTCCTGACACCCTGCCCAACTGATATCTGTTGGGAATGTCAGAACATTCACCGATTCTGTCTTCTCCCAATGGATTTCCATTATGATCTAATCTCGTTTGGAGATCACACCAATCAAGGGGATTTTATGGTTATTATCTTGTTATATTCAGCTTTATGGTCTCTGTAATCCATAGGGTTCATTCATGACCCCAAGTGCACCCAAGCTCAGATGGACGCAAGGCTGTGCATGTATTGACACTATACCTTAAGATACTTGCGCTCACACATGCTCCATATACTTTCACATTTTTTCAGGGAGTTACTTATAATGGAAATTGTGCACAAGTTCTCCTACTGACCCAAGGGAACCCTGGAGCTACCAGCACCCTGAACATGGTGGTAAGTGCAGGGTCCCCACCGTGTACCAACAAAATTGCACATTAAGGCCACTTTAATGCCTTTCCGATTACAACATTTTTTGCAGCTCTCTACACCCACTTAATGTGAGAACTTTCACACATTTGGTTTCAAGTTGGTGCATTGCCGTAATGATATACTTGGCCACAAAGATACTAAAATTGTGGGGGAAAAATAGATCATTGTGGCTAAAACAGATGGCGATTTGTGTCCAAACTCCCCCTTTGCATGTTGAGTCCGCAGTCGTAAATGAACCCAGTGTTTCTTCCTATGAATATTCTTTGTAGGTGCATTTGTGTCACTGGAAACCAGAGACATGGATTCTTCAATATTTAGGGCCAAAGGGGTGCGATGACCTAATGAATTATTAATCAGGCAAAATGTGTATGATTTGGGGTGAATTGGGAGTCCAATTGTGGACGTTTAGTAAACTTGCAACTGGAAATTTTCTAATTTGCAATTTTCTCAAAAAAAAAAAAAGGTAAAAACACATGCTTAATTGGAGTAACACATGGGTTTCCATGCGCCCGGGCAAGGAAAGTGGAAGTACTGTATACAGAATATGTCATGTATATATTACTGGGCTCCCACTGTTACTACTTCCAGTACTGATGGCAAAAGGTTGAAAGTTCCAATGGGCAAAAAAGCAACGCAGTAATAGAGATGCCTCATTGTGCATGACTGTGACTCCGACGCTCCTTGTGCTTAGTGAATAAGCCTGTGGGTTGCTATGGGAACGCAGGCATATCAAATCGAGATGAGTTATTTAGTTATCATTTAAATCCCCCTCCCTATACTCCTATAAGGATATCTTGGCAAATATGAGCACAGGCCAAGTATAGGCACAACTGCTTTCAATGCATGGAGGCCTTTTTCATCTTTAATTATTGAATTCCACTGTCTGCAGTTTAAGCAGAAGCCTGAATGTATTGCTGATTTTCTGCATCCCCAGCAGCATTAAACTAATAGACTTCCACTTACGCCATGGCCTATAAATATACATATAGGTGCAGACACAGCCGTATTCCGTATATTTTGTATGTACAGTATCTACAGTATTACAATCATTCTCACACCGAGCCCCACGGAAGCTGAAATTAAGTGTAATTTTCCGTTTAAATACATTCTCCTGTCTCTGTTCCAGTTTTTAGCCATTTCATGAGTTTTTCTTATTATTGTCACTGTGCTCTGTTTAATAAAAATATACATTCCCTTATTAAAGTAGGCCTTGTCTACTGCCGTGGCTGAGAATATGTTCAATTGCAGGGATCCTCTGAACTGTAACTCTCATTGTTAACTCTTATATCCAGAGCTATTTGCAGGATCCTGGCACTTTTAGCAACTGGTCAAAGGCTCCAGTCTTCAGTTCTAATGGAGTATAAAGCCCGGAAAGTCTCTGACGCACTTTGTGGGTGCATAATATAATATATAGTATGATCAAAGAAGTCAGCTCACTCCCTGCCATCAAGGAAACAATGGGCTAAGATTCAGACATTAATTGAATGGGAACTCCTTTAGATGATTGAAAGGAAGGATGTGCCATCTCTTGTGATGCCTCTTGCCTGGTGCCAGTCCAAATGCCCTGCCTTGTTATACCTGCCATTGACCAGGAATTACATACAGGTTTCCATTTGCTCTGCACCCATGTGATTAATTGTTGTTTCAACGGAACAGCATTTTAAGGAAAGGCCTATAAGTACATGCCCACAACATGCCCAGCTATAGAAAAACAAACAATTTTGTATGATATTATTGCATAGCTTGTGTCTGGCACCAAATGCTGCATTTTCTGGAGTAAAGGCTTCACTGTGGATTTTTGTATTTTATATAGGGATGCACCGAATCCACTTTTTTGGATTCGGCCGAACCCCCGAATCCTTTGTGAAAGATTCGGCCGAATACCGAACCGAATCCGAACCCTAATTTGCATATGCAAATTAGTGGTGGGAAGGGAAAACATTTTTTACTTCCTTGTTTTCTGACAAAAAGTCACGTGATTTCCCTCCCTGTCCCTAATTTGCATATGCAAATTAGGATTCGGATTCAGTTCGGCCAGGCAGAAGGATTCGGCCGAATCCGAATCCTGCTGAAAAAGGCCGAATCCTGGCCGAATCCCGAACCGAATCCTGGATTCGGTGCATCCCTAATTTTATATTTGGTTAGTTGCTAAGGGCAGAAACTAGAGGTAGGCATAGGTTGCATTTTTGGGGGGGGGGCTCAGGCCTGAGTTCGGGGTGAATGTCAGCCAGAAAGGGATGGGATCGAGTCGGCAGCTGGTAGAACAGCAGGGGGTAGTGTGAGCAGAGAGTGAGCAGTGTGGTGTTCATGCAAATGGCCTCTAGATGTCACTGTGCTCATACTTATACTGTACATACTTCCTGGTAGCTTAAAAGTGAAAGTTACTGTTGTGTAATGGCTGCATGAGAGCCTGCTAATAAAGCACTGTTATACTCTACTCATCCTCGGCTACCCAAAGCATAACAGATTGACGATGAGATGGATCTTCTACCTCTGTAGCAGCCTGCACCTTTTCGTCCAAACCCTGGTGAGCCTACCATACCTTTTACTGCTTGGATCCGTATGTTTGAAAACTACATTATTGCTGCTGACCAAGGGGAGATTTCTGCTGCTAGAAAGCGTGCTTTACTTATACATAAGAAGCAGGTTATCGGAGTGTAGGGCTGATGAGCTGAACAGTATTGCTCTGACACCAATACTACTTGGCCTTTCTGATTAAAAAAAAAAGAAGAATGTCAATAGTGGGGGATGCAAGTTGGACACACATGTAATAAACATAAATTTTCCCAGTTCTGGTAGGCTTTGCTGTTTTGCACTCCCTCCAACATCCACAGTAGGGCCTAAATGTTGTTATTTGAAAGCCATAAAGCATTCAGTATAATTGTGAAAACAAACTCTTTATTGGCTTTAGGACATTGCAGGTGCTCACCCACTAACTCCCGTTAGAACACCTGGCAGCTTCCACCAATGACCCAACCGCTACAGTAATATTTAATAGTAACATAGTAATAAAGTAACATAATAAGTTAGGTTGAAAAAAGACACACGTCCATTTTAACCTTAAGTCTGTTTATAACCTGCCTAAGCTCCCCATAGACGCGACGATTCTTCTTGGCGAACGACTGATTTTAGCGAAGTCTGACCAATCCTTCGAAATTATCACGTGGTTAGTGGGATTCGAGCGATCGTACAGCTTATGATTTTTTCGGCCGACATCTGTCAGGAAATTGATCGGCCAGGTTAAAAAATCTTTCTCGGTCCCAGTGCAATCTTCCTGTTTGTAGGCCAAGCAGGCAGCTCCCCTTTGTTTTCCTGGCAAATTGGTCCTTTTAGTTGATGGTCAATTTGTACAATGGTTCAGAGAAATCGTGGTCTCACGATGAGGATCGGATCTTTTAAAAATCTCAACATCTATGGCCAGCTTAACTGCTAGTTGATCCAGAGGAAGGCAAAAAAACCCTTTCGATTGAAGCCTCTCCAATTTGCTCAGAGGGGGGAAATGTCTGCAGCAAGTTTTTGGTTGTGGGTGCCTGCGCTGCGTTCTGACTTTCCCACAAGAACCATTGTTCTGCTTCTTATCTTTACTTTTCCAGCGATCGTTTTTTCCTCTTCAAGTCAAGTAAACAATTGTTCTCCTTGTTAGCTGAAGATCTAATCCAATTATACTGCATTCAGCCTGCCATGCCTTTAATGATGGCACACACTTTATTCTGCATTGTATCATGATACCATTCAAATGTTTATGACAGGCAAGAAATTAAGACAATTGGACGTTATGGTTGTGTGATAATTGGGCTTCCTGTGTGTGTGGGATTTTCTAAATATCTCATCCGCTCTTTGGGCCTGTTATCATTTACAATCGCCTCTAATTGCTTTTCTCCTTAAATGACTCAACGTACATCCATGAGAATATCTGGTAATTTTCTGTTATCTCTTACCTCCCAATTGTTTCTGCTAAGATGGGATAAACATGTTTTCTTTTGTGCATACGCAGAAGGTGGCAGTACTGGAGTGTTGGGTCAGCAATGTGTCATCTAGACTAGGTCACCCTGCAAGTCCCAATCGTATATAGAGTATCTGGCTGCCGAGATGCCTACATAAGTGCTACATTAGTGTTTGGGTTGGGCAGAGAAGATGTGTCCTAGAGACATCTTAGTGACACTGTAAGTAAAACAGCAAAGTCAAATGTTTGATGGCAACCACAGACCACCAAGGACCACCAGGCAACTAGAGGAAACAGTACCTGTAACAGTAAAGACAATCAGCCTGGCTAGCCTATGACTAAGGGGAAGATTTATCAAGCGTCAAATCGAAATTTTGAAATTTGAATTTTCGAGGTTTTTTTTATGATCAAAGGAGTTATTCAAATTGAATTAGAGTTTTTCAAAAAATTCAGATTTTCGAGATTTATCATACACTGGCCTTTTAAGAACATAAATTCGACTATTCGCCACCTAAAACCTGCCAAATTGCCGTATAAGTCAATGGAAGATGTTCAAGGATCAATTTGGAGTTGTTTGCAGCCTTCCTGGCATTCGATTTTTTTTCTGAGAAGAAACTCGAATGAAGTTTTAAAAATATTTGATTCAAGGTTTCGGGTCAATCCTATTCACCCAAGTTTCAAAAATTAGATTTTTATAATAAATTTCATTTGGTCAAATTTCGAGTTCATGGGAGTCTATGGGAGTTTTAGAAAAACTCCCATGAATTCAAAATTCGACCCTTGATAAATGTGCCTCTAAGTGTCCTCTGGTGACACGAAACGTGTAAGGCTTTCTTGCTTTACCCATAAGGGGAAAAATAAGTTTTGAACCCTTTAAAAATTAACTGATGGCTCCTGCCTGGTCTTCAACTATATTGGTCCGGTAGGTGCCAGCCCCCAATCATGTTTTCCTGTTTTCCTCCCCCATGGCATGGGGAGGATGAAGCCCAGTTAGACCAGTAAATAGTGAGGACCACCACAGGTTTGTCTTGACATTGTATGGTGGCTTATTGATTTTATGATCATAATTTTGTAACAAAAAACCTTGTTTTTGAAAACAAATGAACTGGATATACAGTTTACTAAATTCCTAGTGGAACAGGGGACCAGGGAATGTGCATTGATCAGTTTTCCCTCTTTTGTAGTTTGTAACTCTCCTTGCCAGATCAGTCGCACTTCCTTAGTATTTGTATATTTGACTTGGAATGCTACCACAAACCCCTTTTCGAACATTCTAAAAACCATTTATAAAAACACTTAGTGATGAAGCCAAACAAGTACATGGTTTTACCTCTTATAATACCACAAGTGCTGAGTAATTGCTGTATTGTGCTGCATTCATCAAAGTGATGTGATCTTCTTGTCAAATCCCACCATAGAACCTGAGAGCCTGCATGATTTTCCTGCAAATGCATGGCCACCATGGCAACCATTATTATCTTGTTTTATTTTTTAATAATGCTGTCTTTCTGCAAAACTAATAATAACAACATAATAATAACAACATTTATTGTAATGGGTTTCAGCTAGATGCTTGTATGGAGTCACCAGTAAAGGAAGAACTCATGCCACGTGAATCCATAGACCAAAGAGGATGTTTAGACCAAAAAAAGTAGATTTTTACCACCAAGCTCCACCACTTTCAAACTCCTTTTATTCCTGCCCCACCTGCAGCTTTCTGTGTCTATGACATGCCCTTGTTTACTTCAACTCAATTAGCAAATGTTGTATAAATGACGAAACTGTTGGACTGTAACATCCAAACCCAGACATGGGAGCTTTGCTATTGCTAATCCATAAAGAACAAGCACCACACCATGAATGTTTAATCAGCAGGGGACTTTTGCTTGATGTGGTGTTTCCATAGCTGCATACACTGCCCACACCTAATCGCCTAAACAAAGCAGCCAACGTTGCCTATTGAAAAGTAGAATCACACAAGCAATGGCAGAGGTTACTTTAGTTAATAGCAAATTCGATATTTTATTTTAAAGTGGCAAATATATCAAACAACCCCCACCCTTCCAGAAAGCCTATCAAAAATGGCTGCTAGATTTCCCAGACCTCACTCAGGAAGACTGGCATGAAGCAACAGACATGTTGATAAAATAATTAGTTTAATTGGCTCCACCAACTCTACCTTAAACTAGTGTGACTAAAGTCCATGGGACACAACCCAGGTGCAAAATGCCACAGATTTTGGAGTCAGGGGCAAATTTTCTACACATGGCCTGGCCCTGCCCATTGGTGGCCACGTTTTGGACTGAATCTATGCATCTACTAGCTGATAAATTAGACTATCCCAAGTTTAGGGGTCTCATAACCACCAACCATGCCAGAACTAGGTACAGAACTCTACTATATTATGTAAGGAAAATAATAGCAATGGCGTGGATGGGACCTAGACCCCCCATGGTACATACTGTAACTGGATCCCACTGGTGAATCAGACCTTACCGCTTAATAAGCTCACCCTATTAGCCAGAGGTTCGCTTAAAAAATTTGAAAGAATTTGGAGGCAGAACTAGGAGGTCGTGGTACTCTAATGTGAACTGGAACACCTATTACTGCATAGAGTGAGGTTATAAATTTATTTGGACTCTAATATGGCTAACTCATGGTGTTAATAAATACAAGAGAGGTGTAGGACCCTCTGTGGATAAACAGGCACCTATACAGTGCTTATGCTGATTGATATACCAATCAAAACATTGAATGAAGCACCACCTCAAGGTCCACAGTCTAAACGTCTTGTAACGGATAAGAAAATGGAATGTTTTTTTGTTTTATTTTATGTGTATATGTTTTATATGTTTTAAAACAATAACATTTTACCTATTAAAAAAAAAAAGTGGCAAATATATATATATATTTCTGACAGTGACATAATCCACATGTTTAACCATTCAGAATTTTTCCTGTCCTGGAAGATCATCTAATTAAGAATAGCTATAGCTAACCTGCATTTTGAATTATAGGAGGAGACCTAAATAAAAGCTCCACATAGTGCCCTTGATAGACACAATGCAAGACCCCAAAGTAGAAAATGTGTAATGTTAACTACTGTGCCACCATGACAGTCAAACTGTAAACTGATTTAATAGACTTATTAACTAGGGGAGTGCACTCTCACTCAACAAAACAGTATCATTCTAGAATTATGGGCAGTGATTGAAAGTGATCCTTGTCTAGAGAGTAGCATTGTTACAGTATTGCATTGTAAAATAATCAAGGGTGTAAGACTACTTTTATACAGGTCATGAAACTCCAAGGTGATTTCTAATATCCTTATACGTTACAACAGGGGGTACATTATACCTTATAATACAGTCTCAGAGGGTCATGTGACACAAGTGACATCAATAAACACTGATTACAATTGATTTTATCACAAAGTACAGTTTATAAGGATGCATTTTACATGATTTCATGGTTCTGATGTATTATAAACAGTTGAATGCAAGCGTCTGGGCACCCTTTGCAGAATTATATATTTAGTAAATTTCTTAAGTATAAAGTAGTCGGCAAGTGTAACTTAGCTGCTTAGAGGAGCTTGTGAAGGTTGGGTGAGAGCCTTTGGGTCTTTGTTATACATTTTATCAAGCTCCACATTTGTCAACTCCTAATGCCTATAAAAGTCCTAATGAGGTAATAAGGATCAGGGCCTTGCTAGAATAAGTGAATGCATTCCTGTGCTTGACCCTTGCCTGACTGCTGTCCTGCTGCCTGAACTGACCCCTGCCTGATTTTGACCACTCTTCTGATTCTGTTTTGGTGCTGTTATTCCTCTCCGTGTATGACCTTGGCCTGTAACCCTGACCTTGATCTTGTTACCCATATTTGTACTGCATTGCCCGTTTTGTTTGACCCGGCTTGTTCCTTGACTCCGCTAACGTTTGGTTCCTGTGCTCACCCAGAACTCTCTCCCTGGTTTTCCCGCATTAAGACCTGGTGTGAGTAGTGGAGGGCTCCATCCGAAGCCGAAGGCGGCTGCTATAGGCAGAGAAGATTGCTGGACTGGAACCTTGGAGTTAGTTCTGGGTTTGGGACAGGCCTGGACTGGGAGTCAAAATAGGCCCTGTCATTCCAAGTACACAGAGGCCCAAACAGACCCCTACCAGCCCACTATATGGTAACTTTCTATGGAGCCATACAGCAGCCCCTCTGGCATTTGCCAGAATCTACAGATTGACAGTAAGGGCCTGGTTTGGGATACCCTACGTTACAGTTCATTGTATATGTATCTACTTTAAAAAGAGTTTCTCCATGTGAGTCCCATTTTCTAGCAATGTGCATTCACATTTCCATTGTTTTCTCCAGCTGAGGACATTATTGGAGAAAGATGGAGGCTACTTTGAATACATTGCTTCCCATCAAGTGTTCACGTTCTCAGGCCTCTTTGCATTCAGGTGTAACAATTATATATTCACATTGCTATACGTGCATTGCATTTCTATGGACTCCAGTTCTCTCAATAAGAGACAAAATATATCCCTATGTTGTTGTTGTTTTATTGTTCTTGGGAAAACAATGGTCTGAGACAGCTCAAATCCTCAGCAACAGCAGCGATTTTATGGAGGAATTGAAGCATAACATGAAAATTTTCTCTTTCTGTGCTACTCATGAACTACTCATGGGGCAAAATGAATAAAACCTGAAAGATGAAAATGCAAATTAGCCCCAGTGACAGATGAATATACAGACCAGTTTGTATAAAATATGTATAAGACAAAAATGAATCTGTGTACTGTCACCTGCAATATATATCTATAATACATAATGAGGCCATGACTGAATATTTCTGCTAAATGTATTTTTTTAAAGCATATTCTTATGTATACTGTGCCCAGGCGTGGATTTGTGGAGAGGCCACCAAGGCTTAAGGATCTTAGGGGGCAGCAGGTTGGTTCCACATTGGTTCAGAAGCTCTGAAGCTGCTCATAAGATACAATATTTTTTTAAATTTCCCCGTGCGCCAATCCCCAGTACCCCCAACCCCATGTGTTTGTCCCTGCTGAGCAGAATCCCTGAGTTTCATTAAAGGCAGCTGTCAGAATTGATACAATAGTTGCACTTATATTCCCCATAGAGCCTACTGAGAAATGGAGCAACTAATTGTATCAACTAAATGTAGCAAATTGTAACAGTTCAGATGTTCCTGAATCACTGAGCTGCCAGAATGAGACACTAGAGACACGAACATTCACTTGACACTTACATTTTGGGAAAACGGTAACAAAAATAAAAGATAGAAAGCAACTGAAAAAAAGTCTTTGTTTATGGCAACAATCTGAAACCAACTGAACTGAAAAGGTGTTTGGAAGGTGAACAAGCCCTTTAATATGATCATGGAAATGTGACTTTTAATATCTTATAGAGGTTCATTATTCCCCATATAATTATCTTCCCTAAATATTTAGCATTCTTGTGCATGAACGTGACTCATTTAGTTTTCTATGTGTTATTGTTACAGAAATGGGTTGGTGGCATTTCATCCAGTTAGTGGTCAGTGAAACCAACTGTATATAAAGCAAAAGGATAAGATGAACTCATATAATGCTTTAGCCATTGCTGTTTGTGCTGGAGGGATGAAATCAGTAGAAAACCAAGGGCAATGCATTTATTGGCACAGTGTCACATCATGTCTCCTATTGGCCAAAGCATTCAAATGATAGGATTTATTTGTTCCCCTGTTTCAGTCCCAGTAGTTCCATGTGGTTCTGTCTGTATTGTTTGTGGCAGGAGCAATGGGTAATAACCTATGAGTTCTGTTCTAAATCAGTGGCCTTTTCATAATGGCTAGTATATGCCAAATGTTTAGAGGCCAAGCTGCACTGAAATGATAGAATCGAAGGAGTCAGTGAAGCTCTGGATCAGGCTTGTGTCCATAAAAGTAAAGGAAATCCAGCTGAGGCTTTGTTCTACAGGTTGCAATAACCTTAAGCCTAGAAATATGAGCTTCCCATTTTGAACTTTGGTTTTGCTGAAGCAGTAGGACAAGGAGTAAGGACTGGAGCACATTGTGCCTGTGTCATCTGTTACCCCCTAACTTGGGCCACCCCTGAGCATCGCTGGTGAATGAAGCAGATAGGTTCAGTATTCATTGGGCCGGCCACTGATCTTTGTGCTCCAGAGATTTCAGAGCCTATATAAATAAAAGAGCTGCTAAGAGATAGATTATAGATAGATACGTAGATAGATAGATACTGTAGATAGATAGATAGATAGATAGATAGATAGATAGATAGATAGATAGATAGATAGATATGTAGAGAAATAGATAGATGATAGATAGATAGATAGATAGATAGATAGATAGATAGATAGATTCAGTGTTAAATGTTTTTTAAAGGTTGATTATGGTTGATCATATGCCTTAAATGAAATCCATTTTAATTTAAGGTTGGAACATGCATAAGTATTTACAGGGGGAAGGCGGACAGACATTTTCCAAAATGAATATTGCAGCAACTTTAGGTTTAGTGTTCATATGCTACTCAAATGGGGACGGCTTGAATAGTCAGCTTGGTGAAAGACCTGCTTGACTCATTGAAAGGAACATATTGCACTGAAAGTAAGTGCCCAGTGTCCCTGGGGCGGATAAGGAAGGAAATATACAGAGAGGGACTTGTGCCCAGTTAGGCAGTTTCACGCTTCTGATAATTTAGGACTGACATTTTTGTGTCCCGTGCACAGCCCTCCATTGTATCATCAGTGAAATGTTTTGCACATGTGCTAAGTGCACAGCTCTCCTGGGAAGGATAACATTTGCCTCGGACTGTTAATTTTTGTGAAATGCACATTCCCACTGGAAATACTTGGCAATGTCTTATGCACGGCTTCATGAGAAAACTAATGGTGTAACCCAGTTGTTTATCTAAACTCACTGCAAGGGCAAAGTCGGAAATATAAATCCAGGCAGTAAAATCGGAATAACCTTTGGTTTCACCCTGTGGATTCCACCTGGCAAGAACTTGTTCCCATTGCTTTCCTTTGTCATAAAGAGGACAGTCAGGGGCTTCTCCCAGGCTCTCATATCCAAGAATTGTGGTACCTTGTCCTTTTCCGTTGCCCCCTATCCATAGTCCAAAAGGAAGGCTCTCATAACAGTTTGGCTGCAGTATTGACTTTATGGTTGCTTTGCATGTGCTTAATTTAATGGAAAAATGGTCTTGTTCAAGATCTGGGATAAACTGAAGAACATCAAGAGGACCTAATTTTGATGAGCCATGAGTCCTAGGGGGTTATTTATTAAGGTCCAAATTTATCTCAATATCGGCTGCTACAAACTCTGATCTAAGCCGCTCGAGTTTTTAACACTTATTTATTATTACATCTTGCGGGAAAAGCTCATTTATTCACGATTTTTTCAGAATTTTCATCCGAAAGCTCAGAAAACATTGTGAAATTGGCCGAAACCCCGACAAACCAAAAATCAATGGAACTGTTCCCATTGACTTTTATGCAACCTCGACATGTTTGAGATGCGTGTTTTTATGTTCGGGCTTTTTAGCCCTCAGGGTTTAATAAGTTCCGAAAAATTCGTGATTTTTTTAAAAGCCTATTATAAAACAAAAAAATCTATTTTTCAGATTTCAGGGAATTTTGGGTATTCGGAGCTTAGTAAATAACCCCCCTAGAGTTCTGTCTTGCTTCCTAAATGTAGAGTCTCCTGGACTTACTTTAAAACTGGGGGAGACTGATAAATTATGAAAATTCATAGGCACTTATTTTGCTTTCAGATTTAAGGGTAATAGTGTGTTAAATAGGTTTTTTCAAGTTTGGAAAAAAAATCAAACATGGAATAAGTGTCCCCACTTTTTGATTAAAGGACAACTAAACCCCCTCCTAAAGAGAGTCCTCATCTAATAGCTCCCAATCACCCCACTCCCCGCGTCCTCCTTGCATAGTCGACTATTTTAAAAAGTGTTACAAAAGACCTCTCCATGTAGAGTAGCACAGTGGAGCTTACGGGCGCCTTCTTCGGTATCTTCAGATCCTCTTCTTCCCTTCAGCTATTTACGGAGCATTCTAGCGCATGTGCACTAGGTGCTTATAGCAAACAGCTCCAACTGCCCAAGTGTGAAAACGGCGGTCCTTTAGTGGTCCTTTAGTAAATGTATCGGAAGATACCGAAGATGGCGCCTGTGAACTCAGCTTCTACATGGAGAGGTCTCTACTACTTTCTGCAACACTTTTTTTAAATAGTGGACTATATAGGGAGGAGGCGAGGAGGGAGATGAATGGGGGGCTATGAGATGGCGACTTACTTTAAAAGAGGGGGGTTTAGTTCTCCTTTAAAGGAATAGTTCAGTGTGAAACTAAAAACTGTATAAATAGATAGACTGTGCAAAATAAAAAATGTTTCTAATATAGTTAGTTAGCCAAAAATGTAATGTATAAAGGCTGGAGTGACTGGATGTCTAATAAAACAGCCAGAATCCAACTTCCTGCTTTTCAGCTCTATAACTCTGAGTTAGTCAGCGACTTGAAGGGGGGCCACATGGTACATTTCTGTTCAGTGAGTTTGTAATTGATCCTCAGCATTCAGCTCAGATTCAAAAGCAACAGATATGACCCATGTGGCCCCCCTTCAAGTCTCTGATTGGTTACTGCCTGGTAACCAGGGTAACCAGTCAGTGTAAACCAAGAGAGCTGAAAAGCAGGAAGTAGTGTTGTAGCTGTTATATTACATATCCAGTCACTCCAGTCTTTATACATTACATTTTTGCCTAACTAACAATATTAGAAACATTTTTTATTTTGCACAGCCTATCTATTTACCCAGTTTTTATTTTTACACTGAACAATTCCTTTAAAGTAAAACAAAACTTCCCTACCTACTTGTGTGACCTCTGTTGAACCACATAATCTAAACGTTTGTGTCTGTCCCGTACCCCTATAGGAAATGCAGAGCAACACAGTGGGGTTGGTGTCCGCCATCGTCAGCCTTGACACTACCAGTATCAGGCTTATGTTCCTAGCCTGGAGCATAGACACTAAGGTGCCTTTATACTAACACTCCAATTACTTTTTTTTCCACAAATCTATAAAAATGTGTGTTTTTTCTGTATTTCTTTAAAACCAGAAAAAAATTCAAGATTTATTAATTGTAAAAACCACACTCTTATCACCAGTTAAAGTTGTTATAATCCTATAGACATCAGCAGTTGAATTTGGATTTTTAATGGTTTTCTGTATTTTTTTTTTAATCGCTAGTAGAGACTGAAAAACTAAAATTTTTAAAGGTTTAAGAGATATTCATATTTTTTTCAGATCGTCCAGCGCTTTTTTCCACTTGTACTTTTTATATATCCGGATCTTTTAATAACACGTTTCAAAAAAAACACTAAAATTCCACCAACCTTGCGTTGTTTGGCATTGACTTATGAACTTTTTCAAAAGCTTCACTTTATATTAGATTGTAAAGAGCAAGCGGAACATGAGGTTTGTCTAGGACACAGTTGTTCACACAATTTCAAGGATTTTTAGAACTTAGCACATTGTTATTTCTATTGTTTTTCTATTGATTTTTTTTTTTACATCTCCATCACTTGGGCTGTGTTAATGTGGTTTCTGTTGAGTGAGATTTTTGTTTCTAGCCCATGCGCTTGGTTGATGGCCTATAATTAATAGTTCTGGGCTACACTGGTATATGTTTTATATTATTATTAATATTATTATTATTATTATTAGGGCAATTTTCTCCCATGTGTAGGGCTCCTATCATTTTAAAGGAGAACTATATATTCTGAATGAAAACTTGAGCAACTTAACACAATCACAGTGAAAAAAACATCATTGCAAAAACCAGCCTCTGTATATTTTCATCATAGATTTGCTCATTTTTCAAGGAGCTCCCACTGAACTGTTTTGTCAATAGGGCATATTTAAACTAAGGATGGGTGGGAGAAATCTACCTGCATAATGGGTACTTCCCTTGAGGTAGTGGGAGACCCTGCATGGGTGAACTTGCAGCATTATAAGGTAACCCTCTTTAGCCCCCACCTAGTGAATGGTCATTGCACCCACCATTTTCTTCTCTTGAACTGGTCACATCACTATTATTTTTAGGGGTGCACCAAATCCAGGATTCAGTTTGGGATTCTGCCTTTTTCAGCAGGATTCAGATTCGGCCAAATCCTTGTGCCTGGCCAAACCGAATACTAATTTGCAAATGTAAATTAGGGGGTAGGGAAATCACAAAAGAGGAATTTTTTCCACTTTTTCCTTTCCTGACCCTAATTTGCAAATGCAAATTAGGATTTGAATTCAATTTGGCATTCGGTATCTTTCACCAAGGATTCGGCCGAATCCTGAATAGTGGATTCGGTGCATCCCAATTATTTCCTTCTTTCTATCTAGAAAGTAAAAAAAAATTTAAGAAAAAAATTGGATTTTGATTAGAACATGAGTTGGTGAGGACCGGTGGGGACCGGTAAAAAATATAATCAGCCTATGGAAATTTTAACACCACACTATGGCTTCTACAATTTTTCACAACTTCTTTTTTTCTGAATATGTCAAGCTCTAAAAAATATTTGCAGCCTCCAGTTTTTGAGCAAGTTTTCTAGTTCAGCAGAGAAAAAAACATAACGTTGAGCTGTGAAGTTTGATATAAAAGTATAATTACTATCAAGGGGGAAAATCCTAGCACATTGCCAGTGTTGTGTGAGAAGTCAACAGTCTTGTGTTAATTGCATAAGCCATATGCTGTTTTGATCTCCATACAGTACCAAAGTCATTTCTACTCAATGGTTTAATATAATTGCTCAGCTGTGATCGTCCTTCCTAGTATCCATGCATAAACCACGTAGGTTGGATGGGCTCATTGGCACTCAATGAAGGTTGCTAGGACAATGAGTTGACCCAAGTGCATACAGTGCATCAGTGCTTATTAACTTTTGCATCTATTTTAGCACTTAGCCATTATGTGAAGATTTGCCAGTAATGACATGAATGCTGACCTGTTTGGTATCTAATTGGTTAGAAATAGCTGCTCGTCTTTTACTGCCTTACCCTTTGTCACTCGAGGAACGTTTTAAGATGAACTTTAGTTACCCTGGTGGACCTCCCATTGCTACTTGTGGGCAGTTTAATAACCAGTGTAAAATCACTGCTTTTGGTATCTTGCACAAAAATTTCATCTAATTTCAGGGAGCTCTGGGAAAGAATACTATACCGTGGTTCATTAAAATGTCACATTGCACCAACTATTTGCACTTTGCACTCCTGGTAAATGAGCCATGGGAAGTTATTTTGCCCAAGGAGGTTTTTATAGCTGTTTGTGTTTATTCACATGGCAGAGAAGTTGTCAGTGTTGCACTCAGTAGCTCTTTGGAAAGCTCAGGGGAAGGTAATAGTGCCGTTCAGTGGCCAGCTACAGTATTATGAAAAGAGAAGAATTATTTCTTGATGTGAATGAACGTGCTTGTATGGGTAGGTAAGTGGTGGTGGCTGGAAGGCAGTGTTGGACTGGGACACCAGGGGCCCCGCCAAAAAACCTTAGATCAGTATCCCACTCTCAGTACTATTATTATTCTTCCTCTCCTCACTCAACCTCATTGTCTCTTTTCTTTACATATTATAATCTATTATTCCATTTATTTTGCTTCTTTGTTCTCATAGAAATAGGGAATGGCCATGAAATAGGCCAAATGTTTAACAGCATGAGGGCCCACTGACACCTGGGCCCAGTAGGAGTTTTCCTGGTATCCCGGTGCACCAGTCCAACATTGCTGGAAGGCAATATTCCTTCTTAGCTGAGCACTGGGCACCCAAGATACAACACCAGCACATACACAGGCAATTGTTTAGCACACAGAACATTTTGAATACACACATACAGAATTCAGTCCTTAGGGCAAATTTACTAAAGGGTAAAGTGGCTAACACTAGCAAACATTCGCCCAGCGTGACGTCATTTTGCCACTTTGACGATTTACTAACGGTCCCTGGCGCGAATTCGCTAGCGAAGAAGACAGACTCTAGCGCTACTTCGCACCCTTAGGCCAGTCGAAGTTGCGCTCTGGTGAAGGGACATAACTACACTAATTCACTAAGTTGCGGATTTTACTGAAAGGTTACCTCTTGCGCTCAGACCAGGCAATGTGCAATAGAGTAGATAGGAGTTTCTCTAAAAATAGTTTACATTTTTTCCCAAAAAAAGCTGGCGTTTTTTACTTTTTACGTGTGTAGGGCAATATAAGACCTCTGTTTCATTCTATTAAGTTTCCCTGGCCTTGTGTAATGTAATGTAGTTGCTGCAGCATAAACGTCCATTGTACTTTAACTGCACGCCGTATGCTAATTAGGCATCGCTAGCGTAACTTCGGACTGCTTATCGTATTATCGCAAGCGCAACTTCGCAAGCGTTCGGTAACCTGTGGGCAACTTTGGAGCTTCGTGAATTTGCGCAGCCCTGGCGAAACTACGCCTGGCGAAGTGTGGCGAAGCCGGCGCTAGCGCATTTTCGGCGCTTAGTGAATTTGCCCCTATGTTGGATGCATTAGTCATTCTGTGCAGCCAGGTTTTAAAAAAAGCTTGTATGAATGTCAATCTGATGAGCATGTCGTCTACAAAAGCCAGGGGTTGGTAGGAATATGTCATGTGGGCAGTAGGGGGAAATTAAGTAGTAATTTGGCAAATATAATTTAGTACAGGAGACCCATAAATATGATGAAAAGCTGCTTTCTTTAGTTAAACAAGCCCTTAACCTATTTAAAACATGTTTAAATTAAGAATCTCTGGGACAGAAATCTGGTTAAGAGCTAATAAAATAAGCAGCAGACAGCAGAGAAGGGTATAGATTACCATTCATCTCTTCCTTTGCTTGATTAAGAGGACCAGTACAATACTTATTCATCTGCTTACACTCTCTGTCTCTGCCTATGTCGCTCTGCCAGTAACAAGAATCATTATCTTTATTCTTCTTATTGAAAGGCTGTTTCCTGTAAGAGAGCAAAGGAAGTGTAAGACTTGAATTTATAGAATATTTTTGCGAACAGTTACTACCAACAATAACGAACACATTGGTCATGATTTAGTATGGAAACATTAATTCAAGAGAAGATATGCCTCCGTGACGCCAAAAGACTTCTTCACAACTGACCAGTGTCACATCACGGCACAAGTCCAAAACTAACCGGCATGCAACGTTCCAGGGCACTCAGGAGCAAGCACATGAATGCCACACTTTGGCCTCACATTTCACACAATTGGCCAAACTCTATTAAATTAATTAAGTTCACTTCAGTGAAGCTTTCAACCCATTAGATATAATTTCCCTGTCTAAAACTGCTCCAATGTCAGAAGACCACATTTAGACAATCAAATTGAGTGTGACAATAAAGGAGTTCAGTGGAAAAGAGTCTTTCGTGAGCAGTGGTGGGGCACTATTGTCCATTTAAAATTTGATCTTAGTACATTTTGAAAAAAATAACAAACCCATGCAGTCCATGCCCCCTATGTGAATATCGGACCTTTTCTAACTGAGGAGGGAAAGTGAATAAAAAAACAATGAATCCGCACTTGTGTTGAAGACCCTATGGGGTATATTTAACAAAGAGTGATGTTAGATGTTAGAGTGACTTTAGAAATCGCCACCGTCCTCGAATGAAATTCCGCCACTCTCCATTCATTTCTATGGGATTTTGAAAGGTGTATTTATCAAAGGATGAACTTTCACTTTCACCCATTGATAAATACTTGTTTAAAGGTCCCATTGAAAAGAATGGAGTGAAGTTAGAGGTCGCCAAGAGGATCGTGGCGACCTCTAACTTCACTCTTTGATAAATATACCCCTATATGTCAGCGTTCCCAGTAGCCAGTGTATAAAACAAGAGGTCCCATTTCTTAGAGAACCACATCTCAAACAGGGAAAGGGCATAATTCTACAGACGCATAAATGTCAGAGGCAGTGTCAATGTTAGATATCAAATAAGATATCAAGTTGTTTTTGGATAACTGAGGTAGAGGTACATTCCTAAGATGAGTGGGTTTAGCACCACTTTGGTACCCATCAACCAAGCAAATGGGGTGGAAAAAGGTGATAACTTCTAATTATGACACTGGGTGAGTACTCAAACCCAATTGCTTGGAGAAACTTGCTGCTGAATTGCTATGGTTACATTGTTATTATTAAATTCTTTTCTGGCCATTTACCATACATTCTGTCTCACCATGAAGACATTTAAATGACCTTGGATGATGGTTGGGAAAATGTGAATGGAGTGAATGGAACAAAGACTCAGAAAGAAATTGTATGACCTTTAGAGAGGGGTGCAGCTGTGACCCTCATTCGCCCCACTTATTTACACAAAATGTTGGCACCATTGTGTGAAATTCCCCCACACCCAATACCTCTTGCTGTGCTTGAAGTTCATACAGTTCATAGTGACCACCTGGCTGACCAGTATTGGGATTAGAAGTTCACCATCAGATGAAGCACTGCAGGTCAGATTCCATTTGTGAAATCAAGTCTATCCCAGTAAGCGTATAGAATGCTTTTAAAATGGAGCAAACCTTTTCCTACATTAGAGACATAATGAAAAACATCAACAGAATGATATGTGTATAATTCAATTTTTTTTGCAAGCGCATATCTGGTAATAAGATACAAAATACTTCCAAATTAAATGTTCATTGAAAGGCTGAAATTAAAACATTATGTAGATTTTGAGATTTTCAACATTTTAGAAAAGTGTTAATCCCAGGGCACAAATTGCTCATTTCATTTGATCTGCATCACCAAAGAGAATCCGGGGCTCAAAACTTTGTTCCAATCTTTGTGCCAATCAATATGTTCTGTTTTCAAAAAGACAATCAGGGAGGTTTTATCATTGGTACTGTCTTTAATGGGGTGCAGTAAGGGTTGATTGCACAGAATGGGGCACAAAAGATCAGAGAAGAGTATAGTATGGACAAAAGGAAGGATGCCAGTGAGAGATGGAAAGAGTAGAGCAAAATTATATCGAAAGGGCAACATGGAACTGTTGGGCAACATGTTAATCAGTGTTACCTAAATCTGCAGGTCTTTTGTCGTTTTTTAAGTACAATTCCCAGCACCCATAAACACTTGAAAGATGGAAAATCTTGCTTGACATGAATAACACTGCAAAAGTGGCCCCCCGGACTCAGTTGTCAGTTTATTGGCCCATGTACTATATGGCAACCTATACACATCTGTGTATTGATGCGGTCCTTGATCTGATGGCTTGCACTGCAGCAATTATGATCCAGATATTGCCCACATCGCCATACAAGCGGATCTTATCTTGTATGGCCAACTTAAGTTTAGTATTTAGGAGTCCTCATCTCAAATGATTTGTCCAAACTCTACAGAGACAACTTTGAACCACTTGACAAGCATCCCGAAAATTCGGAGCAACTGGAAACACATCTGCCTATCATGGAATGGAAGAGTTCCAACAATCAAAATGATTGCACTTTAGAAAATATTATATACTCTTCAATGTCTCCCAATAAATATACCTGAAGTCTTTTTAAATCTTTATTCTCAAAGTTTATCTGGGCCAATAGAAATCCCAGAATACCTTATTCATTGAAGGTGGTTCCCAGTTCTCTTACCTTTACTATAAAGTGATCCGCCTTTCTCGAGTCCTGCAATGGAACTTATAAGAAGAAGTGATATTTGGTTTGAAACAGAACAGGCAGTGAAAATACTGCTGATCAACTTGATATGGGCAAATAGATTGAACCCCCAAACAATATTTTGCAGCATCCTGTAATATCAGCCACTTTAGGGGGTTATTTGTTAAAATCCAATTTAATCTCATTATTTAAATTAAAAAACCATGACCATACTTAATTTACCTTATTTATTATTAAAAAAAACATGATAAAATTGATTCGGGGAAAAAAAAAAAATTTCTAAAAAAAACAAATTTTTCGGGTTTTATGCTTGAAAAGCTCAAATTTTTAGTGATATTGCTCGAAACCCCCAGAATTTTTGCAATTTTTGGACCAAACTCAGAGCAGACCATGATTTCTTCTGAAATTGGAACTTTGCCATTGACACATTCTACAGGACCTCGACAGGTTGGAGATGGAGTATTTTCAGATTCTGACTTTTAGCAGCTTTGGGGTATAATAAATCTTGAAATATTCAATGTTTTTTTTTTCCTCTACAAAGTTCAAGCTTTCTAGTGGAAAAAAAAACTAAAAATGTTTGAATATTTTTGCTTCAGACTTCAATAATCCAGTAATCCAATCCAATAATTCAGTAATATAGCAATACTGCCTTTTCCATTACAGCCTAATATTTTTAACATTGATTTTCCTCCGAGTCTAGAAGAGAATATGTTCGACAGGTGGAGCATATAGCATAAAAGACCTACTCTGATTAAATACTTTGTAAAACACAATAAGGTAATACCTCTTTCAAAGATACAAACAAAGATGTGGTTCCTATCCAAGAGACTCATGGAACTATACCCAAGTTCATCATTATATAAATGCTTCTCAAAACATCAGCATAAAAAGATAATACACCTAAAATACATTGAGGGGCATATGTATCAAGGGTCGAATTTCGAGGGGTTAAATCCCTCGAAATTCGACTGGGGAATAGAATCGAATAGGCAATTCGGGCAAATTTACGCGCCGGCGAATAGTCGAATGGGCGAATTTTTATTCGATCAAAAACTTAGAAAACAAGCCTATGGGACCCATAGGCTTTTAAAGCATTTCGGTAGGTTTTAGGTGGCGAAGTAGGCAGTCAATAACAATATCACAACAACTCCAACTCACCAGATCAAATGGGGAAAGGAATTAAATGTACAGCTACACCAAGACCAATGAAAACAAATATACATTTCAATCAACAAAACATTTACTGCATCTAAGACACAGTCATTTGTATACAAACTGATATCCAGGTACTATACCCTGTTCAGATTGAAGCAAATGTTTCCTAATGCTCAAAACCAGTGCTGGAGATGCATTAAACAAGAAGGTACATAAAGCTACATTTGGTATTACTGCAGTGAACGGTCAGAATTTTTGAAGGAAACAATACTGACTAAGTAGAAGTTGCAGGGGACAAAGTAGCGACATACGTTTTACCCAAACTGATACTTCACTCTGACCAAAAATCTAAAACCGTAATAACAAACAGATCGCTATTATACATGATATAGTTGGCAAAAGCCATGATTCCAAAAAAATGGAAGTACACTTCACCACCAACATGGCAAGAATGGATCCACCTCCTGGAATAAACCAGGATGGATGAGATCCCAGCAATTGCAAGTGCAAAATATTGGCAAATGTGGTCCCCATGGATTAGCTATCTTAAATTGAATAAGTTATAGTTTGTATAACTCCAAGCACCTAACTCTATTTCAAACCATCTATACCTTAATACACTGGTCCCAAACCAGTGAATCATGAGCAACATGTTGTTCTTCTGACCCATTGGATGTTGCTCCCAGTGGTCTCCAAGCAGGTGCTTATTCTTGAATCCCTGACTTGAAGGCAATTTTTGGTTGCATAAAAACTAGGTGTACTGCCAACCAGAGCCTCCTGTAGGCTGCCAGTTCACATAGAGGCTTTACATAGAGGATTGCCATTTTTTGTGGCTAATATATATGATTTTTCCCAACTGTCCACTGAAGGATTTTTTGAGGAAGTTGCACCAGGACCCTGTCATACACTGGGTGAGTTTACACCCAGCTCCTGTACTTTATAGAGGCAAATGGACCCCATGAATGTTCTTCCTGCGCTCTTTATCTGGGGTACACTTCTCCTTGGCAACAACAGCTTAGGGGATGGGAACAACACTCTTCCCAGTTTTGGGCTTACTTCATGTCTTGTTACTATCACATATCCTTCTCAGGGGTTGGAGATAGGTGTTGTGTAGCTGCTGGTGAAAGCCGACATGAGAATCCAGGAGACCACCACAACTAAATTCCTTTTCACTTTGAGTGCAAAACATACAGGTCAAACAATGGAAATATCCAATATGAGCACACACACATGGAAGATTGTCAAGATGGAACCCTACAATCAAGTGCCTTTCTAACGTTATGGTTTTTAATGTGGTCACATTAGGATAAGGTGCCAAGGGAAGGACCTCTAAACGTCAGAAAAACTACAGCACAAGTGTCATTTGCTACACAATGGAGGCAGGAGCCCTTTTTTTCTAAACACGCAGTATGTATTTTTTTGAATGGATGAAAAAATCAAGCATTTTTATTTGCATATATTTCATGTAAAGAAAATATGAGTCGGTTTGTTTTTTAATACACTGTTTCTCATTAAGATGGAATATTATGTTACACAACCTTCACACCACCTTTCCTCCCACTCAAATCTGTAATTTTCTTGCAGTGATTTTCATCTTGCCAGTTTTTGGCTGATGTTCAGCAAAGCTATTAAACTCTTCTGAGTCCTTTGCTGGATGACTATACTTCAGTAGATGATGCTGTTTTCAGCCATTATTTCCATTTAACAAAACCTCACACAAAACACAAGCAGATTTCATTATTATTTAACGGTGTAAATGATGCAACAATCTCTGTGCTGAGTAAATGTGCTGGCCCCATATAAATAAGGCTTAATAAATAAATGCAGTTCCATGTATGAAAATAGACATAATTCAAATCGGTGCCTAGCTTCGTGGAGCTGACAGTCTAAGTTATATTAGTTACAAACATCTTACAAAGTACCATTTTAGTGTCTTTTATTTTAGAGATTAATATAAAATTCATTTAAAACATATTTTAAGAAGTGAAATGTATTGGGTTGAAAAAAGCTTGGGGTAAAGACAAGTGAAGAGAGACATTTTCAAGGATTAGGCAGCTCTTCCCAATGAAGTTGAGTAGCAACAGAAATAAAAATCTATAAATCCACTTATAAAAGTGCCATCATGGGGGTACCTGAGTCAGGGGCTCCATGGCAGAGAAGGCCTTGTGATGTAAACGTGTCATTTGCAGGATGTAAAAAAGGGGGCGAATTGCAGGTAGTAGGTGTGGTTTGGTAAATAATAGGATGTTACCTATAACAAAGTGTGAAACAGGGGCATGATTTGTGCACAAAGCCCTTTTTTTAATGGCCCCATTTTACTTGTTGACAGGGCCCTTGGGCCAAGCTAACTTAATAAAATGGGGGCCCCTGATTCCTGAAGGTGGCTCAGGATTCTGCTTAAAGTATTTACAGGTGATTTTGATGTGACCAGGCTGTAGGGAGTGCACCAGCCTTTTCCGACACAGGCAACACCCACTTACACAAGGGTAGTGTGCCAGATGCAAAATGTTTTTAACCCAGAATGCAGTGTTTTTAGGTTTAGTTGTGAGTCACAAGGAGCAGGTTTGGATGAAATTACCTTAAATGAATGGCGTCAATACACAATGGAGTTGCATTTTTCTTTGACAGCAACTGCGGTTGGGGCAGTAAATGCCCCTTCTAATGCTGCAATGACGCAACGGCGTGGCGCATCGCGTCCGCATTCGACGCCGGCGTTGTCACATTGACGCAAGCGGCTTGACGCAGGCGTCGCCATTGGACACTGAGGCCTATTTAAACCCGCCTTCAAGTTCAGGACTTTGCTCAGACATCGTCTTGGCTAATACCTAAAACTTTTTGGAAAAATCCTGATTGTGTTTGACTCCGGAACTTCCAGACTATTGAACCTCCTTCCTGCTTTGATGCCTGGAACTCTGCTACATTCTGGTTTTGACCTTGCCTGTCCCCGACTACGCTGATTTCTACCATCCCTGCCTCGGCCTGCCTGACCATTCTACTTCTTCTCTACAGTGAGAGAGTCGTCCTTCAATTTTCATCATTATTGCGGCTCTCATACCTTCCCCTACAAGTTTCTCCTCTGTGCATATTGAGGATACACCTCGTGGGGTACTGTAAGAGCGGCCTTCCATCAACTAATTGGTTCCAGACTCCGGTAAGCCTGATAGCCGAGCTTGTGATCTTCAACAAGGTACTTAAGTAGGAGTGTTGCAGGTGAGACCAAACTGAAGTTCCAGTAGTTTTACATAAAGCCGGTTGCTTTCAACAAAGTATTATGTCAAGAAAGAGAAACATGGGTGCTACTCCATTTCTGTGCCTAAAAAATCCCAAGACCACTGCCCTTTCCTAAATAAACTCATAAGACTCCTACTAAACCAGTGGTAGGACGTTATGGAATGCTTATGATCAAAGCATAAATATTTCATTGGCGCCATTGATTTAACACACACATCACAATCCATGAAGATAAGTTCAAGAACTTAATGGCTGAAATTGTTCCTTTGCATCACAAGCCTAATCCATAGAAACAAAGTTCCATATTGACAAACTGCTTCGTTTCCAATATTCATTTTTTTTAAACATTAATTTAACATTTTGCTTTCTTTCAAGGTTTGATCAGCTGCCAAGAACATAGCTTTGGAGTTTTGGAAAGCGTCCCGTGTATTTGATAATTGAATTAAATTCAATTCAGTTTTTACAATTAGGATCAGCTAATAAGCTCAGTACCACAGAAGATTAATTAGACAGACCATTCATTATGTGAACAGATTTCAGAAGCAGAAGTGTGTCCACGATATCACCTGATCTAAATAAAGTTAACTAGAGTTAAATAGAGTTATTGGACTGAATTAAAGTTGAAGATGATTTTATTTCATATTCTATACTTTAGCCAAGGCTCAGGAAGAGGAATGATGTAGTTACTTTGTTTACTAATTACACAATGGAAGCAATGTGCCCTGTGCTTGTCCAGAACGTGAGCAGTATAGGAAACATTACTACACTATGCAAGGGAACCAAAGGAAAAGCGGTCACTGGGGTAAATTTATCAAAGAGTGAAGTTCCGCCACTAGAGTGAAATTCCGCAGCTCTCAATTCATTTCTATGGGATTTTAAAAGGTGTATTTATCAATGGGTGAAGTGCAAGTTCACCCTTTCATAAATACGCCTATAAAAATCCCATAGAAATGCATGGAGAGTGGCAGGATTTTAACTCTAGTAGCGGAACTTCACTATTAGCTTCACTCTTTGATAAATATACCCAATATCATGGAGGCACATTCAGAGTTTCCTGGGCAGTTTCATTTTTTCATTGAAGAGAAGCATTCCCATTGTACAGTATATAAGTCCTGTGTATTGGGTTGACATTGAACAAAACTGTATAGTACACCTTTAAATATCGGTATGGAATGTCTGTGCCGTGCTTATTGCTGTTTTCCTGCTTCAGTCAGGAGAAGGAACAGAGTATTACTGGCTCCTGATCCGCTGCCAAATCTTGAGAGAGTCAGCCAATCACTGGTCATTTAGTATAGTGACTGCCTGGCCAACATTCTTCATTATTCCAGCAGAATGAGTGCCATTAAAATGCTAAGTGTCCACTCAAGGCTTTTGACTAATATTTAGCATAACTATTAGCTGTCATGGAGTCTATAAAATGATCTGCTTCTTGTAGGGAATCCTTTCAATGGGACACATTCGCTGATTAAGCCTGGATCACAACTGACAGAATGAGAATTTCCAATATCTAGTTATAGATACAATTTCCTTTAGGGGTAGCAGTTTATTATAATGTACTTTACTTTATTATTGTGCTCCATGTGCCAACAGCTCCATAACAATTGAGAAGAGTAAGGGGACTGGTAGCGGATATAGAAGCCTTCACACGCCGGTTGCCCTCAGTGGGGCTAAACTCTATATACAGCTATGGGACCTATTATCAGAAATGGACCTGAGGAGCAATTGATGTTTCGCAGAGGTACAAGTGCTAGAGCACTAAAAGTCTTGAAAGAGAGAATTAGGGAGAAAAGGAAGAGCTGCCAATATGGACAGGGCATGGGTCTCACCGGAAGCAGAAACCTGCAGCCATTCAGCATTGGCTCAACGCAGTGTGCAATGTGCTAAAAAATAGCCATCTGTTTTTTTCTGCATAAGAGATATTTATGTAAAGTGGAGCATGGTGCTTTAATGCTACTAAAACTAAGGGGCATGTTCCATGCACACATTTTGCCAATTAATCTTACAGGCTCTTTTCTACTTTTATTTATCTATTTTGGGGTTAAAATGAGTAAAATGAGAGATAATTTGATTGAAAACAATAAACAATAAACAACACAACTAGCAGATTCAGATTTAATTTGGCTTAGTTTTATGTATACACAATATTTTGACTGCCATTCAGGAGTAAAGTAACTGGAAACTAGTAATAAAAAATAAGGACTGACATGAAAACTACAGGCACCTTGATGGTATTAGGGTAACGGCTAGTGATGTAGCGAACTGCCGATTTGATGTTCGCGAACGCCGTTCGCGAACACCGGCAAAAAAGCGAACAGTTCGCGAACAGTTCGCGAACTTCGAACGCTCGATAAAATCGTTCGATCGAACGATCGAAGGATTTTATTCGTACGATCGAACGATTTTCGTTCGAATCGAACGATCGAAGCTATTCGATCGAATGATTTTAATTCAATCGAATGCTTATAATCGTTCGAACGAATGGAAATCGTTCGATTTTAGCGATCGAACGGTCGAATGGTCGAATGGTCGAACGAAATTTTACTTCGAATCGAACGCGAACACCAATTGGCGAACGTCGCGCGACGTTCGCGAACATTCGGCGGACGCGAACAGTCGAAGTTCGCGCGAACTAGTTCGCCGGCGAACAGTTCGCTACATCCCTAGTAACGGCAAATGTTTGTGCTGACATCAACTGGTGGCTGGAAATAGGAACACCAAAGAGAATTTAGACTGGAAGAAGTTCTGTGTAGGTCACTAGGTGGAAGGTCATTCATCATCAAGCCCAAGACACATGGAGAACAGGCAGTTAATAATTAGCACTCTGTGCTTCAACAATATATTTCGGTCCACGTATCAGCCAGAATAGCTGACAGGTAGGATCTAGGCCCCCAAAAGATCAATCACAAATCCAACACCTACAGGTAGATCGCAGGCAGTTACTGATAGATTTTGCAGATGGTTCATTTGTAGCCAAGGTGTTGCTACAGTGGAAATATTAGAGAAAGGCTGGTTTTGACAGCTTTGACCATCATGTCCCCATGTCATGCCGTGTAGCAACTCTCAATCAGTCAACAACAAATATCATTGTAAGGAATGAGAGATCAACGTCATCAAGAAGAGTCTGTCAAGAACGCAAGGGAGAATTTGTTCTGGGTGTGCTGCACTACCACATGTTGGTGTTCTTTTTAGACTTTTTTTCATGTAAACATATTTTTAGTGAATAATGAGTACAGTTAACGGGGTTTCTGATGGCAGATGGTGATGCTGATACTTTTGAAGATCACTGAAAAGTCTTCAAAACCAGCTAAGATTCTTATATTTTGATTGCACTGCATTAAATCATATGTCCAAACTCTCCCTGCCTCCTGAGGATGATTAATGTACATAAATGCTGCCTGTCACAGCCATTAAACAACATCAGCTTTAAATTATTCAACTTCTTGCATGGTATCCTTGTATTGCAACACATGACAGATCCCGGGTTACAGGAATAAAATCCCCCTGGAATGTTCTTATTAGCATGTTCAGCCATCACTTATCAAATGCCTTGAACGCCTCTCCCCCCTTTTAATTGCAGTTTTATTTGATGCGCAACAATTTTCTAATGTAAGAAAGTGCTAAGCTCTTCTCCTCAGAGCCTTCCCTATGGTAATGAACATGAAAAGTTGGCTCTCCAGTCCTTGAAGGCCTGTTTAAACATGAGCCCAACACATAGGGTGTGTGTGGTATAGTAATGCAGAACGGTGCAAGTAAGTAGGGGTTTCATTATAAGAATCACCCAAAAACAGAAGTGGAAGAGAGGTCTTGGGCTAGGTTCCAGTTTGAAGCCCCAATATGTGAGTGTGTGAGGAAAGTTAGGTGGCTGAGGCCTAATCTCAGGGTTGGGGAAATCAGGTCAATTTATGTAATGTGTTTTTATGCAGCCAAGAGTTGGTTATGATATACATGTATGATGTATTTCAAGTTTATGTAGTAACATTAGGATTGTTTAATAATATGTATGTTTGTTGGTTGCAATGTTGGACTGGAGGGTCCAAAGCCCACCAGAGCTTCTGCCCCCACCCCACCATGCCCTGCATCCCAGCCCCACACCCCCATCCCAGCTGCAATCCCTCCTGTGGGGTGGTCAAGGGGTCTCAGGTGGGAGCAGGTTTGGGTTGTCAGGGCCCACAAGGGCTGTTTTTTCCTGGTGTCCCACAAGCCCAGTCTGACCATGGTTGGTTGTTATTATTTGCATAATACTTTGTAATAAATCATGCTGCAGCCTGTCCAATCAAATTATTTGGTGTCAGTGGAGCTCATTTATAAACTTCGCGCAGGTCAGATTGGTTCACACAGTGAATATATTTACCCTGCACATTTATAAAGCTGAATAAAAGTGTGCAAACAGAATTGCAAATTTTTTTTTCACACTGCGAATGTCTATAAGAGCTTTTTAAATATGGCAAAAATCGCAAATTGCTAATATTATGCGTTTCAATTACACCACAACTTTGGTGGCGGAGAAAATATTCGCAAAACAGTTTCCCAAATTGTAAGTTTAAGTTACTGTCAACGTTATTTTCACGCGCAACAACCTCGCAGAGTGGGCGCACTCACACAAATACCCTTCTCATTTGTGAGCCATTTGCGAAAAAGTATTCTCAATGCAAATTCGCAAAAAATGGAAAGACGGGCACAGCAGTACAATATTTCAGCATTCAGGAAAAACATGGGCAATGCAACCATTTGCAAATAAATATGCACAAACTTTATAAATGACCCCCAGTGTGAGTTTATGGGCAGGGAGTTACAGGAGCCTAGATATTAAGGGGCCGATTCACTAAGGGTCGAATATGGAGGGTTAATTAACCCTTGATATTTGACTAGGAATTAAAATCCTTCGACTTCGAATATCGAAGTCGAAGGATTTAGGGCAGATAGTTCGATCGAAGGATAATTCCTTCGATCGAACGATAAAATCCTTTGAATCGAACGATTCAAGGATTTTAATCCAACGATCGAAGGAATATCCTTCGATCAAAAAAAGTTAGCGAAGCCTATGGGGACCTTCCCCATAGGCTAACATTGACTTCGGTAGCTTTTAGATGGCGACCTAGGGGGTCAAAGTTTTTTTTAAAGAGACAGTACTTCGAACGATTTTTAGTTTGAATCCTTCGATTCGAAGTCGTAGTCGAAAGTCGAAGTAGCCCATTCGATGGTCGAAGTAGCCCAAAAAAAAATTTCGAACTTTTTACCTTCGAATCCTTCACTCGAAGATAGTGAATCGGCCCCTTAGTCTCCATAAGTAATGCACTATATCAATTACAGTACATACCATCACAAATGTACCCAGTACATTGCAAGGGGTACACACATAAAAAAGTCAGCGAACCACTGAGCCACCATGCCACATTTATTCACCAACAAACTGGATTTAACTCTTGGCTAAATATACCCTACTTCATATAAATATACCCTACTTCATATAAATATACCCTACTTCATATAAATATACCCTACTTCATATAAATATACTTTAAGTAATATAAAAATATCCTGCTTAATATAAATATACCATAATTAATATAAATATAACCTAATTAATATAAATATACCCTACAAATCAGACACAACTATGCACACTACGCTTTTGTCTCATTTTCTCTCAGTACATGAAAGAACACTGAAATGTATATAATATCTTATCAAACCAACTGACCGTAATACTTTGTTGTGCCTGAGGGAGAAGAAGCCCCCGTTCAAAAGAAGCAGCCTGTGTAATGTCTGTGCTTTAGAAGCAGCGCTATCAGATCCCGGCGTGAATGTTAACATATGTTAAACAATGTCAATATATTATCCCACCAAAGACAAAATGTGTTTGATATGCTAATAAATGGTAATTGAGAGGAGGCCTGAATACATTCTGCTCCAGTGAAATATTTGAATTCCCTCTTCATCTCTTCTCAATTTATTCCAACCCAGTCATCCATATTATGTGCTGTTGACTCTACACACAATTGGGGAGCTTTTCCTTTATCACAGGTATGGGATCTATTATCCAGAATGCTTGGGACCTGGATTTTTCTTCTGTACGGATCTGCATGGATTTGGATCATCCTGTCTAAAAGCAAAACGGCACAAGAAATAAAAACAATAGGAATGTTTTGCCACCAACATGGATCTATGCAGCTTTGTGGGTACTTTGTGCTATTGTGTACACCTATAATGCACTTGTTTCTACAGTATTTGTTGGGATTATTCAAATGTACAAAACCTTAAAGGGTTTTATAGCTGTTTAACAACTTTTCATTATTATGTATCAAAGCAACAACTGCTGGGAAAACTTTTCAGGGCCAGAAGTATATAAATAAAGCAGAAAATAAAAAAAGCCCAGTGTGTCACGACTCTAGTTATTTTTATAGTGTGAAATAATCTTTAACATCATTGTTGTTTCTTTGCCTGGAAAACAGTGGAGCTTTTTTTTTACAAAAACCTTTAGATTTCACCTCTACAGCAAATTAAAAGTTGCTTTATTTTGTTGTGGACTAATTATACCGCTGAGCTCAAGGATGCGTTTGTGGCACTAGTAAAGAGGGTTTGATATGGAACTCAGTACCATACATTGAATTTTCTGAGTTTGCAAAAGGTTTAATAGACACTATAATAAGACTAATTTGGACAAGAAGAAGCAATGAAAATTACAAAGGGAGTAATTTACAGGCACCCTAGGTTAGAGTCCTGCGCGGGTCCATTTTTTGGGACCTGAACCCGACCCGTACCCGCAACCTGCAATCCGCAACCCGCACCCGCAACCCGCATTCTTACCCGCTTGGACCCGCAACCCAACCCGACCCGCAAGTACCCTCTCTGCAACCCGGACCCGTGACCCGCTGACCATCAAGAATCAGGAAATGCTGTCATTATAAACCGGAAGTGACATCATTGGAAGTAGATATGCTCAGGGAAAAATGGCGTAAAACCGGAAGTGCTGTCATTGTGTACCGGAAATGACATCATCGGAAGTGGACGTGACCAGAAAAAAGGAGCAAATATTGATATTGAGAAGACCCGCAGCCCGACCCGCAGAACCACGACCCGCGGGTATACCCGCACCTTTAACTTCAATGAAAAACCCGCATGGTACTGCAGGTTTTTTCGGGTAACCCGCGGGTACCCGACCCGCTGCAGGACTCTACCCTAGGTACAGGTTAAAGGGCACTAAAGGTGCCAAAACCAGGAGCACATCTAAGCTACATTGGGCTCCAGGCAACCCTGGCTGCCATAGGACAAGTATAGAGTCCTGTACCACCAAGCTAGGGGACATGAGAGGTCGTTTTCTGATTTCACCTATTTTTGTTGCACTTTGTACCAAGCCCTGCATATAGGGTTGCCACCTTTTCCGGAAAAAAATACCGGAATTCCTATGTATTTATCTTTTTTCCCTATTAATAACATTGGGATCAACCATCATTTTTACCGACCAGGCCGGTAAAATACTGACCAGGTGGCAACCCGACCTACATAAGATAAATGGCCCCTAAAGTGTGGCCCTAATATGTTATACTGTTTATTACAGCTCTCATAAATGCTCTGATACTGGTTTGTATGTCACAGCCTGTTTTGAGAGCAGATGTGTATAGGTTATTTAGTGTATAAGTAGACAGCTGGGCTAGAATATTGTTCTTTATCCTATTTAAAAGTGACAGATCCACAAAAAAACATGACAATAGTTGGCACCGGCAGTGAAGGCTTTTGCTGAATGACTAAGCCTATGACTATGTGCCAGACAGGGCACAAAACACATGAGGCTTTGTCTTTTAGAACATCTTTTAAATAAATAACCTTTTATTAATTGATGTATTTATTGGTATATTAGAAGGTTTTCTTCAGAATAAGCAGTGGACATCTTTGAAGCAATGTTCCCCTTCAGGGTAATTATTTAACATAATGGCAGAAGCTCTATTCTGGATATGGAAGTTTTTCAGCACATTTTGCATTATAAATGGCCGCTTGGTATTCTTCCACCATAATGATAATGAAATAGAGAGAAAAAAAGGGCTGAGACTTTATAAGTTGTCAGTGAAGGATCAGTGCAGTTAATGAAGGTGGAATAAGAAGAAGGAGTAAATAAAGATGGAGAAAGGCCAGCCGATGGTGGACATCCAGGCCCGGATTTGTGGAAAGGCCACATAGGCCCAGGCCTAGGACGGCAGGATTTTAGGGGGGCGGTATGCTGCCCAACCACATCCACATTGGTTCAAAAACACTGGGGATGTGCAGAAGATACAGTAATTTTGTAAATTTCCTGTGCCCAGTCCACATTGCTCAGGTCCCGATCATGAAAATTTGCATAAATAAAGGGGGGACATGGGCGACGAACGGCTGTGGGCCTAGGGGCGCCCGCTATGTAAATCCGGCTCTGCGGACATCTCCTGTCAGTATGAGGTGTGAAGGATATTAGTACAAGACAAGACTTTAAAGACCCACTGGCAAGCTCTTGCATGTCAAACACATAGAATACATCAGATTACATATAACCAAATGTAAGGTAGTATCGGCGCCCCTTGTTACTCACCTTTATGTGTGAAACATGAGCAGTCAGAGCTAACACCCTTTTTTCATATTGTGCTGCATTAGTATCAGTCCTGCCTTGCCAGATCTAACACCCTTAAAGTGGCCATAGACGTTACAATGTTTTAAAGATCTTTTCGTTATCGTAAGACCAAGCTTATCCTGAAACGATCATTTAAATATACTATTTGTCCATCAAATAAAGAGACCATTTCAAGTGATATTGTCTAGTTCAGGGATCCCCAATCTTTTTTTTACCCGTGAACAACAACAGGTTGGAGAGCAACATAAGCATGCAAAATGGCCCTGGGGGAGCCAAATAAGGGCTGTGATTGGCTATTGGTAGCCCCTATGTGGTCGGGTAGCCTACAGGAAGGCTCTGTTTGGCAGTACACCTGGTTTTTATGCAATCAAAACTTGAAGCCAAAAATTCAAAATAAGAAGTTGCTTTGAAGCCACTGGGAGCAACATCCAATGAGCTGGTGATCAACATGTTGCTCACGAGCCACTGGTTGGGACCACTGGTCTGGTCGAAGCCAGGAGAACTGTGGGTAGCTGCCTGCTTGGCCCTGCAAACAATGGATAAATGGGTATCTTTCACTGTGAATGATAAAAATCTTCTAACCTGCCTGATTATTTTGACTAATGTTGGGTGAAAAATAGTTTGATTTTCGATGTTCGGTGCCCACTAACCTCACGATAATTTGATGGATCGCACTAAAATTGGTCATTAGGGAGAGAAATATGTCTAACGCCACCTATACACTTGCTCTGCCTTAACTTTGTTTAAAGCATCCTCCTCCTACAAACTATGGCATTGTGTCAGGGATAAAGGAATAAAATGACTGTTTCTTTATTCTCTGTCCAAACCCCTCCTGTTTAAGATGGGTCTTATGTCAATGGATTCCTCCACAGGCCAAATGTTAAATAAACGTTTAGCCACAGCTATGTGAATAGTCAAACAAACATAATTCGCTGTATCATTTACAACTCAACATTTGGTTGAGTTATTCCCAGTTCTTATCCTCTGTTTCCATTTCCATGTTCGTTTCAGAACTTCTAACCACAGGACTTTGGCTCAACTAGGGAATCATTTAAGAGATGCATTTTTCTTTTCATCTCAAAAATGTCCCCTAGTGAACTAACTGTACGTCTTTGGCACCATATATACATCTCATTATCGACATCCAAACAGACTAATGTCTATCAACAAAGGCAACCAGTCGGTACTTTTGTCAATAATTCAATCGTTCCCATTAAGGAACTAATAGTATTGACTCGGCTTGAGATCAGCACTGTAACATCTGTTACAAAGTGGAGGCATCTCGGTTGAGCTGAATGACTGATCTCAGATGCTTCAGGTGTGAGAATATTATATGGGAGTGGGGCGAAGTTAAATATCATGACATGTAGAAAATGCCTTATCTGCTGGGGTCACAGACAGATTCAAGTGCATTACATAAACAGTGCACATGCACATTTGGTACCGGGAAGGATCTGTACCAGCAAAATAATACCCAGCAAACCGGTGAGATATGAAGGTATCTAAGGCAACTTGAAGGTTGTTCTACATACAGTATCATTAAACTGTATCTAACACACAATTTATACTTCTCTGCAAAATAACCTAAAGGAGGAATGACCCTGTGTGAGAAAATCACAGGCTGAACGTGAAGTTCAATAAAGGTGTCCCCCTCACCTGCTCTAACCATACAATGTTGGTTTGTGTAAAGCTGGCCATAGACGCAATGATCTGATTCCACG
Organism: Xenopus petersii; assembly: GCA_038501925.1. Taxonomy (NCBI): domain Eukaryota; kingdom Metazoa; phylum Chordata; class Amphibia; order Anura; family Pipidae; genus Xenopus; species Xenopus petersii. The sequence goes on from CM076681.1 coordinate 120,188,299, forward strand.
ATTCGTACGATTTTCGGACTGTGTGTGGAGAGTCCCGACATTTTTCGTTCGGCGGAGATCGGTCGTTTGGTCGATTGGACAGGTTAGAAAATTTCTGTCGGCTGCTGATAATATCTCTGTGTGTATTGCATATCGTACGATTTTGGGAGATTGTCACCAGCTTTATCAGACATAACTATCGTAGAAATTGGATATTTTTTTTTTAAATCTTTCCCATGAATCTCAAATTACCCATGACAGATAAACATTTCATATCATTCTCCCTTATTGTTCCTGATTGCTTCTTGTGATGTGATATTCTGTACTGATCTTAAATCTATTGTAGTTGTCTTCCAAGAACCCTGTCTTATATTTGGTATTATGTGTTGCTTGAGTTTTTGCTGACCACTCTGATCTCATTTCTAGCTGCTCAGTCTCTCCTTTTACATATATAGCACTTATATTTTTTCTTCCAGCATCCCTAGACCTTCTGTGTGTCCAAACTGATGGTAGAGATGGGGCTGACGGCCTCCTGTGTGACTAAATGTTGATGTTAAAGGCAGAAGCGTTTGGTAATGCCAAAATCTTTATGTTCCCATTTGGTTTAGAAGACATGACACATGTCTTAAAACAGTAGCATCAAAAAATAGTTTAAAAAGTAGTGAATAAACAATGTAGTGTTGCCCTGCACTGATAAAACTGGGGTGTTTGCTTCAGAAAGACTATTATAGTTTATATAAATAGGGTGCTGCATAGCCATGGGGGCACAGTAGATAACAGATAAGTTCTGAAGAATCCCATTGTATACTGCAGAGGTTATCTGTTATCTGCAGTGTATCCTGTGTCTTTTCTCCTTTTTCAGCTTTGAATGGCTGCCCCCGTGGCTACACAGCAGCTTGTTTATATAAACTATAGATGTACACATCTGTTATCTACTGTGTATCCTGTGCTTGAATGGCTGCCCCCATGGCTACATAACAGCTTGTTTATATAAACTATAGTAGTACTTATCTGTTATCTACTATGTATCCTGCGCTTGAATGGCTGCCCCCATGGCTACACAGTAGCGTGTTTATATAAACTATAGTAGTAATTATCTGTTATCTACTGTGTATCGTGTGCTTGAATGGCTGCCCCCGTGGCTACACAGCAGCTTGTTTATATAAACTATAGTAGAGTTTCTGAAGCAAACACACCAGTTTTACCAGTGCAGGGCAACTGTGCATTATATTTTAATTAACTTAATGCACTTTCATTTGTTGGTGTTACTGTCCTTTCAAAGTAAGATAAAGGCCAGCACTGGCCAAGGTGGAATAAAGAGTTGTGTATCACTGACTTTCAGAATGTTATATTTACTTTAGGCAGTGAGCAGTTAATGATGTGACTCTGGGACTGAAGGCCTCCTCTGTGTCTAAATGTTTCTGTCAACAGCAAACATTTATTCTGTATTGGGTTGATGTTGGAAATCCACACACACACAGGGAGAGCATGTAGATTCCTTGCAGATAAAGCCCAAGTCAGAACTGAACTCCAGATCCTCCATGCCACCCAATATTAAATAAAGTGGAGCACTAACACCAGCTACGTCTCTCCTTACAAATATTGGCACACACTGTTTATCTGAACACCAGAAGGAACACAGTAAAAAGGTTTTATTATATGAGAAGGTTGAATGAAGCACCTATGCACGGTATGACATTTAGCTGGTGACATTTCCATATGAGTCAGATACAAGTCCAAAGATTGATGATTATTAAAATTTATCAAATCACTGTGAATTATTTCAAAGTTGGAATATTTGGAGGCAGATTTAATGTCTTCAATCCAGCAAAATATTAAATTAGTATAAAGGTATAGGACACGTTATCCTGAATGCTCATGTCCTGGGGTTTTCTGGATTACAGATCTCTACATAATTTGTTTCTTCATACCTTAAAGGGATACTGTCATGGGAAAAACATTTTTTTCAATATGAATAGTGCTGCTCCAGCAGAATTCTGCACTGAAATCCATTTCTCAAAAGAGCAAACAGATTTTTTTATATTCAATTTTGAAATCTGACATGGGGCTACACATATTGTCAATTTCCCTGCTGCCCAAGTCATGTGACTTGCGCTCTGATAAACTTCAATCACTCTTTACTGCTGTACTGCAAGTTGGAGTGATATCAACACCCTCCCTTTTCCCCCCAGCAGCCAAACAAAAGAACAATGGGAAGGTAACCAGATAACAGCTCCCTGACACAAGATAACAGCTGCCTGGTAGATCTAAGAACAGCACTCAATAGTAAAACCCATGTCCCACTGAGACACATTCAGTTACATTGAGAAGGAAAAACAGCAGCCTGCCAGAAAGCATTTCTCTCCTAAACTGCAGGCACAAGTCACATGACTGGGGTAGCTGTGAAATTGACAAAATATCTAGCCCCATGTCAGATTTTAAAATTGAATATAAAAAAATCTGTTTGCTCTTTTGAGAAATGTATTTCAGTGCAGAATTCTGCTGGAGTTAACTGATTCATTTTGGGGAAAAAAAAAATTTCCCATGACAGTATCCCTTTAAGTCTACCAGAAGACCATTTAAATATTAACTAAACCCAATAGGTTGTTTTTTTTTATCCAATAAGGATTAATCTTAGCTGGGATCAAGTACAAGCTACTGTTTTATTATTACAGAGAAAAAGGAAATAATTTTTTAAAATGTGGATTATTTGCATATGGCTTTTCTGTAATTTGGAGTATGGGACCTGTTATCCAGGGGTTTTCCAGATAACAGATCTTTGCATAATTTGGATCTTCATACCTTAAGTCTACTAGAAAATCATATAAACATTAAATAAACCCAATAGGCTGGTTTTGCTTCCAATAAGGATACATTATATCTTAGTTGGGATCAAGTACAAGCTACTGTTTTATTATTACACAGAAAAAGGAAAAATTTGGATAAAATCCAGTGTATACCAACAAATATGGACTGATACGTTCAGCATAATTTCCTTAATTCTCCAAACTAATGTGGCTCCAGACCCATGGGCGGCGCTATTTGGCAGACGCTTGCAGCTCTCCAGGAATCGCAATAAATTAGCTACACAAATCTGCTCCACCACAAGATGTGTTTTAGCTTCAATGTGGAAGGGCTCTGGCCCTCACCGATCAGCGCTGGAAAGGAAAATATGGTGGATTGCGGCCAACGAAAAAATTACATACCTGCTGAAAGATAAACTGGACAAATATGATCTAATTTGGACTCCCTGGATTACTAAAGATGACCCTATTTAGTCTGTTTATATCCCACTGAATGTGATATAACTCTATTCTTTGCTCATATAGGAAACTTGACTTGATGACACGGTGACAACAGAAAATGTATGCAAAATGTATGTTTTTCTTATTTTTATTTTCCTTTTCCTTATTTTTTATTTTCTGTATTGTTTTATTGTATGTTGTGATACAAATTTGCAAATTACAACTTTTCAATTGCATATTGTATAAGATGTTAAATCTGAATAAACACAAAGTTGAGAAAAAAAAAATCCAGTGTATACGAGACAGCCTTTCTATAATTTGTAACTTTCTGGATAATGGGTTTCTGGATAACAATAATGAAATGACGGTTTTTATGAGGAGTTGATCTGAATCAGGTCTGGTTTATCTTCTCTAAAATATAAATTAAATGACGGATTTATCAACGAGGAGTTGATCAGGTCTGGTTTATCTGTATGTTTATCTTCTCTGTATGTTTATCTTCTCTAAAATATGAAATGAAATGATGGTTTTATCAAGAGTTGATTTTAATCAGGTCTGGTTCCAAAGATACATTCAGACGACACCAAAATGAAGTTCAATTGCTAGCCCTTTAAACGTCTATTTCTAGAAAAAAATACAGAGTAATCAGCTTTTTTAAACATGTCCCTTTGTCTCTACTTGTGATAACAACAAGCTGTCAAAATCTATTCAACTGTGGCAGAAAAGCGAGCACTCCCTTCCTTGGGTGTTTCTCCTCCACTCTGCGGATTCCTTTGTACGGACTAGAAAAAGTTGTTGAATGGACACTTTCCCCATCAAACAGATTTGCACTATCTCTATACATGTTTCCTGATGTTCCTACTCCTAATGACCTTCAGACCTTTGTGCTCTTTCCTGTTGGATTCTTTTGTAGAATGAGTTCTAAGTTTATTCAGTAATTCAAGGTTTGCCGACTTCAGAATCTTCAGCCACATCTTTAGTCATGTCTTTAATATGCATTGCCTCTTAGCAGGGCCGGCCTTAGGCCTATTGGACCAATTGGGCCCAATAGGGCCCCGCACCTCTGGGGGCCCCGCACCACAGGGCAGCACAGATAATATTTCCCTCAGCACATGATGCTGCCTGGCCTGCCCCCAACTTTGAGAGTCCAGCCTATCCCCAAATCCATAGGTCCAGCCCACCCCCAACTCTAATAAGCCAGCCTATCCCCCAACTCCATAGGTCTAGCCTGCCCCAACTCTCATAGGCCCAGCTTTCCTCCAACCTTGATAGGCCCTGCCTGCCCCCAATCCAACCAAGCCTGCTCCCAAGCTGAATCGGCCCAGCCTGCCCCAAACTAATTGGCCCAGTTCACTCTCCTATTTCCTCCCTCTCTCTCTTACCCTGTGTGCCCCTATTATGTGCCCCTATTTCATCCCTCTCACTCTCTTACCTTGTCTGCCCCTTTCCTTTCTATTTTGTGCCTGTATGCCCTTATTTTCCTAAATACTTGGTGTGTCAGTAGCCAGCAACACTTTGTCTAGGGGCCCCGCCAACATGGTCCCAATTGGGCCCCACATTTGATAAGATCAGCCCTGCCTCTTAGGCCAGACCCAGACATCTATAGCAGTGATCCCCAACCAGTAGCTCTTGAGCAACATGTTGCTCCCCAATCCCTTGGATGTTGCTCCCACTGGTTATTTTTGAATTCCAGGCTTGGAGGCAAGTTTTGGTTACATATAAGCCAGTTGTACTGACAAACAGAACCTCAATATAGGCTGACAATCCACATAGGGGCTACTAAATGGCCAATCACAGCCCTTATTTGGTACCCCAAGAACATTTTTCATGCTAGTGTTGCTCCCCAACTCCTTTTACTTCTGGGTGTTGCTCACGGGTTCTAAAGGTTGGGGATCCCTGTGTTGTATGAACACACACACACAAAGGCTGATGTTATTGAAAACGAATATCACTTAGTTCATTGTTTGTATTTCGTTACAGATTTTAATCATCTCATGCAAGACATTTTATTATTATTTTTTCCACATTAGCCTTTGAAATTCGCCTTCTGCGTTCCATTGGAAAAAAAAACAGCAAATGACTAGAAAGGTCAGAGAGATGGGTTGCCAAGACAACTGTTTTCATTGCTTAAATAATAATGGAAAGGCACTTCATTAGAGAACTTTATTAATCTCGTAAAAATGTTTGGGTACTTTCAATAATTGTAGGATAATGGGCAGTGCCATCTCTGGCCTTGATCTCCATTATTCTCTTTCCGCAATAGAGTAGAGCTTCAGTCTGAGCACAACTTATCTTAGACTAGAAGACAAGTACCAGAGACTTCACTATACAGCCAGTAAGTAACAAATTCTCTTTGTGTAATTGTCAGTTCACACAAGGTTTGTTTGTTTTTTTTCTATCAACTAGAACATATATATACTGTATATATGTATAAATACACACAAAGAAAAGGGTTCCTCTGTCCTCACACATTAGCAAGAATATTAAGACATTTTATGCATTAAGCTACTAAAATTACCCTCCCCTTTAAACAAAACATGAATTGTTTGCCCATATATTGCAATATATTCAAGATGCCAACTATGTCATAGTATCTGCCAGGTCCTACACTCACACTTGATCGGCCCAATCCTACACTCACACTAATCACTAGTCTGGCCAGTCCTACACTCACACTCATACCTGGTCTAATCAGTCCTACACTCACACTAATGCTTTGTCTGACTAGTACTACACTAACACTCATCCCTGTTCTGGCCAGTCCTACACTCACACTCACCCCTGATCTGCCCAGTCCTACACTCACATTAATCCCTAGTCTGGCCAGTCCTACACTCACACTCATACCTGGTCTAATCAGTCTTGCACTCACACTAATGCTTTGTCTGACTAGTCCTACACTCACACCCCTGATCTGCCCAGTCCCATACTCACCCCTCATCTGTAAAGTCCTACACTCATGCTCATCCCTGGTCTGACTAGTCCTACACTCACACTCATCCCTGGTCTGGCCAGTCCTACACTCACACTCACCCCTGATCTGCCCAGTCCTACACTCACACTCATCCCTGGACTGGCCAGTCCTACACTCACGCTCATCCCTGGTCTGGCCAGTCCTACACTCACACACACCCCTGATCTGCACAGTCCTATACTCACCCCTCATCTGTTAAGTCCTACGCTCATGCTCATCCCTGGTCTGGCCAGTCCTACACTCACACTCACCCCTGGTCTGGCCAGTCCTACACTCACACTCATACCTGGTCTAATCAGTCTTGCACTCACACTAATGCTTTGTCTGACTAGTCCTACACTCACACCCCTGATCTGCACAGTCCCATACTCACCCCTCATCTGTTAAGTCCTATACTCATGCTCATCCCTGGTTAGACAGTCCTTACAATCACCCCTGATCTGCCCAGTCCTACACTTACCTGTGATTTGCCCAGTCCTACACTAACTTTCACCAGATCATAATGTATATAATGTATGATCAGCCTAGGAAACAAGCAGGCCCGATTTCTATTCAGCTTGGTCACTTACAGCAAGAAGATGAACACAATAATTATCAGCCGGTAAGTCTGACATCTGTAACCTTCAAATGTTAATGATTTCCAGCAGGATCCTTTAGGGTCAAAGTACCTCATTAGTTTTTTTATAGGCGATTTAATGCAAAGTGAACTGGAACTTGTGATGTTAAAATCTAAGACCTGGTTGAAAAAGTATTTGAAAAAAGACTAAGAGAGAGCACACAAGACAACACAAAAAGGTCTTCAACTCCTCTCAGTCAGAATGTTTTTTTATGAAAACAGCAGGTCATGTAAAACTGATCATGTAAAACTTGATCTTGAAGTTTCTATAAAGAAGTAAAATTTCGACCAGGGAACGGAAATGAAAACTGACTTTTTTTTATTGGTTTCACGTTATGGCGTTCCTCACCAGCCAATCACTGACTTTTAAGAAAAGAAATTGCCATTTGAGTTTTTACTTAGTTGTAGATTTTTTCCTTTCCTAGATTTGTTCATAAATCTTCCCCTTTTGATGTGAGGAGAGAGAAGCCACAAGTTGCCTCCCAAGCTGCTAATGTGATGGGCAGCCTTGTAACAAACCCCAGAGGAACACAAGCGGGTGCACCAATATGGGAGTGAAAGAGACTATGCTTGGACTAAAGAGGAAGATATGGATTTCGATGTCTTTGGATAGAGTGTTTTTTCCATGCTATGAGGAAGGAACTACTATTTCACAGAGCAATGCAACCTTGTTACTTGAGGCTGAAATGTATTGACTGAACTTTTGTGTTACTGCCCAAATGTGGACTTACCAAGGAAGGAATGTAATCATTATATTATAGTTACATTGTTTGTGCTCCATACATTAGTATGTTATTCTCACTGGTGGGGGCAGAGGTTTGAGTGGTCCTTTACTATTTCTTTAAAATAAGGAATGAGGTATGTGCACCTCTTGAACCGTATAAGATGGAATTGTGTTACAGGTTTGCCTTTGCCTGGGCACCTGCCTTAAAGGATATGTCAACCTTTAAAATAAGTAAATGTAAAATAAATAAGGGAGCTATTCTAAAATATTTTGCAATTCATATTCGTTTTTTTTCCCCAAGATATTAAGGGATACATGTACTGTAAATATGAATGAATTTTGTTACAACAGCGCCACCTGCTGGTCAGTTTCCCACCAGCCTGACCACCAAGTAGTGAAGGAAGTAGTCAGGAGAAAGAAAGAGGCTGCTCTGATGTTCTTCTGCTTAGGAAAAAAATTAGAAACCTTTCTCACATCTTTCCTAAGCAGAATAACATCAGAGCAGCCTCTTTCTTTCTCCTGACAACTTCCTTGACTACTTGGTGGTCAGACTGGTGGGAAACTGACCAGCAGGTGGTGCTGTTGTATCAACATTCATTCATATTAACAGTACATGTATCCCGTAATATCTTGCGGAAAAAAGAAAAAAAATAATGAATGTAAATTGCAAAATCTTTTAGAATAGCCCCTCATCAATTTTGTGCCTTCCCTCCACAGCACAAACATTCAAAGGCAATAAACATGTAGCAGGGGCAGCTTTTGACTCTGCTATTTGAAAGTTGGTGAGAATTCACTAATATTCTATATCATTTGTGTTTGACATTGTATTTCTGATACTGAAACCCCATATTCAGGCTGTGTGCAATGGCTGTATATATATATAATTGCCTTACCGACTGTATGTGAGATGCAGGGGCAGCACTAGAACAGCTGCATGAAATCGATTTCCACCATCAGCATTTTAATATCCACAATGGAACAGAACAGCTGCAACTTCATTTTACTGCCTTCTGTTATTGCCTGTAATCTGCTGCCCTCTGCTGTCTGATACAGTAACTGCAATATATTGCCCTGACTGTCTAATGCCCAGTGAAACATCTCTGCTTGTAAATATTTATATTTTACTGAAACAAATCTAATAATATATATAAATTAGTCCCCATCCAGGCTTATTAAAAACAATTGTTTTCTATCCATGATGCCCTCACATCGCGGTTGCTGCAAATTTAACCCCCTGCCCCATACCCGATGTTCATTCCCAGTGTCCAGTCATTGCTGATATAAGTGCAAGGCTATAGTAAAATGAGCGGCACCGTTACTCTCACTAGGGGGCAAATTTACTAAAGCGGCTAACGCTGGCGCAAATTCGCCTGCCTGATGTCATTTCGTTACTTCGCCGATTTACTAACGGGTGCTGGCGTAAATTCGCTAGCGAAGTGGACCTACTCTATCGCTACTTCGCACCCTTATGCCAGGCGAAGGTGCGCTATGTCGAAGGGACGTAACTACGCTATTTCACTAACCTGCGCATTTTACTGAATGTTACCTCTTTTACTTTTTTAAGGGTGATAGGCTGAAAAAGATCAAAAAAAAAATTTGGGGGTACCCTCCTTCCCCCCTACATTTCCTAACATATGGCAACGCAACGATACAGTGGGCTCGTGTGTAGGGCAATACAACACCTTTATTTTATTTTTTAAAGGTTTCCTGGGCTTGTGTAGTGTAATGTAGCTGCTGCATCATATACGTCCATTATATTTAAACTTTGCGCCGTATGCAAATTAGGCATCGCTAGTGCAACTTTGCTTTGTCTGACGAAGTAACGCTAGTGCAACTTCGCTACCGCTCACCTCCCTGAGCGCAACTTTGCATTTTAGTGAATTTGCGTAGCGCTGGCGAAACTATGCCTGAAGAAGTGTGGCGAATTGCTGTCGCTGGTGCAACTTCGGATCTTAGTGAATTTGCCCCTAGGAGCTTTACCCCAATATTTGCTCTGGATGAGCCTATAATCCTCAGGGGGTGACCCCTTGCAACGGTGCAGAGGCAGGTTGTTGTGCAACTGTAACTGTATGTAATGCACAATTATTGGGCGCCAGTGGTTTTTGCAACATATTTATTAAAGAACAAGATAATGCACATAAGAGTTCAATAAGAGATAAGCAGGAACATAGAACAGCAGTGGATAGGCAGATACTCACAGCACCAATGGTCAGTATGATTCATCGCAGGGTAAAAGAGAGCATACATAGCATAAACAGGAGCACTCACAATTTTCAGCCTCTTTGCAATTAGTATCCTAATCCCATGACTGAATACTCCTCGTGGAGTCTGTGCTGCTTGACTAAATAGCCCTGACTATCTATCACTCTAAAAGTGACCTAGGAAAGTAAGTAGCCTATCACTTACTAGACTTGACCTTGTCTAGCTTCCAAGTGCAAACCCTTCCTGTCTGCTTAGGTAAAGGGACTGGTAAATTGGACCCTGATCAAATTTGCGCTCACCTTTTATATTATAGAATTCTGCCATCTAGTGGCTAAATAGAGGGAACGCTAGGGGTCATGCTTTGATCCAGGAAGAGGAGTCGATCTCCTGTAAAATTAAGGGGCCCTTAAACGGCCAAACTTTAGGGGAATGCAATATAAATGGGGAACACACGTATCAGTCCCCTAGATAAGATATTAAAAGCTATAAAATTAGAAATTCCATTAGATAGACAGTAGTGTTACACTTTGGCCTGTGCCCATCCAGCAGGTCTGTACCTGTAACATCACATGCAGGTTCTCTCTATGACCCAATCTCAAGACTTTTTTATGTTGTCAGGGATGGGCAGCCCAGCCATGCTACGTTTGTTGTTGTATTAAAGGACTTGTTCACCTTCCAACACTTGTTTCAGTTCAGTTGGTTTCAGACAGTTCCCCATTGACTTTCTATTTGTGACCATTTTTCTAATATTGAAGTGGAAAGTTTCATGTTTCCCCTTCTTATGTGTGGGGGGTCAGCGACCCTGTAACTGATCCATGAGTTGATCCACGTGTTTGTCCCTGCTAAGCAGAATCCGAGTTTCATTAAAGGCAGATGTTAGAATTGATATAATAGTTGCACTTATATTGCCCACAGATACTACTGAGAAATGGACCAACTAATGGAGCAAACTGGAATAGAATCTGCCCCTGGATCACTGAGCTGCCCCAGACTCACAAACCACTGGCACCAATATTCAAAGACTCTGACTGTCTTTTGAAGGTGGTGAGGTTTATAGCATAACACACACACGCATATATATAATGTTCCCCATATTATAAATCTAAGGATATTATTTCACCAGGACACCATATTCTCTAAGAACTCTAAGGTGACTTCTAATATCTTCATCATTTTAAACACGGGGAAAATGTTTTATATTATGTGAGTCATGTGACACAAATTACACCACTGAGCAACGATTATAACTAATGACATCACTGAGCAACAATAACTAATGACATCACTGAGCAACGATTATAACTAATGACATCACTGAGCAACAACTAATGACATCACTAAGTAACGATAATAACTAATGACATCACTGAGCAACGATTATAACTAATGACATCACTAAGTATCGATAATAACTAATGACATCACTGAGCAACCATTATAACTAATGAATTCAATGAGCAATTATTATAATTAATGACATCACTGAGCAACATCTATAATATCCCGGATATTCTTGGCATCCCGTATGGACATTGTTGTACTTCTCTTTACACTAGGGACCGAATCTGATCATTTCCATTGATTGATTAAGAAAAATGAGTTAAAAGATGAGTTTGCCTAATGGAAACCACTGTGCTGTATAATACAATAGCAATGACATTTCTCCCTCTCTATCACTAATTAGCTTTTAGCTGCATTATTGCACCCGGCTGGGGCAAAACACTGAGCATATTCGCATGCGGAATAAAGAAGCTGCCTTATTACAAGAAGTGTATCTGTTCTTTGCAACCTTTGCCTGCACTTATTCTGTCCTCATCTATAAATATTCCATCCATTTGAAAATCTGTTAAAGGATAAGTAAACCTTTAAAATAAGTGCAATTTACATTCATTATTTATTTTCTTTTTTTCACAAGATATTAAGGGATACAAGTAGTCAGGGATACAAGTAGTCAAGGAAGTTGTCAGGAGAAAGAAAGAGGCTGCTTTGATGTTATTCTGCTTAGGAAAAAAATAGAGAATTCTCTCAAATCTTTCCTAAGCAGAAGAACATCAGAGCAGCCTCTTTCTTTCTCCTGACAACTTCCTTGACTACTTGGTGGTCAGACTGGAAGGAAACTGACCAGTAGGTGGCGCTGTTGTAACAAAATGTATTCATATTAACAGTAGATATTTTGCTTAATATCTTGGGAAAAAAAGAAAAGAAATAATAAATGTATATTGCAAAAGTTCTTAGAATAGCCTCATCAATTTTACATTCAGTTATTTTAATGGTTTACTTATCCTTTAAGAGAGTTGAGCAATTGGATGGTGCACGGGCAGACAGACATAAAGGACAGGCCTGTGCCCACTGACGCTACACTCTAAACCTCTTGACACTTCTACCCACAGATTACGTAAATGACCCCTTAACACAATCCACTAACAGAACCAATCACTTAGTACTTGGGTTTCTTGGGCCAATATCCTGAAAATCTGGTCCCATAGAGGATTGTCTGTTAGTCTGGCCATAGACCTGCAGATTGTATTCCTTGTGCAACCAATGCTCTTCATTTCAGTCTAATGATCTACCACTAATCAGTCAGATTAAAAAAGTAGTAAAAACACCAAATCAGACGATGTTCTGGCCATGAATTCACAGACAATGGTAGAAAAATAATGTCTGACACATAGAAGTGACAGTCACCCATTGGTATGGTCAGACAGGCAATACATGCAGAGATATTATCAGTAGCACACAGAAATCTTCTAACCTGTCCCATCGACTAAATGGTACCAGAAATGTTGGGGCGATCCACACACGGTCCTAAAAATCTGGGCTGGGCAGATTTTCTGCCTGGCTGGGCCAGGCAGAAAAATTCGGCTGAATCCTGCTGAAAAAGGCCGAATCCTGGCCTAATCCCGAACCGAATCCTGGATTCGGTGCATCCCTAGTATCTTCATAGTTACATAGTTACATAGTTAAATTGGGTTGAAAAAAGACAAAGTCCATCAAGTTCAACCCCTCCAAATGAAAACCCAGCATCCATACATACACCCCTCTCTACTTTTAATTAAATTCTATATACCCATACCTATACTAACTATAGAGCTTAGTATCACAATAGCCTTTGATATCATGTCTGTCCAATAAATCATCCAAGCCATTCTTATAGTCATTAACTGAATCAGCATCACAACATCACCCGGCAGTGCATTCCACAACCTCACTGTCCTGACTGTGAAGAACCCTCTACGTTGCTTCAAATGAAAGTTCTTTTCTTCTAGTCTAAAGGGGTGGCCTCTGGTACGGTGATCCTCTTTATGGGTAAAAAGGTCCCCTGCCATTTGTCTATAATGTCCTCTAATGTACTTGTAAAGTGTAATCATGTCCCCTCGCAAGCGCCTTTTTTCCAGAGAAAACAACCCCAACCTTGACAGTCTACCCTCATAATTTAAGTCTTCCATCCCTCTAACCAATTTAGTTGCACTTAGTCTCTGCACTCCCTCCAGCTCATTTATATCCCTCTTAAGGACTGGAGTCCAAAACTGCACTGAATACTCCAGATGAGGCCTCACCAGGGACCTATAAAGAGGCATAATTATGTTTTCATCCCTTGAGTTAATGCCCTTTTTTATGCAAGACAGAACTTTATTTGCTTTAGTGGCCACAGAATGACACTGCCCAGAATTAGACAACGTGTTATCTACAAAGACCCCTAGATCTTTCTCATTTAAGGAAACTCCCAACACACTGCCATTTAGTGTATAACTTGCATTTATATTATTTTTGCCAAAGTGCATAACCTTGCATTTATCAACATTGAACCTCATTTTCCAGTTTTCTGCCCAGTTTTCCAGTTTAGACAAATCACTCTGCAAAGTGGCAGCATCCTGCATGGAACCTATAGTTCTGCACAATTTAGTATCATCTGCAAAAATAGAAACAGTACTTTCAATGCCCAAGTCTTGGTGCAGGAAGGAAGGGTTTGGGTTCCTAGAGCACTGGGCTGATTTTTCGTTGGGGTACAACCTATACAGTCGTGACGGTTTGCACCTCAATGGAAGGGGGTCCGCGGTGCTAGGGGAAAGAATGGCTAAGAGGTTGGAGGAGAGTTTAAACTAGGCAAGAGGGGGGTGGGTGAGATAAAGAATTATGGGGAAGCTAGGGAAGACGGGGCAGTGGGGTTAGTAAGGGGTCATGGTTACACCCTTTTTAGGAGGGACAGAGGGATTAAAAAGGGTGGAGGGGTGTGTTTTGTATGTAAAGCCTGAATTAAAACCATGCGCTAAAGAAATAACAATAGCTGGCACTGGTGAGGGTATAGAATCACTCTGGGTAGAGATTTTGACTGGGCAAAAGGTAACAAAAAGAATTATCATTGGTGTATGTTATAAACCACCTCGTATAAGTATCGAGTATGAAGCTCAGCTACTCCTGCAGATACAAGCGGCTTCACAGCTGGGTCAAGTTGTTGCTATGGGTGACTTCAATTATCCAGACATTGACTGGGGTAATGGGGTTGCTAAGACAGAAAAAGCTAGTAGGTTTGTAAATATGCTGAATGACAACTTTTTATTCCAGCTCGTTCAAGAACCTACTAGGAATAACTCTCTTTTGGACCTTGTAATAACTAACAATACTGAACTCATCTCTAACATTTGTGTGGGTGAGCATTTAGGGAATAGTGATCATAACATGGTCTCCTTTGAGATTCTGTTGCAGAAGCAATTCTATAAGGGAGTAACTAAAACACTAAATTTCAGACGTGCAAACTTTGACAGTATAAGGGCATCTCTGCAACATATTAAGTGGGAAATGCTTTTCTCAGGGTTAAACACAGAACAAAAATGGGAAGTCTTTAAAATGCTGCTTAATAAATATACTTGTCAGTGTATTCCACTTGTAAGCAAGGAACGTCGTTGCAAAGCAAAACCTTTTTGGTTCAATAGAAGCGTTGGTGTTGAGGTGGGTAAGAAAAGACGTGCTTTTAAAACTTTCAAGTTAGCTGGTACAGTCGAATCATTTATAAGGTACAAGGAGGCCAATAAATCATGCAAAGAAGCTATAAGGCAAGCTAAAATTGCTATAGAAAAGGATATTGCAGCAAGCAGTAAAAAAAATCCAAAATTATTTTTTAAATATGTTAATAGTAAAAAAATGAAGCAGGAAGGGGTGGGTCCCTTACTATCAGAGGGGGGTCAGCTGGTTGATGAAAACAAATTAAAAGCGCAGATTCTGAATTCATATTTTTCATCTGTCTACACAAATGAGGAATCAGTAAGTGAAGGTTTCCTTCTTAACAGTCCCAATTCTAGTAATACAACTAATGATGCATGGTTCACACATGATGAAATTCAAAAGAGACTAGAACATGTTAAGATTAACAAAGGTCCAGGGCCAGATGGTATTCATCCCAGGGTAATTAGCGAGCTTAGCTCTGTGATTGCCAAACCTCTTTACTTAATTTTTCAGGATTCATTGAGATCTGGCATAGTGCCGAGAGACTGGCGAATTGCTAATGTGGTGCCTCTATTCAAAAAAGGATCCCGTTCTCAGCCTCAAAACTATAGGCCAGTTAGTCTGACGTCAGTGGTAGGAAAGCTTTTCGAAGGGTTAATAAAGGATAAGATACTGGACTTCATAGCAAATCATAATACTATGAGTTTGTGCCAGCATGGTTTTATGCGTAATAGATCTTGCCAGACTAACTTAATTTCTTTTTATGAGAATGTAAGTAGACACCTCGATTCTGGGATGGCAGTGGATGTGATTTACTTAGATTTTGCTAAAGCATTTGATACAGTGCCACACAAAAGGTTACTGGTTAAATTAAGGAATGTTGGCCTGGAACATAGTATTTGTACCTGGATAGAGAACTGGCTAAAAGATAGACTACAAAGAGTGGTGGTAAATGGAACATTTTCTAATTGGACCAGTGTTGTTAGTGGAGTACCGCAGGGCTCTGTACTAGGTCCCTTGCTTTTCAACTTGTTTATTTCGGATACTCTTATTTTGCTTCAGCAATCTTCTGAGCTTTCCGCGCATATGCAGTAGGCACAAATACCAGAATGCGCATGCGCAAAAAAAGCTCAGTGCTGGCGCTCACTTACGCGAGAAACCAGAAGATACAGAAGATGGCACCAGAGAGCTCCCCTGCGTTACTCTGCATAATTATGCCAAGATACAGGACAGGGATACTTTTTCCACTGAGTTACTAAGGAGGGAAGCATTGGGGGGTGGCAATGGACGGAAGGGGAT
The DNA here is from genome assembly GCA_038501925.1 of Xenopus petersii. Lineage (NCBI taxonomy): Eukaryota > Metazoa > Chordata > Amphibia > Anura > Pipidae > Xenopus > Xenopus petersii. The sequence goes on from CM076681.1 coordinate 120,204,279, forward strand.
GTGGATTTTTGATTAAAAAATCAAAGTTGTATTTTTAAGTTTTTTTGCCTGGTGCTCTCCCATTGGGAATTGAAACTTACAAGTAACTAGGGTCACTTACCCTAGCAACCAGGAAATATTATTGCTGACATTATTAAAGGGGCTGCTGGCCTTTAAGTTAACTTTTAGTATGTTATAGAATGGCCAGTTCTAAGCAACCATCATTATTTATTTTTGGTAGTTCTTTAATGATTTGCCTTCTTATTCAGACTCTTCTCAGCTTTCAAATAGGGGGTCACTGACCCCATTTAAAAACAAACAAATGCTCTGTAAGGCTACACAATTATTGTTATAGCTCTATTCCTCATCTTTATATTCAGGCCTCTCCTATTCATATTCCAGTCCCTTATTCAGATCAATGCATGGTTGCTAGGGGGATTTGGACCCTAGTAACCAGATTGCTGAAATTGCCAACTGGATAGCTGCTGAATAAAAAGCTAAATAACTCAAAAACCACAAATAATAAGAAATGAAAACCAATTGCAAATCAGGACAACCCATTTAATTACATTTACAATTATTACATCTGCTTTAAAAAGTTAATTTGAAGGTGAATTTCCCCTTTTCATAACTGACTTCCCAATGTGTTTTCTAACATACAGCTTCAAGTACAGTAATAGCTTTGCTTCAGCACATGGAAGTTTATTCTTATCTGAGGAAATTGCACAGTTTAGGAATAACCAGTAGGTGGCAGTGTAACACAACGCTGTTCCCAGACAATATTGAATTGCAACCAGTGGATGGTTTTTGTGCTCCTGTGACGCTGTTTGTTGAGCAGCAGCCACTGAGACAAAATCAGATGAGATAGTGCCCTTTAAAGGATAAGTAAACTTTTAAAATTAGTGAATGTAAAATTGATGAGGGGGCTATTCTAAAAAAAATTGCAATTTATATTCATTATTTATTTTATTTCTTCCCCAAGATATTAAGCGATACATGTACTGTTGATATAAAATAATTTTGTTACAACAGCGCCACCTGCATTTCCCACCAGTCTGACCACCAAGTAGTCAAGGAAGTTGTCAGGAGAAAGATAGAGGCTGCTCTGATGATCTTCAGCTAAGGAAAGATGTGAGAAAGGTTTCTAATTCTATTCCTAAGCAGAAGAACATCAGAGCAGCCTCTTTCTCTCTCCTGACAACTTCCTTGTCTACTTGGTGGTCAGACTGGTGGGAAACTGACCAAAAGGTGGCGCTGTTGTATGTTGATTTTGATAAAATTTTGTGGATGAGACTCCACTACATTCCACTTTCAGTATACAATCTGTCGATCCCACACCATCCTACAAAATCTTCCAATGCTGTTTGGCCCGTAAAGGAATTTAAATCCTCAGCAGAAAAAAAGTTAAATTGCTCAACTGTTCTGACTCTTACGTTGCCATTTTTTCTAGTTTTCAAGATAATAGCACCATCAGCTGTTCATTTTCTCTGGCCAGCTGGACAGGTTAGTTGATCTTCTGATGTTGCTCTGCTTAGAAAACAGCTGAAAAGATCCACCTGCCATTGGAGACCTGTACAGGTGTGATGGGCAGGTCTGTGCCAAACCCAGACCTACTGATCCATAACCTGACCTGCACCCACCACCCTGCTATGCCCCCTACCAAGACCCGCAACCCAGCCCTATCTGCAATAGCTTAACTTACCTTCCGACCCGGGGAATGTGAAACTCGAAATGACATCACTCTGAAGGTGGATCAGCCAGGTAAGAGGGAGCACACCTACGCTTTAGCTGGGTACCCAAGCAATCTCCTTACAGTCAGGGGCTTTCTGCCTGAAACCTGAACAGTTTGTAGGTACCCCCAATATCCCTGACCCAATATAGGTCTCTACCTGCCGTTTCTCTACTCTTTCCTGAGCAGAACAACATCAGAACATTGTTCATAACTGAACAGAACCTGCTGACATTTTATCATGGCTGAATCCTGGCAGTGCCAATGAGATACTAATATCATCAATAAAACAGACCCCCCACATGGCCACATAGGGATATAGTCAGGGCACCCCTGCATTTTGGTATAATATAGGCAAAAAAACAATGTAAGAAATTGTGGCTGCTGTGAATAAAAATGCCTTTTGTGGAAGAGGCACCAGAAAGGGAGAGAAAAGTAAGAATATTTGCAAACATTTCCACTACAGAGCCCTGTAATAGGCACAGTAACACACAGGAGCACAGGGTGACCACTAAGGGGCAGTAGCGCATAACCAAAGAACCTGTGCTAATTTCATGCAAATGTAAAGGAGGGGCAAGAACTGTTTAACCCACGCTTGCCCAGTCACTAGGAATTATGAGCAGATTTTGAAAATAATGTCTACAAGTAATAACTCCTTACAGCTGATCTGTATATATATATATATATATATATATATATATAGTTACATGCCGGTGCACTCAAACATCCTCATGTTGTCACTGCCTTGGTGCTGGTTAAACAAATAATGTAGAAATTCACAAAAGAACCGCACTCTCAGGACTTGATCCAAAATAGAAAATAACAAAAGTTTATTTCAACGTTTCGGCTCGAAACTTAAGCTGTCATCAGGCTTAATGACGGCTTAAGTTTCGAGCCGAAACGTTGAAATAAACTTTTGTTATTTTCTATTTTGGATCAAGTCCTGAGATTGCGGTTCTTTTGTGAATTTCTATATATATATATATATATATCTATATATATATATATATATATATATATATATATATATATATATATATATATATATAGATAGATAGATAGATAGATAGATAGATAGATAGATAGATAGATAGATAGATATATTATAATTGCTCAGGATTGAGGTCCAGGAAGTGTTTTTGGCAAACGCTGTATTACTTATCCATTTGCCTTCCCAGTAATTCAATATTCTTATGTTTAAGGCTGTGCCAGATGCTGATTTTCCTCCCTTGCTGGAGAAGCCTCAGGCTGTGTAAGAAGCACTCATCCTAATGATGTGAGCTCATGTCTTGCCTTCACTAAATGTCTCGTTGCTGCTGCTGCTCCGAATACCACGTCCCATCCACTTGTGTATACAGGTTGGCTGACAATGGAAATTAGGGTGGCCTGGGACCACTGGGAGGCCAGTATGACCTGGATGCTGGCTGTCATATACTTGTGCTTACTAGCGATTAGCTAATTTTCTCTCCAGGCATGGATTCACGGCAAAATTCTACACTTCGCCATCTGCAAAATCTTTTGCAAAACTGCGGCAAAAATCTGCAGTGAAAAATCTCACCACAAAAAAAGAGTTGCCAAGACAAAATTGTTGCAGAGACAAAAAAGTCACCATAAGCATAAACCTCCCATTGACTTTAATGCATTTGGTGTGAGAAAAAATGGTTTCGTACAAAAAAAAAAAAAAAAGAAAAGAAAGGGTAATAGCTGATGCCGTAGGGGTTACTATTCCTGCCAGACAAAGCCTGAATCTTGCATCCCATTCATTGGGATCTTGGGACCTGGACTTTTCAGGATAATGGATCTTTCTGTAATTTGGATCTTCATACATTGTATGTAGTTGAGATCAAGTACAAGCTACTGTTTAATTATTACACAGAAAAAGGAAATCATTTTCTAAAAATCTGGATTATTTGATTATAATGGAGTCTATGGGAGACAACCTTTCCATAATTCAGATCTTTCTTTATAACGGGTTTCCTGATAACGGATCGCATACCTGTGCTTAATCCCAACTAAGATATAATAAGTAGGGATGCACCGAATACACTTTTTTGGATTCGGCCGAACCCCCGAATCCTTCACGAAAGATTCAGCTGAATACCGAACTGAATCCGAACACGGTTCGCAAATGCAAATTAGGGGTGGGAAGGGGAAAACATTTTTTACTTCCTTGTTTTCTGACAAAAAGTCATGCAATTTCCCTCCCCGCCCCTAATTTGCATATGCAAATTAGGATTGGGATGGGTCGGGCAGAAGGATTCGGCCGAATCCGAAGATTACAGGAAATTTAGTCGCCCGGCAACAAATCTCCTCTTCTTCAGGCGACTAATCTCCCCGAACTGCCTTCCCGCCAGCTAGAATCTAAATTGCCGGTGGGATGGCACTCGCAGCGCTTCGATTTCATAAGTTGCCATCCAGCCCACTTTTCTTTTAGCACAGTGAGATAATCAAGGGGGATGTAAAAGAAATAACTTCCCATCTTTGCAGGAAGCACCATAGACACACCCTGTGGGAGGGACTTCCTATTGACCCAGGGGTATTATGGGTATTTCTTAGTTAACTCATCTATAAAAGGGGAAGGAACCTATACAGCTTCCTCTCTGACCTCCACCTTAGCATGGGGCAGATGCGCTTTAAGCCTGAGGAAATAGGAGGCCTCAGTACTGGAAAAGAAGTTTGGAAACCATCACTTTAAAGAGGCCAGGGAGAAGAGACCCTGCCAGTGAGGCTTCACAAGTGACAGCTTCTCTTACACAACACTCTAATGGGGTCCATTACAACCACGGCACAGTTGCCGTTTTACACTTATTTAATTATTTTGTTCAGCCAGGGCCAGATTTGAGCGGCGGGCGCCCCTAAGCCTCTCTAGTGCGCTCTAGTGAGCACGGGTACACCGGAGCACTGGGGAGCTGAGCGTCCCTGGTGCTCCCTATAGAGCGGCTGGGCGGCATGCCGCCCCTAGGACATTGCCGCCCTAAGCCCAGGCCTTTGTGGCCTCACCACAAATCTGGGCCTGTGTTCCGCAGCTCTCCAGTTTGGACATCCAGAAGCTATCTGGTTGCTAGGGCTTAATGTACCTTGGAAACCAGGCTTTAGTCCAAATGACAGACTGCAAACTGAATGTCACGTTTGGTATCCCAAAACCAAGAGCAGACTCCAAGGTTCCTGTCAGGGCTCACGCTTCTGCTGATAACAGCTGCCTTTCGCTTCGGGAGGAGCCCTCTGCCAGCTTTAAGTGAGAGAACAAGGGCAAGAGTTCTGGTCAGACAAGGGAACTGTAATGTGTCACAGGAAGGGTGGGGAAAGAGTAAGCATAGTCGTTGGACTGCTCAGGGTCAATACAGCACAGGAACCAGAAACATAGTGGAGGACACAGGCCATGGTCAAACCAATCAGTAGCGCAGTACAAATTCAGGATCCGGAATGGTCAGTAACAGACAAAGGTCAGTACAGGCAGCAAATTAGCAGAGGTCAGGGACAGGCAAGGGTCAAGAGAAGGAAACCAGACAATAAGTGAACCCAGGAAATATCTCACAATAGACCTACGCTGGGTGATGGGAAATAGGTTGTGGCCCTTTAAATATTTGAACTTCTCAACAAGCTCAGTTACATCATGTGGTGCACCAAAACAAAAAGGATGTGCGAACGAAGAAGGATGTGCAAAACGAAGAAGAGGATGACAGTTGCAGACATCCCCACAGGGAGAAAACCGTGCCTCCCCACTGCCCCACTAGGAAGTCTTACAATGAGTTAGAGAGGAACTGAAAAGGCCAAGCTGACACCCACCTAAGGACCAACAGTGAAAGGGACCCAGGATATTATTCTTATGGAGCAGAACCCCACTTTTACTTTTACCGCAGAAAAATGCCTGGAAAATGTAATATCCGAGTATGTAAAAGCAGATTTATACTGTACAAGGACAGTAAGTGAGGTATCCAGTACAATGAGGTGTCTTACCTGTTGGGAAGACACCTTCACACCCTAGTCTGTTTACTAGGGGGTGTTCATCTTTTTCACTTTGGGTCTTGTTCCGGCGCTTCGGCAATTTCCGTGACTTCCGGCGTATGTGCAGTTGTCGCAAAACGGGAGATTGCATTATCAAAGTCAAGAAAATTGGCGCCCGTGAACTACGATGCCCTGCCTCTGCACAGAGGGGTAAGATAACAGTTAGGGCCATTTACCAGGGGTAACAGCTAGTCTGGGGGGGAACAGGGAGGGGTCTATGTAGGGTAGGGGGTAGGATTTTTTTTAATTAAGGGTTTAGTTCTCCTTTAAGTGGTTTCTGAGATATGAGCAGTTTTACAAGGGTAATGGATTAAAAGCTGCAATGTTTGCCCAGGTCTAGTAACACAAAGCAACAAGCAAAAAGAAGTTTGCTTTCAAAACGGTGATCAGCTATTTGCTGAGACGGTTAATACCATGACCTTAACCGACTGCAGGTGCCTCCTATTTGGATTTAGAAGACCTTTAATGATCTACCTTGGAGCTGTCATGCAAGTAGGGTGGCCACCTTTTGTCCTGCATTCTATAGGCCTTCAGGTCAGGGGAGGTGATGATGCCACATGAGGGCGATGCAATGACATCATGAGCTAAGGGAACGGGCATCTCGAATGGGTGCTAAGGTGGGCCTGTTCTTATAATGGGAATTGAGCAGTAGAGAAGGTTCAGGTAGGGAGGGACTTATAGGGTAATACAGATTTACATGCAAGTCTTAAAATGTATGGGATGTGAATGGGCACAGGGGCAGATTGTCTGGAGGGTGAGCTGTAACAGCATGTTCATTGCAGATGCAATTTACATTTAACTGAAAAACTTTTTATGGCACTTACCAGTGTTGTACTGGCCCACTGGGATATCAGGAAAACTCTTGGTGGGTCCAGATGTCAGTGGGTACTTTTACTTCTAAACATTTGGCCTAGTTCATGTCATTCTCTATTTCTTTATTGAAAAAATGGTAATAATATAGTAAGTAGATATGAAAGACTAGGAGAATAAAGAGGTTGAGTGAGGAGAGGCAGAATAATACTGTATATACTCGAGTATAAGCCGAGTTTTTCAGCCCCCAAAATATGCTGAAAATCTCTACCTTGGCTTATACTCGGGTCAAGCGCAAAAACGGTCGCCGGCGTCTAAGAATAGTCGCCGGCGTCCAAGAATAGTCGCCGGTGTCCAAGAATAGTCTCCAAGAATATTCGCCGGCATCCAAAAACGAGATGCCGGCACCTCCAATGGGAGCAGAAACCCTCAATTTTTTGATTGAAACTTACCAGAAGCTGCTGCATTTCTCACCCTCAGCTTATACTCGAGTCAATAAGCTTTCCCAGTTTTTGGAGTTAAAATTAGGTACATCGGTTTATACTCGGGACGGCTTATACTCGAGTATATACGGTAGTTTGGAAAGTGGGCCCACTGTCTAAGGTTTTCTGGTGGCTCCCTGGCATTCCAGTCTGACACTGGTGCTTACAGGAAGAGGAAAGAGGAGTCTACAAAGCATAAACTCTTTAAACTGATGTTGTTTACTGGAATCCATTCTAATCAATACAATCGCTGCAGTCAGCTACCTTCTAAAAAGCACAGGGCATGGCAAATAAATCTAATGTATTATTAGGGGGAAGGAAGATGCTGGAAGAGTGAAATCAAGTCAATACAACATATATAGATGTATTCCTCACTAGAGATTAGTAATGATTATAATGCAAAGTCATCCAAGCTCAGGCCACGGCTCTTTCCTTTGTCATCAACTCACAGCGATTACAGTGGATGTTCTCATTAAAATTCATTTCTGGTAGGATATAGGTAATAGTGTTCTAAGATAAATTTGCTGATGAGTGAGTGGGTTTGACAGCCAATAAGTCAGTGTGACAGGCTTAGCTAGAAGGGACCTTTGGCAAATAGTTGCGCACAAGAGACATGTATGTAGTATGCATATAGGCATGTTGGAAGGGTTAACGTGTAAGCACTAATTATATTGTTTGACAGGACAGTGCGATATGGGATAGGCTGCACTTTGTCTCAGGGTAATATCTGTAACTATACAACAATTTTACCCGCAGTCCAGCGCTGACAGACATCCAACGGAGTCGCTGGTCATTTGCTTTCAAAAAGAGCCAATGCTGCACTACTAGAACTGCTTTCTGACAGGCTACTGTTTCTCCTACTCAATGTAACTAAAGGAGTGTCAGTGGGACATGGATTTTTACTATTGATTGCTGTTCTTATATTTACCAGGGAGTTGTTGTTTACCTTCCTATTGTTCTGCTGATGGGCTGCTGGTGGGGGGTTGATATGACTCCAACTTGCAGTACAGAGTAAAGAGTGACTGAATTTATCAGAGCACGTCACATGACTGAGAGGCACCTGGGAAACTAACAATCGATTTCAAAACGAAATATTAAAAAAATCTGTTTTCTCTTTTGAAAAATGTATTTCAGCACAGAATCTACTGGAGCAGCACTATTAACTGATGCATTTTGAAAAAAAACATATTTTCCCATGACAGCATGCCTTTAAATTAAAGGTGAACTACCTCTTTAAATTAGGGATGCACTGAATCCTGGATTTGGTTTGAGATTTGCCGTAAGTAATTTTTAGCAGGATTCAGATTTGTCCAAATGCAAGAACATGGTCAAACCAAAACAAACCCTGCCCTGCAGCAAGAGCTCCCTCTTGGTGTGGGGTGCAGATTGCTCTTGGCAATTCTATTCTTCCTACTTTGTAGCAACTAGGGATGCCCCGAATACAGGATTCGGCCTTTTTCAGCAGGATTTGTATTCGGCGAATCCTTGTGCCTGGCAGAACCGAATCCGAATTTGCATATTTAATTTTAAATTAGGGGCAGGTAGGGAAATCACATGCCTTTTAGTCACAAAAGAAGAATTTTTTTCACTTTTTCCTTTCCTGATTCGGCCAAATCTTTCACCAAGGATTCGGCAAAATCCCAAATAGTGAATTTGGTGCATCCCTAGTGGCAACAGTTCGTTGATGTCAAACACCACTTGTTGGCCACGTGGAGTGTGATTACCCTTAGAAAACATAACTCCCCATGTGCCGACAATAATAGTGGCATTGGCATTACCATTAATGACTCATATTCTATAGAAACATATTTGTAACCCAAGGCAGCAAAATGTCTGTTCAGCACAGAAGTTTCATGGTTTGCAGGATATAAGCTTATATATACCCATTGTGGCATAGAGAAAGTAAAAAAAGGGGGCAGGTTGGCATGTGGTTTCAGCTGGAGCTTGTGTCTAGGGTGTGGATCCCATAAGGTGGGTGGCCCTAAGGTGGCAACTCCTGTGGTCCCCAAACCTCAGTTCGACACTGAGCCCAGGTATAGCCAGCGTAAGGTAAGGTGCTTCCTGACCAATGTCAGACAGACTGCAACCAATTTATAGAGCTGCCCATACACAGACAGATTTAAAGTCAGCAGCTTCTATGGCTGTGTATGGGCCCTTCCTGACAGGTATCTGTCCACATAGGTGGCCATACTGGACAAAGATTCATCACTCATTGGCAACGTTACATCCATCTACAGGTGTCTGCCCATGAAGTCTTTGAGACCCACTGCAACTCATGTCGTGGTGAACAATGTGACTGGCGCAGGGATTCATATTAAGACGCACGTCCATCAAGTTCAACCTTTTAACTTCTTTTTTACCCATCTGCCTATGGGTACAACTGCACGAGAGCAATACGGGCGGATCTGATGCGTCGTGCCAAAACGCAGGCATCAAGTTGGATACGGCGGAAAATAAGCCTCTCCAATTTGCTTCAGAGGGGGAAAACATTCCTTCCTGACTCCAAAATGGCAACCGAACCAGTCTCAGGATCAACTTGTACTATGAGCTATCTCCCATAACCTTGTATTCCCTCACTTGCTAAACACCATCCAACCCCTTCTTAAAGATATTTAATGTATCAGCCTGTACCACTGATTCAGGGAGAGAATTCCACATCTTCACAGCTCTCACTGTAACAAACCTCTTCCGAATATTTAGACGGAACCTCTTTTCTTCTAATCGGATTGGGTGACCTTGTGTCAGCTGGAAAGACCTACTGGTAAATAAAGCATTAGAGAGATTGTTATATGATCCCCTTATATATTTATACATAGTTATCATATTACCCCTTAAGCGCCTCTTCTCCAGCGTGAACATCATGGACATTGGGTTTAGACTGGTAAAACAGGAGTTATGAGACTATGTTGTTATGGAGTCGATATGGACGGTGTCTTAATAAATCCATCATTAGCCATTTTTCCAATTATTTGTAAGTCACGAGTGAATGACCCAGTCTGAATCCGATACTTTCTATATGAGGTTGGGTTGGGGGGAAAGGAGAATTTGCAGGATTTTTGTTTCACTGCCGGATGACTTCAGCTTGCCCAAGGCAGGGAGCCACACAAACAGCGGCCCCTTAAAGGAACAGTGGCGTTACTGTGTCGCTGCTGAATGAAAGAGCTGCTGTGTGTAACTACACGTCTCTAGCAGCTGCAGGAGCCTCTGATGCACATGGGGGCAATTCACAAAAGGGTATTTTTATGACATTTGTTAAAACCAATGCCCCATCCTAAGGAAACCCATGCTATATATATGGATCAAGCATAACATTGGTAAAATAATTTATGAATTTAAAGGGTGCTTAGCGCCTTCTTGTTCTCTTAACCCTTCATGTTCTAAGGCTTTCTCCCACAGGCACCCCAGCCTGTTCTATGGCTAGACTGGCGAAAAGTCAATACGGTGCCCCCGGAGGGTTTCCTAAGCAAGTCACTATTCTGCATTGTTGGTGCTGCATTGCCATGGCAACTGTCATCCCAATAGTCAGTTGGCTTCAGAGTGGCAGCCAAATACAAACTGTGTTACTGCTATGTCCTTACTCTGCTTGTGCACAACCCCCTTTGCTTATTTGCCACTTTCTAACCCAAATGCCAGCCGGGATATCATTATTATTAATGATTCTTATTTATTATTAATAATGCCAGCATACGCTGCTGTGTAGTGTACATGGTGTATAGAATAAATGAGATTGGCACATATGTCTAACCATGCCCCTGTCGTTGATTTAGGTGCAGACTGCACAGTTTTTTTGCAGCCCTGCCTTGTTCAACAGCAACTCTCTCATCAGGGAGATTCTGGGAGCTTTAGAGTTACAGCCTGGACATCTCTTCTTTATATGATGTCATCCAACTCTCACACAGGGACTCCAGCCTTACTGCATTTCCAGGGGGCCCTTCCAGCCCTGCGCACGTGGATAATTAGCCGGTTAAGATGCAGCCTGCACTGATTTCTGTGCAACGTGGATACAAATTCATTGCTAATTAGCCTTTCAGCACGTGCATGTCCAGTTCTAATAGGAGGCAAAGCCAATGTCCGGCTATTGTTTAAATGGTGCAACAGCTGCTGGTGGATAAATGAGACTAAAATAATCAACCATTTGTGCAGGGATTGGGTTTCACAACTAGGGGGTCCATGAGGCTTCCAGCCAGGTCTGGACTGAAAGTCAAAATAGGCCCTGGCATTCCAGGTACAAAGAGGCCCAAACAGTCCACCACCAGCCCACTAAATAATAACTTTTTATGGCATCTTAGAGCAGCCCCTCTGGCATTTGCCAGAACCGACAGATAGCCAGTCCGGGCCTGCTTCCAGCTGTCCCCGTCTATGGCACAACTCAGTAGTATAGAAACTGGCCAGGACTGAGATTCAAAATAGGCCCTGGTATTTCAGGTACACAGAGGCCCAAACAGCCCAATATATAGTGACTCTCTATGGCAGCCCCTCTGGCATTTGCCAGAATCCACAGATTGCCAGTCCAGGCCAGTATAGAAAGACTGGCGCTGTTTGTTTGATATGCTTAGAAGCAGCACCCACCACCTTCCAAGGTGCCCCAGCTGACTGGGAGTGGGGAAAAATACCGGCCTTCCTATACATTTATCTTTTTTCCCTATTAATAACATTGGGATCGACCATCATTTTTACCAGCCAGGTGGCAACCCTAACTGGGAATAAAAGTGCAAAGGGCACCGATTGTGGCCATTTTCAGATTTTATTTATATTAGTGGCGTCTGAACCTCTTCAACAGGCAAATCCGCAGGATGCTGGGAGTTGTAGTTGAACAACAGCTGGAGGAACATCACTTATTCTAGAGGAGCTTCACCCTCACTGCACTGACCTTGACCCCCGACTCTTCTTCTGAGTCCGAGAAAGAAGTAGGTGATGAATTGTTGCAGGGGCAGGAAGGGTTAATAAGCAAGAGGGGGTACTGATTCTGGGGGAGGGGGGATGTAACAGTATTGAGCTGTTCTCTGCATCATTCCCACTGCCCCCTCCTCACACACAGGCTCCTATGAGGGAGGTGAAATCACAGGGTCACTTACAGTCTAATTCAGTATAAAGGAATTTCTGTGAATTCTCTATAGAGGAGACCTGACAATAAACAAGGGGGTCTGGACTGAGAATGAAAATAGGCCCTGGCGTTCCAGGTACAGAGACACCCAATAAATAGCGGCACGCCCTCTCTGCTACAACTCACTGACTGCCAGTTTGGCCCTAGTTATCATCACATTCCCGTGCAAAGCAGAACCGTAGGTGGGGGCGCGGTATAATGGTTTATGGGTGCGGGGAGGGTCCCTGGCGCATCTGGCCGGACAGACACGTGCCATCAGCAGTAATACCCCCCCCCCCATAGGAAATCAGCAGTGCTTGGGGGTCGCTGGTTTTTCCCAATAAAGATATAAAAATGCAGTGGGAAATGTGCCCTTGATTCCTGCGCAAAACAGAAGCGGTCGATGGTCCCCGTTCCCAGGCGCTCGGTCTCAGCGAATCAGACGGGGGGGGACAGATCACTGCGACTTTTCCCCTCTCACCCCCCTTTTTTGTGTGAGATGTGCGACGGCCCAGCTCCTCTCTCCTCCCTCCCTCCTTCCTTCCTTCATTCATTCCCTCCCCCTTCCCCAGTCTCCAGATGCCGCTGCCTCTCCCTTGTGCTTCCCGCAGTCTCTGAGCCAAGAGCAGCGACAGCAGCAGCGACACGGACAGGGGGTCCCCCTCTAATAAGGGATTTGCCGCGGGGGACCCTGAACGTTACTCCATTTCATTGAGGCGCTTTCCCAATGGCTCGGCGACCCCCGGAGCAGCGGATACACCGATCTCATTAGGATTATATTGGATTATATATCACTCTCTGGGATTTGTGTTTCTTTTTACTTCCAAATTGCAGGATAATCACTATATAGAAAATGGAGAACGAAATTTTTGCTCCAATCCTGGAAAATTTCATGTTCAGCCCTCTGGTGATCTGGGTAAGTGTCTGCGCGATTCTGCGACCCCTCCTGCACATTGGCGCAACCCCCGGCGGGCACAGCCTTATCTCCCCCCCCCCTTGCCTGGCACAGCCTTATCCCCCTAACCCCTCTCTCTCAACTCCCTGCAGCCTTATCCCCGTAACTCCTCTCTCTCCAACTCCCTGCAGCCTTATCCCCCCTGGCACAGCCTTATCCCCCTAACCCCCCCTCTCTCTCTCTCCAACTCCCTACAGGCTTATCCCCCCCTGGCACAGCCTTATCCCCATAACCCCTCTCTCTCCAACTCCCTGCAGCCTTACCCCCCCCTGGCACAGCCTTATCCCCCCCTGGCACAGCCATATCCCACCTAACCTCTCTCTCTCCAACTCCCTGCAGCCGTATCCCCCTAACCCCTCTTTCTCCAACTCCCTGCAGCCTTATCCCCCCTGGCACAACCTTATCCCCCCTAACCCCTCTCTCTCCAAGTCCCTACAGCCTTATCTCCCCTGCCCTGGCACAGCTATATACCCCAACCCCTCTCTCTCCAACTCCCCTGCAAGCCTTACCCCCCTGGCAGAGGCTTATACCCACCTCTCTAACTCCCCGCAGCCTAATCCCGGCTGGCACAGGTATACCCCCCTAACCACTCTCTCTCTCCGACTCCCTGCAGCCGTATCCCCCCTGGCACAGGCTTATCCCCTCTACCCCCCATCTCTCTATACCTGCAGCCTAATCCCCCCTGGTACAGGCTTATCCCCCCTAACCCCTCTCCCTCCAACTCCCTGCAGCCTTATCCCCTCTGGCACAGGCTTGTCCCCCCAACCCCTCTCTCTCTCAACTCCCTGCAGCCTTATCCCCCTGGCACAGGCTTATCCCCCCTAACCCCTCTCTTTCCAACTCTCTGCAGGCTTATCCCTCTTGGCACAACCTTAACCCCCTCTTTCAAACTCCCTGCAGCCTTATCCCCCCTAATCCCTCTTTCTCCAACTCCCTGCAGATCAAGACCTTTGGCACCCTGCTCAGAGGCGCTGGCACCCTGCTGGACGAATATGTGGCTTTAATAGACGGTGTGTTCCTGAATGAAGTCATGCTGCAGATGTAAGTGCACAATCCCTACTCAGTATATAGAACATGTGTCAGGCCTATATGCTGTGTAATAAAGTCACACAGAATAACCGTTATATCATGGGGAGAAGAGCAACAAGCCTATGGAATTAAGAATAATTAGCCGACAGTTAGTGATGAATTCTGCTTATTAGCTTGCAGCCCATATTTAACCCAAATCAGGATTATTGCCCCAGATGTCAATGGTCTGGATATTCAGACCTTGTAATAAATATCCCCTGCTGTTAACCCTTGATGCAGCAGAACCCAGGACTTTCACCAGTGCTGGTGCGGGGGTTGTTCCCTGCATCTCTGTAAATGTGACAGCCTTTGCCTTTCTTGATTGACGCTGTCACCCACATACAGTAACAGTCTGATTTGTGAATGCCAATGACCCACTTTATATGAGCCTGTTCCTAATCTCAGACAATGTATCACTTTAAACTTATCATCATCATCATTTATCCATTCATCAGCTTAGTCTCGTGTAAAGGATAAGCATCTCATTGCGTTATACGGAGGAAATAAAAGCTTTGTCAGTCTGCATGTTACAGTCCATGGAGCCATGTGCAGAGGCTGCAGAGCAAGATAAGGAAGTGGCTGGCATGCAGGCAGTGATGTCACAATGAGCCACAGGCCTCATATGTTGCACAATTACTAATATGCGCCGTTCTCCCAAATTTATAGGAAAATGCAGGATGTCCATGTGACAAGTATTCAGAAATAGTGGTACTGAGTATCACACATATACACTCTATTTCCATAAATGCACTCTAATTTATGAGTTAATTGATTTTTGCCGTTGTGCTGATTTAGTGCAAAGTTCTGGTCCTGTTGCCTCCCCACCACACACACACACTTCTCAGGGCTTTATTGTGTTCAATGTAATGACTGTGGAAGCTGAAAGGAATCCTTTAATGTAGCTCTTTAGATGCAAAGGGTGATTAGTTATGGCTGTGCAAATGCACGTGATTACCCCAGTGATGTGCCTGCAGGGGCAGACTGAACTCTCTGCTCCACGCTGCTGCAAATGGACTTTGTTTGGTTCAGACCTGGGCAAGTATTGAATGCAGGAAACATGTTTCTATTGGGCCCCTTTCCTGCCTCAGCTGCATTCAAGTTTCTGGGAGTTGTAGTCGAACAACATCCGGATGTCTTACAACTGTCTCCACATGGTCTAGTCTATATATCTCTCCCTCTCAATCGGGGGGGGGGGGGTTTTCACCTTTTTAAGGGCAAAAAATTCAAAGCAGTCATTTTGTCTTGATTATACAGGGTGAAAAGTGTTTTATATGCAGCAATTCCAATAGCAATGGATGGCACAGCAGTTTTGGGTGCTTTGCTGCCCATGGGAGAGACAATTTCCTATGGGTGACCAAGCACCCCATGTCCTTTTCCAATGCTACCGGTTGGTTACTATGAGTTCCTTGACTTGGGTCAAACCAACTAATGCTACCGGTTGTATGACTATGAAAATTTTCATTCATCCACTTCATGGTATATCTGGTATTGGTAAATCCAAAAACAACTGGACTTGCTGAGTAATCATTGAATACGATTCACTACTCATCCGAGCAGCTTCTTCAGTTCAACTGACTGGTGTGGGAAGTTCTCGGTATATAAACTCTTCCATTGTGATTGGAGTAGTGGAAGAGTTTATATGCCGAGAACTTCCCACACCAGTCAGTTGAACTGAAGAAGCTGCTCGGAGGAGTTGTGAAACGTCTTAAATGATTAGTTATAAAGTCCAGTTGTTATTAGATTTACCTATACCAGATAATGCTACCGGTTGGTCACTATGGGTTCCTTGACTTGGGACAAACCAACTAATGCTACCGGTTGGTGACTATGGGTTCCTTGACTTGGTTGAAACCAACTAATGCTACTGGTTGGTTACTATGGGTTCCTTGACTTGGGTCAGGCCAGGTAACGCTACAGATTGGTTGCTATTGGTTTCTTGACTTGGTGCACACTGGGAAACATTTCTGTCGGTTTCTTGAATTGGTGCAAACTGTTCTTTTTGCATTACCATCTAAGTTTGTGTGTTTAGCTTGTTCCTATAAGAGTTTCCAGTAAGATTTAAGCGGTGCAGAGAGCTAGCAATTAAGAACCCTGTTGCTAATAGAAGTGAATGCCTTCTGTATATGTGCTGCACCACTGTGGCAAGTTGCCATTGAGATACAGTGTGGAAATACGGTTTGTTTTTGATGACTAATGATAGAATTGTGTATTGTGACAATCCAACAAACCACATTTCTAGTATAAAAGTGGCCCCCAATAACTCCAAAGTTTTATAAAGTGCTCATAATAAAATGGGGATCCCCATCCCTGGACTCTTGGCCTCCAGCTTCATGTTTAAAAATACAGAATGTGTCAGAGTGAGTATTACTTACCCTTTGGCAGTCGGTACTTTCAGCTGGGACAGCACAAGGCTGAATTGTGTTTTCGTTCCTGCCTGACTGTCTGTCAGGCATATAATAACCTGTATTTACTCAGCCTGCTGGTTTGGCAGCACCCCCCCCCCCCCAGGAGGAAAAAAGGTTTTGCTCATGGAAAATGGAAAATATTAGTATATTCTGTGTGTTTATAGTTCCACGGCAAAGCATTTGTTTTCACTATGTGTATACTATATATATATATATATATATATATATATATATATATATATATATATATATATATATATATATATATATATATATATATATATATATGTGTATGTATGTGTATATATATATATATATATATATATATATATATATATATATATATATATATATATATATATATGTCCAGGGCCCACAATGGCTGCCAAGTCAGGGGTTCCCCATACTGTTCACTGCCCTCCTCACCCCATTCAATGCTCCTCCACCCGCCACCACCGTACCCTTTTACCTTATGAAGCTGTGACGAGAGATGCCTTGGACAGCAGTATTAGGAGGGTGATCTGTAGATCAGATATATATTTATTAATATATATGTGTATAAAAAAGAATTATTTATAAAAATCCTACTGGCTGCCAGACATTTGCAGGTAAATCCAGTGGTGAAGCTTGGACCAATCATAAAGTTTATAGTATTTTCCAAACAGATGGGTTGGAGGGAAACTCTATGGAACAAAGAGAAGTTCCTGGTGCAACTCTTGAGGGGATTTTCCAAGTAGAGATTCCAGAAACCACATAAATATAGGGAGCAGATCTTGGAAGAAAATATGAGCCTGGAAGTAGCTTTCCAAACTCCCTGAAGGACAGAGCCTCTGCCATAATGAAGAGCATAAGGGAGTAAATGATAACGCTGGAGACATCTCTTCTAGGACAAGGTCATACTTTGCAGATCCTTCATCAGCAGAAGTGACAGGACTTAGAAAATGATTGAATGTGGGGATGAAAGGGAGAGGGCAGGGTCCAGGATGACCCCCAGGCAATGTGTCAGACTGTTTGGAATTAGAGGAGTATTGTTAAGTGATGGATCCTTCAGGTGAGGGAGCAGAGGTTGAGCGAGGAATAGCATACTAGGGGCTAATCTGAGCTGTGGGACCTAGAGGTGACATTCCTGAAGATGTGGCATAAAATGGGATTAGTGGCTCAGGACATAAGGGAGAAGACAGATATATTTTTGGCATTATGACAAATCACGGGTAATAATCAGGATTTGGTACATGTGAACATAGGGTTAGTACTGAGTATTTTTTGCCAGTATAGAAGGTGCCTGTTGAGCTTCACACAGTAGAATAAAGGTGGCCATTCATGTCATCCTCCTTTACAACTTGAATATATTAAAGGCTAAGCATGTGTTTGGTGGTAGGTAGTAGTTCAGATTACTTTACAATAGTGGTCACACTACAGTAGTGGCTTCAGACCTTTTTTTGGCTCAGCTTCTCTTTTGGGGTTCAGAGGTTGTTCAGGAAATGCATAACTCATGAAAAAAGTTACAAATATTTAGAAACATTTATGTATCTTCTTCGACCTATGTCTGCCCTAACCCAAGCCTGGTCCAGGCCAGCTGATTTGCCTGTGCCTGACCAGTCCCTTCAGGTATTTGACCAACCCACACATCACTACTCCATGAATATCTATCTCCACCCCAAATCCCTTTTTAACATTCAAACTGGGCTTTTAGACTTATCTAGATTCTATTTAGTCATTAGGCTTGGACACTGAGTGACTTCTATGGACTCCCTTAAGGCACTCATACTCATGGCGATCCCATGTTCAATCCATGCAATGTGCCCTACTGCCAAATAGAACGATTTTAGGGGAAAACAGGAAGCTTCATCATGATCATTTGACTCGTATTCTTTACAGAATGCAAGAATAGATGATATACTTATTGAAACATGAACAATAGAACAATCCTTCTCCATGATGCTTTCAGGTAACTCATGCTGTCTATCCCTAAAAAACATCATAAGTCATTGTTTGAAGAATGACCGGAATTTGTAGTTACTGACTCATATTGTGTATATGGGAATTCAGCCCCATGGGTGCCCTGAGCTTTCAAAGCAGAATGTCTTTATTGCCCATTTATCCAAGTATTGCACATCTGGTCATCCCTTGGCTGTGGCAGAATTGGGAAAGGTATATTGTACTGTAGCTGAAATGGCTGAGGCAGAACCTTTATCACGTAGTGGGGATTAATAATGCTGCCGATGCAAAAAAAAGAAAAGAATCTATAACAATTTGTCTGCAGATCTGGAGTGGGTGTTGCCTTGGAGATTTGGCCTGGAGCCACCTCATCCCTGGGTATCTGGAGAGGCGCCTTTATGTGCCATAATGAAGCCATTTATCAGGGCATCTCTTGGATCACAGGGAGTTATAGCTTTAACAATATCCAGGGAGTTATACATATGTATACATTTAAAACATTTCAAAGAAATCAATGAAAATAAATAATTTAAATATTTTCTTTCACCTGCACCCAAATTCATATTGCTCAGCATTTCGTGAAACGCTGCCAGCAGCACTTCTCCTCTGGGTTAATTAAGTGTAATTTCCTTAATAGCGTGGTGCATTGCCACATGGAGCTGCATAATTATTCATATCCGGTATCATGATTTATAGGCTTTTTGTTAGAGAGAAAATAACAAAGCCAACATTCAGTTTTTTGATTCATTGGTATTGTGCTAAGATCAGCACAAAATATTGCTTAAAATTCAATGGAAACCTTAACATTTGGTTTGAACCCTCTCTCTAAAAAATTCATTTTTTTTTTTAATATAAAATCTGAATATTTAGTGGAAAAATCTATTATAAAAAGGATGCAAAAAGTCAAAATCGAAAATCCAGCATCTCAGACCTGCCGAAGTTGTATAGAAGTCAACGGGAGAGGTCCCTATCCTATTTGGAAGTTTCTGTAGTCTGCGCTGGAATTAGCCTGAAAATCCAACTATTTTGGGCTTTTCAGACAGAAATCCGGTAGGGAAAAAGCCAGAGCGACTTGGGAAAAATGGTACAATTCGGGTTTTCGCTCAATTTTATCAAGTTTTACCCCTATCTGATTAATTTGTGCTTTTTAAATAATAAATAAGGTCAAATTGTAGATTCTAGTTTAGTCTTTTTAGTTTTTTTGTTTTTTTTTTAATAAAAAAAATTCTAATTTTAATAAATAATCAAAGTCTGGACAATTGAATGTGAAAAAGTTTTGTCTGCAATAAATGGTGTTTACTCAAATTTGAAGTTGCAAAGTAGGAGTTTGGTTTTGTATTTGGCTGAAACTTTTGTGGAGGATTGAATATCTGCCTGAATCCAAAAATGCTGGATTTGTTTCCTCCCTTTTTATCAGGGAAGAACAGCTGACCGAATGTCGGCCCTGCACTCTCAGCTACCATGTGAGCACAATCCAGTAAGTCCTATTCTCATGCTGGCCACACAGGGCAAACTCTCTTTTGTTGGATATTGGTCAAATATGAACAAATTTTCTATTTTGTCCGGTCAACTCTGGTACTTGTCAGTGGTCCTTTAAGTCATATTTTTGGTCTTATTAAAGAGGAGTCAAGGGCTAGGCATTTCCCAGACAGTGGAAAGCAATACCAGGCATTCTGAGCCATGTGTGAAATATTTATGCCATGGCTTTCATGGTGGCTTGCTCATTGTGTTGCTTTCACAAGAATGTTGCTATGCGGCAGTAAAATACATGTCTGGGGTTACACTGCTTTGCGTACAGGCTTTTGTTGCCATATTCTATCGTGTGACAGTTTATGACGTTCTACAGTATTAGTGCATCAGGGCCAAGGAATATAAAATGAAGATTTTCCAATATAAAACGTCTTCCTATAAATATAATAATATGAATTGTAGCTTTCTATCTCTTTATCTGGGCAATAACGTACCATGTAGGAACATTATACAGATTTAGTGAAAGCAGCCAGGACACCATGCACAACCGAGAGGAAATACAGGTATGGGATCTATTATCTGGAAACCCGTTTTCCAGAAAGCTCAAAATTACATGAAGGTAATCTCCCATAGAATCCATTATTATTATGAAATGATTAAAAATTTCGAAACATATCCCGTTTCTCTGTTATAATAAAACAGTAGCTTGGACTTGATCCCCACTGAAAGAGAATTAATCCTTATTGGATGCAAAATAATCTTATTGGGTTTATTTAGTATTTCAATTATTTTTTAAGGTATGGACATCCAAATTTCCAAAGATCCCCTATCCAGAAAACTTTCGGCATTCTGGATAATAGGTCCTATACCTGTACGTTACATGCTATTTATCTAAGAGGTCAAGACTAGGATAAGCGAAGAGGTCAAGACTAGGATAACCGTATATAATGCAGGTAATGAAGCAGAGAGGTTTAGCTAAATACTTACCTTATCCTGTATCACAGCAATAGCTGCAGAAATGTCTAACTGGCATTTGACCAATAATTTTATCTTCATAACAGAGGGAGTGACCAATATGTGGGTATCTGTATTCAGCACAAAATCTGTGCACCAGGGAACATACAGAAATATTTACAGCAATGTCAGGATGGCGCAACATGTGAACATCTCTAGTTCAAGTGCAACACCTATAATTCTCTAATTACTACTTATGCTGGGAGCTTGGACACCTATGTATAGCACTGATGGAGTGCTGTAGATATTTCCTGCCTGTTGTCCCATGTTTTTTGTGTGTCTATAGGCGGACAGAACCAAACATGTAAATGTTTTCCACTGTTAAGTATGAGTGCTGTGTTACTCATTGCAAGTAATCCTTATTTGTTATCAGCCATCTCCATAGCTTAGTCTGTCCTGGCAATGTCCTTAGATGACCTGCAGAGTCAGGCATCTGGGCATAATATGACTTCCATCCTTTATGAAGAATGCCATTATAAACAATTTGTAAAATAAAAAGAACTATTTGAACTTACTTACCAACATAGTCATGATGGCAATCGGACCAGTCCTTGGGACAACTTGTCCTATGAGCTATCGTCCATAACCAACTTAGAAGTGTTGTGCCTAAGCAGAAGTCTCTATTGCTCTACTACACTCTTCAGTCACACTTGAACCCAAAGGACTTCTGTTGTGTCTTTGTAGACCCATGATGGGATATGTAGTGAAATGTAAATGCACTCTATTTTATATTACACGGGCTAAGGTTGAATGCTTGGAAGCACCCTCTGTCTGCAGTCGGATGAGTGAGGTGTCCCAAGAGACACCAGCTAAAAAATGTCGCAGGTAGGGTTTTCCAAACTCCATTGTTGGATGCAGACTGTAGCTGTTACTGCATGGCAATAGTGTCCCAGCCAGACTCATTGATTCTAGTTAGGACAGTGTTCTTGTAGGAAATTGGAATATAGTTGTTCCATAATATATCTGTTCCTTGTGATGAGCTCTCAGATATTTCACCAAATGAAAATGTTATTGCAAGTCAGTGAACTAACTCTGTACAGAACTGGTTCAAAGCCCTTTGAATAAATATAGGAAAGTGCCGTTGTTTATGGCCGTGTGCCAGTGGGTCAGATGGAATGGGTGTATGAATGGTCTCATTCATGTTTAGACCTTCTCAATGCATAATGTTTTGGCTCCTGCTTGGAAAATTGGCTCATTCTGTACATGATGTTGGATCTGTTGATTTGCTGTTGTGGGACGACATTTGTAACTGTTCCCAAACTTTCCTACTGTGAGTAACCTTAGTGGGTCTTACTTCTTCTATGGTGCTGTAATTCATCTACTCAAGGTGCTGCTAGAGGGCATATCAATGTAACCATTGGCCCTAGGGCCAAACAATGAAATTACAAAAACAGGATTTATTGGAGCAAGCACCACATAACTGGCCATTGCGGTCCTCAATCCAATAGGAAAATACAACCTGCCTGATTTTTGTCCAGATGTCAATCAAGTGGGCCTGTTGGAGGGCCCCACACACGGGTAGATAAGATGCCAAATTGGTCTGAAGGGCATGAATTGGCAGTTTAAATCTGCCCGTATATGGGCAAGGGCTAAAACCGCAAGCAGAAACATTAATGCCTGCTGAGAAGCTTTGGGACAGGCAAAATTAGCGTAAATACACTGCTATTATTATTATTTCCATCAGACAGATATAAAAGGGATATAACAACTTTATAGTGTCCCTTTATTCCTCACCATAGCCAACGCTGGTTTGAATTATTCAGTAGTAATAATAATAATAATAACCATAATAATAAAGCCCTGTGTGTCCTGCTTGTGGGTGGTTGGTGGCCGTGTAGCACAGGAAGAATATTCTAGAGCAAATGCACATTTTGGGTGAGCACTGTGGAATGGGGGGATGATCAGTGCCAAGTTCTCCTGGGTGCTATTATCCCAATTTCTGTTCTTGGTGTGAGGTAAAGCAGTATGATGAATTGCTGTTGATTTTACACAATAAACGTTATAATAAAGCTTTGCATTAAGAGTATGATTGTATATATTAAAAAGAGATTTAAAAGCTTTAACTTATACTTTTTAACCAGTAACACATGGTGTGGACCTTAATTCCCATTCTTGAGGAATTAGTCCCATTAATTTGCTGTTTAGGCTTCACATAGCATTAGCTGGACTGCTTGATGCAATGGGAAGACTATGTATATTGCTCCCCACCCCAAGTGAGTGGTTATAAGAAATGAAGTCTTATGTCTGCTAAAAATTATTTTAAACATTTAAACGCAATTCGATTGTTTTGACACAAATATGGATTAATTATATCGTAGTTGGGATAAAGTACAAGGTAAAGGTATGGAACTTGTAATCCAGAATGCTCGGGACCTGGGGTTTTTCTGATAAGTGGTCTCACCGTAATTTGGATCTCCATAACTGTTACAGTATGTCTGCTAAAAATTATTTTAAACATTTAAATGCAATAGGAATGTTTTGACACAAATATGGATTAATTACATCGTAGTTGGGATCAAAAATGCCTGTACTATGTTATTATTATAGAGAAAAAGGAAAGCATTGTTAAAAAACTGAATTATTTCATTAAAATGGAGTCTATGGCAGACGGCCTTCCCGTAATTTGGAGCTTTTTGGATAATGGGTTTCCGGATACATGGCAAAATGTATGGATAATAAAAGTCACCAAAGAGCTCAATGACCTTTTATAAAAGCAAATTTCTTTGGGGCCTCATGCCTTTTGTATGGTTGATGGAATGGAATGCCTTGGAGAAAAGTAGTTTACTTTTATTTTGTATTTGGAAGTAAATTACTAGTTGTTATTATTATTATTATTGGCCACACTTTGGCTATGTGATATGTGAGGTCCTGATTTGGATGTACATGGACTTTATGTAAAGGAATGAAGTGAGCAAGAGAACATTCTGCGCCGGGCACATTGGGCAGAAAGAGAAGCTGTGAATAATTGTCATTTAATGCTGACAGGATTTAATTCCTTCCTAAATCCTTCCGCTCTTGCTTCTCTCAGGAAAAATTCATTTGAAGGGATTTTTCAGGGCGGAGGTATTTTTATTTCAAGCCTCTCGTTGTCTCATGTCGGCTTTCATTCCTTGTCATTAATATATCTAAAGTTATGTAAAGTTTTGTTTCCTTAATTCACAGTTTTATCCTTTTTTCCAGTGACCCTTTTCAGTTTGTCTGTGGTATCAGTGTGGTATTGGTTCAAAAGGGAATCCAGAACCAGCATACTAAGGGTTAAAAGCATAACAAATGTGTTTACTTAAAAAAAACTTGGGAAAATTGCTATACATCATTGTGATTTATAGCAATTCTCCAAATTATTTTTTTTACATTTTCAAAATGAATTTCTTTCTCTTCCCCCCCCCCTTCATGTAACAATTTCAGTTGTGCTATTTGAAGGCAACAGTTAAGAACTCCTCAATACTTTACTATAAATGATATGAGGGCCACAATTTAATGGACGCAGGGATTGTAGAGGAGTTATCCCCTTACCCCCCATTGTAAGACCATCCTTCTCCCATCCCAAATGGGATTGAGGTTAATTTACCTATTAACTCCATCTAATACCCAACTGGATTTAGGGAGCAGGTGTTTGGATCCTCATCATTTTTATCTCCATCAATCCTCACCCAAACAATTGTCTGTTTCTGTCCCTCACTTCTTCAATATCATTTTAAATACAAATTAGGGAATGCAAAGAGGGAATCTTACCGCATGCAGCTTCATAAAATTAATTTGTGCTCATTATCCTATCGGACACAATGATTCACATTTTCTTCAGTCTGTCACATTGATTTATGCATTGGTGCTGTGTTTAAAGGCAGCCTGAGACAATCACCAGCACAGAGTCACACTATGAATGTGTACGAATGCCTTTCATCCCCTGCTGGAAACACTGAGTCGCCTTCCAATTTAATGGGATTCGAAACAATGTTTCCAACAGGAAGCAACGCTAATCTGATTGCTAGCTCCCGTGGGGGGAACCTACATTGGCTTATCATCTATGAACCAGTAAAATGAGATGAAACAGTGAGAAACAGAAACAAAAAGAATGTCTCCACCCTACTCCCAATGTAAGAACCATAACTGCCTAATTGGCCCTGACAATATTCACAAGATATCTCCTTCGCACTTCTTTATTTTTCTGCCCATGTGTCTAACAATATTCAGGGTTAAAATATATTAGCAAGTGGGGGGCGCTTTAAAAGTCTTTAGGAAATAACCCCAAGTTTCAATTAAAGTTGGAGTCTAGGGTCCCAGCAGATCTCGACCAGGGATAATCTTATCAAACAATCAATTGATGGGGTGCTGCCACTTCAAAAGATCCGGATGGTCAAGCCAGGAGTGATCTAAAAATAGATAATAAATAGGGCACACTCCCCTCGTGTAAAACAATGTATTCATTGTAGATAAAATGCACTTTCAATATTTGCAGGCATCAATAGTGTATAACAAGACAATTGGAAGATTTGATTTACATTGATGTGCTTTCCAAAGATTCAAGTCCCAATACCAATGTGTTTCGCCCCTCAAGGTGAGTTTTTAAGGTTAAAAAATAAAGATAATGCCTCTTGACATAAATATTTCTAGAGGCAGAAAAGTCGCTCTGCTATCCAGCAGTGATATCAGTCACACAGTGGATTCCGTATAAATAGTGCTCCAATCACCATCAATTGTTGCCCACAAGTAAAATGGCCTCAATTTGGCAAATGCGCATGTGCCAGAAATCACAGCCAATCAGGCTGATTTCCAAATGTTTAAGTCACAGGAATTTCCCCAGTGCTGTGGAGGCCGGGCAACGCTTCCTGGTCATTACGTTGCTGCCCACAAATATAATGACCCTTAATGCTTCAATTTGGCAAATGTGCATGTGCCAAATTGTTTTTTAAGCTCATCCGACTTAATTAAAACTGCACATGTCTAAACTTTTTACGCAATACTATAGAGGCCACGCACAGGGTTAAAATGCATTTTCCATTAAAAGCAAACTGGTTGGCACAACTCAGGGATCTTTGCTGCTGTCAAAGGCTGTCCCATTGTCTTCAATAAAAAAACAGAGACGGACGATAAAGGGTTAGCACCTTGTCATTCGGAATGAAGCAGCCGATGAGGCTGATTTATAAGCATAAGTGCTACATTGCCAAAAGCAGTTTCGTTTTAGGAGTCTACAGGTGTGGGATCCGTTATCCGGAAACACATTCTCCAACATGCTCAGAATTAAGAGAAGTCCATCACTCAATAGACTCCTTTTTCTCTCTCTAATAATAAACCGTACATTGGAGGCAAAACAATCCTACTGGGTTAAATTAATATTTCAATTATTTTTAGTTTTAATTTTGAATTACAGAAAGATGCCGTATCTGGAAAAAAACCCAGGTTCAGCATTTTAGATAACAGGTCACATACTTGTACTACAGGTATGGGACCTGTTTTCCAGAATGCTCGGGACCTTTTAAGTCCCTTTTAAGTCTACTAAAAATCCCAATAGGCTGGTGTTGCAGCCAGTAAGGATTAATTCTATATTGGGAATATTAGTGTAAATTCCAGGACAGCTCCCAGTTGAGCAAACACAAGCATCAGGGTTTTCTAGATGTGTATGGGGTTTTGGGAAGTATCAATGGCGTGACTGTGTAAAGGGGGTCTACTATAATTAGTAGAGGAAATTGGGCAATTTCTATGTTCTATGTCCCAGAGTCACCATTGGTACCATAAGCCTGAAACATTTTTTTTTAAAGGAACAGTAACACCAAAAAAAATCAAGATTATTAAAGTAATGAAAATATAATGTACTGATTGTGCTGCACTGGTAAAACTGGTGTGTTTGCGTCAGAAACTCTACTATAGTTTATATAAACAAGCTGCTGTGTAGCCAAGGGGGCAGCCGTTCAAGCACAGGATACACAGTAGATACCAGATAAGTCCCATTGTATACTACAGAGCTTATCTGTTATCTGCTGTGTATCCTGTGCATTTTCTCCTTTTTTAGCTTTGAATAGCTGCCCCCATGGCTACACAGCAGTTTGTTTGTATAAACTATAGTAGTACTTATCTGTTATCTACTGTGTATCCCGTGCTTGAATGGCTGCCCCCATGGCTACACAGCAGCTTGTTTATATAAACTATAGTAGTTCTTATCGGTTATCTACTGTGGATCCTGTGCTTGAATGGCTACCCCCATGGCTACACAGCAGCTTGTTTATATAAACTATAGTAGTACTTATCTGTTATCTACTGTGGATCCTGTGCTTGAATGGCTAGCCCCATGGCTACACAGCAGCTTGTTTATATAAGCTATAGTAGTGTTTCTGAAGAAAATGCACCCGTTTTATCAGTGCAGGGCAATTGTACATTATATTGTCTTTCCTTTAAAACACTTTAATTTTTTGGTGTTACTGTTCCTTTAAATATCCATTAGGCTGAAAGTTTTAGCAGAACCAGGCCAGCAATTCCACAGCATGCCCTGGGATGTGCATTGGTGCTCTGCAGAGCAGATTAATGCTGTAATATTCCCAATGCTCAATCCATTGCAATGCTCTCTCTGCATATCCAAGCTGGGAACGCTGATTCCAGGATTTTTTTTTTTTATCTCCTTGTAACATTTGGCTCTTGGCAATTAAATGCAAAAATGGAAGTGGATGGATTTAACTGAATGTGGGCAAATAATATAGTGAAATCCTCTTAGAATCCAGTTGTCGCAGATTAGTTAACGCACTTTAAGCGCCATGTTATTAATGCACTTCTTCTGGCTCACAAGTGGCATCATTCTGTCGAAAGGCGACGGCGCCCGACATTTCCATGGACAATAGTAGTTGCGTGTTCTCTCACGTGAAGCTTGATAAGGATGGTGCTGGCATTGGGCATGTAGATGTTTGTGCAGGATTATGGATTTGTTCTGTAGTGGCACAAACTTTGCAATTGATTTTTTTTTTTATTACGGTAAATAAATAAGTAATTGATGCTGAATGAAATGAAACTATTGACTGATCCTGTGTTCAATCAGTGTTACATTTGCTTAGTGTCGATATGTTTTCGTTCCCTTTTACCGGTCTCCAAATATTTACAAGGCTAGTGGCAACTTCTGGGTCATTTCTTTAGAGCATAACAATAAATGTGTTTTATTCTAGCCACACTTTAGCAAATTGTTTGCTAGAACTCTGTTATTTAGGATCATTTCTCTGTGTATGGGACCCCATAACAAACCCCAATGCCATCATATCAATATTCATGAGCTAAAATGGAAAACTGGGATGTCTTATGACCTTCAGTACTGTACTTGATCCTAACTAAGATATAATTAATCTTTATTGGAAGCAAAACCAGCCTTTTGGGTTTATTTAATGTTGACATGATTTTCTAGTAGACTTAAGGTATGAAGATCCAAATTATGGAAAGAGCCATAATCAGGAAACCCCCAGGTCCCGAGCATTCTGGATAACCCTTCCCATACCTGTATTACTAAGTCACTTTCTGACCTTGAATGACTTGAGCCCACCCACTGCAGCTCCACCTAGCAGATGTGGACATTCACAAAATTGATACTGGAGGAGAATAAGCCTAAAGGTGGCCATACATGGAGAGATCCGCTCGTTTGGCGATGTCTGCAACTCTGCAACTCATGGATCATGCCTCTTGGTGCCATGGACTCCAAACTGAAGTACCCTTCCCCGATGGCTGGACATTTTTTTTGTCATTGATCACTGTTTTTTTTTTTTTTTTTTTTTTAATAAAATGGTTTTTAATGCAGCTAAACAAAACCTGGTACTATGGATTCAGGGATCAACTAGGTTGCTCCCATATTGTATGCCAGAAAAATAAAGTAAAACATACTTAAGAAATTGGGCATACTCTACCTTTTGGGTGATCTTGGAATTTCTGCCTGCTGTGTGTTTTTTCTTGCTAAAAATGTGGCATAAAAAAAAAAAAACCTTCACTGCTGCCAAGAAAATTGTCTTCAAGGTGCATGTCAGGCAATTCTTGCCTGAAACTGCAGTGCTGCTCCTATGAGGGGAAGAATTGCTAGACAAGCTGCTTCGTTGGGACCGTTCTCATGGGACTGATGATGGATTTCCAGCCCTTTGACTCTGCGTTAACAGAGAAAATACTGCATGGAAACCCCCTGAGGATGGAGCCAGTGTCAATGCATAAAAGTCACAAAATTCTCACCTAAAATCACACTTTTTAGTTGCTCGTCTTTTATGTCTGTTGCTGGGGGGTTAGTGAATTATATTTGTACTATAGACCCCTTTATACATGGTGGGACGTGCATTAGCCTTGCTATTTACATTAGCATTACCAATGTTGAAAATAGTATAATTATTAGATTATATTTAAATGCTGCACATTTCATTAGCCAAAGATGCAGTTACTGGCTCAGATGTGATGCTAAATTCTATATGGAATGATAATCAGCAAGGCTGTTAGTCTCAAATGTGTATGTGCTGGAATCTGACCGTGTTTGACATTTGGACTTTTGGTGGTTTCAGGGGGGGTGTTTAAAGGGGTTGTTCGCTACTGAGTTAACTGTTAGTATGATGTAGAGAGTGATATTCTGAGACAATTTGTAATTGGTTTTAATTTTTTATTATTTGTAGTTTTTCAGTTATTTTAGCTACTTATTCAGCAGCTTTCCAGTTTGCCATCTGGTTCTAGGGTCCAACTTAACCTGGCAACCATGCAGCCTTACAGAGCTTGGGGTCAGTGGTCCCCATTGGAAAGCTGTAACGTGTCAGAAAAAGAAGGCAAATAATTCAAAAGCTATAAAAAATGAAGGCTGATTGAAAAGTTGCTTAGAATGAGCCATTCTGTAAAATGCTAAAAGTTAGCCTGAAGTTAAATCACCCCCCAAGATCGGGCGGTGCCAGAACATGGAGTTGGTGGAAAGCAGAGAACGGGCTCCTTGTTCAAGTGTTAATAACATTGTATCAGTCTCACAAAGTTACAGCTTTCAGCAGGTTTTTTTCACCTCTGTTATCCTAATTCATCTTCCCTCTTATTCTCTTCATTTCAGTGCATACGTCACATTCTCTACTGCTTTCCTCAGCCCTTGTCATTCTCCTTAATGGGAGATGTATTTGCATTAGTGCCTGAAAGCAAAGAGCAATGCTTAGTAAGGAACTGCTAAAAACCAAATATTCGCTATTTGTGCAGCTGGCTTTCTTTTCTGGTTCCAGTAGGCTTTTTTGCTTAAAGGAGAAGGAAAGGTTAAAACTAAGTAAGCCTTATCAGAAAGGTCCATCTAAATATACCAGTAAACCCCCCAAGTAATGTTGCTCTGAGTCCCCTGTCAAAAGAAATACTGCATTTCTTTCCTTCTATTGTGTACACATGGGCTTCTGTATCAGACTTCCTGCCTTCAGCTTAAACCTCATTGCCCTGGGCAAGAGCATGCTCAGTTTGCTCCTCTTCCCCCCACCCCTCCCTTCTCTACTGTAATCTGAGCCCACAGCAGGGAGAGAATCAGGCAGGAAGTGATGTCACACCACATTAATACTGCAGCTCCTAGTCTAAACAAACAGAGCGTTTCTAGAGCTTTTTACTCAGGTATGGTAAAACATTCTACAGAATAAATATAGCATTCTAGCTTGTACTATTGCAGCTAATCTATTGGCAATAAAATGCCTCTGTAGCTTTCCTTCTCCTTTAAACCTTAGATTGTAGATGTCTGTATAAAGGTGGCCATACACTGAGAGATCCGCTCATTTGGCGATGTCCCCAAATAGGCGGCTCTCTCCCCAATATGCCCACTTTGAGGTGGGCGATATCGGACTGATCCAATTGTGGGCACTAGGGCCAAACGATCAGATCATAATGAAGGGTAAACGGTTGGTCAGATTGCCGGACCGCATTAATGAACAGATGCGACCACAATCCGACAAGATTTTTAGGCCTGTCCGATCGACATCTGCCAGACTTTTGGCCAGATATCGATCGGGAAAGCCCGTTGGAGGGCCCCATACATGGTCCAATAAGCTACTGACTCAGTCTCTCTGCAGCTTTTATGGGCCCGTGTATAGCCACCTTAACAGGGCACGGCTCTATTCTTTTTTGTTCAGTTGAGCAGCCTATAGAGGCTTTAAAGGGGTGGTTCACCTTTAAGTTAACTTTCAGTATGTTATAGAATGGCCAATTATAAGCAACTTTTTAATTCTATTATTTATTAATTATAGTTTTTGAATGATTGGCATCTTTCTTCTGACTCTTTCCAGCTTTCAAATGGGGGTCACTGACCCCATCTAAAAAAAAAACCAAAAGACTCTGTTAAGCTACAAATGTATAGTTTTTGCTACTTTTTATTACTCATCTTTCTATTCAGACCCTCTCCTGTTCACATTCCAATCTCTTATTCAAATCAATGCATGGTTGCTAGGGTAATTTAGACCCTAGCAACCAGATTGTTGAAACTGCAAACTGGAGAGCTGCTGAATAAAAGGCTAAATAACTCAAAACAAAAATAACTAAAAAAATTAAAATCAATTGCAACTTGTCTTAAAATATAACTCTCTACAGTTTGCACCAAAAGTTAATTTAAAGGTGAACAACCCTTCACATTGCAGTGGTGAGCACATTGATACTCATTATAGCAGCTCCCATTGGAGTGTGCACATTTGTACTGCAGAACGAATCAGTTCCTCACTTTTGGGTGTAGGGGGGGCTTGGCTGGATGGGGTAGGCCTAGAATAAAAGGCAGTGCCCTCAATACTCTAATTCCATGAAGCTAGGTTGTTCAAGTGACCTAGGGCAAGCATAAAAATAAGTATAGCAGGAGAGGGTTTTGGGAGACAATAAGGAGAATTATTATGGATCTCTCTGCACAAGAGATATGTGCAATAGCAAAATCACTGGCTGCATTGCTCAAGATAAATATTATTGTGCTCCTGGTAAACATAGCCGTATATTTGCTCTCTGTCTAAAACAGATCCAAAAACATTTGCTTTATGCCCCATAGACTGATCCATCACCAGCCTCAGTAGCACTAGAGACTGGATTAATCCTTTTCTGTGGAATGGAGGCCCAGGATCATGTTTGCTTCCCAGCTATTGAGTTATTATTGAAGGAGAGTTGTTCTATATTGTTCCATGTTGTTGTGATGGGACCCCTTCCAAGAATGCCTTACAGCTGTTGGATGACATGCGTGAGCCAAATCAACCAGCAGAAATAGAAAATACGGTGTAAAATAAATAATGGCAATTGTAGCAACTGTGTTCTGTGTATCTTCAACTGCCAAATACAGGGAAATGGAGATATAATGTATCTTTATGCCACTGCACGTCTTCTTCTGTATAAACTCTGCTACATGGCTCTGCCTCTACATATTTCTCTTTGTGGGGTTCCAACCCGCTACTGTGTTTGGCCTGACACCTCTCCCTGGAGACTCATATACTGTATGTATGGCCTGAAGTATGGCCCCTATCCATTTGCATAAGCAGAGCCCTTGGACGGCACAAGATGTTATAATATTCCAAATTATAATTGCATTATATTGGGAGTAATGTATTCTCTATTGTAAAATATACAGGTATGGGTCCTGTCATCCAGAATGCATTTTGACCTGGGTAACAGATCTTTCCGAAGTTTGGATGTTAATAACTTAAGTCTACTAGAAAATCATGGAAACATTAAGTAAACCCAATAGGCTGGTTTTGCTTCCAATAGGGATTCATTATATATTAGTTTGGATCAAGTACAAGTTACTGTTTTATTACTACAAAGAAAAAGGAAATAGCTTTTAGAAATTGTGTTTATTTGATTGGAGTCTACGGGAGGTAGCCTTTCTGTAATTCAGAGCTTTCTGAATAATGGGTTTCCGGATAACGGATCCCATACCTGTATAAAGGTATTAGAAGTAGCTGAGGTTTTTAAGACCATGACAAGCCTCAGGCTGAGCCATAGGACATCACTTAGTGACATCATTAAGTCCTGATTATAACGGATGACATCACTAATCACTGATTATAACTGATGACATCATTAAGCACTATTTACAAGAATATATTTTACAGGGTATTGGTGGGTCTTGTGTATAATGTAGAAGTTGTATGGAATTGTCTGGTGGGTGCAGTAAAGTGGTGTGCCGATTTGGTCTTATTCCCCTGTCGGGAAGGACGCGCAGCAGTCTTTATTCTGTTGGGATCATTCTCTAAGCTGCATGCCCTCTCTAGCTTGTTGGCTTGACCATGGGAGATTGAGTACCAAGCATGTGACCTTTGCCATTAGGTTCCCAGAAATCCCGTAATCAGAAGATATCTGTGCGGGTGCCATGTTTATTTCTATTGGGCCGAAGAGATTTCACTATATTGGAGTAAAATTAGGGTCAAATGGTCACCCAGTCTCCTATTGACAGGCACTCGCTCATACGTGACAGGAAACAGATGATGACATTCCCATTTCCTTTGGTTTTCTATAGTTAATCATTGTTAAGAAAATGAGTTTTCAATGTAATGAGATGCATTTTATACTGTTTAAAGAGTTCCCAATCATTCCAGCTATATACAGTAGTTTTATTTTACGTAATCTGATGTTTGTGTGTTTTATTTTCAGTTGTTTAAGTAATCTGATTTTTTTTTTAATTTTCCCTTCCACAATCTATAAAGGGAATGTAACCTCTTAAAATTGATGTACATTTGCTCACAGTCTTTTTCTGATGACATACATTTTTTGTATTATTTGTACCGTTTTTTTAGATATTTATACATAAATGACTGCGAATACAGGTATGGGACCTGTTATCCAAAATGCTCAGGATTTGGGTTTTTCAGATAATGGGTTTTTGCTTCCAATAGGGATTAATTATATCTTAGTTTGGATCAAGTACAAGCTACTGTCTTTATACCTTAAGTCTACTAGAAAATCATGTAAACATGAAATAAACCCAGACAAAATCTGTGTATCGCTGTTCAGCGCTGGCCCGTCCCCATCAAGACTCGCCACACTTATTCTTTAAAAAGCGGCTTTTATTCAGCTTGCATAAGTGATAACAGGCAGTGGGTAAGTGGTGCGAACCACTTACCCACTGCCTGTTATCACTTATGCAAGCTGAATAAAAGCCGCTTTTTAAAGAATAAGTGTGGCGAGTCTTGATGGGGACGGGCCAGCGCTGAACAGCGATACACAGATTTTGTCTTGTAAATACCGGCTTGGAGTTGCCGGAGTATCGCGAGAGCTGCGGCCGAGACGCCACAAGGAAGGGTGAGCTCCGTTTATTACATTCACAACCCGTGTTTCTCCTATGAAATAAACCCAATAGGCTGGTTTTTGCTTCCAATAAGGATTAATTATATCTTAGTTGGGATCAAGTACAAGCTACGGTTTTATTATTACACAGAAAAGGCAAATTGCTTTTTTAGAATTTGAATTATTGGATAAAATGGACTCTATGGAAGATGGCCATCTGTTATTCGGAGCTTGCTGGATAACGGGTTTCTAGATAACTGTTTTTCTGCATACCAGATGCCATATCTGTATGAGGCTTTTGGCCTGCTAACATCTCAGAAATATGTGAAATAGGAAATATTAATTGCAGACATGCTCAGCAAACCGCTCATATCAATTAATTTTTTAGGTTTAGGGCTTCCCCAGGCTGCAGTGCAGATAATTTAGTAGCTTGTACCTTTCAGATAAACAGTGACTTAACTGTTTTTATTCTTTTGGTACAACTGACACCTTCTTTGTTTATAACATGG
Organism: Xenopus petersii; assembly: GCA_038501925.1. Taxonomy (NCBI): domain Eukaryota; kingdom Metazoa; phylum Chordata; class Amphibia; order Anura; family Pipidae; genus Xenopus; species Xenopus petersii. The sequence continues at coordinate 120,238,917 of CM076681.1, forward strand.
GATATTTATTAGAGTTTCCATTTTGGGCTGAACATAGTTTTGCCGTGAGCCAAAAAAGGTTGCACACTGTAAAGGAATGTCCTGTGGACACTGTAATCTGTGCCCTTGTAGTACTCCAGTATCTCAAGGAAGATAAACTCCAATGTCTAATGGAGGATAAACTCTCTTAATCAAACTGGATTTTTTATTCTTTGATTTATGGCCATAGTACCTCTGCCACCCACAGGTATATACTATATTGATTTTAAAAAATATGTGTTGAAACAATCGGGTAAATTTACTTAGCGGTGAAAATTCGCCAGCAACGGCTTTGCGGCCATTTCAACACTTCGCCAGGCGAAAAATTCGCTCAGACAATGCAAAGTTGCGTCCAGGTCACCGAACGCTGGCATTCAATTCCGCCTAGCGGAACTTCATTAGTGGTCTTCACTCCATACGCATACGGCTGGAAATTTAATGTTGAATGGGCCTATATGTTGCAGCAAATACATTACATTACACAAGTCAAGGGAACCTTAATAAAGAAAATAGAGTTGTTATAATAGTTAATGTTCCGTATGATAGAAAATGTATGGGGGAACCCGGTTACCCAAAACATTTAAGGACTTTTGCGAAAATTCGCCTGGCGGTAGAGTGCGAATCGCCGTTGGCATCTATCTCCTTTGCTAGCGAAGTGACACCTGCGCCCCTTGGTAAATCGGTGAAGTACCTGAAAACGGTAACGCTGGCGAATCTTTGCCGGCGTTAGTCACTTCGCCCTTTACTAAATCTGCCCTACTGTGTTTGTGTGTGTCCATTTTATCCAAAGACTCATTTTCCTTTTTCTGTGTAATAATAAAACAGTAGCTTTTACTTGATCCTGACTAAGGTATAATTAATACTTATTGGAAACAAAACCAGCCTATTGGGTTTTTTTAATGTTTACATTATTTTCTAGTAGACTTACGGTATGAAGATCCAAATTATGGAAACCCCCAGTTCCCGAGCATTCTGGATAGCAGGTCCCATACCTGTATATGTATTTATTTATACACCTGTGTATGTTCTTCTAAATTACAAATAATTATATGCATTGTTATATATAGTCACTAGTGAATACCTATATGGTGTGTTCTTGCCTGAGGCACAGAGTAATATCCCAGGAATTCCAGTCTTTATTTTACCTAAGCAGCTGTTACACACAGATTTGCCTTTGGCTGTTCCTTGTCCTTGTTGTGAAGCTGCAGTTAGCACCATTGAATGGCTGAGAATGCTGGGAAATGAATAACAACAGATGGAGCACCAGATCAGGGGTTATTCTATGCCAGTTGCTGTCTGTTAGCAGCTCTTTTTACCATCCACCAGCTACTGGAGATCTATAATCAAAGTGTCTAAAATTATATTTGAAATGGCAGGTATGGGACCTGTTATCCAGAATGCTCAGGACCTGGGGTTTTCTGGAAAAGGGATCTTTCTGAAATTTGGATCTTCATACAATGTCTACTTAAAATTAATTGAAACATTAAATAAACCAATTAGGATTGGCGTGCCTCTATTCTATCTTAATTGGGATCAAATACAAGGTGTTGTTTCTTTATAACAGAGAAAAAGGAAATCTATTTTAAAATTCTGAATTATTTGTTTAAAATGGAGTCTACTGGAGACAGCTTTACCATAATCCAGAGCTTTCTGGAGAACGAGTTTCCAGATAACAGACCACATACCTGTATTAACTAAATGAATACAAGTCACTTGGTGTCTTCCAAGAGCTTCCTTCTTAAAGGCAGTCTCTGGCACATTGCAGTTGGTCACCCAGGGATACAGATCATGGATGAACAGAGAAGTAGTATTGCGGTACTTCAATCCTCTACAATAAGACTAATAAAAAAGGCAATATATACAGTATTGTATTTTAACTTGCTGTTTAATAATGAAACTATTCCCAAACACTTAGGGGCAAATTCATCAAGGGTCGAATATCGAGGGTTAATTAACCCTCGATATTCGACTGGGAATGAAAATCCTTCGACTTCGAATATCGAAGTCGAAGGATTTTGCACAAATACTCCGATCGTATGATCGATTCGAAGGATATCAATCCAACGATCGTAGGATTATCATTCGACCAAAAAAACTTAGCCAAGCCTATGGGGACCTTCCCCATAGGCTAACATTGGGTTCGGTAGCTTTTAGGTGGCGAACTAGGGGGTCAAAGTTTTTTCTTAAAGAGACAGTACTTCGACTATCGAATGGTCGAATAGTCGACCGATTTTTAGTTCGAATCATTTGATTCGTAGTCGAAGTAACCCATTCGATGGTCGAAGTAGCCAAAAAAACACTTCGAAATTCGAAGTTTTTTTACTTACTCGAAGTTAATGAATTGGCCCCTTAATGTTCTGTGTGCAGTCTATTAGGTAACAAGCTCTCTAGAAAGCCCTTTATACTGTATTGACTTCTAGGATCATAAATCATTGCTCTCCTCCAAATGCCTGTGTAGCAGTGAGCGCAGAGATCCAGTGAGGATGCAGTGTCCGTCCTCAATGTCTGTCCGGCAGTGCCAACTCATTAATGGACAGGTTAATTAAATAAGGTTACAGGGATTGTTGCCACAAGCCTAGACCTGGTACTACAGGGGCAGACAGGGAAATCCTAGTGTTTAAGCTGGGCCTGCAGACTGGCTTAGGCCAATTCCAGAACATAGTTTTTTTTATTGACTGGCAGGATTCGCGCCTGATATTCCTTACATGCCGTTAACTGTTGGTACAAGATGCCACCACTTTATATTAGTGCTTCTCAACCTGCGGCACCTTTATTTTATATTAAGATAAATCTATAAATACTGAAGGCTCTTAGGGGTGCTAGGAGTAATAATTTCAACAAAATCCCAAATGCCATACGTAGTATAGTCCTACTAGATGCAAGAAACTGGGCCTTGCTGCTTAATATGTATTTGAGAGTCAATTTGGGGATTTGTTATGCAGAATGCTTGGGGCCTGGGGTTTTCTAGATAAGGGTTTTTTCCATCTCCTGGATTTTTCCATCTCCTGGATTACCATGTGCATATGTCTATTGAAAGAACATTTAAACATTAAATAATTTGACTAATTAAATAATTAGTGTTGTTTTGCCCCCCGATATGGATTCCGATGGCTTAGTTCTTCCCAACTATTGTATTATTACACCGAAAAAAAGTTGGAATTATTTACTTAATATGAACTCATTGGGATGTGGACTTTTAGTAATTTGGAGCTTTCTGGTTATCATTTTTGCAGATAAGAGATCCCAAAGATGTAAAGAAAACGGACGATAATCTGTCAGTTTTAGGGGTCTGTAGGTTTTCAGTATGTAATTGTGTATCATGTTAGAGCAGCTGCTGTATATAGTACAGGTATGGGACCCGCTATCCAGAATGCATGGGACCTGGGGCTTTCCAGATAATGGATCTTTCCATAATTTGGGTCTTCGTACGTTAAGTCTACTAGAAAATCATGTAAATATTAAACAAACCCAATAGGCGGGTTTTGCTTCCAATATGGATTCATTATATCTTTGTTGGGATCAAGCACAAGCAAGTGTTTTATTTTTATTATTATTATTATTATTATTATTGAGACAAAGGAAATCAATTTATAGACATTTTTATTATTTTGATAAAATGGCGTCTATGGGAGATGGCATTTCCATAATTCAGAGCATTCTGGATAATGGGTTTCCAAATAATGGATGCATACCTATATAATATCTATTGGTGTTACCTGAAGGGCCCCTTGAGTTGTAATGATATCTAAACTTCCATTGGGTCCTCAATGACTGTCTATATGAAAGTTCCATGACCAACTGCTCAGGTCAATCTGTTTTTAGGATTAAATGTCTGGCTTGTGCCTGTCTGTTGGGCAAAGTCTTATCACAAGACAGATGGTTAGACAACTGCTCTCCGGTCTGGCTTTTCTTAAACCATGAGCCATTAAGTTCTCAGGTTTCCATGAAGAGGCTGTTGGACAATAGGCCACTAAATGTACATTAATTTGAGCCACATGAGGTCCCAGATTTCAATTAATACTCGACGTGTTTAATGTCCTGAAATCACCACTTTCTAACTTAATGTGCTCTTTCGCCGTGGATTTTCTGTCTGTTTCATCTCGTTTGAAATTGATGTAAGTTGCCATAAGTAGGTTACTGTTAAATGTAAAATGACTCAAGGCAACGCTTTACTGCTGAGCTGCCTATTGACTTCTGCACAGATTTGCCCTATTTCACTAGGCAATTTGCCAGCCAGCCATTTCCATTTTCCATTGTACAAAAGGGGCTATTCATAGCGGCGTGTGACTAGTGAGGGGGGCTGGATACCTTGTATTTTACTAACAAGGACTTTTGTCTGGGAAATGTTCTTTTAATGATCGGTTCCATTAAATCTCCCCGTGCTGCTGTACTGTAGCAAATAGCAGCGGCTACTGAGACCCTCAACTTGCTCCTGAATCAGAAATACACAAGCACAGCAAGGTTTCACCATTATATAGGCAAAAATGTAATTTATTCAAATATTTTATTCACATTGTTTTGCATAAATGTGCTTTGCATTATTATGCAAGGAATTCTAATATGCATTAATGTGTGTGTGTGTGTGTATACATATACTGTATGGGACCTGTTATCCAGAATGCTCGGGACCTGGGGTCTTTCGGATAACTGATCTTTTTATAATTTGGATCCTCATACCATAAGTTACTAGAAAATAATTGAAACATTAAATAAACCCAATAGGCTGATTTTGCTTCCAATTAGGATTAATTATATCTTAGTTGGGATCAAGTACAAGCTACAAATGTTTACAAAATTTGGATTATTTGATTATAATGGAGTCTATGGAAGACCGCCTTTCTGTAATTCTGAGCTTTCCAGATAACTGATCCCATACCTGTACTGTATAAATAAAAAATTATACATATGAGCAAATGAGACATTGATTTGTATGAATGTTATTTGTTTATAACCCCATTAACCAGAAAGATCCAAATTACAGGAAAAACACCTCCCACAGACTAGATTTTAATCAAATAATTAATTTTTTTAAATTCCTTTTTATATAGATCATTACCCTGTACTTGATCCTAACTAAGATATGGTTACGGTAATCTTTATTGGAGGTAAATCAAGACTACCGGGTTTAATTCATGTTTAAATATTTTTTTTAGTAGACTTGCGCTATTGAGTTCCAAATTATGAAAACTGCCATGATCCGGAAAACCCCATGTCTCGAGCATTATGTGTACAGTATATATAATAAATACAAGTATGGGATCCGTTATCCAGAAAGCTGAATTACAGAAAGGCCGTCTCCCATAGACTCCATTTTAGCCCAATAATCCATATTTTTAGAATTTATTTCCCTTTTCTCTGTAATAATAAAAGTGAATAACGTCCCCCCTTTTGTAAAATATAAAGATATTATAAGTCATGAGAAGTTCCATGACCGTCTAAAGGCCAAGGGCAGGGACTTTTGTACAGGTCATGGTTTCATGTGCTCTACATCTAAAGACTACAAACAATTGCAATGACATTTGGAAGGATTTGGAATACTTTGAACACTTAAAACGTATTTCAGTTCACAGAGATTCTCGTATGTGTTGTCCCTGTGGTGGTACCATGGTTTCATCAGACATACGTCAAACTACCACAACTTTCCAAGGCCTGGAATGTTCTGAACCTATAAAAGTTGAGGACATTGATGCTTTCTACAACTCGTTTGGTTACTAAGTGCACTAAACAAAGGCCGGCACATCCGCACAATGCTGCAGTTGGGATTTATTGGAATACCCCTTTGTTTTATGTGTCTCCAATTTGTATCATTTAGGGCAAGCCAGTGTCCCACCACTATTCCCGAAAATGTTTCTTTTTTCTCCTTTGCCCTGGTGATGTGGGCTTTGCTCTAGGAATGTAAGTGGCTTGCAGTTGTGTGAGGCCTGTATCTGTATCTAGTAAGCGTTAAGTCTCATGACTCCTGTCTATTCACTCAAATAACTGATTCCAGTACAAACAAAATCGAATAAAATAGCTGCCTTTTGCACAAATTCTGCATGTAGAGAGACATATTGTCTGGTGATTTTAATAGAGTGAGTTCTAATACATCTTCTAGGCAAAAGCAGCCCCCCTATAAGATATATTGGACTATTCATCTGACCCCCAACTCCTGCATGAAGACAGAATAAAGAGAAACGGATGCTGAGAGAGGAATAGAGAACATAAACTTATTTCAGAAATAGTACAGAATTTTTAATTGATTGTATTTAGAAAGTTTCTATTATTTCAGTATACTGAAGCTTATATTAAATTTTCATTTTCGCAATAGTTCCCCTTTAATAAAGAAAACTAAATATTAGACGTATGAGGACCTGCCGTATGAGGACCTGGCTGTTTTCACACATTCACACTCGCTGGCAGTAGGAACAGTGAGGCTTCTCACTTTAGGAGACCGTCACATGGGAATCAGGCAGAAAATGTATGAATGTAATTAACAGCTCCTATATACTGGCATCAGAGAATAAGAGATCCTTGACAATACATAAAATCTGGAGACACCAGCTTCAAATGGGAAGATCCAAAGACCAGGGATGTTCCCAGATTTCTATTTAACTACAAACCAGTAGTGTAGCTGAACTGCTGATTATAAACAGGTATGGGATCCATTATCCGCAAAAACCATTATCCAGAAAGCTCTGAATTATGGAATTTCATCTCCCATAGACTCCATTTTATCCAAGTAATCCAAAAATTATTCCTTTTTCTGTGTAATAATGAAACAATAGCTTGTACTTGATCCCAACTAAGAAATAATCAAATCTTATTGGATGCAGAACCAGTCTATTGGGTTTGTTTAATGTTTACATGATTTTCTAGTAGAATTAAGGCATAAAGATCCAAATTACAGAACGATCCATTATCCGGAAAACCCCAGGTCCCAAGCATTCTGGATAACAGGTCCCATACCTGAACTGCTGCTTATATGGATCAGGAACCAATGTATAAAGTGTTAAAATGTTTATAAAGTAGTGTTGGACACAATGCAAATAACTGTATGTATGTAATCTGTGTTTGTGGGCACTCCCCAACTAATTACATGTATTTTGTTTCCTTCTTGCTTAAGGGTTACATTGTGAGATGGTATTAATTGTATTTCAATGTATTTTTATCTTCTCTTTTCAGAAATCCTAAAGCTGATAATCAAAGAATATATAGAAAGATCAATAACGATGCTTCCCTTCGGATCCAAAATTTGTCAGTGTTAGTCAAGCAGATGAAATCGTACTACCAGGTAAGAGCATTGTCTGTTGAGAGTGCAATAAAACATTTGTGACTTTACTTAACACCTGGAATTGGCCCAGATTGCTGCCTATATGAATTGCCAGGTAAGGAAATACCACTGGACAAGGATCGCATGGTTACCTAGATATTGTCCTTTTCTGATCGACCTGTAGGCTGACAATCAGATCATAATGTAGGCCAAATGATCAATTTAGCTTATTTTGCCCAGCTCGTGGGTTAAGGTGGCCATAGACGCAAAGATCCGCTCGTTTGGCGACAACGCCAAAGGAGCCGATCTTTCCGCGATATCACACTAACTGGCATGGCTATATCGGGGGTAATGTGAATGTTCGGTCCTATGGCCGAACCATCGGATTACGATGAGAATGCAATGGGCTCCAGCGGGATGGTCAGGACAAAATCAAACCTGTCCGAACTACCAAACGACCGAAAAATGTCGGGACTCTCCACACACTGTCCGAAAATCGTACGATTTTGTATGATAGGATCTTTGAGTCTATGGCCACCTTTAGAGTATGTATGGGTGATGGAAGATGTTCTCATGTCATCCTTATACCTACAGGGGGAAATGTACGGCATTACAGATTTCATGACTATCATTGGGTATAAATTGCGTAGGTCATTCTCTTAGCTTTTTTGTTAACTCCCTTTATCACAGTACAGGTATGGGATGCGTTATCTGGAAACTCGTTATTCAAGTTCCAAAAAATAGGCCATCTCCCATGGACTCCATCTTATCGAAATAATCCAGATGTTTAAAACTGATTTCTCTGTAATAACAAAACAGGACCTTGTACTTGATCCCAACTAAGATATAATTAATCCTCATTGAAAGCAGAACCAGCCCATTGGATTTATTTAATATTTGCATGATTTTCTAGTAGACTTCTTGTATGAAGATCTAAGTTACAGAAGGATCTGTTGTCTGGAAAGCTCCAGGTTCCGAGCATTCTGCATAACAGGTCCCATACCTGTACCACCTGCAATAAAAAAGCAGTTACAAAATAGATTTTGGTAGAATTAGGGTATGTTCTTATGGGCACTTAACTCCAGTTTAAGAGTGGGTTACTGTTTTTAGAGTTTCCACCTTGCCAGTATTGATGCCAATGTTTTAATTGGTAAGTAAGTTCAAATATAGAAAGGCTGGTATTTGTTTTCCAAAAAGAGTTTGCAACCCTATCTGTGATTCTTTCCTGTGGCTGCCATGTGCTGGGTAACAGTGCCTGTACGTAAAATAGTAATGCATAGTCAGTACAACTTAACTTGGCGTACCTGCAGCTGACGGACCTTCAAGGAGTAATAAGAATGTTCTTTTCATTTATTTATCCTTCTGTGGTTTAGGTGGAAGGTGGGTTGTAAAAACAACTATTCCGTCGATCAGTTTTAATACTGGATTATTATTTTATGTTCTTTTGTAAAAAAAACTCCTGCTACCTGCAAAACGTTATATTATGTAGAAGAACGTTAGACTCATAGTCGTTTTCCCAAGCTCTGATGGAGCACACAACAGAGGGAAATCATAACACTTGCTTTGTAAATGAGCCCATTGTCTTTCAAGTGAGTGCATGTGACAAATCCAGTGCAGTGTGTATTTGTAATATTATTAGGCTTCCTAACAATAGCACAGTGTATTTAATTGGAATAGGATATGATCTTGGCATGACACATTCTGGCACTCGGCCCATTGATAACGGAACGTGAGCGACAGCCTTGTCACCCCCCATCAGCTGTGTCCTCTCCCCCCGGTGACTGTGCAGCTGATTCATTGCAATGCCTGCAGGCTGAAGTCCAACAGAATCACAGTATCCACTGTCATTCAGCTCCTGGATCCATTTCCTCCCCTTCAGCACTTGTATTCCTTCTCTCATGCCTCATCCACGCAAGCATTTATGTCTAGACACAATGGCCCTGCAACAGACTTGTCAAACACCTCCTCCAAAAAATCCCATTCAAGCAAAGATGATTGAGCAGGAAGGTCAAACTTGTCCAAATTGCCCTAAAAAGTCTGTGCAGGTATGGACACCTTAAATCAAAGGTTGTTGCTATTTTCTAGTCTACCTTCGGAGGTCCAGGCTTTGGTGAGAAACCCATTAACCCAAAGTTTAATATGTCTACAGTGGCACACATTTTCACCCCAAATCTGACCCTTAAAGGGGTTGTTCACCTTTGAGTTAACGTTAAGTATGACGTAGAGAGAGAGATTCTGAGACAATTGGCAATTCCTTTTAATTTATTATTATTTGTGTTTTTTGAGTTATTTAGTTTTTTATTCAGCAGCTCTCCAGTTTGCAGTTTCAGCAATCTGGTTGCTAGGGTCCAAATTCCCCTATCAACCATGCACTGATTTGCATATGAGACTGGAAAATTAATAGGAGAGGGCCTGAACAGAAAAATGAGAAATAAAAAGTAGCAATTACAATAAATGTTTAGCCTTACAGAGCATTTGTTTTTTTAGATGGGGTCAGTGACCCCCATTTGGAAACTGGAAAGAATCAGAAGAAAAAGGCAAATAATTAAAAACTATAGAAAATAAATAATGAAGACCAACTGCAAAGTTGCTTAGAACTAGTCATTCTATAACATACTAAAAGTTAAATAGAAGGTGAAGCACCAGGCAAAATGACCTGGGGTGGCTGCCTACACACCAATATTACAGCTAAAAAAATACAGTTTTTGGTTCATGGAATGAATTTTTATATTGTAGAGTGAATTATATACAATGTAATTTAGAAATAAAAGCTACATCATAAAAATCATGACATAATCTCTTTAAGTCAGAGATATCTTATGCTTTGTTTGTAGCTACTGTATGTTTTTGTTTTGTTCATGTTTTTATGACTTTTTTTTTTTTTTTTTTTTTAGCAGTAAAGTATTTCTGAAGGAAGAAAAGGAGGTCTGGCTATTTTAAAAGTGTATATAGGGACAGTTACTTGTTCTGGGTTGCCACCTGTCTGTTTTTTGGAAGGGCTGTCTGGTTGAAAACTGCCTGCCTGGATTTCCAAATTAGGAAATCTGAACAGGACTTAGAATTGAATGTTGCACTGATCTCTGATCACCAAAACACCCCCTCCATCCAGACTCCCAAGCTGCAAAAGGTTTCTGCTCTAATGTTGGGGGGCTTAAACCAACAGTCCCTACTCTTTAAGGGAATAGGCTTAAATGCCTGTTCCGAGTGTGACCCACAGGCTGAATTATATGTTTCTACCATATTGGGTTACATGATAGGTGCCCTTTTAGTAACTGAAAGCCTGTAGCATTTACAGATATGGGATCAGTTATCCGGAAACCTGTTAACCAAAAGCTCAGAACTATGAAAAGCCCGTCTCCCATAGACTCTATTTTAACCAAATAATCCAAATTTTTAAAAACAGATTTCCTTTTTACCGGTTATAATAAAACAGGACCTTGTACTTGATTCCAACTAAGATATAATTAACCCTTATTGGAAGCAAAACCAGCCTATTAGGTTTATTTCATGTTTACATGATTTTCTACTGGATAACTGGTTCCGTACCTGTATTTGGTGTGTGTGTATTATGTGACAGAGTATCCCCTTTTAAAGCTTTATGGCATCCAGATGTTCATCGTGCAGGAGTGTTATTCTCATTTGAAAAATTAAGCTTTTGTTATGTGAGACAAATGTGTGTTTTCTAGTTTAAACTGCTCAGGAAATGATCAAAGCTTTTATTCAATATTCCTCTTTGGCTTTTGGCTCTGATTGTTGTGCAGTTTCCTTTTCCCCGTCTCATATCTAAGCCAAATATATAAATACAGTTTGAGGAACACTCCTATATTGCCTTTGTCTGTTTACGTTTTTTCAGATCTAGTAAAGGAACAGTAACACTAAAAATACATTCCTTGAGGCTATTTCCTTCTTTTAATTAGATGCATTGGCCCCGGGGGGAACATGTGACAAGTATTCCCATAAGCAAAGCTTGCTAGTCGGTCATTTGGAAATCCAGTAAGTCCAATGAGGGGTGAGACCTTATTAGCTTGTAGACCATATTGTCAGGTGAATAGATGTGTTGTTTGCAAGTGTCCAATCAGCACAAATGTTCTAAGGTCTCGGTAATTATGTCCCAGTTGCTCTTCTGCCAGCCGTCGCTCTACCAGCCTCAAAGCGCACCAGTAGGAATCAAAGGTTAGCACCTGGCCTCACCTTTTTGGATGAATTGGCTCTCTAATTATTCTATTATTACAAGAAAAAATGAGTTGTGGAAAGCACCACGGCTTTCTCCAATTGGCTTTTGTGTTTTTTCATTTAAAAATGTTGTTCTCCTTAAAAAGAACCTTGAGTATGGTGCAGACAGACACATTCTAAAGCTGGCCATAGATGCAAAGATCCAATCGTACAAATCATCGTACGACCGGACTTTCCCATCTCCCGACCCGCCACTAACCATTCAGATCAAAGTCTTACCAGTCAGATTAGTTAAAGAACAGATCAGCAATGTTCTGCCCCTGACAGCAATCGTACAATATCTATGTCCAACCAAAGCTTGTGACAGTCTCCCACTGAAAATCGTACGATCGGCAATACACGCAGAGATATTATCGGCAGCCGACAGAAATTTTCTAACCTGTCCGATCGACCAAACGACCGATCCTCGATTCGTACGATCAGATCTTTGCGTCTATGGCCAGCTAAAGACAAATTGCAACTGGTCTTAAAATGTTTTATTTGTTTTGTGGTTCTAGAATGACATTCTGTTTTTGTTCTGAAGCACTCGGTCTTAAATGTTTATCCTGTTGCTAGGGGTTAATTACTTCAGCAGCCATGGAGCAGTGTAGAAATCAAAATAAAAGATGATGAATAGTACAGAACCTGGAATGGAAAATAATCATTACCATAACTTATAGGCCTCATACCTTGTCTACTAGAAAGTCATATAAACATTAAAGAAACCCAATAGGCTGGTCTTGCTTCCAATAAGGATTATCTATATCTTGGTTTGGATCAAGTACAAGGTATTGTTTATTTTTACAGAGTAAAAGGAAATTCTTTTAAAAATTTGGATGAAATTGAGTCTATGAGAGATGACCTTTCCACAATTCTGAACTTTCTGGATGGTGGGTTTCTGGATAATGGATCCCATACCTGTATGTGTGTGTATATATTTTTTTTTTTTGGGGCGGGGGGTTGCTGAAATCAGTAAGCCTGTGATAAAACAAGCTGTTATCTGTAAATTAGACATTTGTTGTGGATTTATATCTATAGAACTGATGTTATCTCTTTATAGTTTGGTGGGAATTCCATGGTCATCGGTTCAACCAAACTGTGATTTGTGCAAACATTCTTGAGCCATTTTGTGTCCTTTGTATTGAGCAGTTTCTAATCAATAATAAGTGTGAGACTGTGGCTCCAAGTGTAGACCACAAATCCAATTGTGTTATCTTCAGAAATACTGAGATTGAATGGAAAACCCTTGAGTCCTGTTATGAGTTCTGAAATGACCATCAATTGGCCACATGTGTAGAGATCAAATGCTGCAAAAATGATGTACACACAGCTGTGTGGTCATTGCTTTAAAGTTATGTGCGTCCAACATGCCCTTGCAGAACAGCTATACTGAGCATTGGTTTGTCCCTCTTTTTATAAAGAATTATGCTACTGGCACAAGGGAAACCTGCCGCTATCACAACCCTGGATGTACTGCTAATCCCAAAGTTCGCATAGTGAGTTTTTTGGAAGTTCATTATACTGTATTAGATAAACATACTGAAGACCTAAATAAAAACGGATATCTAAAAAATCATCTTTCTTTTAGGCTGAAGGACTGTGTTTGCTGTTATACTTAAATTAATGTGCACAAAAGTGTTGCATTACATAAGAAATTATACTGTAGGTTGCCTTTTCTGCATTTGCCGTAAAAGTCAAATCAACGCGTGTCGTTGGCCATCTGACCAGCAAGCCGAGCCTTGCTCAACGGGAAAGCTTAAGAATATATTGGATTTCTATGCCGTCAGCAAATATCAGCTTCACTGTTTTAGACCTTTGTTGGCCCTGGAAATAAAATACAATATCTTTTTTTTGGATGTCCTTTAGTCTGTATGAAAGATGTATCTACGTACTGAACATTCACTGTATATTTCTTTAGAATGGAACAGACAACCTAAGGCCATGATTGTTCAAATGGGTTTAAAGGGGGCATGTGTATGTAGCGTTCTGTAGTATGGCATTGTTAGTGTCAGATAGGTGAAGTTGGCTGGATATTTAAATAGCAAAAACTGTTGGGAAATTGGATTCCCACCACATCAGAAGGGATACAGATATATAATATGTAAGTAGGGTGGATCATCTATGTGGACCCCAGCAGATATAAACCAATTTGTATGGTTTGGATTTAGTGCTGTTTTTGAGAACACAACAAGTAAGGAGCACACTCCGTGATTAGTAACAAGAGTTCTCTGGCCCCCGTTGCTTGTGTACAGGATATCCTCCATGCACCGCAGGTTGCCCTGTCACTGGGGCTCATCCTCTCCTCATTTCACTCTTGGGAGGCAATGTGCACCGTTAATATGAAACATTGTTAGCTGTAACCTCCCTATAAATAGAATGTGCTTTGCATATGTGTTTGGGAAAATCTGTATATACAGAGCATGGACAATATCATAAGCAATCTGCTGACTTGCTTGGAACAAGAGGAATCAACAGCCAAGCTTTCCTTTTCCACAGGATTTGTTAGGGCATGAAAATCTTATGTATCTTAAATGTAAATCAGGTACATTTCTGTTAAGGGGTCTAGCAAGAGGACCAAAGGACTAGTGCAAAAATTGCTGCCTTTCCCTTTCCGCTCCCAAACACCTACCTGAAAATCTCAGTGACCTCCAATGTCTTCATTCCAAGCTTTATATCTGTTCTCATTCCCTCCGTGTATGAGGGTTGTAAATAGTCCCCTTTAAACAACATTTTATTTTTGTTTTCTTTCTTTTAGTTCCAAAGGCCTGGGTTCAGCCACAACCCCCTTGGTTAAATGGGGACTGAGCTAACTCAGGAACCAGTTATCAGAGCTTCAGTGCAGCCAATAAGTATAACTGGGCAGATGCTACACCTCTGGGTCACTCATAAGTTGGGGCCCTGTACAGGTGTAACATTTGAGCCAGACTTAAAGGGGCAATTTTGCAGTTGGTCAGTAGCTTCAAGTGTTGTTGGAGGGAATAAATGCCCCCCAAACAATTCTTATTCCCAGGCTTGCAGCAATATATATTAGAGGGAAAGAGGGTCTTTACAATACATTTCTGCTAGAGGCATGTGAGTGTGCAATACAGTTTTTAGGATTCACATGCACCTAACAGGTATCAGAGATGAAGAAGGGGGTCTTCAGCCATGTTTGATTACGGAGACTGTGTAAGACAGCCTTGTCCCTGTGGGGCTCCTACAGTATTGCTTTTTCTACCTAATAATGGCTGCCCTGGATAGGCAACTTTCAGGTCATCTCCATTGTGTTTGGCCAGTGAACTCCCACCTGCAATTGATTTGTCTCCCAATTGTGCATTTTTTATTTTATAACCAGGAGGAGTCGATTTGTTAGTTGCTGTTGGTAACTGCACTGGTTCAGTTTAGCTCCTGTATATGATGTGGTATCTTCCCTTGCATCTGCACATATGCTTGCAAATCTAATTGGGACCATCTATACTTTTTTTTGGTCCGCTCCGTGTCATTTCCTGCAGGAAACAGGAAGTGAGCTATGTGCAGTCTGTATCCAACCTACAACTGCAATAGTGAAAGTTCATAAGATGTATATAGGACAATAAAATAAAGTTTATAGTTCGGACATAAGGAATTGCTCTTGTACTTATTTTCAGTAAGTTCAGGAAATAAAGCTTGTACTTATTGCCTGTTGTATTTTTTTTGGTAGAATTAGGATTATTTCTAGCACTAAATACAGCAAACTCTGAATGTAAACATTCTTCTTCCTGTCCGTATGAGCACAGTCAGAACAAATCAGCAGTTTTTGAAGACCCCCCCGAATAGTATAGGTAGTGTACAGTATGGCAATGTTCACTGTAACGTATCTATCTCCAAGTATGCAAAGAAAGTGTTGTTGTGTCTTTATTGGAAAATGACATTGTTTGTATTTATTTTTATAGCTCTTCTTGTTTATGCAGTGCAGTATGTTTTTACAATATAGTAATAATACAAATAAATAAATACGAATATAAACAGTTCTAAAGATGTTTAAGTGCCATATACTAAGGCACATGGTAGAAGGTTACTATAGCCTTTGTATTTTCACTTTACAGTAAAACATATATTTTTATAACTGCACATAAATGGCGTAAAAATTAAATGTTTTTAGACTTGCCACAAAGAAATTGAGCCTTGAAAGCCTCTGCTTTGAAGCAGAAATAATTTTCTATTTGTACTGTAAATTCTGTTTGTGCTGAAATATACGTCTTAATCACACACTCTTAAAATATTCGTTATTCTTCTGTTTCTCCACAGGAATCGTTACAGCAGTTGGTCATGATGAGCTTGCCAAATGTTTTGATTATTGGCAAAAATCCATACTCTGGTGAGTAATACAATATGCCCCAAAATCCTTCTGCATTGGAAATGCAGTCTTGCTTCTGAAAAAAATGGAATTTCTGCTAATGAGTAAAACTCACAGATTAAGCACTTTTAGGCACATCTATTCTCATTTATTTGTTTTTTATTAAGTTATTATTTCAATTCATGGCAGCTTGTCCTTGTTTGAAAACAACGTTGAGCTATTCATATAGGATTACATCAAATGCTGCTTATGCACCAGTACTAACTGAAAGCTGCTCATCCAGTGTTTTGATCTGTAATATCTTGGGAAAATGTCCTTTATAGACTTTTTAAAGGGATACTGTACTGGAAACATGCTTTTTTTTCAAAATGCATCAGTCAGCAGTGCTGCTCCAGCAGACTTCTGATTGAAATCCATTTTTCAAAAGAGCAAATTGATTATTGTGAGTTTCTCAGGTGCCCCCATTCATGTGACTTGTGCTTTGATAAACTTCAGTCACTCTTTACTGCTACAATGCAAGTTGGAGTGATATAACCCCCCCCCAGCAGCCCATCAGCAGTACAATGGAAACGTAACCAGATAACCGCTCCCTGGTAGATTTAAGAACAGCACTCAATAGTAAAAATCCATGTCCCACTGTGACTCCTTCAGTTACATTGAGTAGGAGAAACAATAGCCTGTCAGAAAGCAGTTCCATAGTGCAGCACTTGCTCTTTCTGAAAGCACATGACCAGGTAAAATGACCTGAGATGCACCTACACAACAATATTACAACTAAAATACACTTGTTGGGTTAGCAATGGAATGTTTCATGGTAGAGTGAATTATTTGCAGTGTAATCTAGAAATAAAAACAGCACCATAAAAATCATGACAGAGTCTGAAAGAGATCAGAAGGAGCCTATGGCCTATGGTTCCGGAAAATAGGAACGCACATTGAGCATTGACATCTAGTCACATCCAAATATATGGTCCCATGTTCCTATTTGAAGACACATAATCACTGCACAACTTGCTAGCTGTTTAGACCCCATTTCCTAGATCTAAACATCATAAAACAAATCAGAACAGAATACCGAGTACATTTGAACCACTAATCGGGAAAATAAAGCTTTCCTTTTTGATGAAATGGTCAAACATTCCACTAGAAACATTTAAAAACTTGCCCATACTGAAAATAGGAATGAAGCTATTCCAAAGACATCGTCTTTGTATATATTGCTTTGTTCTCCATTACTTTGTCTGTGCCCTTGAGGCATCTTTCAAATTTTTGCCTACAAACCAAATGTTATATTGGAATGCAACCTGGAATTTAGGCTGGAGACGTCACTGGAAAGTGCAAAGTACCATTTTTAACTTGTTTGAATTTTCACTAGAGAGTACGTGAGAATGAAGCAATTAACATGCTTTTGATCTAACTCTTGATGGCTATTACTTTAAATGGTGGAAAGCTAAAAGTGGCCTGACCTCTACAATAGGTGGTTAAACAATCTTTTCCTAAGTTTCCTCTGCCAATTGTGTTAATAGCTAGGTTGCTGCTCGCTTTTCTTAGGCTTGCCACCATTTTTTTAATAAAAGAAAGTAGCATTAATACTAGAGTAGACTAGTTAACACTGCGTCTGCCGAACAAGCCTTTAGGAACAGCTACATAAAAAGAGAAACGAGTGCTGAAAAATGCACTAAAAGTAGAGGAAAATGCACTTGTTCCTACATAGCCTATATGTTCTGTAAATATATTTTATTCAAAACAAAAAGTCAAACCAGGTGATTAAAGTGGTTCTGTCCCGATTTTTATGGGGTAGTTTTTATTTTTAAATTACATTGTTTTAACTGCAAATAATTCATGCTAACATATAACATTTCATTCCTGAACCAGCAAGTGTATTTTTTTTTGTTGTAATATTGGTGTGTATGTGCATCTCAGGTCATTTTGCCTGGTCATGTGCATTTAGAAAGAGCCAGTGCTGCACTATGGAACTGCTTTCTGACAGGCTTTTGTTTTCCTACTCAGTGTAACTGCAGGAGTCACAGTTGAAGTACAGCAGTAAAGAGTGACTGACGTTTATCAGTGCACAAGTCACATGACTGGGGCACCTGGGAAACTGACAAGTTGTCTAGCCACATGTCAGATTTCAAAATAAAATATAAAAGAAAATCTGGTTTTTTTTTGAGAAACTGATTTCAGTGCAGAAGTCTGCTGGAGCAGCACTATTAACTGATTTGAGAAAAAAAAACATGTTTCCCATGACAGTATCCCTTTAAATGTCCCTGAGTTGTTTTGGTTTTATATTCTCTTTTTAATGAATGTTGTCACCTGGCTAGAAGCTTACATTTCCTTTCTTTCACCATTTAATTCTTTTCTCTACAGTGATGCTAAAATACTCGGTGCGGAGAGTACCAATGTTATTAATATTCCCAATTAACGTCGGCAACAAAGAAGGCACTCATTCGTGCCAGGCCAGGCCTGAGCAGGCTTTTTAAGTTGGCTGTAATAGCTGTGGTCTGTTGCCAGCTTGGTCCTGTTTCAGACGTTAATTCTAATATTATGGTTTAACTGGTTAATACATTTGGAAATGTTATGCACATTAGTTAAATTGGGGCCATGATTTTGGAATGAAAAAAAAAGACATTGGTGCCAGGACTATCCCAGACCACTTAGATGCACTCAATATCACCTGTAAATTCCTGTGGAATGTAAAAGTGTCCACTGCTCTGTTCGCTATGTATTTTTAGGGGTATTTCAGGGTAGTGAATGTGGAGGATGGTGAAGTAGGTATCTAACAATGCTGGCACTGTTTACTATAATTGGAGGCATCATTTGGAGCAGTATAACTAACTGGTGTTTATTGAGAAGGTACTAATGGGGCATTTTAAAAATTTTCCCTTTAAAGAACAAGGGACAGAAGAAATGAAGAAATTGCTTCTCCTTATGCTGGGTTGTGCCGTCCAGGTGAGTTTTTATAGGTTTGCATTTTTTTCTATATTTATAACTAAAATGTAAAACAACATTGGGATTAATTGTTGGCAGTTGTTTCAGCTGCAGTTGCCTTGTGCATGTTATCTAAGGCCAGGCTATCTGTTATATCATCCTCCTCCAGGCTTCATGGCTGGGATGCACAGGGAGGATTGCATGAAAATAGTTAAAAATAGTTTTGTAAGCACAAAGCACAAATGTTCTGTAAATTAGTGCTGGACGTAGACCCCAGTTACTGTGCCAGTTTTGTTAACCTTTCTCCCACAGTCTAAGGCAGGGGTCCCCAATCATTTTTACCCATGAGCCACATTCAAATTTAAAAAGATTTGGGGAGCAACACAAGCATCCATAATGTTCCCGGGGTGCAAAATAGGAGCTACCAATAGCCAATCCCAGCCCTTAACTGGAGTTGCAGCCTATAGGAAGCTCTAATTGGCAGAACATTTAGTTTTTATGCAACCAACAGCAAAACTTGCCTCCAAGCCTGAAATTAAAAAATAAGCTCTTGCTTTGGGGCCACTGGAAGCACCATCCAAGGGTCTGGTGAGCAACATGTTGCTCATGAGCCACAGGATGGGGATCACTGGTGTAAGGCATTGTTGTCCAGTTGGATGCTGTGTGACAACATCTGCATTCAGGGTCTTGGGAAGTTGGCCGTATATATTTGCTGTTATTTAGATGGTGCTCCTTCCTAATTTACATTTATGCATCCAATTATATTTACACTCTTAAATAGGAGATGCCTGAGTGCTGAGATTACATTCTGTAAGAACGTTGTAAGTATATTGCACAGGTATGGGATCCATTATCCGGAAACCTGTTATCCAGAAAGTTCTGAATTATGGAATAATAGGCTCCAAATATTCAAAAATTTTAAAAGATATAATTAATCCTTATTGGAGACAAAAACAGCCTATTAAATATTTAATGATTTAATTATTAATGTAATTATTTATTTAGTAGACTTGGTATGGGTATGGAAAGATCTGTTATCCGGAATCCCCAGGTCCCGAGCATTCTGGATAACAGGTCCGATGCCTACATACAAATGTAACAATAACTTTTATTTTTTTTCATAGTCTGAAAGGAAAGAAGAATTTATTGAAAAAATCCAGGTCTTGGATTTTGACACAAAGGCAGCGGTTGCAGCTCATATTCAAGAGGTACGTGTTTGCTTTTATTTTCTGCCATGTGATGTTTTGGGGGCGCACGAGTTAATAAAAATAGTACAGATAGATTTTGCAGAACTAAGAAGTGAAGATAATTTAGTTGTGTTCACATGCAGATCACATGAAAACAGTCTACAAAAATTATTAATAAATTGTAATAAAGGGCACTCTGAATCACAGGCCCATGTTTACAACACATTTTTAATCACAAGGTTGATACTGGGACCCAAGGGACAAACTCACATATTCTGACAATAAAACAGCAGGCTGACCAGAACAGATTGAAATTTGGAATCCTGGAGAAAGGAATTTACCCCTCATTCTATATGTGCCGTGTTTTAAATATAAATAGAAGAATAGGTGACTCGTAGTGACTTATCTCCTTTGGGGTGACTACCCTTTTATGTGGCTTGTGGCCACTGTTTTATTTTTATTTAGCTTCTTCAATCATGCAGCTCTTCAATCATCAGCTCTTCTTCAATCATTCAAGACATACCAGTCCTTGCCAGGAGGAGCTTGCGGTCCCTGTCAGTGAAGCTTACAATCAAGTTTATGTGTCACATAGGTGCACACATTGAACCAAGGTCCATTTAATCAGATGCCAATTATTTTACTAGTTAGGACTGCACTAGGGAACCAGAGGAAAACTACACAAAGCCAGGGAGGACAGAGCTGAAGTCTCAACAGACCAAGATATTAATGATAGACCTTTCCAAGCTCAAGCAGGTTTATACCTCCGCTCATGTCCTAATCTGTTATTGCACAAACACTTATAGACTATTGGGGGGTTTCTTCTGTTTTAGGTAACGCACAATCAGGAAAACGTATTTGATTTGCAGCTAATGGAACCCACAGAGATGTCGTCTGAAGATTTAGAAGCTCTTTTAAAAAATATTTCTTTCCATCTGAAAAGGCTGGTTGATGAGAGAGATGAATACACAGAGGTAGGAACCACAGTGACAGTGACTCGTATTGGTGCTTTACAAAGATACCACTTGTGTTACAGACACCTCATTGTTCTTTTCAGCTAAGACATATTTGCTAATATAATACAAGTAAGCTCACAATTCCTGGCACAGGGTTAAGGAGGCTCCAGTTTTGAGATGCCTCATGTCACAAAGCAGCCATTCCAATAAATCATTGCTGTGAGCCACAGGCCTGTGGATTCCAGAGATGAATCATTAGAGCAACTGCATGAAGTCCTAGTCTTAAAAGAGTGTTTATTCAGTGGGTGGTTGTTTCTTAAAGAGGTCTCGGCTGTATCAGTTTGCTGCATGCTCTAACATGTCTAAAATCAGAGCCGTCCATCTGGTACAAGTGAAAAGTGTCCCGTGGGAATGTAGATGTCTCACCGTACTGTTGGACTGCAGTAAAGCAGGAATAGGCAATCACTGCTGCTGACTTTCAAATGAACAAATCTATAAGTTAAAGGAGACAGAAACTAAAAGGAGATGAGGGGTGTAGATGATGTTTATTGAGCTGGCAAGAGAGTGTGACTGATTCCTAACTGCCCACTGCCTGCTTTGCTTTCTGCCCCACTCCAGCCTGGTAACTGATAGTATGAAACCCCATTTTACTGCTGTGGGTGGTCCGGGCAAGGATGATGACCATTTCATAGTTTTCTTATCCATATCCATTACATGGTCAATCATGAGTGGGACAATCACTGATTTAGTCTGTTTCAGAATCTATATAACAGTAATGGTTCAGGTCTTCAAAGTGCACAAGGGGTCACCATCTTGGACTTTGTTACAAGAGTCGGTGACATGAGCATGCTCAGTGTGTTCGGAGCAGCTGTTCAAAGGGTTGTTAGAAATCAGCAGGGAAAAATGAGATTTGCATGTCCTAAAAGATGGGAGATACAGGGCTCATTATTAAATTCTGATGAAAATTTGTTTCTGGGCTGCCATGTAATGAGCCTTGTATTGTGACATTTATATTCTATATACACAGTATATTATAAATGAACTGACAGCAGCACAGAGCAGAGCTTCACTGCGCAAGGGCTGTGGGTGCCTTGGGCTAGTGCAGAATCCCAAAATATTAGGGATGCACCGAATCCACTTTTTTGGATTCGGCCGAACCCCCGAATCCTTCACGAAGGATTCGGCCGAATACCGAACCGAATCCGGGTGGGAAGGGGAAAACATTTTTTACTTCCTTGTTTTCTGACAAAAAGTCACGCAATTTCCATCCCGCCCCTAATTTGCATATGCAAATTAGGATTCGGTTCGGCCGGACAGAAGGATTCGGCCGAATCTGAATCCTGCTGAAAAAGGCTGAATCCCGAACCGAATCCTGGATTCGGTGCATCCCTACAAAATATAATGTACAACATTTATATTCTACTTCTCTGTTCAGCTTTAGTTCTTCTTTAAAAATGACTCTATGGAAGATGACCTTCCTATAATTTGGAGCTTTCTGGATAGCGGGTTTCCGGATAAGGGAAAAATTGACATGCTTTTGCTTGGTAATTTCATAGAAGGTTCCTGTCATTTACATAACAACTTGCATAGTTTTGGGGGCAGATGTTTCAGTAGGGCAACTCTCGCTTATATGCAAAAACAAAATTATACAGGAAGGACTGTCCATAAAAATTGTTTTATGATAGTGATATAAGCATAACAGTGGAGGCATAAAACATTTGTTTTTTTAATGGACTTGTTGGGGTTGATTTGTCCCTGTGTGATCTATATCAGTGTGAAGATTACAAATGTAGTGTGTTTTACTGAGCACAGCAGATTGCTTCAGCATGGTAGTCCAAGTATTTCACTGGTTAATCAGTTATATATGGTTGTGCAAGGCCCCTATTTATATGTTTTACTCTGTCTGGTGAGGATAAGCATGTAAAGATGTGCCTTAATTCACCAAAGGGCGTATCACCGGTTAAACACTAGTTCACACCAGAAATATAAAACCATCTATCAAGGTGCCATAGCAATCGAAGGCATGTGCAATTATTTTAATTAAGCCAAGCTGTGAGGTCATAAAGGGTCTAAAATTTTGGTATGATATACTTTAAAATTTGCTTCATTATCCAGTGATGATGCCATTGAATCTTCCTGTAAACGCTCCCCCTGCTTTTCCAGACAATCATCGAACTGACAGAGGAGAGGGACTCCCTACATTTCGCACCTCTCGCTACATCGGCACAGTCTCCATCTGGATCCCCGAGCATGAGACGCACAGAGAGCAGACAGCATTTGTCCGTGGAGCTGGCAGACGCCAAGGCGAAAATTAGAAGGCTGAGACAAGAGTTGTGAGTAATCTTTGAAAGGAGGGCGGGATGCCATGATTTAATTCCAGGCATGAGGGGAATGAATACATTCATTTTGTACCTGTGAAATACACTTGTTCAGCGACACATTATTTTTTATATACAGGTATGGGATCCCTTATCCAAAAACCCGTTATCCAGAAAGCTTTGAATTATGAAATTGCTGTATCCCATAGACTCAATTTTATCCAAATAATCCAAATTATTAAAACAGTAGCTTGTACTTGATCCCAACTAAGATATAGTTAATCCTTATTGGAGGCAAAACCAGCCTATTGGGTTTAATTAATGTTTACATGATTTTCTAGTAGAACTAAGGTATCAAGATCCAAATGACAGAAAGATACGTTATCCAGAAAGCCCCAGGTCACGAGCATTCTGGATAACATGTCCCATATCTGTATACATTTAATACTCAGCATTTTTTTGTTATCTGTTGGTTAAAGTGCATTGACTGCATTTTTTCCCAAACTGTGGGGATGATGGGGCATTACAAATATTTATCTAGAAGGACATGGTGGTTTCTTTGACTTAAACTCAGATATACAAGAACCAGAATTCAAGCGAATGTGCTCTGCAGCATCTTTTGAGGCCTAGTTTGAATGAACTTGCAATCCTATAATTGTAACTGCCCAAATTGGAAAGACAAGACAATGAAAAGGATTTGTAGAATAAATTAATCTCCAGGTCTTTCATCTCCGCCTTGATTCCAGACAACCATGAAGGAGATTCTCCAATGCTTGGAATACAGTTGTGTTGATCCGCTTCTTTAGATGACCTAAACTAAATATCATCATCATCATCATCATCATTTATTTATATAGCGCTGTCAAGATACGCAGTGCTTTACTGCAGTTATAGCAAACAGGGAATAAATGGTGCATAACAAACAAGGATTACAGAGTACAATAGGGTTAGAAGGACCTAGAGATTAGAGTTTACAAACTAAAAGGTTAGGGTACAATTGAGACATTAGGATTATATAAACACTTTGTCATTTTTGATACAGCAATGATTAAGGTACATCGAATAAGCCTCTTTAAACAGATGGGTCTTTAAGGAGCGCTTGAAAGTTTGGAAAGAAGGAGAAAGTCTGACAGCTTGTGGCAGAGAGTTCCAGAGAAAAGCAGAAGCCCGAGAGAAGTCTTGTAGACGAGAATGGGCAGAAGTGATCAGAGGAGAAGTGAGGCGAAGATCAGAAGCAGAGCGTAGGTTTCGTGAAGGAGTGTATTTGGAGATTAGAGATGAAATATAGGGAGGGGTTTCATTATTAAGGGCCTTGAATGTGAGTGTAAGTAATTTGAATTTGATTCTAGAAGAGATTGGGAGCCAGTGAAGGGACATGCATATGGGAGCAGCTGATGTTGAGCGGCGAGCTAGATGAATGAGTCTAGCGGCCGCGTTTAGAACAGATTGGAGTTGTGAAATGTGACTTGTTGGAATACCTGTGAGGAGTAAGTTGCAGTAATCAAGGCGGGAGATGATGAGAGACTGAATCAGTGTTTTAGATGATTCTGAACTGAGATATGGTCGTATTCGAGCAATGTTGCGCAGTTGAATACGGCAAGATTTTGCAAGTGTTTGAATGTGTGGTGAAAAAGACAGATGAGAATCTAAGATAACTCCTAGGCAGTGTTAGCAGGAATTAGACATACCTGGAAGAGATGAGAAGGAGAGATGCAGTTCAACAGGTATCCATATATGTAAGTTCTTAACTCTGTCTAACTCTATATGTTGTACTTAAACTTTCTGTACTTTAACTTGGACTTAAGTTGTTAAATCTGCCATAGCTCTCCTGCCATGCTCACCCCTGCTATGCTTCCCCTAGAATGAATTCAAATATCAGTATGTTGTTGGGATTGGTGAGAGCCTCATAACCACATATGCCAACACTTTAATTTATCCACATAACTTTGGCATTTAGTTCATTAATAGGCTATGTTTCCAACCTGGTGTTGACAGTTGCAAGAATAAAGTACTGCCTGAAGGTCCAATAAGCATTCTATTGGAACTAGGCTTTATTTCCAATGATTTATTGCCTGACGACTAATCTCCCCGAACTGCCTTCAATGTAAATTGCCAGCGGGATGGCACTCGGAGTGCTTAGTTTTCCCGAAGTCGCCCGAAGTTTCCTCGTGAGGCAACTTCGGGCAACGAAGCACTCCAAGTGCCATCCCGCCAGCGACTTTCATTCTAGCCAGCAGGTAGGCAGTTCAGGGAGAAGAGGAGATTTGTCGCCAGGTGACTAATCTCCCCGAGTCATAGTGTGTGTCCCTGCCCTGAGAAGTAGTCCCGATCTGCCTGATCTCTTCATTTATCTCTTATTTGCTTCTATTCCGAGAGCCGCCCAACATCTTCTGCACACAGCTGCACCAGGACAATTGTCCCCGAGATTGCTGTTATTACTGTGATTGGCACTTAATACGTCGCCTAAACATTAAAACTCCACTGTGCTCCTGGTAATTTGGTGCAGTCCTCAGTCTGGAGATAAAAACCTATAATTAGAAATCCTTATGGCTGCTAGAGTTTGCCGCCTATTATCTGCTCTCTGTATCAGAGATAAGAAGCTGCGCATTGTATTGCCTTGCCGCCTTTTGTAAATGCCGAAAGGAGTCTCAATTTTGCAATCAACCCCCTGTCGTCATTTACGAAAGAGAATTATTAAAGAAGTTCCTTGTTCAGCAGGTGTCACAATTGAATATCTCAGGGCAGTGTTCATGTTCTCAGATATTCCATCTTCTTAACCCTAAGTGGCAGGAGAGAAAATTTTTAAAAATTATTTCCTTTTTCTCTGTAATAATAAAACAATACCTTGTACTTGTTCCAAACTAAGATATAATTAAACCCTATTGGTGGCAAAACCAACCTTTTGGGTTTATTTAATGTTTAATTGATTTTCTAGTGGACTTAAGGTATAAAGATCCAAATTATGAAAATATTCGTTATCCAGAAAACCTCAGGTCTAGAGCATTCTGGATAACAGATCCCAAACCTTTACCACTGGCTGGCACTTTTTTGTTTAATTCTATTTATTTTATATACATGGGTGGCATAGTTTAGGGTCAAAGCTCAATGCAGAAGCTCAGATCAGATTGGATTAGGGTGGTATAAATGGTGTATCTTTCCCTGTCCCCTACTGTCATTTACAAGGACAGAGGTCACCTTAGCGTTTCAAGATCCGTGTAGCAATTATTGGCCATAATTCATGGGCCTATACGTATTATACTTTGTCAATAAAAATAAATTAAACTAATTTGCGCTAGTGGACAGTGTGCAATCTAATACTTACAATAATATAAATCAATATAAATTAAAATAAATAAAATTCTCTCTTGCCTTTGTAGTATACAATAGGATTCTTCAGAATTTATTTACTATGTGTGTTGTGCTTGAATGGCTGCCCCAATGGCTACACAGCAGCTTGTTTATATAAGCTATAGTTATGTTTCTGAAGCAAACACTCAGTACAGCACAACAGTACATTATATTGTCATTACTTTAGGACACTTTCATTTTTTGGTGGTACTGTTCCTTTAAGGGACTTGTAGGGAAGGTTGTGTAGCAACTAGGGAAGTGTTGAGCTAAGAAATTTTCAGCCTTAATGAGTGATAGAAGATAATGAAGTTTAGTTAAGGACACCCATATGTTCATGTTGATAGAATTTGTAAACAAGGAAACATTTGTACCCAAAACACGTCCTTTTGAAGTGTATTCAGTTCACTCCCAGGTTACATCTCCAGTGCGATTGTTATCCTACACCCTGGTTTTAATCTGTTTATATACTGAACTGACCGTTTCCTTTGGCTTAATCACGTTCCGCTCACATATCAGAACTGAAACTGCATTAAATTGATAAGATGATCTAAAGCAGCTCTGTTGCCATATTTTTTAATTGTATCATTGTACATCGTCTTTGTTTTCCCCGGAACCTCTTTTAGGGCTTTAAATTAATTTCAGTGAATACGTAGGTAAAATATAGGAATAATGCTCCAACATTCTCAATGCACTGATAACTAGGAGAAGAATGAAAACTGTAAGGTTTCCTAATCATCCACTTTCACTTAATTTTTCTGACCTTTCTGTATTCTTAAGGGAAGAGAAAACAGAACAATTCCTGGACAGTAAACAGGAGGTTGGACACTTGGAAGCAGAACTTAAGCGAGTTCAGCAAGAGGTAAGAGTGTTGTCTGATGCTCCCATATACTGGCATATAACCATGACAATGCGTTCTCTTAGTGTAATGTGATAATGACGGCCTTTACAATCACAGAAAACAGTGTAAAATATATCATAATTGACTCTTTTTGCATTACATCAAGCATCTCCATATTTAGGTCTCTCCTGGGACACGAGCGTGACTAGCTGGTTTTCCTCTCCAGTTGGTGTTTTGTTTGGAGAGCAACAGATGAGCACCTACTATGCTGACTTTTTGTTTTTGGAGCTAGTCTTTAGGCATGATGTCCCAAAGAAGAGAGTGGAATAAAATCATATTCTGATGTATCTTATATCGGGATGCACCGAATCCACTATTTTGGATTCTGCCGAACCCCGAATCCTTTGTGAAAGATTCGGCCGAATCCGAATCCTAATTTGCTTATGCAAATTAGGGGTGGGAAGGGGAAAACTTTTTTACTTCCTTGTTTTGTGCCAAAAAAATCATGTGATTTCCCTCCCCGCCCCTAATTTGCATAATTAGGATTTGGATTCACTTCGGGCAGGCAGAAGGATTCGAATATGAATCCTGCTGAAAAAGGCCAAATCCTGGATTTGATGCATCCCTAATCTTATACCATCCTGATGCTGTCAATTCTCAACAGTATTAGAGTGCCAGCCCATCTTTATTTTGTGGGTGGGCAGTCAGCAGCTTGGCAGACCTGCTAGTTTAGCATTCCCTGTATGAGGGCAAAGCTGTATCTGGCTACCTGCATCCTACTGTGCTTCTTGGGAATGACTGTTAGGGCAAGGTAGGCATCAATGGGGAGCTCTGAATGCAATTTTAAATGTAATGATCCCCTCCTCCACCTATTTTTTTCCCCAAATTAAAATATATTATTTATCATTGCCTGTGTCACAAGGATCAATGTAGAAACTGATATATATCCCCTTCAATTTGCTTTCAGATGTTTATTTAAAAAAAAGATAAAAGGGCTAACACCTTTTTGAACCTTCCCCCCCCCCCCCTTGGGTTTACACTTTTCTTCTTCTTTACTTGGTAGAACATGAATCTGCTTGCAGATGCTCGGTCTGCTCGAGTGTATCGGGATGAGTTGGATGCACTCAGGGAAAAAGCCATTCGAGTTGACAAGCTTGAGAGTGAACTGAACCGGTACAAAGAGAGAATGCACGACATTGAGTTTTACAAAGCTAGAGTAGAGGTGAGTAGTAGAGGGAGATATGTATAATGTATGAGTGCCACTTCTCCAACATATCACTGGAAATAATGACTGAAAAAGCTCATTTTTGACCTCAAACACTTCCCATAGGACCACTGTCTGGTTCAGTCACTCAATTTTAATCCTATAAAAGCCGTACAATAAATGTTTAAATGCAATGAATACTGTAATGAATGATTAAATCTAAGCGACACAAAATGGCCATACACTGCCAATAAAAGTTCTGACTCTAAAGGCAGGAGTTGAATGGCCCATGTAGGGAGGTCTTCTTACTGACTGATACCTGCTTGAAAATCAGCCGGATCTCTATTGGATACACTTTGCTTGAATCCCAGTTGGTAAGTGCTGCAGTCTTCACTTTTTCCTTATATATGCAAGATGATCCAGTCATCAACGAGCAGGAGTTTTAAGGTATATGGCCTGCTGTAGTCACTGATTCACTCAATACTCTTCAGACACAGAGAACATATAGGGATGATATGACTGCTATCAATAATAGTTTTAAAAAAATGGAGCATCTAAAAATAATGACAGTGGGGACTATTTATCAAAATCCAAAATTTTCTGAGTATTTAAAATAAAAAGTCTGAGTCTGACTAGAATCCATGATTAGACCTTATTTATTATTAAAATAAAACATGATTTTTTCGGATTGGTTAAAAACTCAGAAATAGTCACATTTTCTGGCTAATTCCAGCGCAGACCACAGAAATTCTCAAATAGGATAGGGACCTTTGAGTTATGAGGTCTGTGATGGAGTACTTTTTTTTTCCATCGTGAATATAATAAATCTCGAAACATTTGAGATAACCCCCTAAATGTTCAACTAAACTGGAATTCATCTTGTTTAGGATGAACTTTCCTTACTGTTTTTGACCAGCTTGTAAAGACCTCCTTTTCGATTTTCATTGCAGACTTTCTCAACAGCTCTGCTGCAAATACATACGAGTATGTAGGAAATTAATCACAGCATTAAAACTTTTGATTGCTAAAAATGTAAGAAAGCTTAACTATCTGTAAATTGGCATCTTTATAATGATGATGTTTTTCTTTAAAACGTTTTCCTTTTGATGTCATGTTCTTTCAATTCATATGGGTCATTACCGACCAGTATCAACACCGAATGGACTGTTTAAAATATAAACTGTTTGCTCCTGCATGACTGTCACATTAGGGGATGTTAGATACATGACAGATAGGCAGCCTTTTTATGTGCAGAGGAAAAAAAAACATTTCTGGTGAATTTAACCAATGAAAACTCCTCTAAAAATCCTGCACTTGTTCCTGTTCTGTAGGAGTTAAAAGAAGACAATCAGGTGCTTTTGGAAACAAAAACAATGTTGGAAGATCAGCTGGAAGGAGCTCGGGCCCGTTCCGACAAACTCCATGAGTTAGAGAAGGAAAATCTACAGATGAAAGCCAGATTTCACGATATGGAAACGGTAATAACATTTTTTCACGTAAAATATTTTTTATATTATTGTGGTTCTGCACTCTTTATTATATTATACAAAGCACCACATTGCTTTGTACAACGAGCTGCCCAAGGGTCTCATGTCATTCTGGTATTGGTCATTCTGTGTTCTGGAGAGCAGATTTGCATTGACAAGAAACAACATAGTGATAAAGTCGGAAATAATTACTTAAAGGAATTCTGTCATGATTTATGGGGTAGTTTTTTATTTTTAAATGACACTGTTTACACTGCAAATAATTCACTCTACCATGTAAAATTATTTCCTAATCCCATAAGCGTATTTTTTTTTTAGTTGTTATTTTAGTTGTTATATTGGTGTGTAGGTGCATCTCGGGTCATTTTGCCTGGTCACGTGCTTTCAGAAAGAGCCAGTGCTGCACTTTGGAACTGCTTTCTTACAGGCTGTTGTTTCTCCTACTCAATGTAACTGAAGGAGTCGCAGTGGAATATGGATTTTTACTATTGAGTGCTGTTCTTATCTGATTACCTTAATGGGCTGCTGGGGGTGGGGGGTGTGATATCACTCCAACTTAAAGAGTGACTGAAGTCAGAGCACAATCACATTACTCAGGGCACCTGGGAAACTGACAATATGTCTAGCCCCATGTTAGATTTCAAAATTAAATGTGAAAAAAAAATTGAGTTTGCTCTTTTGAAAACTGATGTCAACGCAGAAGTCTGCTGGAGCAGCACTATTGACTGATGTGTTTTGGAAAAAAAACACGTTTTCCCATACACAGTACCTCTATTGTGAATATAAAGATATTCTAAGTCACCAAAGGTTCCGTGATCTGCTGAGTGCTTTTATACAGGTCAAGGAATTCTGAGGTGACTTTTACTATCCTAATATATACATGTTTTTTTATTTTTTTTATTTAATTGATGCAATCACTAATAGAGATTAGTTTATTCAGGTCTGTTGGGTATTGGTACCGGTATGGGACCTGTTATCCAGAATACTTGGCACCTGGTGCTTTCTGGATAACGGATCTTTCTGTAATTTGGATCTTCATACCTTAAGTCTACCCAATGGGCTGGTTTTGCTTCCAATAAGAATTAATTATATCTTAGTTTGGATCAAGTACAAGCTACTGTTTTATTATTACCCAGAAAAATGAAATCATTTTTAAAAATTTGGATGAAATGGAGTCTATGGATCATGTCTTATCCGTAATTCGGATCTTTGTGGATAATGGGATTCTGGATAACGAATCCCATACCTGTATAAGCAATATCTAGTCTTATGTAGTCAATTTTAATTGTACGTGCTGGCGCAACTTCATTCATGTAAACATGGTTCATGTCTGCCAATGCAAAGTAAGCACAAGATGATGAGGATATGATACATTTTTTTCTGAATAATCCAGACTCAGGACTCCAGTTTCAATGGTCATATTTGCAGGCAGTAAACCCGAGAATTGCAGCCTGCTGGGGCAACAGTTACTTTAGCAATGGCGAAATGGTGAAATACTGAAAAATACCAAACGTTTTATATTTATCATAAAAGTAGTTTCTTAAATTCACAATAAAAGCAAAAATTGTTTCCCATACTACAGGTATGGGATCCAACCCATTATCTAGACAGCTCTGAATTACGGAAAGGCCGTTTCCCATAGACTCCATTTTATCCAAATAATTGTTTTTATAATGATTTTCTTTTTCTCTGTAATAAATAAAACAGTAGCGTGTACTTAATCCCAACTAAGATATAATTAATCCTTATTGGAGGCAAAACCAGCCTATTGGGTTTATCTAATGTTTCCATCATTTTCTAGTAGACTTAAGGTATAAAGATCCAAATTACAGAAAGATCCAATATCCAGAAACCCCAGGTCCCCAACATCCTGGATAACAGGTCCCATACCTGTACAAGATTTTAACAGAAGTAGGCACAACAGAAGGGGACCCTAAAACAGTTGACTGTTTGTAGAACTTGTTTGGTGCAGTAAGCATTACAGGACATTAATTGTTCCAACTTGCATAGTCATGTTAAGGTCCTCATACATGAGCAGAAATAAGCTGCCAACAGATTGTGTATGGGGGCCTTCTGATGGGCTTCCCCGTTCGATTCCTGGCCAAAAATCAGCCAGCTGTCAATCGGGCAGGTTTAAAAATCTAGTTGGATAGAGGACTGCAAATGCTAAAAACTCGAAAAAAATTTAGAAATTAGAATCTGAAATTTTAGTGGAAAAATTTTTTTTTGGGCCCAGGGCAAAGGAGCTGAGGTTTTCTTCTTTTTAGCCACCTAACCTGACTTTACTCTTTATTCTGTGTATTTTCCTAAAGAACAAGCATATTCTAGCATTTTTTTCTTCTCAATTCTATTTTCTCTCCTGCCAAGTTTTTACATTTATTATTTATAGTTATTTATCTTCCAAAACCTTCCATACCACAAGGGTTACAAGAGAAAAGCGCAGTTTAAATTAAAAATTGCTTATGTTTGAAACTATCAGCTTACACCATATTCAAAATGCACATTAACAGTAGTGATTTTCATTAAGGAGCGGGATTTGGACAGAAAGAGAATTGAAGAATTAATGGAGGAAAACATGTCGCTGGAAATGGCTCAGAAGCAGAGTATGGATGAGTCTTTGCACCTCGGCTGGGAGTTGGAACAGCTGTCGAAAACAAGCGAACTCCCAGAAAGTAAGAACGTTTTTCAATCCATTATAGACAGGACATGTCATGGGCACACATGAATCAATGAGTTTGTTAGATCCTATCAACAATAAACTCAGGCAAACGGTTATAATCATGCATTTATGTTTAAGAAATGTGCTTATCTCTGAATATATCTATAAAGATGTCAGGGGCTCAGTATCAGCAGCTATATAATTCATACAAGATATTCCTCAGTGCATCTTAAGGCATCCACACAAGGACAGAGTGGGAATGTCCTTGAATTAGGAGGCCACAGCCACCTCAGATGCCCCCATCCAACCTCAGGGACCTCCCACCCCCATCGTGAGCTCCTCCTGACATGATACCCAGTGCCTCCTCCCCCTTTGGGTACCTTTTAATTTTTGCCACAGTCAGGGGGGTCGGGGGCAATTCCAGCAGTTTCTGGCAGGGAGACGATCATCTGGGTCTGAGAGAGCTAGGGCTCACTGGGTGGTCCAGTCTGACACTGGCACACACATAATGGACGCCTTTCAGTTGTTCTGGTCATATGTGCAAAGGCCACAAACAATGGGAACAGGAGGAAGTGAAGAGGAGCTGCACTGGCCAACAGGGTGCGTCTAAAGTGCGTTAATATCGTTCAGCTGGTCACTATATACACCTTATGTTTTCCTGCTTTATGCAAAAATTACTTTGGTAGCGTTCCCCTGTAAGGAAAAAGGAGAATGTAATATAGAAAATGTGCTCCCCAAAGAGCAGTAGTAGATGAGGTGAAATCTCCCCTATCTCCACTGCAGTTCTAGTTGAGTAAGGCATCTTGGATTTCACTGCCTCCTCCTACCTATATCTTCACAGCCAACTGCAGCTCTGAAATCTTGCACATGCTCAGTTGAAATTCCTTGGTTGCTTAGCAACCCTTCTAAGCTATTTTCAAATCAGCCAAACTTCAGTTCAGTAGTGCTGCCACCTGTCTGGAAGTTAGTGTGTGCCCTTCATTTTCTAAACGTTTACTAAAACTAGGCATTCTGGGTAGATATATTCTATATGTACTCTGATTAAATGTGTTTAGGTTGTACTGGTCAGATTGTTAATATGTGTTTGATTTTGGCTGTGATAGGTGCCCTTTAAGTGAAAGGTAGCACAGAATCCCTGCAAATCTCATATTCTAGCATTTCGGCAAGCCATGTGGCAGATCTCGCATGTATAAATGTAAATAATGCGTAGATCTTTATGACCCAACGACCAGTTTATTGATTATGTTTTATATTATGACTTCCATACTGCTGCCCAGTCTGCTAACCAGCTGCCTTAGGATAATGTTGCTTGCAAGATACTATTAAGAACAATACAGTAGCCCTTTCATATTTTCTAAAGAGTGCTTTAGACTGCTCGACTCAATGCTGGATGGTAAGGCAGGCTTCCCAGGTATCCTGGGGTGATTTTCAGCTTGTGCCATGTGTAGGACACATGTATTGTGGAAGGGTTTTTTTTTAATAAACAAGAGCATTTGCAGATCACATTGTTACACATTCTTTTGTGTTTGCTTTGATTCCTTATTTCTTGCTGGCTGCTTTCCCCATCGCACGCACCATGCAGCTCCACAGAAGTCTCTGGGCCATGAAGTGAACGAGCTGACGTCCAGCCGCCTGTTGAAGCTGGAGATGGAAAACCAGACGTTGCTGAGCACAGTGGAGGAGCTGCGAATCACCATGAGCTCCACAGATGCCAAAAACACAAAGATCCTGAAGCTGGAGAAAGAAAATCAAAGGCTGAGCAAAAAGGTAGTGTATATTTCTGCGTTTAGTCATAGAGAAAATCTGTCTCTTTTGCACCCCTGGGCCAGTGCAATTCTATGGAAAACCATTACCGGTTGGGATTGATTTGACTCACTGAGGGATACCCACCATATTGGCTCCCACAATTGGTTTAACATTTACTTTTCCTCTAACTGCTTCAGTACTAGTATTTCACAGAATAAATGATGCTTTATATAAAATAATATGTATGCATAGCTATGTTTGAACAAATAACACTTAAATAAAACAAATTATATGCCGAGGCAACTGGAATTTCCACCTGGACAAAATAAGTTAAAGGAGACATATACCATAAGGGTAAACCCCCTTTAATCTTGTAGGCAATGAATAAAATTTGGTGCTGTTTTACTCAGCACAAAAAAATGATCATTAGCCCTAAAAATGATTCTTACTGGTCCTTTAAACCTTGTAATAAAGACTGGCACATCTGCCCTTTCTTCTATGAGCAAGTGCCCACTAAAGGTGGCCATACACGGGCAGATAAAGCTCGGGAAGGTTTGATTTTTCTCCCGACCGACCCTTTGGAGCCCATTGCGCTCATCGTAATGCAATCGTTCGGCCATAGGGCCGAACGTTCAGATTACCCCCAATATAGCCCTACATTAGTGGCATATCGGGGAAAACATCGCCAAACAAGCGGATCTTTTAGTGTATGGCCACCTTTAGGCACGAAACGTGTTAGGATAATGTATGTCCTAATGAAAAAGATTTTTTTCATTTTAAAACAGCTACTTCTTTACTTAACAGTAGGTCCCCCCCCCCAATGTTTTGCTTGATTTGCCCTTTCTTCTTGTTTTCTATGTCTGCCATTCCTGCACTCTGGGGTGCAACTTGAGTTGTTCTGAAATGCTTTTAATGTGCACCAAAAGCCTCCATGAAATGCAAAACCCTAAGCAGGATCAAATCGAGACATTGTACAATTATTCTAAAATGCCAGTAACCCGATAAACACACCTCTTGCTTCTAAAACTGTGACCTTCACTGTGTTTGTACAACTTGGCTGGATTTATATTCCACTGACTGGGCATTGATGTAAGGCACATCCTTGTTCTCTGTATTTTCTGTTTTTTCACTGAAAAGTTCCACTAAAGAGACCTAACAATGTTCCTCACAGTCAAAAGCTATAATCTTCCACTATGCAAGATGCTTTGGACTTTCAGGGAAATTTACCAGTAATACAGAGTAGCTATACCTGGCATTTTGACTTCCAGGCAGTGCTGCTACAGTTGGCAGTGTACCCTTTAAAAAGTGTTCAGTGAATAGAGCTTGTGCTGAACATATTTGCCTATTGTTTTACAAAAAATATATGTTTTTTTGAGCTAAATAGGGAAAGTGTAGCTACTCCATGTTTGGTCCTTGCGAGAAAGATAATTAGTGCACAACCTCCTCCCTTCACACTTTTATGTGATTGTTTTGTTATCAGAAGGGGAATTATGTGCACACTGGTAATCTCATTATGTACCTCGGAATAACCAATTGTGGAGTAGCTTCAACTGTTCTCAGATGAAGAAATAACAAAAGCAATAGGGAAAAGGATTGTTTAGCACAAGCCCTTGTCATGGAACTCATGTTCCATGAGCATGGGTCTTTTCTGCCCGTTTAAAGCTGGCCATTGACGCAAAGATCTGATCGTATGAATCGAGGATTCATACGATTTTCGGACCGTGTGTGGAGAGTCCCGACATTTTTCGTCCGGCGAAGATCAGTCGTTTGGTCGATCAGACAGGTTAAAAGATTTCTGTCGGCTGCTGATAATATCTCTGCGTGTATTGCCGATCGTACGATTTTCAGCGGGAGACCGTCACTAGCTTTGGTCAGACATAACTTTCTTACGATAACTGTCAGGGCAGAACATCGGCTCATCTGTTCTTTTGTACTTTATTTGATCTGAATGGTTCGTGGCAGGTAGGGCGATGGGAAAGTCCGATAGTATGATGATTCGTATTATCGGATCTTTGCGTCTATGGCCAGCTTAAGTGGAATAGGTTCATTACATGCACACTCCAAGGAGGGGGGTGGGCTCATTACATTCAAATCATCAGCGCATGGGATACCATTCCTTTGCATTAATGATAATAGACAATCAAAAATACATAGTAACATAGTAAGTTAGGTTGAAAAAAGACACACGTCCATCAAGTTCAACCTTTTAACTTTATTTTAACCTGCCTAACTGCCAGTTGATCCAGAGGAAGACAAACAAAAACATTTTAAGCCTCTCCAATTTGCCTCAGAGGGGAGCACTGGAGACCAAAACTGTACGGCATATTCTATCAGTCCTCTATACAGTGGAAGAATGACCCCTTCCTGCCTGATGGTTTCATTCATTATGTTCCTACAGCAAGTTTGAGCTGTGGAAGAGGGCATGCTACACTTAAAGGGGTTGTTCCCCTTCAAACAACTAGTTGGTTTCAGATAGATCACCCAGAAATAACTTTTTCCAATAAATTTCTATTTTCTATGTGTCACCAATTTTCTAATATACAAGTGTAAAGTGTCATTTTTCACCTTCTAAATTAGCTCGGGGAGGGGGGGTCGCCGACCCTGTAGACTGTTCTAAATTTATACATTTAGTTGATCAATTTCTTATCTCTGTCCCTGCTGAGCAGAATCTCTGGGTTTTATTAAAGGCAGCTGTTGGAATTGATACAATAGTTGCCAATACTCCAGAGATGCTGCTGAGAAATGTATCAACTAAATGTTGCAAAATGTAACAGTTTAGAGTCTGCTCCTGAATTATTGAGCTGCCAGACTCAACACCAACATTCAAATTTAAACTTAGATTTTGGAAAAACAGTAAAAAATAAATAATGGAAGGTAATTGAAAAAAGTCTTTATTTCTATGGAACAATCTGAAAACAACTGAACTGAAAAAAGTGAGAACAACCCCTTTAAAAACAACAAAAACTATTTTCAAAGAAATTAAATTATCATCATTTTTTTTTTATCCATAATTTTATTTCAGATGGAAAAATTAGAAGGAGTGATTAACCACGAACGACAAAACAATGAGAGCAGCCAGCATCTAAGCAGTGATCTCATGAAGGAGAAGTCCGAGCTTGAAAAAACAATTGAGACCCTCCGGGAGAATTCTGAGCGTCATGTAAGGAAAATGATAAATGTTTACATAAGGAAATATTGTAAAATTCTAAAATGACAGATTCTGGCTGCTTAAAAACCATTCTTTAGCTTGGGGAAAGTTACTGGATTTTGCAGAAGAAGGAATGACCACCAAAGTAGATGAAATCCATTAGACTCATACCTTCCAAATATTGTAATTGGTCAAGTGGGACAATTAAAGGGCAA
Organism: Xenopus petersii; assembly: GCA_038501925.1. Lineage (NCBI taxonomy): Eukaryota > Metazoa > Chordata > Amphibia > Anura > Pipidae > Xenopus > Xenopus petersii. The sequence continues at coordinate 120,276,742 of CM076681.1, forward strand.
CTAAAGTCTAAAATAGAATAATGTTAGAAATGCTGTATTATGTATACTAAATATAAACATGAACTTACTGCACCAGCAGCCTAATAAGACAAATGATTTATGCTTTCAAAGTTGGCGCAGGGGGCCGTCATCTTGTAACTTTGTTAGACATTTCTGCAATATCAAGACTCGCACATGCTCAGTGTGGTCTGGGCTTCAGTTGGGAGGTTAAGCTTAGGGATCGTCATAAGTTATCAAAACAGCACAAGTCAAATAATATCTGCCATAGAAGCCAATACAGCAAGACTGATTAATAATCATAATATAGAGACTGCACTGCGTCTCTGGATACAAATCTCTACAGGGAATCCAACAATGCTGCTTGAGTTCTGGGAAGTAAGGTGGGGGGGGCTCCCCCTGCCATTTGAAAGTATGATCGTTTACCTGCACAGCAGTTGGGGACCATCTGACAATTCCTATCCACAGCAGTAAAAGAAGGGGGAATTGTACTGCATACAGTCAGGTTTATGATAAAAACTGTAGACATCTTTTAATTAAAGTATATTGTAGATAGATTTCTTTTTCATTAAAGAAAGTAAAAATGGGATTTTTTGTTTTTGCCTTTACATGCCCTTTAAGGACACACTAACAGTGCCCTCCCCGCCAGTTATTCCCACTGTGAACTTTCCTACTCTCCTATAAGCCAACATGTCTACTTTTGGACAGTTGGAAGGTAATGAGCTGTATAGTTGCAACTATGGTTTTAGCGCAGAGAGGGCATTTACCATGGTCCCCTTGCTAATTAGTGAAATAAAAAATGCACATTATGTTATAATTAGTATATATTTTGTTTTACTGTCTGGTTGGTTGCATCAACTGGAGGGTCACAGGTTGGGCATTTTTGACTGGAATGGTTTTGAAAGAAGTCGGCATCCCAGCCTTATTAACCGATCCAGACCACTGTCCTTTTCCCAACTGCTCCCCAAAATCTTTCTTTTCCTTTTCATTAAGTATTTGTTTCCATTTATTTGTATTTGTTTCCTGTGGAGTTTTTTTTCTCTTTAATGCACAAATGTGAACATGTTCTGACCTCAAATTCACTGTAAAGCACTGTGTGATATCTCATTAGTATGCACAACACATCATAATACTATTATTTTTGTCATTCAGATTAAAGGACTTGAACAAGAGAACGAGCATTTGAATCAGACTATCTCCTCCTTGAGACAGCGTTCACAAATCAGTGCTGAGGCCAGAGTCAGAGATATTGAAAAGGAGAACAAAATTCTGCATGAGTCTATCAAAGAGACGAGCAGTAAATTAAACAAGATGGAGTTTGAAAAGAAACAAATGAAGAAGGAACTGGAGCACTTCAAGGAGATGGGCGAGAGGTCCGAGGAACTTGAAAAGGAACTACATCGAGTGGAAAAAGAGAATGAACTCTTGCAAAAAAAGATCACCAGTTTAAATATAGTTTGTGAAAAAACAGAGGCCTTGGAACAAGAAAACGCCAGCTTGGAACTAGAAAAGAGAAAGCTGAAAAAGACATTGGATAGTCTAAAGAACTTAAAATATCAAATGGAGTCACTGGAGAAAGAGAACAACCAACTCGACGAGGAGAACCTAAACCTGCGGCGATCGGTGGAATCTCTCAAAAGCACAAATATAAAGATGGCCCAGTTGGAATTAGAGAACAAAGAACTGGAGAACGAAAAAGAGCAGTTAAGGAAAGGACTGGAGCTCATGAAGGCATCTTGCAAAAAAACTGAACGTTTAGAAGTCAGTTACCAGGGACTGGACACAGAGAACCAAAGATTACAGAAGGCGTTGGAAAATAGCAGCAAAAAAATTCAACAACTGGAAAATGAGCTGCAGGACCTGGAGGCAGAGAATCAGACTCTGCAGAAAAATCTGGAGGAATTAAAGATCTCTAGTAAGCGTCTGGAACAGCTGGAAAAGGAGACAAAGCTGCTGGAACAGGAAACTTGTCTATTAGAAAAAGACAAGAAACAGCTGGAAAAGGAGAATAAGCGACTTCGCCAGCAGGCTGAGATTAAGGACATTACGCTGGAAGAGAACAACGTAAGGATCTCAAACCTGGAGAGAGAGAATAAATTGCTTTCCAAGGAAACTAATGCATTTAAAGAATCATGTGCCAGGATGAAAGAGCTGGAAATGGAGAATAAGGAGCTTGTGAAAAGAGCAACCATTGATAAGAAAACATTAGTCACCCTGAGAGAGGTAATTGGCTTCTCCATGCGATATTTTGCTTTCCAAATTGAGAATTCAGCAGTTTTCTTTTATTGTTTTGTCAATTTTACTGTAGCAAGTACGAATTGACAGAAGTAACTTAAAAGGGGTACAGTTATTTTTTATGGAGTCAGGACTAACCCAGAGGGTGGGGGTCAAGTCTTGAAGCTGATTATTCTGTGGTTTGGAGCAAGTTCCTATATGATTTTCTTGATATTTTCTAAAACCCAGCACAAAGTCTTGTTTTTATCTACAATCTTGTATTGAGGTAAGGGTGTCATGATCAAACTACAAAAGCAGCCTTGAAAATAAAAAATAAAGATTAAAAAAAAAAAACACGTGTATAAGATGTAAGTGGTGTCCTAAATGCAACCACTGTATTACTTAAGGGTTATCGTGTTAATGGGTGTCTTGGCTTCACTATGTTGGTGCTCGATCATCCAGGATGGTGGGCATTTAAGTGGGTCTCTGTATTCAGTGTTCCTTTGATAGTAAAGATCTAGCTCTCCAAAAATGCTCAGTATCTGATGAACTGTCTGACCATCACCAATGAGTGTACAGACAGTTGCTAGCAGTTTATACAAATATACTGTATATATACACATACAGTTTAAACTGCAGCTCCCAGAATCAAACCAATAGCCAAAGGTTCACAGGGGGATGTCTGGGCATTGTAACAAGGGGCTGCAGAGTAGATATCTCTGAATTCAGTAATTTCTTTCCACTTCAGAAAGGCCCCCAGGTTCCTGTATTGCCAGTGGCCCCTTATTCTCTAATAACACTATTATGTAGTACTGGCACTGCAAGTGAATCCATAGCTTGTTGTCGATTCAGCCTTAATTTGCTCGTTGTGGCTCCTGGCGTCCACGGGAAATCCTGAAGGAAAAAAGGAAGCTCTGGTTTATGAGGGATGCCGGGGGCAAAATATGTCCTGTTTTAACTTCTAAGGAAGGAAACTGTGAGACTGTTTTGTCATTTTTTTAATCTCTCTGGTACAAATGTTGGAAGCAGCTGTCATGTCTGCATTTATTTCCATTTCTTCTGCATTAAATTGTGCATAGGCCATGTCATTGGTTTGTGATTTTTAGTCATAATATTGAGAAAAGAACAGCAACTAGAAAAAAAAGACAACATTTTAGAGGTAGGAGAGGTCACTGTGCAATTCTGAACTATATTTTATAGTTTGCGGTACAGACACTGATGAGTGCAGATTGAGCCTCAAAATTTTTTTTAACCCCTTCCTGCTTTGAGTCCTGCTAGTAGACACCCAGCGCTGCACAGATCAAAGAATAACCCAAAGCTGTAAATTCTTCAGCAAATCAAGTCCTTGTTATTTCCTATAGGTGTACCCAGCAAGCAGACTGCTTAAACAGGTGGCAATGGCATTAATATGTTATTCACTTGCACAAGCTTTAGCAGTCAATATTATTTTCATATTTTTGTGATCCTCTTGAGGAAAATCTTATGATGGCAATCATAAATAGTTTTCCCACCGTGATATAAAACTTTCCATTGGGGTAAGCCACTCAGCCTGGTGTTATTTTAGGCAGATGCCGCACAATAACTTCCAGCAGGGATTACATGCCAAAGGAAAACGCCCTAGAAATCCTGCACCTGTATCATGTATATAGTTAATTATACGTGGGGAAATGTGTTGTCAGTGGCGCTGCAAATGTAGTTGCATGGTTTTATTCTATATACAGTGAATGACGGGTGTTTTTAACTTCTAGGATTTAGTGAATGAAAAACTAAAAACACAACAGATCAATAATGAACTGGAGAAACTAACCCATGAATTAGAGAAGATTGGGCTAAACAAAGAGCGGCTGCTGCACGACGAACAGACTACGGATGACAGGTAAGCACACTTGCTATTTCCCAGCTATTAGATTCCTTTCTAGAAAACAAATGCTTTCTGGTGATCTTTGTATTTGGAAAGGCCAGTCGCAAGCCAAACTATTCAAGAATTGATAACCAAATAATTGACTACTATATGCCGGAAGCATCCAAGGGCCACCAGCAGGGTGTTCGTTCATTAAAGGGATTCTGTCATGATTTTTATGGTGTCGTTTTTATTTCTAAATGACACTGTTTGCACTGCAAATAATTCACTCTACCATGTAACATTTAATTTCTAACCCAAAAAGTGTATTTTTTAGATGTAATATTGGTGTGTAGGTGCCTCTCATGTCATTTTGCCTGGTCATGTGCTTTCAAAAAGAGCCAGTGCTACTTTCTGACAGGCTATTGTTTCTCCTATGTAGTTGGGGAGGGATAAGGTGCTCCAGAATAAATTGTAAATGACTCACCGAGTAGTGAAAGTGGTCCGGGTGCTCCAACCCCAGACCCCCAGCTTTAGGGAGCAGTACAGCAAAGAAGAAAGTAGGGCCAACCGGCACACAACGGATCCACAGGACCAGAGAGATTGAATTAAAAAAATATTTTATTTATACAAAGTTAAAAGTTTATTGGTGGGTGGATGGAGATGCAGATTTATATAAACTTTTAACTTCAATCTTTTAATTCAATCTCTCTGGTCCTGTGGATCAGTTGAGTGCCTGTTGGCCCTACTTTCTTCTATATTGTTTCTCCTACTCAATGTAACTGAAGTCGCAGTGGGACTTGGATTTTTACTTGAGTGCTGTTGTTATATCTACCAGGGAGCTGTTATCTGGTTACTTTATCATTGTTCTGCTGATGGGCTGCTGGGGATGGGGTGATATTACTCCAACTTGCAGCACAGCAGTAAACAGTGGCTTAAAGTGGACCTGTCACCCAGACACAAAAAGCTGTATAATAAAAGTCCTTTTTTAAATTAAACATGAAATCTATATTCTATGTTTTATTAAAGCATTCATAGCTGTTGTAAGCTCCTTTAAAAATCTCAATCAAATAGTGTCTTCCCCTTCTCTATGCCTTAGGCATTGACCTCTATGCCTTAGGCATTGACCTCTATGCCTTAGGCATTGACCTCTATGCCTTAGGCATTGACCTCTATGCCTTAGGCATTGACCTATATGCCTTAGGCATAGAGGCGGGGCAGACAATTACTTTCACTTTCCATTCAGCACTTCATAGATGTCACTGCTCTCCACACATTCCCCCGTTCTCTTCAACGTTTAATTGTATAACCAGGGCATGGGGATGGACATCGGTCCCCCATTCTGGTGCACAAGCAAGATTCTGAGATGATGCAATGCTTGCCTTAATAACAGTGTCCACAAAATGGCTCCTGCCTACTTGCTATAATTATGAATTCCCAGACTGAAAGAAACAAGATGCAGATAATTTATATAGTGTAATTAAAGTTCATTTTGCTTGACTTATGTGATAAAATAGGATTTTGAATATTTTTTTGGGTGACGGGTCCCCTTTAAGTTTGTCAGAGCACAAGTCACATGACTGAGGGCACCTGGGAAACTGATAATATTTCTAGCCACATGTCAGATTTCAAAATTAAATATAAAGAAAATCTCTTTGCTCTTTTGAAAAACAGATTTCAGTGCAGGTCTGCTGGAGCAGCACTATTAACTCATGTGTTTTGGAAAAAAAAACTTGTTTTTCCACGACAGTATCCCTTTAAGGAAATTGGCATGTGTCCCATTTCAACCTAATGGGATAATCTGTTCTATGTAGATGTTATGGCAGGTGTCTATAAAACAAATCCATTAAGGGTAAAATAATAATAATAAATCTGTCTGACTTCTAACTATAATTTGTTTTAGTCATCTGATGGGATGCTGTTGCCCAGTGTAACTGCATAAACCTTTTCCTAGGGTCTGTAGCATTTGATCTGTTTGTATGATGGCAAGTGTAAAGATCACTTTAGGACCAGAGCTACTGTAAATAATATGCATGTTCTCAAAGGGACCATATAAGGTGTTAGGACTTTTATTATTTAACATTTATTTCTGTTTTTCCCTTATTCATTTAACTTTGAGCTTTACCATTGCTGTATAGTTTGTGATCTTTGAAAGAATAATCCTAAACACTTCCATTGCATTTTCTTTTATAATCTAAACAAAAAGTCATAATTTGTAGTATGTATATCCATAAAAGTAATTTAAAAAAAAAAAAAAGGCATGGAAATTTAGTGCAGGCAACGCTATTCAGAATAAACCATCCCAACCAGTAACAGGCATACAGTTTTACATTTGTACCGCTTCTGCCTCTGACCACAATGAATGGCTGTTGCTGTGCAAATCTGATGGCACAAGAAAGGGACATATTTCATGAAGTCCGTTCATAATAAATGTACAAACTTTTATCAAGACTAATAATGCAATTTGCTTTTATTAATATTTAATAAACCTGTACTGAATTATTTAATAAATGTATATCCCATAGACTCTCCTCATGTTTTATAACGTTTAATGTCCTTTTAATTGTTTTTGTTTTAACTTTAAAAGACTCCATTGTAAGCATGATTCTTTTGGGAGATTGCCTCTCCTGAATACACTGTAAATGAAGTCCATGGAGAAGGCTGCATGAATAAAACGACTGTTAGTGCTGAAAAGCTTCAGATGCCCCAGATGCGTCACGTATATCTGTGCTCTATAAACGCCGGCTTAAGCTCACATCTTGTAATTATTTGAGTTAATGTGAAGTTCCTGTCCAATGCCTGGATAAGTAGTAATTAAACACATCTGTTCCTCCGTTCAGCAGATACAAGCTCTTGGAATCTAAGTTAGAATCAACACTGAAGAAGTCCCTTGAAATAAAAGAAGAAAAAATTGCCTCCCTTGAAGCCCGATTAGAGGAGTCGGCTAATTTTAATCAGCAGCTTCGCCAGGAGCTTAAAACTGTAAGTTCTGTTTCACGGTTCTTCTGGGTCCCTGAGAGAACCCAAATTCTGTCTCTTGCTTTCAGTCCTTGACAATGACCATTTGTTTTTTTGCTGCAGGTTAAAAAGAATTATGAAGGGCTTAAACAGAGGCAGGAAGAAGAAAGGTTGGTCCATACTTCTCCTCCAAGACCTGGTGAGGAAAATCTACCTGTGCCCAAATGGGAGAGAGAGAGCCAGGAGACCACCAGAGAGCTGATAAAGATCAAGGATCGCTTAATAGAAGTTGAGAGAAATGTAAGCTGAACTAAGGATTTTCTTTTTATCATTAAAATAATGTTGAGGCCTCACCAAAATTTATATTTTTTGGCCTGTTCACTTATATTCATGATATGTCAAGGTGATAGCAGGGGCTTTAGCAGAAAGGAAGCAGATCCTGCAACTGGTGGGGGTCTTCTCAAGAGGTACAGATATGGGACCTGTTTTCCAGGATAAGGGATATTTCTGTTATTTGGATCTCCATACCTTAAGTCTGATAAACCCAAAAGGATTTCTTGCCTCCAATAAGGATCAGATATATCCTAATTAAGATCAAGTACAAGGTACTGTTTTATTATTATAGAGAAAATGGAAATCTTTTAAAAATTTTAATTATTTTATTAAAATAAATGGGAGATGGCCTTCCTGTAATAAAGATCCCATACCTGTATTGGAGTCCAATTAGACATGACCCACTCAACAGCTTCAATACTTGTTTATGAAAATATCTTATTTCCAAATGGGTCCTAAAATTTTTTTGCTGTGGTGCCGAGAAATCTCTTGCATTTCAGGATTAATTGTTCATTGCTAATTGTGGTCAATTAAATTGTAATTGGTTAGGAAGCTAAATGAGAAAATTCTCTATCACACTACTTGCCATCAACATATGTGTGGGTATGTACAGAATGGAGTTTGAGATTCCTCCAGGGTTTAATATCAATCCATATCAAACATTTTTCATATACAGGGTATTTTGACCCAAAAGATCCATGAAAACAATGAGTTCATAGAACAGCAAATCACAAAGTGTTTTAATGACATTCTATCATCTGTTTCATCATAGAATGCTACTCTGTATGCAGAGAAACAGGCACAAAAAACACAGCTGAAACAACTGGAAACCCAAAACGACAATTTACAAGCACAGATTTTAGCACTTCAGAAGCAGACGATATCACTGCAAGAGCAGAACACCACTCTGCAAACTCAGAACGCCAAGCTGCAGGTATTGCTGGCTGTCCATAAATAAACCTTTCTGTCTGTATTGAGTAACTGGAATAATTAGATATTGTGATCGAAAGTATGGTTTTTGCATAATTTAGGAGCAAATGTAGACACATGTGCAATGGGTATTATGTTCTGTAAAATGAATGAGATCATTTCTGTTTATACCGTACATACAGGCTGTCAGCAGGGTATCATAGTAGGCTGCATGGCTTTGAATTGTATCTATGAAGTGAGAGTGCTAGAGTCTAATTTCATATTATTCCATTCTGATTTACAGGTTGAAAATTCTACTATTAACTCGCAAAGTACATCGCTTATGAATCAGAATTCCCAACTTCTAATGCAGCAGTCCAGCCTGGAAAATGAAAATGAATCCCTCACCAAGGAGCGTGAGGAGCTGAAGGCCATGTATGAGCTTTTGGTGAAAGACCATGAGAAACTGGCCCAAGTGCATGAGCGGCAGGCGGCAGAATATGAGTCGCTTATCTCCAAACACGGCAGCCTCAAGTCTGCACATAAAAATTTAGAGGTAGAGCACAAGGACCTTGAAGACAGGTACAGACTTAGTTATTGTGAAGTCCAGTCTACAGTTAAATGTGCAAGGGTGGTCAGGATGGTGGTCAGGGTGGCAGGAGGTGGGATGGCCGCCAGGGTGGCAGGAGGTGGCATGGTGGGATGGGTGGCAGGATGCTGGTCAGGGTGGCCAGTGTTGGACTGGCCCTACAGGATACCAGGAAAACTCCAGATGGGGCCATTGGTCAGTGGGCCTCTTGCTTCTAACCATTTGGCCTATTTCATGGTCATTCCCAGTTTCTTTATGAGAACAGAGGCTTAATAATGGAAGAATATAGTATAGTATGTAGAGAAAAGACTAGGAGAATAAAGAGGTTAAGTGAGGAGAGGAGGTATAATAGTTTGGAAAGTGGGCCCTCAGCCTAAGGTTTTCTGGTGGGCCCCTGTCACCCCAGTCCAACACTGAGGGTGGCAAGAGATTTTATGTTGGTCAGGGTGACAGATGGTGGTGAGGGGGGCAGGAGTTGGGATGGTCACCAGGGTGGCAGGAATTGGGATGATCACCATGGAAAGAATGGATATAAAGTTAAAAGACAAAGGAAACATTAAAAGTGATAAGATAAAAGTTGAAGTAAAAGAGAGCAAGTACCAAGTAACATAGAGTTAACTGAAGCTGATGAATTCCCTATAGGTGACTGTTAATGTTTGTTCAGTACTGTTCCATGGAGGGTTATAGTGCTTTTTTTTTACTGGTAACTGCTTGAGGGAGATTCAGCCTTTATGCTGTAAGTAATTGTGTCATAAGTCTAATTATTCAGGCTTTTTAATCTCTGGTGTTTATATATTTGATGCTTCAATTTTCTTGATAAAATTTTACAGAAGATAAAATTGTCATAGAAGAATTTTTTTTTTCTAGGTAGGGATGCACTTAATCCAGGATATGGTCTGGTATTCAGCTGTTTTCAGCAGGATTCGGTTGCATCCAAGTGTCCGGCTGAGCAGAATCCAAATCCTTAAAATCACGTTATTTTTTAATAATATGAACAAAAGGGAGATTTTCTTTCTTGCACACGCCACGTGCACGGTTCTTTTGAACTATTTCTTGCCTTAATTTTCATGTGCAATTACATATGCAAATTAGGGTTCAGATTCAGTTCAGGATTCGGCTGCATGCTTCATGAAAGATTCGATATTTGGCCAAATCTCCAAAAAATATGGATTTGGTGCACCCCAATTTCCAGGTTACAGTGACTTTAAGGGAGTTAATCAAAATCTACTAATTTCTGAGAATTTTCTGAAAACTAAAAAATCTGCACAGATTTTCCCCCTTACAATAATTTTCTTGTTCGTGAAAAAACTCGATAAAATCTTTAAAAAAACGGAATATCACAACTTTTTTGATTTGACACCCGAATACCGTGACTTTTTTGGATTTGATGTCCGAATACCATGACTTTTTGGAATCCTAGCACAGATCAGTATATTTTCAGAACATCTCCCATTGACTTCTACATGATCTCGGCAGGTCTGAGTCGGAGTAGTTTTTTATTCTGACTTTTAACACCCTCGGGGATTGAATAAATCATGGGAATATTTTTTTTTTTTTCCCTTAAAAAAGGCCGATGAGAAAAAATCGGAGATTAATACATAACACCCTTATAGTCATTCAAATACTTAAATGAGTGGAGTGACAAAGATTTCAGGCAAACAATGATGCACCAGTTTGTTTAAATGGATCTAGTTAGGTTTGAACTCTGAGATTTTCTCCTGACACCTGCTGTTTCCTTTGAAGGAGAAACAACTCCAAAGCCCCCTAACTTCTCTTGAACCAAACTACTGGGGTCCCCTGTTGGCTGTACGTAGTGCAGCAGGGTTTGTAGGCACCATCTTGTACCACTTAATGTCCTTTTCTCCTCAATGGCGGACACAGAGCTTGTGCACTGGAAGGCCAGTCTGAATTGCCTTTAGATTGTGAATATTTCTGATGGTATCTGCAGAAAAGAGGGACTAAAACAGAGTAAGGTGGTGCCTGGCACCCTGGCTGTCACTCTGATTTTTGGAAGCAGGTACAGCGAATGGGGCAGTTTAGATGGTCCCCACAGGTTCAGTTTGGGAAAGAAGAGGGATCTGAAGGGGGCCGAGCTATGTATCTGTGCTCCATTCTCCTTTAACACAGTGGCATCTGCAGTCGCACAGTATATATTACAGATAACACAATGAATGACTTAATTTCCCTATAACACTTACGCGTACATTTCCTGTATTACTTGGTTCACACTTAAAGCTAAAAATAACAGACATTCCCTCACCCTCACAGAGGAACTAAATGAAATGTGTAATGAGCAGGAGGGTTTGGGTTCCTCATGCTCTGAGTGAGGTCACCTCAAAGTTCTAGTTTGCCAAATACATGAGCTGAGCGTAGAAGCAGAGACTGGGAATATCATTTATTAAAGAACAAGCTCATTGATGTCTGCTGCTTTTCATGGCATCTGCATTTGTAATCGCCCTTAAGACTTTTACTGAGAGAGAACTGGCTCTGGCGTTTACTGGAAAAGAGCCGTGTTTGGCTATTTCATTTCCTGCTCTCTATCAGTTATTATTGCCAAACAATTTTTTTTTTTATATTTGTTAGACAAAAAGGGTGACATTTAAAAAACATTTAAAATAAATAATAGCCATTGTTTTAAGGTTCTTTGTGTCTTCTCCTAAAAGCCAAAGGTTTGCAGAACTGTCAGTGTCACAGGGGTGAGCCACACAATCTCTTGGAACAAAGCGCAAGTTGTATCTGCTGCTGTATCTGACCTTGTCCATTACAAGTGGTTTGTCTGACCCAACCTCATGGCTGAAAGGAACTTTCCCTTCTTGTATGCTAGGCATGTCACATTCATTTCTTTGTGGCCACATGCAGAAACACTTTATTTTACTTACAGTCCTTGTCACTTGACTTTGCATTTTGCAGCTCCCTTTAAAATGCTTCTACATCACTAGTTTGAAGGGAACCTTGTATTCAGCAGTTACGTTAGCAGTCCCAACAAAAAGTTTTGTTAATTCCTTGCAATATTGTAGAATGTATTGCTAATGGGTACAGCCTCATCTTAAAACTTTTTTATCAACACTGGACAAATGTTCACCTGGGCAGTAACCCATAACAACCAGTCACTCATTAGTTTTGTTCAGCCTCCTCCATGTTCAACAATGAAAGTTAAAATATTTCAGTTGTCATGGGTTACTGCTCAGGTGCAAAATTGTGGCACAATTCCCCTTCCCTCTAAGGGAAATCATACTACAGGTATGGGATCTGTTATCTGAAAACCCATGATCCAGAAAGATCCGAATTACAGAAAGGCTGTCTCCCGTAAACTCCATTTTTTCAAAATAATCCAAATTTTTAAAAATGATTTCTCTTTTCTTTTTAATAATAAAACCGTAGCTTGTACTTGATCCAAACTAAGATATAATTAATCCTTATTGGAGGCAAAAACAATTTTTAAATGATTTTCTAGTAGGCTGAAGGTATGAAGATCCAAATTACGGAAAGATCTGTTATCTGCAAAGCCCCAGGACCCGAGCATTCTTGATAACAGGTCCCATACCTGTATCAGAAAGGTTGTGAGAGAACGTGTACATAGAAATTAGTCCTAGAACTACAGAGTCTTGTGCAAGGCCGTAACACTTAAGTGAGTCTTAGAAAAGGCAAAAGTAAAAGATATACCCACCTTCTAACCCAAGGAGGAAGGTACAGACAGTTAGGGGCAGATTTGTTAAGATTTGAATGGAATTTTCAAAAAAATTTTGGGGGGGTCAAAACAAATTCCAATTTAAAAGCACCAACTCAAATGTGAATTCCAATTTGAGATTTATCACACTTTGCCCATGGAAAGTTGTAATTCAAATAATCGCCACCTAAAACCAGCCAAGTTCATGTACAAGTCAATATCAGAGGTCTGTTGAACCATCTGAAGATGCTAATTGGCTTCCTGACATTCAAGGGTTTTTTTGTCGGAGGAAAGCTCGATTTCAATTTGAATCGTATATGAGTCAGGTTTTCGGATCTTTCGTATTCGATCCAATGTTAGATGTTCGAGGTTTTTTCTTAAATAACATCTTGTTTGAGTTATGAGCACATCAAATTTATTAGAGAAAAAAAAAAAAGTTCACATAACTTTGAAATTCGACCTTTGATAAATCTGACCCTGCATTTTAGCCAGAATAAAAAATTGTTTAATCCATAGCTTTATAATATATAATTCTCTGTTTCCCCCAGATATAACCAGTTACTGAAACAAAAAGTTCAGCTGGAAGAACTGGAGAAAGCGCTAAAGGAGGAACAAGCCAAAATGCTGCAGGAGAACAAACAGCACACAATGTTATCGTCCGACTACCAAAGGTTGACTGAGGAGCATGGGAGGTAATTGTTTGTTTTCAAGGTTGTGTATTTGCCCTTCAGGAAACAGTAGTGGTATTGCCAAATATTGTCATGGACTGTTATTTACTTGTTACCAGCTGGGATGTCCAATATGGCCTCCAGATGTTTTTACGCTACAGCTCCCTGCAATGGCCAACAGCCACATTGTAGTGCAGAAAGTGATCACAATTAGTTGGGCAAGCACACGGTCAAGCATGTTATATTTTGGTGCATGCCATGCATGTGTGTAGGGTGAAAGATCTGGGGTATATTTGTATAGTGGGAATATAGAACAATTGGTCAGCACTCACCCAAACCTTAGACTCTCAATTAGCAGGTGCACGTGCAAAGTTGTCCACTCCAACTGGCTTAGATACTTAAAGGAGAAGTAAAGTTAAAAAACGATACCTATTTCTTTCTGTTTACCAGCAGCCCCCCTCCTGAAAAGCCATATTAAAAAGTGTCTATTTAGTAGTGGCTTTGTGTACCCTTGTTTGTTAGTTTCTCCACCATTCAAACTTTGGCGCCACCATTTTCCATTCGGTACCTCACTTCCGCCTCTACTGTACTGCGCATGCGCCTCATTTCAGACCGACAGCCTCTAAACAAGGAAGCATTAAAACAAAGTTAAAATAAAGGCTTCTTTTTAATTTGCGCTGTTTTCCTTTTATTAAACATGTATTTAGACAGAACTCTGTCAGACAGACCAAAACGCTGGGAATATTTAGCTGACCTCCGTTGCTCAGCACCTGTGCTCACTGCCAAGCTGTAAATTAAAACCGGAGTGAGCGCAGGAGCATGTAAACTTCAACAGGGAAGAAGCATCGTGATTGGCGGTTGAGTGAAAGCAGGCGGGGGCAGAGGTCAGGAATGAGGAAAGGCTAAATCACGTGCCTGCAACGTCAGCTCTTCAAAGGAAAGCCACAATATACTCATGCGCATGTGCAGGCCACTGCTGTGAATGATTGTGCATGCGTGTGCCCTAATAGGACTCGTTTTTGGACTGCAGCCAGGGAATGCTTCCATATACAGCTTTGAGCTTTTTTTAAAAAAACAATGACAGCACAAACCTTAGTAGAAAAACGAATGAGGGAATGCTTACTGGTAAGGATACTTTTATTTCATGGTCAGCAGTTAGAGCTTTATTTGGTTTTTGACTTTACTTCTCCTTTAAGTAGTGAAGTCACAGCACAATCCAAGTTTTTATAGTATAAAAGGCCTTTATTGGAATCCTGGCTCTGATCTCAGACAAAACAACGTTTCAGGCCTGCATGGCCTTTTTTCAACTTGAATCGAATCCACTATTTTGTATTCGGCCCAACCCACGAATCCTTCGCGAAAGATTCGGCTAAATAGCAGCCAGAATCCTAATTTGCTTTTGCAAATGAGGGGTGGGAAGGGTAAAACATTTTTTACTTCCTTGTTTTGTGACAAAAAGTCATGTGATTTCCCTCCCCGCCCCTCATTTGCATATGCAAATTATGATTCAGTTTCTGCCAGGCAAAAGGATTCGGCCAAATCTGAATCCTGGATTCGGTTCATCCCTAAATGTTTCTGCTGTAGTGTTCTTAGCAGCATTGGTGCAAGTAGTGGTCTTCAGGCCCAACCTCCCCCTGCAAAATAATCTGAGGGGCCCATTGGGTACAGAAAGCATGCTCCCCTCCCCAGTCAGAAAGTATTTGGGGAGTGGGGATTTCTGTGCAGTAGACCCCACAATCCAAAGCCTGACTTTCTTTATCCCAAACATTAACCCATCCATTTACCTCCTGCACAGGGGATTGCACACTGACCCTTTTTATTTGTTCTTGTGTGGGCAAAGATCTAAATCCATGTGGCCCTGGGAGCCCACTTAGACCCTGCTTGCACTCCTATAATTACACCCCTGTTGGCGGAGAAACATATTATGTTAATGTTGCAGCATTATAATTGGAAATATGATGGAGTACAGCAGTGGTTTCCTATATTTCTCTACAAATTCCAGTGGCCACACTATCAGTCACAGGCAGCAGAGAACAACAACAACTAAATGCTACCTTGATGGCACTGGCAAAATGGTTCTTTTTGAGTCTTTTAAGCCCTTCAATAATATATTAACCCTGTCTATTTGGCATGTGGCAAAAATGCTTTATAAGTGAATTTTAGTAGCTGTGTTTGAATTTCCATCTTGCAAGACCTGATGCTGATCCTGTAATCCAGTATTTTGCTGGCAAAGCACAGCAGGCTGGTGTGTTTCTTGCTGATTACAAGAAATGAAGAAAATGTTGATTTGCCGGTGGGGCTGAGCTGTGACAAGACTGAGCCGTGCATTATTTATAGGACAATGCTGCTTTGCACAGCTGCTGCTTTCTTTCGACTGCCCTTAGCAGCAGGGGCTTCTACATGATTCATATTCTGAGGG
Source organism: Xenopus petersii (assembly GCA_038501925.1). Lineage (NCBI taxonomy): Eukaryota > Metazoa > Chordata > Amphibia > Anura > Pipidae > Xenopus > Xenopus petersii. The sequence goes on from CM076681.1 coordinate 120,292,336, forward strand.
TACGGGTTTAAGGTGACAAATGACACTGTCAGTGCATGGAAAGGGACATTTACCTTTGGTGCTGAATATTCTGGCTAAAAGCAAACTGATCATATATGGGGGAAAAAACAAGATACTAAAAACTATATTATATATATAGTGTTTATTTTGCCTTTGATATTTTCATACATAGAATATTCCTGAAGGGAAGGGCCAATAAAACTGCAGTCATGGCCACTCCTACATATTGAATAAATCCCCACTTGCATGCTACCCTTATATCCTTTTACTGATACTGAGACCTTCCTATAACTGAAATCAGCATGTCTGTATCATTAATAAAGGAGAACCTTAAAACTCCTGCCCAACATAGAGCATCAGCATATGAAAATTGCTTGCCAAATCGGGTCAGACTGGGCCGACAGTGCACTGGGAAAAACCCCTGTGGGCCCCTGCTGACCTAGGCCTGCTCCCCTCAGCTAGGAGCTGCAGACACCATTGACACCAACCCACAATCGCATACACAAAGAGGAGATAAGGTATTCGGTGTGCGGCAGAGAGCTGGCATTTAAAGAAGATGCAGCTAGCATTTGGGGGGACACAGCTGGACACCCCAGTCTGACACTGTTGTCGAATTTCAAAACTGACTCATTTTGGTAATATATGGATATGGTGGGCCACTATACATGTGCCAATAATTGTATGGAATGTTATTTTTTACAATATTTTTGGTATGTGTATAGCCCTAGATTTGCAAAACCAACTCCTTTTAGGGCCAAACTGAGTTGTTGATTGAACTGGGCAGACTACACTTCCATATGATGATTGTTGGTCCGAGGGATGAATATTTGGTACCTGTTCACTCATGAGAGGGGTATTATCAGCATTGGTAGAACAAATGCATCTTTTCATGTTTTCCCACAGACTCAATCACACATACAGACAGCTGTTACGGGAAAATGAGAGCCTGCAAAGTGATCATAAAAACTTGAAAAGCCTTCTTAATAGTGGAAAACTGGAGCAAACCAGATTAGAAGCTGAATTCTCCAAATTAAAGGAGCAGTACCAGCAGCTGGATATCACATCAACCAAGCTCAATAATCAGTGTGAGGTGAGAGTCTATTCATATGCACTTTATTAAAAAAGAGAGACAAATATGTAGGTGTGTGACTGCTTGGTAGACTAGATTGGACATTATTTGTGCTTATTGCATTTTACAATGTAGGGAGATTGGTTATGCCATTGCAGTAGGCTCCCAAGACATGGGGATGAGGGCAGTTGTAATCTTGACAAAATTGGTGTCAATTGTTGAAAGGTGCTATAATTTGGGCTTTATTCTCTGTGTCATAGAGAAACAATAGGAGTTGTCCCTGAAGTATGTGTATGAGGTTCATATACAGGAAAAAATGGTGTTCAGACTTGATAATTTGGTGTGTATAGTATAGGTGATTCTATTTATTGTAGAAAATCAGTGAGCTCAACTGAACAAGCAAATGCACAATTCTGTGGCAGATGTGGCTACATAAGGCAGATATAAATGATAGACTGGCAGTTAAAGTGTAAAGTAATGTCAAGCAGTTGTCTAGTTTCAAGTATTCAGCTACAAATACCTACTTTGAACATTTGTGAAAATACAAAGATATCTCAATATTTAAGACTCCAAGAACACGGTCATCTCATGTTCCCTTTTATAAATAGTGTTATCTTGGCCAGAAATCTTGCCAATGTTTTTCCATGTTATGATTTTGTGTCTTTGATGTGATTTCTATATGCTAGCTATTAAGTCAACTGAAAGGCAACTTAGAAGAAGAAAACCGGCACTTATTGGATCAAATTCAGACGCTGATGCTGCAGAACAGGACCCTCCTGGAACAGAATATGGAAAGCAAAGACCTTTTCCAAGTTGAGCAAAGACAGTACATGTAAGTGTCTCCCGGCTGCATGAGCATAAAACTGTAATTTCTTCATTCCATTAATTTATTTATTTATTTTTAGTGATAAATTAAATGAACTCAGGCGACAAAAAGAAAAACTGGAAGAGAAGATAATGGATCAGTACAAATTTCATGAGCCATCTCCCCCAAGAAGGTATCCACAGTCTGTGATATAAAGCTTGATATAAAGATGATTCTGCTTATTTATGGTTCCTCAGAATTAAAAAAAAAAAAGTTTTTTTATTGAGACGGACAACCTTAGATCCATTGTTAAACATGGGGCTTGTTCAAAAGATTGGCAGGCTAGATATTGCAAATACTGAAATACTGAAAAAACAGAGCCCAAAATCAATATTAACTTGCCCATTTCCATTCTTCACCTAGTCTAACCTAGGGTGGGCAGCCATTTTTCCAACCCAAAGCCACATTGAACTATAAAAGAAAATGTCTGGAAGATTCAAATATTTTAAGCCTAAGCAGGGTTTATTTTAGCCTGTCCCAAGGTGCAACTTAATGAAGTCTTGCCCCTCACCCAACCAATGTCCCATAGGTGACATTCACTTTTCTTATTATCTCTGAGTGTTTTCTGTTATGTAGATATAACTGTGACTTTATGATAACATTGCTGGGATATTGTTTGGAAAACAGATAAAAGAAACACATCAAAGCTCATATGAGCAATAAAACATAGCCTTAGCAGTAATGTATAAAAAATATAAGTGGAGGTTTTATAAGTGTCAAAAATAGTTTATCAAAGCCATGCTTAAAAAAAACAACATAGCAGAGACCAACTGAAACCAGCCGCGTTCCAGCAAAGCCTCATTGATCTTTGTTGGTTTATTTATTCTCTGGAATTTTGTGGCTGTGATGTTTTGATTTGCAGTATCAGGACACCCTTAATTTGGAAAATGTGTATCACAGTAAAATTATGTGTATCAAGCTGAACAATTCCACTGATATGTGTTTCTGATATTTTGAACGATTGTCTGGCTCTAAGTCCTGACTGGTAGCCAATTAACCTTCAGCTGAAGTTTCATTTTATTTCCATTGTGTTTAAAGGAGAACTAAAGTCTAAAATAGAATAATGCTAGAAATGCTGTATTGTATACTAAACATAAACATGACCTTACTGCGCCAGAAGCCTAATTAAACAAATGATTTATGTTTTCAAAGTGGGCCGCAGGAGGCTGTCATCTTGTAACTTTGTTAAACATCTTTGCAAGACCAAGATCATGCACATGCTCAGTGTGGTCTGGGCTTCAGTTGGGAGGTTAAAATTAGGGATCGTCATAAATTATATAAACCGCACAAGTCAAATAATATCTGCCATAGAAGCCGATACAGCAAGACTGATTAATCATCAGAATATCTAGACTGCACTGGGTCTGCGGATACAAATCTCGACACGGTCGCCGGCTGCTTTATAGGGAAACAAGCAAAGCTCCACGAGTTCTGGGAAGTAAGGGAATGGCTTCCCCCCTGCCATTGGAAAGTATGATTGTTTCCCTGTAGAGCAGTTAGGGACTGCCTGAAGTTTCCTATCCTTAGAACTCAGAGAAAATAAAACGAAGGGGGAATTTTACTGCATACAGTCAGGTTTCTTATAAAAACTGTACACATTTTTTAATTATAGTAAATTGGAGATAGATTTATTTTTCATTTAAAAAAAAGGTAAAAATGGGATTTTGCCTTTACATCCCCTTTAAATCATAGAATAGCAAACGTGTCCTCAGGCCTCACCAATAGTGCAAGTATTTTGGAACCCATATAAACAGACGAGGTTTGTTTTTACCAAATAGCATTGGGTTGTAGGTTTGGCCAAACTCAATAATCCAGAATCTGGATTGAATCATTTAAATATGGACATGGTGTAAATACCATTGTAAAGCTAACCTAGGATCTTCAGATGAACAGTCTGCCCTGGCTCTGATGAGAGATTCAGCCATCTACCGGTACTAAGATACCAGCCAAATTAAAAGGTAATTTTAGTCCTAAAGGTCTGTGGGCAGATTGCTTTCAAATGTGGTGATTGTAATGTTTTGATGTTAATGTTACTGATGGTGCGGCTCTGTATCCTGTATCTCCAAGGAGAGGAAACTGGATTACATTAAAAATGAGGAAGCTGATCAAATCTAAGAAGGATAATAACCGGGAACGCCTGAGATCCCTCACCATGGTGCCTTCCCGCTCCGAGTCCAGTGAAGGTTTCTTGCAGTTGCCACTCGGAGACAGTCAGGATAGTTCTTCCGTTGGCTCCAATTCTCTTGAAGATGGACATCCACTTGGGGCAAAAAAGAGCAGCAGTGAGTACCATGTTACAAGCCCTTCCATACATCTAGACTTGTTTCCATACAAGAATAAAAAGTAGCCAAAATACAAGTGGAGGGTGAGAAGCAACGTTGTTATTGCTAAGCATCTGCAGTAAAGACTGTTATTAATTGGCCTGTCAACATTTTGTAATGCCGGGCATTTAAAGGGAAAACCCCTTTTAACATGGGCTGGATGCACTTTAGCCTATTGTTTTAATCACAAAAGAAATCTATGGCGGGTGTTATTTCTAGAGCTATACGGGGCAAACAGGAAAAATGAAGCTACTCCATGTTTGGTTCTTGCAAAATAGATACAGGTATGGGACCTGTTATCCAGAATGCTCAGGACCTGGTATTTTCCAGATAACGGATCTTTTTGTAATTTGGATCTTCATACCTTGTCTATTACAAAATAATTTAAGGAGGTTGTTCACCTTCCAACATTTGTTTCAGTTCAGTTGGTTTCAGACCGTTCCCCAGAAGAAAAGACTTTCTATTTGTGACGATATGTCTAATATTGAAGTGGAAAGTTTCATGTTCTTATGTTTGTGAAGCAGCTGTGGGAGGGGGGTCAGCGACCCTGTAACGAAACTGATCCATTAGTTGATCCATTGCTTGTGTTTGTCCCTGCTGAGCAGAATCCCTGAGTTTCATTAAAGGACTTGTTCACCTTCCAAACACTTTTTTCAGTTCAGTTGGTTTCAGAAAGGCTTTTTTCAATTACTTTCCATCTTTTATTTTTTTACCGGTTTTCCAAAATGTAAGTTTAACCTTTAATGTTCATGTCTCGGTCTGGCAGCTCAGTGGTCCAGGAGCAGATTCTGAACTTTTAAAATTTGCTACATTTAGTTGATACAATTAGTTGCTCCATTTCTTAGTAGGATCTATGGGGAATATAAGTGACACTATTGTACCAATTCTAACAGCTGCCTTTAATGAAACTCAGGGATTCTGCTCAGCAGGGACAAAGAAATGGATCAGTTACAGGGTCGCTGACCCCACAGCTGTTTCACAAACATATTAGAAGGAGAAACATGAAACTATCTGAAACCAACTGAAATGAAAAAAGTGTTTGAAGGTGAACAACCCCTTTAAACATGAAATAAACCCAATAGGCTGGTTTTGCCTCCAATAAGGATTAATTATATCTTAGTTGGGATCAAGTACAAACTACTGTTGTTTTATTATTACACATAAAAAGGAAACCATTTTTTAAATATTGGATTATTTGGACAAAATGGATTCTATGGGAGATGGTCTTCCCGTAATTCAGAGCTTTCTGAATAATGGGTTTCCGGATGACAGATCCTATTCCTGCAATTAGATTACAAGTATTATTTCACTGTTAAGCTCAAGAAATAAAAAAAAACACAAAGCTTTTTCATTAAAACAATAGGCAAAAAGTATGTTGAGCACAAAGCCCCATTTATCTCACTCGTGTGGATATGCTGCAGTTTTAAGCTGCTGCTATTCAGGCCGTGTTTGGATAACAGACAAGACGTGAAGAAAAATAGTAGTGGGCCTGAACAGTAAGATAATAAAAAAAAAAAAAGAAGATAAATAGTCAAAAATCCATGTACATTTCTCTTAGATTAGTGATGTCTGCAGCCTCTCCTTAATCCTTAATCTATTGTAATCTGTGCAGTCTAATCATTTGCTTCATTTTACTGAATGTATAAACTATAGAATCAAAGCGGTTGCTGAAACCAAGTGTTATTAAATACTTCAACTTTCTTGCCATCTGGAGACTATTAAATATTTTTTACATTGTTTAATGCTGTATCACAGTTGCAGAATCTTTGTTCCCATTATCCTGTATGTCAATTGTTGGTTTATATTGCCATCCTCTGCAGGTTTTGTGATTAAATATTTATTAAATGTGTCCCTTGCACATGTTCCTGTGCCTTGATCTCAGTCCTTCTGCATTTCTGATTTTTCTGTACTCCATCCCACTCCCCATACATACAGTCTCAGAGGCAGCCATACACAGTAGCGCAGCACAGTTGTCATTACTCTCATATCTCTGCATTAGCTTTTATGTGTCACCTAGGAGGGGCAGATTTATTGTAGAACAAGGAAAAAAGTCTAACCAATGAGAATTCCTCATTCTACTTCTCCTGTTTTCTCACTAGAGCATCAGTTTCTCACATTTATATTGGTTCATGTCAGTTTTCTGGAGCATGAAGATTTCTGTGATCATGCCAGAGCTCCGGAGATATCTCCAGTATTTGAAGAGCTAGTAATATTCTAATTCTAACTCATAGGGATTTACCCATGGATCTCAAGACCTAAAAAAGTCATGGTATGGTTAGTACACAAGAATGTTTGCTAAACATCCAAAGATCTGACATTGCAGGAGAAATGGGTTAATGTTTAAAGGATAAGTAAAACTTCAAAATACGTGAATGTAAAACTGATGAAAGTGCTATTCTAATAACTTTTGCAATTTACACTCATTATTTATTTTGTTTTTATTCCAAGATATTAAGGGACATGCACTTTTAATATGAATGAATTTTGTTACAACAGCTCCACCTGCTGATCAGTTTCTGACCACCACATAGTCAAGGAAGTTGTCAGGAGAAAGAAAGAGGCTGCTCTGATGTTCTTCTGCTTAGGAAAGTTGTGAGAAAGGTTTCTAATTATTTCCCTAAGCAGAAGAACATCAGAGCAGCCTCTTTCTTTCTCCTGACAACTTCCTTGACTACTTGGTGGTCAGACTGGTGGGAAACTGACCAGCAGGTTGCACTGTTGTAACAAAATTCATACATACTAACAGAACATGTATCTCTTAATATCTTGGAATAAAAACATAATAAATAATGAATATACATAGCAAATTTCTTAGAATAGCCCTCTCATCAGTTTTACATTCACTTATTTTAGAGGTTTACTTTCCTTTAAGACTGGCTAAAGAGAAATCTCAAACATTCATAGCTCGGCCCGTTTCGAGTCAGTGATTCTATAACTTAGTGAGAGGAGACATGGCTTTTCTAGAATTGTTCCAAAGTGTTTCTGTTTATTTTTTCGGCTACATTCAATTTGAATGCAAGATTTTCCCATAGTAAAAACCATCCAATAGGACAACCGAATACTTCACTTTGGAATAAGATTTTCGGTTAGGCAATCCTTCAGCCGTTGTTAACGGCAGCTGTTAGTCACGTTAGCAGGTTTCATTGGCATATGTCGCAGTAAGTTTAGTTAAAGTGCTGCATGTATATAGTAGTACTGACTTTTAGGAAATAGCACACTTATTTGGATTCTACTTTAGTACTTTATACCCTAGCTTTGGAGACTCGTTTTAGGCTGCCATTGACTAATTGCACCGCAACAGCAACATTTACGATTAGAAACCCTCCACTCTTTACTCACACGGGGTCCTCCCACAAGAGACCCACATCTACAAACACAGAGAAACCACTGGAAATCTCAGTAGAAGGACTCTGTGATCAAGCACATTGGAAAGATTGGTATTCCATATCTGCCTTCAAAGGACACATCCACCAAAAAAAAATTAATTATATATATATATATCTATATATATATATATATATATATATATATATATATATATATATATATATATATATATATATATATATATATATATATAATTAAAATTTTCAATGGTTTTTGGGTGGAGTTCCACCTTAAAAATGTTCTCCTTTCAAACTATATGCAGATTATTGGTAGGCTGTTCCTTGAAAGATCAAAATATTTATACTTTGTTTGTAGATGAGTCCATCTAGTTAAACATCTGAACAAACAGTGTAACACTTCAGAAGTTACTACCAGTTTCATTAAATATTAAATTTGACCTTTGCCTAAAATTTCAAGGAAGTGATGATGTGCACTAAGAGGAGGCCCTAATTGTTAGCTGAGATAAGGCTTGAAATTTGTTTAGTGCAACGTGGAAGCCACTATAGTTCTTACCTTTAATATGATCCTTCCAGAAATCTTTGCCTTCCTATTTGTGTTGGCCATCTAGGCATCATTCTGTCTTTGTTCCCAGTGTCACCCTCAGTAGTCCAGATGGACGCCATGTCTATCCGTATCTTAACATTGTGTCATTTCTGTCTATATGTTCTCCAAAAAATCCACTCCACTGATCTTCAGTATCCGATGGCTCTTGTTTACATCAGCATTTTCCTTCATATTGATTCCAGCTTTCAGACCACTATAGTATAGTTCCATTAATGTTAATAAGTGATGGAGCAAGCTGGAAACTATCATAACTTATGTATATTCATTTTATGCTTGAGTTTCCAAGTGCTTAGTAATGACTTTTGTCAGTACCATCCATTGGATTTGTAAACTAATATGCTTTAATAATTGCATATTGGAAAATATCTAAAATATTCTGTATATGTATAACAAGCTCACCTTGCTCTTAAAGTGGACCTGCCACCCAGACACAAACATCTGTATAATAAAAGTCCTTTTCAAATTAAACATGAAATCCAATTTCTATTTTTATTAAAACATTCAAAGCTGTTGTAAGCTCATTTAAAAATCTCAGCTGTCAATCAAATATTGTCTGCCCCTCCTCTATACCTTAGGCATAGAGGCGGGGCAGACAATTACTTTAACTTTCCATTCAGCATTTCCTAGATGTCACTGCTCTCCCCATATTCCCCCGTTCTCTTAACCATTTAATTGTGTAGTCAGGGCATGGGAATGGACATTGGGTCCCCCATTCTGGTGCACAAACAAGATTTTGAGGTGATACAAGGCTTGTCTTCATAACAGTGTCCACAAAATGGCTCCTGCCTGCTTGCTATAATTCTGAATTCCCAGGTGGAAGAAAACAAGATTAAAATAATGTATATAGTGTAATTAAAGTTCTTTTTGCTTGACTAATGTGATAGAATAAGATTTTTTTGGGTGGCGGGTCCCCTTTAAAGTAAATACATACATTTCCAGTGTTGAACTGGCCCACTGGGATACCAGGAAAACTCATGGTTTGGCCCAGATGTCAGTGGGTCCTTTTGCTTCTAACCTTTGGCCAATTTCATGGTCATTCTCTATTTCTTAATGGTAAAAAAAAGGCTTAATAATGGAAGAATAAAGTGTAATAAGTAGACATAAAATACTAGGAGAATACAGAGGTTGAGAGGAGAGAAGTAATAATAGTTTGGAAAGTAGGCCCATGGTTCATTTTCTGGTGGCCCTTGGCATCCCAGCCTGACGTATATTTCCCAAAAACCCAAGCTTTCATCCAATTTGATTACTGTTAATAATATTTACTAAAATAGTATAAATAAAAATTCAATTCACAACAGGGCAGTCTATCTGCCTTACCCAAGATTACATTTAGATATTATATTAAAATCATATCTGTATCTTCTTTTACTTATTTCAAGGAAGATGACTGTGCATGGGTTCTTCCCTAGAAATTGTTTACGATACAATGTTCATTTCCACCAATGACTTGGTACACCAAGGAGGCAATTCAAGAGGGCTTTAATTTGGAAATGTAATTGCCATTTGGAGGTCGGCTCTAATTTAAACCCACTGACAAAACAATTAAAAATGACATTATGTTCAGGCAAAAGCACAGTTACAATTCTGAACAAAATACTTTAGGGATCAGGAAAAGTTCATGTCAAAGCTCAGAAACATAGAATAGTAAGAAAGGAAGGCGTGTGTGACAGGAGGTACAAGCAATAACCTATTACAATATATGTTTGCAGCAGTTCCCACAGTGACAAATGTTTTCGCAAACGGGGCCCAGGCTGTGCATTTGGAGACCTCCCTCTAGCAGCACACATGCTTCCCTCATTAACCCTAGTGCATCTGTCCTAATGACCTGGGTACACACATAGTGTAGGACCACCCTGGAGTCCTGTATTATAAACTAATATAATCTGTGCAACTTTTATTGTTTTTCTCTTCCTTTAAATAGTTTATCTTTTGTGTTATCACAAAAAATCTTTTAAGAAAATAAGAGGCTAAATTTGAATTTCTTACCCTTTCCTGTGCAGGCCAGTCCTGTATCTCATCCAGTCTGTCATTTAAACCTCGGATTGGCCATGGGAGGTTGGGTGTAAATTGCAAACTGGAAAAAGATAATAATTAATTTTGACAGTTGACAAGATGATGATTGGAAGCCATATTGCTTAATGGAACTTTTTCTTTTTCAAGTGTGGTCATTTCAAAAGGGTGGGGGGGCAGTTACTTAAATTCCAGGAGCCAATTGGTCCTAATATGTTGAAAAAGATACTTTGTTTTATAAATGGAGTCAAATAATGACCTGACCCAGAAGACGTAGGGCATGATGTCCCCTGTGATGCATTTCATTGTGTGTTTCCATTCCCTGTGGCTAGTGTGTCTGTTGTTGTGGCACCAGTTAATGGTGTTTAGCAGGACATGCTTAGCCGTAGTCCAAACATACTCATCTCTGTCTTTCCTTTCCGCATTTAACTTCTACCATGTGTTCTTCTCCCTTTCTTTTTCCTCTTTCATTTCCCCTTTTTTTCTGTTGATTTTTTTGCTTTCTTCCCATCCCCGTGACATAAAAGTGGTTGCCCTGAAAAAGCTGCCCTTTATGAGGAACAGACCGAAGGATAAAGACAAAATGAAGACCCTCTACCGCCGCTCAGTGTGTAAGACTCTCAATCAGTTCAGCTTGTGTCCACTAGCTGCCCCGGCTTCCATTACTAATGTCTCACTAGGCTTTTCCCCCAACTGCACTCTTTCTCCCCACACAAGTCCCATTACCGGGAATCACTGGCACTCGGTACAGACGTTGGATGCCAGGCAATTTTTCTCGTATTTTGATGTGAAATATTCAAAGCCATAAAAGAAAAGGCGAAGATTAGTAATTACCTTGCAGTTTCCGAACAATAGTTAGACTGTTTCTGTGACATGTCCCATTTTCTGAGGTGCCATCTTATTCAGATCTTTTAACTCATTTGCTAACATAGTAACGGTGCCCCTATTGGCCCACAGCAACCAATCAGAAGTCAGAGTTCATCTATTTGATGAATCAGCCTGGGGGCAAATATTCTATGTTGTTAAATGATCTACAGAATTGTAGCAGTAACCTGCACTGGCCATGGACCCTGCTTTTCATTGCAAAATTCAGCTCATGCCGACGGCCTTGCGTTTCAGCTTAATTCACGTCATTTCATCTGGTCATTCATAAGCGACATAACTTGTAGGCAAGCTATGCTGCTCTCCACTGCTGGGCAGGAGCAGATACACATGTTAACCAATGCTGATGGCACATCTTGCCTAAACCGCACATTTCCATCCTTTTCAACAGAATGCATGTCATAACCCAAAATGGCTTTGTGGTTTGTAGCTTTTGTGATCTGCCAAATGCTTTCAGTGCTTGAGCGGCTGTCTAACCAGAACTGACCCACGTTACCACCCGCTGATTCATTTGCTTTCATTTGCATCCCAGCCATGAATGACCTGGTGCAGTCCATGGTCCTGGCAGGTGGACAATGGACAGGTAGTGCTGAGAATCTGGAGGGTCCCGAGGATCATGCATCCAGGAAAAGGAGGAAAGATTTGGGATCTATGGCCTTCTCCACTACAGCAATCGACTTTTCAGCTGCCAATGCCTCTTCGGCCTTCAGATCCAAGGTTTTGCCTAAAAGTAAAGGTATAGGCCGTGCAATTTCAACTCTCTAGTATGTGGTGTGCTTGTGCTTTATAGCCTTAGAACTGACTTCTTTGCTGTCTCTGCCTAATAACCTTGTTCTGGAACTAACACCCCCGCTCTATGGTTGCTTCATGCAAAATCCTAAATTGGTGCCACTGGGCATTTTTATAAATAATAATGGAGTTCAGTTCTGCATCTGAACATAGTCAATCTTACAGCATAAATAAGGAAGACCCCCATGGTGGTCCTTAGCAAGGGATGGAGGGGTCTCCTTACAGCCGACACAACACAAATATTTTTGTGTTTTCTGAATTCTGTAAGATCAGCAGATGTTTGCAGCTGTAACAATGGCTGCCGGCTAGCACTGAATGTTTCTCCCTCCCACCCACTGATGAAATTTAATCCAAATAAAGATTAAAATTGGTGCTCCTCATGGAAACAAATGCCATATTTGACTGGGGTGTTAGTTCTTCTTAAATGCCTGAATGTCTTGGTACTGTGTGCCCTAACATTTATATTCCTGACTGTCTGTGCATACTAATTTTATAACATGTATACACATCCTAACCTTTATAATCTGTATCACTTTTATACAAGCTGCTTATTAATACTGTACAATTATATTTTATAGTTTGTCATTTGTATCTATTATTGGTATCTACTGTACAGTATTTGCACCAAACGTCTTCACTAAGGTAAAATAGAGGAGTGCTTTCAGTGTGTGTCATTGGCTGATCCAACAGGCAGAGCACCTCTGTGTTTCTCAGACTTTCCATGCAGTAACTTGCAAGGTGATACACTGAATATAACCCTAGGCTTAACTGACTATACAGGAAGTGCAATAAAGTGCTGTAGAGCCAAAAGCCTGATTGTAGCAGCCTAAAACTGGCAGTTTCTCAAAAACCTCTAAAGTTATAGAATGAACATAAATTGCAAAAATGCTCAGTCTGGGTGCAGGTGCATCAATATATTTTTTTTAAGTTTAGATCCCTTTAAATAATATGATGTGCCTTAAAGGAGAAGGAATACCATTTTACACTTGGAGGTGCCAAAATGTAGGCACCCCCAAGTGATTACTTACCTGACACCCCATGCCGGTGCTCTTATCAGCAGAAAACTGCAATGGTCCAGGGTTCTTTCAGCGAGCACCACAGAGCTTCTTCCGGCTTCTTCTGGACTTCTCGTGTCTGCCCTGGGAAATTTGAAAACCGAAGAAGCAGGAAGATTATCATGGTTGATTATGTGGTGCTCGCTGGAAGAACCCCAAGCGGTGAAGTTTTTTTGCTGATAGGAGCACCGGCCCAGGGTTTCAGGTAAGAAAAATTAATCACTTGAGGGTGCCTAACTTTTGGCACCCCCATGTGTAAAATGGTATTCCTCCTCATTTAGGGAGCTAGCACACTGGAGATTCGGGGAGATTAAGTCGCCTGGTGACTAATCGCCTCTTCTGCGGGGCGACAATCTCCCCGAACTGCCTTCCCCGTTCCTGCCACCTGCTATAATGAGAAAACGCTAGCGCCTATGCACTCGCGCCACTTCGAATTCAGAAGTCGCCCGAAGTTGCCTCATGAGGAAACTTCGGATGACTTCGGAAATCGAAGCGCCATGTGCTTGAGGCCTAAAGCGTATTAAGATGTAAAATTTCAGTCAACATGATGTATTTGCAGTTAGCACAGATTTATCCAATTTGGTTAACATCAAGTACTAAAACAGTCAAAAATAAATAAAAGGAATGTCTTGCGATGACTTTCTTCTGCTCACTAATGCAAGGCTTTCCTTTTCTCAGTAACATCATTTTCTAATGACAGTGTCACGTTGGCCAAAATGAACAGCAGGTGGCGCTGTTGATTTAAATTCATTATATTAGGATTTATTTTTAAAAAGGAGACGAAAAACAAGAGCACTCTGAGCAATTTTACATTCATTTTGCTTTGAGGGCTTCCACACAAGTTTTAAAGGAGAACTAAACCCTAAAAATGAATGGCTAAAAAAGCGATATTTTTTATACCGAACTTATTGCACCAGTCTAAAGTTTCAGCTTGTCAATAGCAGCAATGATCCAGGACTTCAAACTTGTCACAGGGGGTCACCATCTTGGAAAGTGTCTGTGACACTCACATGCTCAGTGGCTCTGAGCAGCTGTTGAGAAGCTAAGCTTAGGGGTCGTCACAAATTATCAAGCAGAAAATGAGGTTGTCCTGTAATATATGTTAATGTTACAAGACTGATTATTAAATTCTGATGCTAATTGCACTGGTTTCTGTGCTGCCATGTAGTAATTATCTGTATTAATTACTAATCAGCCTTATATTGTGACATTTCTATTCTATGTGTACTGTATATTGTGAGTGGGTCCCTAAGCTCAGTAAGTGACAGCAGCACAGAGCATGTGCAGTGAATCAGCAGAAAAGAAGATGGGGAGCTACTGGGGCATCTTTGGAGACACAGATCTTCTCTGCTAAAAGGCTGTGGTTGCCTTGGGCTGGTACAGAAGTCCAAAACATAATGTACAACATTTCTAGCTACTTCTTTAGTTAGGCTTTAGTTCTCCTTTAAGCAAGGGATTGTTGTATTTCAGAGCTTTCTTTATAAGTTACAGGGCAACCTTGAAAAAGGAACTAATATGTTCTGAAAGTTTGCTATGATTATCTTAGTTAGCCAAAAAAGGTATTACCTTTATACCACTTTTTTTTTTATTTCAAAAGGGTTGACCTGTAACATTTTTATTGGCTAACACGGTACAACAAATTTACCTGCAATGGATGATAAGTTAAATCACTAAATGAAGAAATAGAGTAAATAAGAGAGTGAGTCTCACGTTGCAGTTCTGTTATGCAAGAAATACAACCATGAGCCCAGGGTGAGAATAGGGAGGCTACAAATATAATGTTATTGCTTCATTTTATTTCTCATCTTTCTAGTAAGGTCCTCTCCAAATCATACTCCAGTCTCTTATTCAAATTAATAATACTAAATTGAACCCTAGCAACCACACTGATGACATTGCAAACTGGAGAGCTGCTGAATAAAAAACTTAACAACTCAAAAACCACAAATAATAAAAAAAAATAAAAAAATAAAACCAATTACAAATGGTCTCAGAAAATCACTCTCTACATCATACTAACCGTTAACTCAAAGGTGAACAACCCGTTTAAAGACACACAGACATCACAGTCCTGTTAATGTTGCTCTCACAGTGCTTGTCTGTGTATCTTTAATCACATGGGCTCTCTATTGGATCAGTACCAAGAGCTGCACTGCTCGGAGGCTTCTATAGAGAAGCTGGGAATGAAGAGAGAGCAAAAAAAAGAGAGGTGGTTTGTTTATGCATTTACCCCTTCCCTGGTGTCGGTGCAAGGAGTGGTAATCAATTTGGCCACTAAATTCTGGCTTGGTCTTGTCTGGCCAAATTGCCAATTGGGACATCCGAACACTTGGAAATCGTTTTAAACCCCTTCCTAATTAAAGGACAAGCACTAAATAGAACAGTACCCTCGGTCAGTTATTATAGTAAATAGGAGCACTGGCCCAGGGTCAACTAATGATTTGGCACCCCCCCGGGATTAACCCATTCCTTTTCCATTAATGCCCATCTATTATTTACCCACTAACTTCTAATAAAAGCTAGTATCTGGCCAACTTTAGATTCAATGAAGGATTTTCTAGAAGTGATTTTTCACACAAACTTTCCATTTTCAGTTTCACGGCTGATTCGCCACCTGACTGCTGAACGGCCAGGCCACAAAATGTGGACGTTAGTGTTATTTGCCAGTGGAGGCCAGTTGTTCTGCAGTTGGTTTGCACCCGTGTAAACTTGCAGCTTTCATAATGTAGGGATTAAACAGCCTCACATTAAAAAGCTGAAACATAAAACATCACAGAGAAGAGAGAGGACACAGAGAAGGATTTAATTGTAAGAGAATTAGTCAAAGGTCTCAATACGTTCTGCTCTGTGTCATACACTGAATAAAGCAATGCATGTGTTCTAATATGTCTTCAAGCGCTCTCTCCCTCTCCTTATTTTATAGACAACACTTCTTATGAGGATTTAAGTGCTCATTCTGTAAGAAATGGTTCCTATTCTGTGCCTGGAACGCATGGTAAGAACGCTCTTCTGCTGTCCCTGCGCTCTCTTCTGCTATCCATGCTCCCTCTTCTGCTATCCATGCTCCCTCTTCTGCTGTCCCTGCGCTCTCTTCTGCTATCCATGCTCCCTCTTCTGCTGTCCCTGCGCTCTCTTCTGCTATCCATGCTCCCTCTTCTGCTGTCCCTGCGCTCTCTTCTGCTATCCATGCTACCTCTTCTGCTGTCCATGCTCCCTCTTCTGCTGTCCCTGCGCTCTCTTCTGCTGTCCATGCTCCCTCTTCTGCTGTCCCTGCGCTCTCTTCTGCTATCCATGCTCCCTCTTCTGCTGTCCCTGCGCTCTCTTCTGCTATCCCTGCGCTCTCTTCTGCTGTCCCTGCGCTCTCTTCTGCTATCCATGCTCCCTCTTCTGCTGTCCCTGCGCTCTCTTCTGCTGTCCCTGCGCTCTCTTCTGCTATCCATGCTCCCTCTTCTGCTGTCCCTGCGCTCTCTTCTGCTATCCATGCTCCCTCTTCTGCTGTCCCTGCGCTCTCTTCTGCTGTCCCTGCGCTCTCTTCTGCTGTCCCTGCGCTCTCTTCTGCATGAGGAGCTGCTATGGAATGCGTTTGCCTTCTAATCCATGGTATTTCCCAAACGGCTTCTTAATACCTGCACCTGCTTGGGCCGCTCTTTAGAACATAATTCCCTTTCAAACAGGATCACGTGTAGATTTAATAACTCTAAACACACCTCTTTTTGGAGTAGTAAAAAGAATGAGTCCTACTCTGAATGTCATGTCATTTAATGGGATCCAGGTTGTGGCTGGCTGCATTAGCACATGAATTGGGCAGTTTAGGGGCATGGCCAATGTTGCCCTTATTTATTTTTTTTCTTTTATAATAGTGAGATTGCACCACCACCACTTTACAATGGAAGAGAAAAAGCAGCGCAGTATAACAGGGTGGTCTCTGACTACTGTCATGGAAGGCTGCTATAGAAAACAACATATGGAACATGTTCCCTTTCAGCAGGGGTTATCAGTTTACCCCCTGATATAAAAGCATCCATTAATTGTAACTTCCTTTTTATAGGTCATAATACTCATTTATGCATTTAATTGAACCAAGGAGGCACTAAATTTATATCACCCCACAGACTTGGGGCACCATTTCCAGGATTAAATAGAAAATTATTTTGGTAGTTTGATTTTTGTAGTTCCAATATCCCTGGAACTAATTTAGGATAATGCTTTTCAAAGTAGCTGCCAACCAATGAGATCCATCTTCCTTTGATTTTAATATTTAGAAATGTTTTAAATCACATTTGGGGTAATGTGATAAAAAAACTCTTTAAAGGGATACTGTCATGGGAAAACATGTTTTTTTTTTCAAAACCCATAAGTTAATAGTTCTGACTTCTGTTCTGCCAAAGAGCAGACTGGGTTTTTTTTAATTTAATTTTGATATCTGACATGGGGCTAGACATATTGTCAGTTTTCCAGGTGCCCCCAGTCATGTGAGTTGTGCTCTGATAAACTTTAGTCATTTTTTACTGCTGCACTGCAAGTTGAAGTGATATCACCCCTTCTCCCCCAGCAGCCCATCAGCAGAACATTGGGAAGATAACCAGATAACAGCTCCCTGGTAGATATAAGAAAAGCACTCAATAGTAAAAATCCATGTCCCACTGCGACTCCTTCAGTTACATTGAGTAGGACAAACAACATCCTGCCAGAAAGCAGTTCCATAGTGCAGCACTGGCTCGTTCTGAAAGCACATGACTAGGCAAGACCTGAAATGCACCTACACACCAATATTACAACTAAAAAAAATGTTTGGTTAAGAAATAACATTTTATGTGAATTATTTGCAGTGTAAACAGTGTCATTAAGGACTACACCATAAAATCAGCACAGATTACCTATAAGTTTGTCCACATCTAGTAACCCATAGCAACCAAAGATATGTTTTCTAACAGTTGATTGGTTGCTAGGATTTACTAGACAAGTAGAAAACTTACGACCATTTATTACATTACCCCTTCTCCTTGGGAGATTAGAATATACAAGGCCACTCCCTTATAATAAACAGTCCAATCAGTGGACAGTATGTACACAATGACATGTTAGCTACATACCAATGGTAACATTGGAATTGTATGCAGCACATTCTAACTTTTTACTTCCATCAATAGTTTATATAATAGTTACATATGATTGCATATTTTGTTTTCTGTATGTGCTTTATGGCTTAGACATCTCTAATTTATGCTGTATCCCAGTCTGAATTCTCTGCATGTACCCCAAGGTCCTGGCTAAAAGGCTTGGTTTAAATGTGTAGAGTTCTTTCCTAAAGTGTCCTCTTGGACTCCATGGAAATTCCTTGGATTTATCCCCTGAACGAACTAACAGATGACAAAGAGCATAACCCACCTACATATCTATGCATGCCTATCCCTGTACAGAGTATTCTGGAACCAGCGTGTAAAGGTTCCAAGCCACCTTCTAAAGTCTATCACTATATTGTCTCCTGATCTCTCATCCAGCTCCCAGAACTTCCAGCCTGGATAGTGCCAGGACATCCTCTAGTAATAGTAATAATAATGCTTCAGCCCCTGGAGTCACAGGTAGGCCCTCAATTGATTTTTGTATAATCCTATCCTTTTTTTTCATCTTTTAGTTTCAGTTGCCAAAGTTGTTGGAACTTTAGCAAATGAAAATATGTTCTACATTGTTCCATCAGCTAAACCCCATAAGGAAAAATGTCAGCCGTCATCTTTGATATGGTGGTGGTATTATTTATTAATAAATAGTGTCAAAATATTCTGCAGTGCTTTACAGATATCCTACATCGTTCATGTAGATCAGTCCCTAAAATTACAATCTAAGGTCCTTATTGGTCTCTTAGGTCCCTATACTGGCACACACACCCTGGTCCGATTTATTAGTAACAAATTAAAGAACGCTTACCCTGAAAGGGCCCCATCCTCCGTCCCCAACTACTGCACCCTTAATAGCTGTACCTAAGATGAGAAAGCAGGCCCGGATTTGTGGCGAGGCCACCTGGGCCTAGGGCAGCAAGACTGTAGGGGCGGTATGCCGCCCAGCCGCCTGCATGCGCACACACGCCGCTTGTGAGGGGGAACAGTGGTTTCAAGACACTTGAAAAAGGGCCCTTGTTGCCGAAACATGTCGTGTGGATGCACAATAAATACTAAATAGCAGATATTCTGCATTTTGCTGCTTCTTGATTTACTCATTCTACATAGTGAAGTTAATGCTGTGGTTGCCAGTGAAGGAGCACCAGTGTGAATCAAGATTATCCAATTATTGCTGGGCGATTGTGTGTTACCTCCAAATGGAACAAGGGTTTCCATGTGACATTTGTGGGCACTTAGACCCAGCAGCGCGCCGTTAGCGGGCGCTAGGACCCAGTGGCGCAGAATGGCCTTGGTGTGCCAGATGCAGAAATCCGGCCCTGTGAGAAAGCAGAGTGGCTCAGTGGAGTTGGGGGGCTCCCAGGGATTGTCTGCTAGAAGGCAGAGCATTAGATGCAGTCCAGGATAAACAGAGGCTTTGTTCTCCTATAGGATACCTAAGAAAGAGGGACACGCTCCCATGGTATAGTGTATTTTAAAACATTATTTATACCACAAATAAAACTGCACTTACAGTAGAGCCATGGTCAGTTTGCTTATTCAGCAAAGGCTAAAATGGAAGCCAACACATTTCAGCAAACCAATGACTTCCTCAGGGGTTTGCAGTTTTGCTTGGTTTGTCCAACCTTCTGGCAGTGCCTACTAGTATATAGCAGCTGAGTTGGTGATTGGGACTTCTTTTATTTGGGACTTTATATTTTTTTCATCTGGACAAACCTATAATCCCTGGGTCTGCAAGGTGCCAGTGCTAACCATTGCACCACGGTGATGCCCCAGCGCATTGGTGTCTAATATAATTAATAATAAATGTGTTTTTTACGAGTTATTTTTTGTGTAAAGACTGTTGTGTGCCCACAACATAATTGAAAATCATGTAAAAATGAAATCAACTCAATATTGATTATATATCTTAGTTTGACTCAAGTACAAGGATCTGTTTTATTATTACAGAGAAAAAAGGGAATTGTTTTTAAAATTTTGGATTATTTGAAGAAAATGGAGTCTATGGGTGACGTAATTCAGAAAATGGATCCCATACCGATATTGCCAAAGGCTGTTTGGGATGATGGCAGTTTTAATTAGCCACAGCCAAATAATTACAGGTTGAACATTCCGGGTCACAAAAATGTACAAAATGTTCAAGCACGAAATGGCCTTTGTCCTCTTTGTGTGGAATATTCACTTCCTCAGATGGATTAGCATATATGACAAATATAATACTTTTTAAGCGGTGCACACGTTTTGAGAGTCATACTAGTTTTTAGCACATCATTATTCCAAAACTGCATTTCTTGCCATGTGATACGTTACAGCAGACTGATAACATCTGCACAATTCTAGATTCCAGAACTAAACATTTTATGACGTTTGATTATTTGGCATTGAAAGAAACTTCTGGTGGTCTCCTGGCATGTATTGATGAAAAACCCACAGCGCAATATCAATTTATCTACACCAGAAATAAGCCTAGTTTAGATTGCAAGGCCAGATAGGCCCCTAAGAGTACATTTTGTGGTCACTAGGGCAATGCAAACCTCCTTGTTTAAAAGAGTGCCTTAGTGTAAGTAGCACCCTATTTACTGTATTCAGTAGTTTTGGGGCAGTTTTTTCCATTCTTTTTGTAGTCACTGGGTAAAACAATTGCTTCCCCCACTGTCATCTTGTGCACACACAAATGTGTAACCATGGGAAATAGTGTGCACAAAATGTGTGTATGGAGGTTGCTTGGGTTTCTCCTAGGGGAAGTTCTTTGTGGTCAATAGTGGGACTTATAGACTTCTCAAAGTTTAATTTTAGTGAAAGGCATTTTTTTTTGTAGAACTTTGGTCTTTATTTAAAATGAAATATTTTGTACTTATGCATACTCATACAACTGAATATTTGTCCCAAAACAGGAATGGTGGCTTCTCAGATCAGGTCACACAGCCACATTGGTGGAGATTTCAGCCTGCATCAGGAAAGTGAACCACTGAACGGCAGTGGGAGCCCAGTCCCTTACCTCGGCCATCAATTAAAAAAGTCTGCAGTATCTAGTCCCATGTTGAGACTTAAACTAGGGGACACACTCGAAACCTCGCTCCAGCCTAAGCTGAAACCTGGGTCGCCCGGAAGCGAAAAGGTTTCACTCAAACAATTTTTAGAGGAAAGCAACAAGCTGACTGTAAGCCAGGTGAGTGGGAAATGAATCCGGTATTTTCTTGAAACTGCACCAAGCCAGTAAAAGCTGACTGCTTGACCGAGGTTACAAAATTAACAGGATTGATTCTGGCTACAAGAGACTAAAAGTACATTTTTAGTTGGATGGAGATTAGGGGGCAGATTTATCAAGGGTTGAATAGTGAATTCTATTTTTCAAGTGTCAAAATTTATACATTCGAATTTGATTCCCCCTATTCAAATATGAGATTTATCACACTCTGCCATGGAAACAGTCCTAATTCAAATATTTGTTACCTAAAATCTGCCAAGTTAATTTTCAGTTCAATGGCATAGGTCCATTGAGCCATTTGGAGATGTTAATAGCCTACTTGACATTCAAGGTTTTTTTCATGACTCGATTCATACAAATCAAATACGATTCGAATTTTCAGGTCGGCACCATTCGATCGAATATTAAATTTTTTTCTTAAATAACCGCCAAATTGAATTGTGCGTATATTCCAAATTTAAAAAGATTCACATGAATTCAAAATTCAACTTTTGATAAATGGGCCTCTTGTTGTGTGTAGTTGGTCTACAATTAATTCTTCAACCCTTCTGTAATCCTGGTTGTTAACTATATACAGATTCGCTCCGGAAGTCAGGAAAACCTATTGGATGAAGTTATGAGAAGCCTTTCTAGTTCTGTTGAGTCTGCGGGATTTCATTCTCCTACACTGCTATCTCCTGGCCTATCGCTGGCACTGGATCGGAAATCTGCCAAACCGGAACAGTCTGTGAGGCCCAATCTTCGGAAAACGGAGAGCTTACGTTTTACCTTCCCTGAACTGGTCAGTTCACAGTCCTCGGATGGAAGCTCTGCTATAGTCGATGGGACGGTGTTCTCCCAAAAGCACACAAAAGATTCCAATCCGTATGCAACGTTGCCTCGTGCAAGCAGTGTTATCTCTACTGCAGAGGGGACTACTCGGAGGACAAGTATCCATGATTTTTTATCCAAAGACAATAGGTCACCTGTATCAGTTGATCCATCACCCACGGCGGAGGATGAACCTTGTTTATCAAGTGAGTACTTAGTCATGCCAAGGGCTTGTCTCCATGCCAAGGGCTTTGATGGGGATGATAGAAATGGGTCACACAATTGTCATTTATGTAAGCTAGATCAGTTCAGTAAAGAGAATACCAACCAAACCTACTCTTCTTCCACAGTCCAGAACCCAATAAAAACAGAAGGTACCAGCATGGTATCCTATACATCCCCGTGCATGTCTTATCCCTATTTATCACTGAACACTGATCTAGTGAGCAGTATCAGTGGCTTGCCAGCAAGTTGCCATTGTGCCTTCTCAGTTGCTACCACCACCAACGACATTTCTGGTCCACCTGTGACAAAAAGTGACATTCCAAATTTTCCAAAAGATGATTGTGAATGCCCCGTTGTACAGGGTCCTTCAGACAAGGAAACAGAAATATCATTATCAGTGACTGAAGATAATCAGAGTATTTGGTATGAGTATGGCTGCGTGTAAACATTATTCAACATTGCCCTTCTACTGGGTAAAACAGATACTGAAGCTGGGCATTTTGGGTGACGGGAAGTATAACCTCTGTTTCAAAGGTGACCTCCACCCAAAAACTTCAACATTTTTTGGATAATGAATGAAAAATGTAATTCTAAAAAAGTTGGTCCCCTTCCAGGTATCTTAATCAACTGCCGCATTGTTTTACAATGATATTATATTTTTAAATACTTGGGAAAAAAAAACATTTTAATAAATCTATTTTGGAAAGTGGCTTAGAATAACATTTTCTTTTATCGTGCAAAAAAAAAACCTCTATTAGGTAGAGAGAACCTTTAATTTAGAATATTTTCTGTGTCCCAACCATCTGTTGCCCTGGACATCTGTATATAACAGACTCTTCAGTTTGGGAATATGGATCATTGGGCCAGTAAACACTTTTGTTGATCAGTACGGAGCTATGTAGTTCAAATATAATACATCCAATTACAACTAGTCAGCTGATTAAAATATATCGTACAATCATGTTATCGGGATTATTCACAACATCACTGTACAGGTTTGGGATCCATTATCCAGAAAGATCTGAATTACGGAACGGCCATCTACCATTTTATCCAAATAATCCAAATCTTTAAAAATGATTTCCTTATTCTGTGTAATAATAAAACAGTAGCTTGTACTTGTTCCCAACTAAGATATCATTAATCCTTATTGGAAGCAAAACCAGCCTATTGGGTTTATTTCATGTTTACATGATTTTCTAGTAGACTTAAGGTATAAAGATTTCAATTACGGAAAGATCTGTTATCCGGAAAGCCACAGGTCCCATACCTACAACAAAGTCACCAGTATTCTTTAAATGTCTATTTATTATACCTAGTTTTGAATGTGCTGTGCAACATTGTAACTGTCTGTCATTTCTTGTTGTTTTTGTTTTTTTTTACTAATTGTCAAAATAGTTTGCTTAATCCATGGCAGTGCCTCTTGAGACACAGGAGTGTCACTCTCCCAGTATAAACCTTTTGTTGCATCATAAACAAGGGCCCAATGGGTTAAAATAATTTCATCTTTGTCACAATAAAGGTTAAAAAGAACTTTAATGTCTAAATTCATCTTCCACAAATTCTATTATTTGAAAATGTGATGATTTTCTTGTTGTTGTCGTGTGTGTGGGTCTTGTACACGTTTTACGTTCCTGTAAACTAAAGGAAGAAAATGGTCTACAGAATTTTAATAGACATATTAGAATATATGATTCATTGTGATGTCATTAATATATCATTTAAATATGGAGCCTACGCAAGTGTTTCCTTTAAAATTGCTTGTTTGCGAGCCTGTAGAAGGACATGGACCCAGAGTTAAACCCATGGCAGAGCTAAAATCCCCCCTAATCCCCAGTGGAGCATAGCATGTCCAATATCACTGCACCCCTAAATAAAATGGGTGCACTGTAGCCGTTACTGGTTCCATTGATTTCGCCACACTGATGTCACACTGACACACCAGATTAAGTCGCCAGTCCCTCCTTTTATAAATTTAATACATGAGTGTTGCCGACACTGGGGATTTGAGATGAAATATTGACTTTAAAAGTGTTTTCCTTTGAGCTGTAAATGCTGTTTCCAAACAGAGTTGATTTTATCAGACTTACTGGCACGAGCTTAATCTGAGAGTAATGTTTAACGCCCAGTAGAAAGAATTAGGGTTTTTCAAGTATTCAGTTTTATTACCCAAATCTGTCATTAAATATCCATGTACTGTTGCTATTTAAAGGCAAATATGTTTTATTATCATTGCCCATTCAATATTGCAATGGGCCATAAAGCATCCCCTCTTCCATGCAAATTAGATTCAAAGAGAATATACACACATATGGTGGTTTAACTGCTGGTCTTCATTTTTTATTTTCCTTTTGGGTGATGTTTGTAGGATACAAAGCTTTTTGTATCTCTCCGGACTGGAAAATAATTATTTAATTTGATCGTATATCAAAAGATGCTGAACTTCCATAGTTTATTTGAGAACAATGGAAAATGATCAAAAACCATTGCATTCAGTTTTCGAACATGAAATAACTTTAAAGCAGAGATGACACCAAAAAAATAAAAGCATTTTAACGTAATTAAAATATAATGTACTGTTGCCCTGCATTGGTAAAAGTGATTTGTGTGTTTTAGAAACTATACTATAGTCTGTATAACATATGCTGCTGTGTAGCCATGGGGGCAGCCATTAAGGCTGAAAAAGGAGAAAAGGCACATGTTACTTAACAGTACAGTGATATTCTGCAGAGTGCATCTGTTATCTGCTATGTAACCTGAGCCTTGAATGGCTGCCCCCATGGCTACACAGCAGCTTGTTTATATAAACTATAGTAGTACTTATCTGTTATCTACTGTGTATCCTGTGCTTGAATGGCTGCCCCCATAGCTACACAGCAGCTTGTTTCTATAAACTATAGTAGAGTTTCTGAAGCAAACACACCAGTTGTAATGCACAACATTACATTATATTTTAGTTACTTGAAAGCACTTGAATTTTTTTATGTTACTGTTATCTTTTAAAGGGGTTGTTCACCTTTGAGTTAACTGTTCGTATGATGTAGGGAATGGTATTGGGAGACAATTTGCAATTGGTTTGCATTTTTTATTATTAGTGGTTTTTGACTTATTTAGCTTTTTATTCAGCAGCTTTCCAGTTGGCATTTTTAGCAATCTGGTTGCTAGGGTTCAAAGTATCCTAGCAACCATGCATTCATTTGAATAGGAATAAGAGAGAACTTGAATAGGAAAGTTGAGTAATAAAAAGAAGCAATAACAATACATTTGGAGCCTTAAAGAGCATTAGTCTGTAAAGAGTCAGAAGAAAAAGACAAATAATTAAAAAACTATAAAAGAATAAATAATGGTGACCAATTGAAAAGTTGCTTAGAATGGGCCATTCTATAACATAATAAAAGTTAACACCCCTTTAAAGGTTTGATTTGGCTAAACACTTCTATTCCACAAAATCGGACTACTGCAGATAAAGTGCTGGGGTTCACCTGAATCTCGAATCCTGGATTTGGTGCAGCTCCGAGTAAAAGTTGTGCAGCATATAAGGACAAGTGATTCATGCAAATCCACGAGTCCCATGAATTGATTTTGCTGTTTTAATACATAGTGAGTGCCCTGGGATTGATTGTAGTAGAAGGAAGTGATGCAAGCTCATGAGTCTCAATATCACGACAAACCGCAATGTAACTAAAGCTGCTTTTCTCCTGCAGATGTGGATGCAACCCGAGAAGTCAGGCTTTCAAAAAGCAGGTCTAGGGAGCAGCAAACCCCTTAATTTAGCCACCCATTTCAAGTGATATCCCAGTTGGTGAGTTATTGCCCATGTTGTAAATGAGGACGACATGATCTTGTTTACAAAAGGCTAACAACCCTGCGCCCTGTGCATGAATAACAAACACCCCTCGCTTGCCTGCATTTCCTCTTCTCCGTTTTGCTAAAGACTCGATACATGTTTTTTAGACAAAAGCAGTACAGGACACTGAGCTCGACTGGAATAGTCCGTCTTTTAATGGATCAGATAGTTTGCAAAGCGATCAAAGGCTGTTACATGTTAAAAAGTATTTGGAATGATTTTCTTTCATGTTATCTGTTTGTAATTGGAGCAAAAGTCTCATTCCCATGATCACCAGGGTGCTGGGTCACATAAAAGTAGAGATGCACAGAATCCAGGATTTGGTTTGGCCTTTTTCAGCAGGATTCGGGCAAATCCTTCTGCCCAGCTGAACCAAATCCTAATTTGCATATGCAAATTAGGGGCGATGAGGGAAATTGCATGACTTTTTGTCACAAAACAAGAACGTAAAAAATGTTTTCCCCTTCCCACCCCTAATTTGCATATGAAAATTAGGATTTGGTTTGGTAATAGTCCAAATTTTTGCGAAGGATTCGGGGGTTCGGCCAAATCCAAAATAGTGGATCGGTGCATCCCTACATAAAAGCTACAGAATGTGTCATCGATACAACAGCAAACCAGAATTTATTTTGAAGCAATTTAACCCTTAGTTGGTTGCTTTGCATTTTGATCATCTCGACCAATCAGCAGGAGCCAACACAACAGGCCAGTGATTCAAGAAGACAAGATTGCCGTCTTAAAGGAGAAGGAAAGCTACGGAGCCATTTTATTGCCAATAGATTAGCTGCAATAGTGCAAGCTAGAATGCTATATTTATTCTGTAGAATGTTTTTCCATACCTGAGTAAAAAGCTCTAGAAACTCTCTGTTTGTTTAGAATAGGAGCTGCAGTATAAATGTGGTGTGACATCACTTCCTTCCTGAGTCTCTCCCTGCTCTGGGCTCAGATTACAGTAGAGAAGGGAGGGGTGGGGGGAGAGGAGCAAACTGAGCATGCTCTTGCCCAGGGCAATGAGGTTTAAGCTGAAGGCAGGAAGTCTGATACAGAAGCCCATGAGTACACAATAGAAGGAAAGAAATGCAGTGTTTCTTTTGACAGGGGACTCAGAGCAGCATTACTTTGGGGGTTTACTGTTTACTGTTTACTATTTAGATGGACCTTTCTGATAAGGCTTACTTAGTTTTAACCTTTCCTTCTCCTTTAAAATTATAGGCAGAAGAGTTGGTAGCCATTCAGGCTGAGAAATGTTATGTAGTGAATAATTCCATTTGGGTTTATTTTATTCCTTACAAGGGGGATATCTTGTGATTATAATAAGTTATAATACAGATAATGTACATTCCCATCATAATACACAAGCTTCAATCCTTCTTCTTCCATTGGCCTTAATTATATGTTCATTATTTCTTGTACTAAACACGTTTTCATGAGGAGCGGCACACGTGACAAGGATAGATTTTCCGGTTTAGCTTATTAACAATTGTTATTTTTGACAATAAAATAGTATTAGCACTTGCTTATATTTTATAGGATGTTTTGCCAGGCTGTTAATAATGTTAGACCACTTAAGTCATTTATGTTGGCCCTCAGGCTGCAGATACATACCTGTCATTTCTTTCTGTTGATATTATTTCTTCAAAAGGGGCATTATTACAATATACCTATGTCATTCCTATGCTCCACTAAAGCATGATAGTCAGCTAAATTGGTATATGCTGATTCAGCTTTAACTGGCCACCCCCATGGCTACACAGCAGCTTGCTTGTTTATATAAACTAAAGTAGTACTTATCTGTTATCTACTGTGTATGCTGTGCTTGAATGGCTGCCCCCATGGATACACAGCTGCTTGTTTATATAAACTATAGTAGTACTTATCTGTTATCTACTGTGTATCCTGTGCTTGAATGGCTGCCCCCATGGCTACACAGCAGCTTGTTTATATAAACTATAGTAGTACTTATCTGTTATCTACTGTGTATCCTGTGCTTGAATGGCTGCCCCCATGGCTACACAGCAGCTTGCTTATATAAACTATAGTAGTACTTATCTGTTATCTACTGTGTATCCTGTGCTTGAATGGCTGCCCCCATGGCTACACAGCAGCTTGTTTATATAAACTATAGTAGTACTTATCTGTTATCTACTGTGTATCCTGTGCTTGAATGGCTGCCCCAATGGCTACACAGCAGTTTGTTTATATAAACGATAGTAGTACTTGTTATTTACTGTGTATCCTGTGCTTGAATGGCTGCCCCAATGGCTACACAGCAGTTTGTTTATATAAACTATAGTAGTACTTATCTGTTATCTACTGTGTATCCTGTGCTTGAATGGCTGCCCCCATGGCTACACAGCAGTTTGTTTATATAAACTATAGTAGTACTTATATGTTATCTACTGTGTATCATGTGCTTGAATGGCTGCCCCCATGGCTACACTGCAGTTTGTTAATATAAACTATAGTAGTACTTATCTGTTATCTACTATGTATCCTGTGCTTAAATGGCTGCCCCCATGGTTATACAGCAGCTTGTTTATATAAACTATAGTAGAGTTTCTGAAGCAAACACACCAGTTGTACCAGTGCAGCACAACACTACATTATATTGTCATTCCTTTAAAACACAAAAAAAACTTTTAGTTTTTGGTGTTACTGTAAAGTGGACCTGTCACTCAGACACAAAAATCTGTATAATAAAAGTCCTTTTCAAATTAAACATGAAATCCAATTTCTATTTTTTATTAAAGCATTCATAGCTGCTGTAAGCTCATTTAAAAATCTCAGCTGTCAATCAAATATTGTCTGCCCCTCCTCTATGCCCGTGGCATAGAGGCGGGGCAGACAATTACTTTCACTTTCCATTCAGCACTTCCTAGATGTCACTGCTCTCCCTACATTCTCCCGTTCTCTTTACCATTTAATTGTGTAGCCAGGGCAAGGGGATTGACATCAGATCCCCGATTCTGGTGCACAAACAAGATTCTGAGATGATGCAAGGCTTGTCTTAATAACAGTGTCCACAAAATGGCTCCTGCCTGCTTGTTATAATTATGAATTCCCAGACTGAAGGAAACAAGATTCAAATAATTTATATTGTGTAATTAAAGTTCATTTTGCTTGACTAATGTGATAAAATAGGATTTTTAATCATTTTTTTGGGTGACGGGTCCCCTTTAAGCTGTTGACATCTATACAGTTGCAAGCTGCTGACTCCTGCCAGCTACACCGATGTTCGTAGCATTTTAGGTTTCATTGAATAAAAAAGTTGTTTCATGATAATTTCCCTTTTACCTTTGAACTACCAAATACATTGCATTCTGCCATCCCTAACAGCCATATTAACCCCTGCATGTTTTGACTCCAGCGTTGCCATCTAACAGCTAATACTCTGCCTTGTCTTTCCGCTTTCTCATGTTTATTTTGTCTTTCTCTCTTTCTTCTTTTTCCGCTTTCCACTAAACACAGAGAGAAAAGTGGCCTTCATTTCTCAAGGGGAAGTTTATTTCTGAAGTCCCGCGCCCCCCACCAATGTCTTTTTCTGAGAAATTGCTAGTAAAGCCTCAGCACTGGGACTGGGGAGATTTGACACTTTTCCTTCCTTGAATCAAGGAGTTGTGTTGGACTGAATGAAAGTGGAGGATTGAGTGTCCTGCTCTTTGCACTGGGGAAGATTGTGCCGTCCTGTTCAGGAAGGAGCTCTGTCATCACTCATCATAGGAATTCACTTCTCACATCTACTTTTAATCCTCTGATTTTATAGCCTTCTGCTTAGTGTTTTACAATGTGTCCAATATGTATTTTAATTCCATGTATATTAAAATTGTTTTTATTTTATTTTTAAACTTACAAGCTTCCGGCCCCAACTGCCAGCATTGTGTGCCCCCCCCCCACTGTCCGTTTTTGTAGGTTATAATGGACCCCCTCCTCTAGATGATAAGGATATAAATTAAAGGACACTATTCATTTTAATACACATTTCAGTGACATCACTATACACCAGTATAACTGATGACATCACAAAGCCCTAATATTTTACTAGTAATGTCTGGATGTTTTTATCATAAGGATTTTAGAAGTCATAGAAAAAAAGACAAGATCGGGACATGATGGGTTCCAGGCCAAGTGCCTTCATACAGGATTAAGGTGACTTCTAATATCCTTTATAATGTTAAATGTGGGACAAATCATGTACAATAATAATAATACAATTCTAGTTTAAATGGTCTGGACGTAGGTAACTGGGCTGTGTCTTTCTACAGTAGAACCAAAAGAAACTTCTTTAATTGGAAATGTCCAACCCGGAGTATCTCTCCCCCCGTAGGTGAATTAAAACTGCAAGGAATGGCATAGGTTGAATACCCCTTATTTATATCATTCTCTGGAGGCTCCATTATTCCTCATCATACATGTAACATGATTGTGTTCTAACCCTATATTGTAACATTACTGCTAACTGTCAGCAGGGGGAGAC
Source organism: Xenopus petersii (assembly GCA_038501925.1). Lineage (NCBI taxonomy): Eukaryota > Metazoa > Chordata > Amphibia > Anura > Pipidae > Xenopus > Xenopus petersii. Next base: position 120,322,956 of record CM076681.1, read on the forward strand.
TTGCCTGGCTGGCGGGTCGCCACCATAAGCCTATATAACCTCTATACCATTTGGCACTGTCTCCATATAATTGTTGTGAGAGTGGGGCACTTTAAGGACACTTTTAGGACTCGTACCCATCATCTAGGAAGTGTTCTGCAACCACACAGCAACACTCAAGTTAACTGATGGCATTTTACACAGTGGGGTTGTAGTCATGGCAACAGCACAATTTTTTTATGCATTCTGCAGTGGGATAAATTGGGTAAACTGAGATGACTTAACGGTGTGGTTGCTTGCCCAATGCACACTAGACTCCGTTTTTTGTGTCCCTTAAAGGAACAGTTCAGCATAAAAATAAAAAATGGATAAATAGAGGCTGTGCAAAATAAAAAAAATGTTTCTCATATAATTCGTTAGCCAAAAATGTAATGTATAAAGACTGGAGTGACTGGATGTCTAACAGAACAGATTACAACTTTCTGCTTTTCAGCTCTCTAACTCGGAGTTAGTAAGTGACTTTAAGGGGGGCCACATGGGACATAACTGTTCAGTGAGTTTGTAATTGATCCTAAACATTCAGCTCAGATTCAAAAGCAACGAAATGACGCATGTGCCCCCCCCCCCCTCAAGTCTTTGGTTACTGCCTGGTAACCAATCAGTGAAAAGCAAGAGAGCTGCAAAGCAGGAAGTAGTGTTCTGTTCCGTTCTGTTAGACATCCAGTCACTCCAGCCTTTATACATTACATTTTTGGCTAACTAACATTTTTTATGTTGCACAGCCTATCTATTTACCCAGTTTTTATTTTTATACTGAACTGTTCCTTTAAAGGATACGGATATGAACATTGCTCGTGTATTGTATGAACACCCGGGCATTTGGATTCTCCCTCCGGAAACTCATTGGGCACTTTTTCTGGCTTCCATTTACCTCCCAGTAAAGAGGGCTAGCTACATGTTATATTGTTGGGGGGGGGGTCTCTTATTGGAGGCTGTAACGTGCCATAAATATTTTGGTACAAATTGCCTCTGTATTATAATTATATTCTCTGACAAGACAGATTTGTGTTTCTTCTTGTAGACAATTACTGCAATGACATTGTTCTGAGGTTACCGGTACAGATGATTCTGCACTAAAGGTGATATCCAGGCTAATCAGCCCATGGCTCTTCACTTGACTACAACTCCCAGCATCCTCAGTATTGGCCCACCTTGGAGCTTCCATTTCCTGGAGAGATGGGGCCCCTTAATGTGCAAATATTTTATACTGGATATGTAATTATTGCTTGATCATTTCATTTTTTACATCAGAAATGATGAACCAGTGGCCATTTAGCAGCTTCTGAACTACCACTTCCAGCATCCTATTGACAGATGAAGGCTGATGGGAGATTCTGGGATGGGGATGGAAATAGCTGATGTGTTTTAATTGCATTCCCTAACTCTGACCCTGACATAGGGAGAGCCGTGAGATCTCTGGCCCTTATATAATGAAAGTTGTGGGATCTCTGTCCCTGACATACGGGGAGCCATGGGATCAGGGCCAGACTGGCAATCTGTGGGTTCTGGCAAATGCCAGAGGGGCTGCTATAAGGTGCCATAGAAAGTCAGTATTTAGTGGGCTGGTGTGGATGATTAGGCTTCTGTGTACCTGAAATGCCAGGGCCTATTTTAATTCTCAGTCCGGACCTGCATGGGATCTTTATGCCCTTGAGGTTAATTTCCAGCATGATAAACTGTAAATTATATAGATAATTTGTAGTCATCGAGCCAATTCGTTGATGACCTGTGCCTTTATATAGGTCAATATATAGGTGACTAAGTATCCTTCTACATTCTAGTTTGGGTATATATTCTTTATAATACAAGTAATGATATTGTTTTCTCCTTAGAATTGCCTGTTAAGGGAGACTGAAAGCTTAAGTCACAGGGGGGTAAGTTGTTAGACTTCAGCCCCCCTTCCCAGTCACTTACCTGTTACCTTGGACTGCCTCTCCTCTTATTCAGGAAACACACCTGCCCTAGTAATGTTCACTGGGTGCCGCTCCTGCACCCTATTCCTGTCTGTCAGATCTGCAAACTGTATAACCCAGGTTTTTAAAGAAGAGGAGCCCCAACCTGGGATAAAGGTTGGGAGTGGGGCTACCTCACACCTTGACACTATAGTAGTACTTTACTACTATAATGTGACCGTTCTGACACTACTTGAACATTATAACAATATTCTGTTCAGCCAATTGAAACAATATTAACGTTGCTCTTGTGTTATATTTGTGTTCATCACGTTAGCAAAAAAATGGCAGTTTGTAACTAAGGATATTCATTTGATTTTGGCATTTTTTTGTTCATTCCTTTTGATGGCAGGGGTGGAGGCTGCGCTGCTGGAGACCTCTCAAAGGAACACGCGGGTTGGGTGGGCGACTGCCACATTGGAACGTGTCTATAGAACATTTTTGTACAATGTTTCAGTGGCAAGAATAATTCCAAATCCTAATTTAAATGGTTTTGTCTTAATTATTTTCATTTGTGTTGTTGGAATGTTTTTTGGGTTTTTTTAATGGTATTTTCTGCCGGACACTGTACATAAAGGTGTATAACGCACTTCTTAATGGATGTTTTTAAAATGATGGTTCTCTGTTATTAAACCATTTCTTTTTCCATATGTATCATTTCTATATGTATCCTCATTTGCGTCTGTAATATCTGTTTCCGTTCTCCTCCACCCACTTGTGCCAATAGTGCCCAAAGGTAACACTATAAAAGCAAAGCAACACTCGGCAAGAGCAGTGCAACTGAAGAGCACAAGGGCTGCTGGAGGAGCGAGGTTCATATATGCCAGCCCTATGCAGTTCTGCCCACGTTTTAAACAGGTAAAGGAAACCCTTAAGGTGCCATTTGCATCAGACGTGGTGCAGTTTAGCACTTCCATTTCTATACGATGGTGAGTGGTTTCAGGGATGCGTTGGTTCATAGCCAAAGCATTTTGCAGCATATAATGAAATCAATGCATCTGCTGCCTTACTAGGGTTGCCACCTTTTCTGGAAAAAATACCGGCCTTCCTATATATTTATATAATTATATAATTTTTCCCCTATTAATAATATTGGGATCACCCATCATTTTTACCGGCCAGGTGGCAACCCTATGCCTTACCCAAATGGCTGCCTGAAATGGGAAGCCCATCTCCATTTTAAGCAAATCCCATTTAAAATGATTTCCTTTTTCTCTGTAATAATAAAACTGTCCCTTGTGTTTGAATGTAACAGAGCCACATGAATCCACATCGGTGGCAAAACAATCCTATTGGTTCTATTATCATGATTTTAGCAGGTTTAAAGTATTAACATCCAAATTACAGAAAGATCCCTTATCAGAATAACCCCCCCTCCCCACAGTCCCAAATCATTCTGGATAATAGATCCTGTATTCCATGTCCTTGTATAGTTTAACCATTCGTCTGCCAAGAACGCATGGGGTATGTGCTGGCAGGCAAGGGCTCAATCTGCCAGGAATGTACAATGTATGTTACTCTGCAGATTTGCCCTTCTCTTCTGCTGCCTCCACAGAGAGTGGGGACAACCCCCTGAGTAACAAGGCTGGGGGGCTGTCATGTTGGGCCTGTGATTGTCACAGGGCCGACCTCCAAGCAGCAGACATTAGCCCCATTGAGCGCCTGCTGCTCCCCGGGCTTCTTTATCTCCACCCATGCACTTATTGCTCAGTTCTGCTCCAAGGACCTCCAGAACCCATCCAGTGCTGACGGCTTCCCTTCTGCTCCAAAAAACAGTAAGTGGCCTTTATTTACGCACTTGCACACACGTACATTTACACAGACAATTTAGTGGAGATTGCTCTTTTTTTATTTTGCATACTTTTGCACACTTATTCACATATGTTTACACAAGCATACACAAAAACTCAAACAGGGTTCTGGTTTGCTTTTTTTTTTAAATTTTTACTCAATCTTTTGTTTTTCACCTACAAGCTGTTTATTTTGGCAGCATGACTATTGGATGAGTTATTTTGACCACTAATTACGCTGTCGGGTCAGTTGTTTTGTTGTTTCATTGGTTTGCAAAATGTTTGTGGTTTTATTGCAATGTTATCACTGCATTATTGTTCCTTGTGTGTCATTTAGCATAGCTTTGCAGTTTGATGCTTTGGTGTAAAAAGGTGTGTTTTACCTTATTGGATTTATCAGAATGTGTACTTTCCAAAAATATACAGTTTTCTGGGTGTCTTTGTACAATTCGGGGGTCTTGTGGCACATAATACGCAGTCAGGGGGCTCAGATTGCAAAAGTTGATTTGGCAGGCGAGAAAGTTCATATACTCTATTTTCATTCAGGGGTTGTATATTCCACATCCTTTGGTATATCTAGGCATATTGGTTGTCAAATTGTTCAGTAGCCCTCTGGCCTTCATATTTAAGGTGATTTTCCTTTGTACAGGTATATATAACATTGTGTGAGATAAATGCGACTAATTGCAATATTTTTAGGCAATTTTCATAAATGTCATAGAAACCACTATGTTTAGGAAGGATTTGCAGTTTGGTGTAGAAAGGCGTCTTTACTCTTGTTGGATTTGGATTAGAATGCACATTTTGGGGACCGTAAAATGCCACATATTTAGGTGAACCTATGCACATTGGGGACCCCCGGCCTTCATATTTAGGGTGTTTTTTCTTGGTACCTAATGATATGTGGGGGATGCTGCAAAGTGGGAGCTTTGAGGTGATTTTCTGAAGTTTCATCAAAATTGCCAAATTTAGGAAAGCTTTGCGGTTTGGTACTTTGTAGTAGAAAGATGTATTTACACATTTTTGGAACCCGGGGGAATGTGTACTTTTCAAAAATCTGACCTTCCTGCGATACCACTTTTTTGATAACCACATAAAATGCAGTAAATGTGTTGCTTTTGAAGTAACTGGAATAACATAATGTTAGCTCATATGTGGCCCTTTTGGGGCCCCTAGAGGCCACATATTTAGGCAAACCTATGCACATTGGGCATCACTGTTCAGTGGACCCCTGGCCATCGTACTTAGGTTAATTGCATTGATACCTAATGAAATGTGGGAGAAGGAATGTTGCACATTGGAAGCTTTGAGGTGGTTTTCTGAAATTTCATCAAAATCACCAAGGAAATCTGTGCAGTTTGGTACCTTGGAGTAGAAAGACGTGTACCCGTTTAGGATTTGGGGGAATGTGTACTTTCCAGAAATATGACTTTCTGGGGTTAGTATACTTTTTTGTAACTATACTGCACATAAAATGCAATAAATGTGTTGATTTTGCAGTAGCTGAAATGACAGACGATGATCAATCATATGGGGTGTCTCTTTTTTGGGGCCCCTGGATGCCACATACTTAGGTAAAGCTATACATTGGGCACCAAACTGTTCAGCAGACCCCAGGCCCTCATATTTAGGATGAATTATCTTGATATCAAATATTATGTGGGAGATAAGATAATGTAAACTGGAAGCTTTGAGGTGATTTTTGGAAATGTCAGAAAATTTTATAAAAACTGGTAACTTTAGGAAAGTTTTGTGGCTGGGGGCAGTTTGGAATAGAAAGACCTATTTTTACTTATTCTGGATTCCTCAGAATCTGTTCTTTATAAAAATGTTGTTTACAAAAACTGTTAGTGTAGTTTTTGGCCTTCCTAGGTAAACCTTAAGTCCCCTCCAGGAAAGGTCCCTAAAGTGTAAGAGCACTAAGGGGGTATTTATCAAAATCCAAATGTTTCTGTTTTTTTGAATAAAAAAAGTCAGACCAAACTACAATCGGTATGACCTTATTATTTAAAAAGCTCAAATTTATGGGGAAAACCCTAAAAAAATTAAATGAAAAATCGTAATGTATGATTTTTTTCGGGCTTTTGCCTGGAATGATTGGATTATCAGGCTAAACCTAGCGCAATTATCCAATGAGGATAGGGACCTCTCCCATTGAATAATATACAACCGGTAGGTATGACATGGCAGATTTTTGGATTCTGACTTTTTGCAGCATCACCTTTAATAAATCCCGAAAAATTTGAGTTTAAAAAAGATTTTGCCCCAAAAAGCCTGACCAGAGCTTAGTAAATAACCCCCTAAATGTTCAAAAACCAAAAGTTTGCAAGTTGCCAAATCAGCCGGCAGTGAAAGGGTTAAGGAGATGACTGAGGAACCATCAATTTATTTTCTTGTTTTAATCATTATTTACAATACACAATTATTTGCAAACGAGTGTGTTAGTATATGTTATAGCAGTGGAAGGGCAGAACCAGCAGTGCAGGTGGTGTGCACTTGGCTATTTCAGCTTCTAGAAGGAAGAAAATGGTGCCATTGTGGGAAGATGTCTCTGCCTGTTGCACAGATTTATCAGGATGAATCGGCAGAAAAGCCATCGGACAAACGTATAAATGTAGGGCAGTAGCACATGGGCTGAGGTTGCACGGGCTCCAGTTACACGTTTGTTCAGTGGTGAGGGCAGAAGGCTTGCAATTACACCCCTTTCACTTCTGTGGCACAGCCCCATACTACTTAGCAGGTCCCTCAGGGGAGCCCAGGTTTGTATCCTTAGAATGAGGCCCCAATGGGATGAATTACATGACTCACCAGATTTCCCATTGCACCAACAGCCCTCTCTTACAACCCTGCCTATTTGTAGCCTGCAAATGGGACCTTTGGATCTTCCACCCACTCACTAGACTCTCCCTGTGCCCCTTGCAATGGCGGCTCTGCTTGCAGGTCAATAAAGTGTCATCTGCAAATGTCGATCCCCATGTTTTCCGTTGGATAAATTAAGGCCAAAGGAAATGCTAAGCTGTAAGTACAATACATTGCAGGAATAACCCCATTTCCTATCAGATGTGGCTCTGGGTTTCCCTGGACCAACAGCACATTGCAGAACATTACTGGATGGAGCTTCTTCATTTTGGCCTCAATATTCTTCCATAATGGGAAAGTGGCCTCCAATTCAAAGTAAAACCACACAAAGCACAAAACAACTTGCTTGAATACAATTATTTGGAATATAATGTGCAGGCATAGGATCGTTGTCCAGAAACCCGTTATCCTCTAAATTGTGGCCGTCTCGCATAGACTCAATTTTTCCAAATAGCCCACATTTTTAAAAATTATCTCCTTTTTCTCTTCAATAATAAAACAGTAACTTGTACTTGGTCCCAACTAAGATATAATTAATCCTTACTGGAAGCAAAACCAGCCTATTGGGTTTATTTAATGTTTACATGATTTTCTAGTAGACTTAAAGTGGACCTGTCACCTACAGATAAAAATCTGAAAAATGAAAGTCCTTTGCAAATTAAACATGAATCACAAATTCTTTTTTTCATTGAAACATCCATACTTGTTATAAAACTGTTTAAATATTTGAGCTGTCAATCAAATATTAACTGGCCCACCTCTATGCCTCCATTCAGAACTTTCTACATGTACATGTCACTGCACTTTTCACATTGCTCCTTCCCCCCCTCACGCTCTATAATTATGTAGTGCATTAGGTCCCCTATTCTGGTGCATACACATGATTTTGGGGTGATACACAATTTGTCTTAATAACAGTGTCTACAAAATGGCTCCTGCCTGCTTGCTGTAGTTGTGTAATTCCAAGACTGAAGGAAACAACATTTAAATAAAAAATATAGTGTAAGTATAGTTTATTTTGCTCAATGAACATGATAGAAAATTTGGAATAATTTCTTAGGGTGGCAGGTCACCTTTAAGGCATGAAGATCCAAATTACAGAAAGATCCATTATCAGAAAAACCCCAGGTCCCGAGCATTCTGGATAATGGGTGCCATACCTGTATCATTTATATTCCCATATGAAGATTAGAATGGATGTTTTGCATTGATAATTTATTTCCATTTTATACTGTCTTGTGTGGCTTTTCAGCTCAAAAAGCTGGGTCTATAGCATCTTCCCTCTGCCCCTGAGCTGCAGTAAATAGGGGAGTAGAGCGGCTTCTCAGTGGGGTAAATGATCCCTTTGTGGCAGAGCAAGAGTGCCACCTACTGGCCTGAGAGCAATACAGCTCCAAGTAACCCACAGCACAGGCACCTATAGATCCATGGAGCAGAAAAACAAACAAAACGTTGGCCTTTCTCTCCGAACGCTGCTCCTGGTGAACAGCCTGCATCTCCTTATAATCCTGCCAGAATGTTCTTTTCTACTATTGTGTTTGATGCAGGTTCTGGACTTTCCCCGTGTACAATCCATGCAGCCTCCACTTATAAATGCAACAATAAGTGTCTGACCCACAGCTCAACTGCCTGCGGGCAGAGGTGCATCATGTGCCCTGAACGAAAGAACTGGTGTCGGACTGAGTGTGTTGATGCTATTGGTCTCCTGTTGCACGGCTGCATTTTGGGAAGAGATTTCCATCTGCTACAGATGTTCTTTCCCTAAATATTCCTACAGGCAGGACATCGTTATAAAGAGGGGGTCTGGTATGACTGGAGGGGCCACAGACTGGACATTTCCATCTGCACACGCCACAGCCAATGGGAGCCATGGTTTTACTTTAAAGGAAAACTTTACCCCCAAAATTAATATTTAAAAAACTTTACCCCCAAAATTAATATTTAAGCAACAGTTTATATCATATAAAATAAACAGTTTATATCATAGAAAATGACATATTAAAGAATCTTGCCAAACTGGAATATGTACTGTATTTAAGTAAATATTGCCATTTAACATCTCTTGCCTTAACCCTTTCACTGCCAGCCAATTTGGCCAAGTTGAAACTTCTATTGCCAGACCGTTTTTGAACATTTTTTGCTCTTTCACTTTAGGGGACTTGCCTGGGGGGGTCTTTTAGTTTACCCACAAAAACAAGGTATCGTTTTTCTCAGGACAACCTAAGCTTTCAAAATTTGCTAGTGTTTAGTTGTCATTCCACTCCAGTAAAAAGATATGGGCTTCTAAATGTATATATATTAAAAAAAAAAAAAAAACAGTTTCACATGATAAAAACACATATATCAGAAGCATAATTTATTTTATGCATGAGAACATGGCAGATTTGGAAAGTTCTGTGTCTCCTGAATGCGCCAATACCAAATATATATAGTTTTATGGAGATTTCTTACTTCTATAGATCAAAAACTTCGAAGCAGTAAACTACCAAATTTCCAAAGCACTGCTCTACAAAACTGCATACATCTGATTTCAAGACCAAACATTCCACTAACAGTAGGTTTACCCTAAAAAAACTACACCTTATTGGAAAGAACAGATTCTAACGAGTTCAAAATGGGTAAATATATATTTGTACTCCAAACTACCAAGTTGCAATTCTTTCCTAAAGTTAGCAGTTTTTATAAAAAGGTGTTACATTTTTTTTATCTCCCACATATCAATATGTACCAAGATAAAACCCCCTAAATATGAAAGCCCAGGGTCCGTTGAACAATTTGATGCTCAATATGCATAGGTACACCTAAGTATGTGGCGTATCGGGGCCCCAAAACGAAGACAACCCATATGAGTTTTGGAATTCCAAATACTGCAGAAGCCACAAAAAAGAAAGCTCTCTGTTTGATTTCAAATTAAGGGGTCCGTTTACTAAAGTGCGTTAAAAATATTCGCACAAAATATAGACAGAATTTTCGCCAAATATGTTATCGCCAGTTTACTAACCTGCGGTAAATATAAATTTGCGAATTTTCTTGCGCAAGAATAATTGTTCGCCAGTTATCGCATTCACTGAAAATAACGCTACGTATACATTAACGCCTGGTTTACTAAACAGCGAAATGTGCTAAAGACAAAATTAACGCCAGAATATTCGCAAATTTTTACCGCCACCTATGTAGTGGCGTAAAAGTATTTTTTGTTCTCATTTGGTGTGTGAAGGTGTTAGCTACTTGGTGTGTGAATTTTGGTGATTTTTGAGTTGATTTACTTTATTTAAAATCGATTTTTATTTTGACCCAGAAGGTGAGTGATTGCTAACCCAGTTCCCTTCACTTCCTGTGGGCTACAAACTCACTGACCGATCCCCTACCCCTCCCCCACACCTGGGTGTCAGTTTCACTTGTTTTTTGTATTTAGTTTCAGCTGAAATTCATCACTGCACAGATTGTGTGTGTGCTTTTATTTTTATCCTTGTTTTGTAAGGAGAGAAAGCTAAAGGGAGAAGGATTTAAGAAAATTAAAACATTTTCTAGTAGCAGTGCAACTCCCAGGCACCTGCTCACATTAACCCTCTCCCTGCTAAAGCTTCTCATTGTTGCATTTACTTTTTGTTGATTAATAGAATTAAGCTTCCTTTTTTGTGGATTGTTTTGTAAAATAATGGGAGGGAATAAAAAACAAAATTATAAAAAAATACCTCAGGCTCCTAAAGGAAAAGGAGCTGAAAAACCCGGCTGTAGCTCTGCTAAAAAGCACCAGTCACAGCCTTTGTCAAAAATCTCCACTGCTTCTGTTTCTGCTGCTGCAGCCAATGTGACCCCTGCTAAAAGTTTTGCACAGGCAGTGGCTACTGGCAACAACCCAAGCCAAGTCACTGCTGGGGTAGAGCAGCTTACAAGGAAACATGGGGTTAGATGTCTAATGACAGGAGCTCATGGCATAGAGGCTTACATAAAAGCTGCAGCTGAAGTGGTGGGCCCCTCTGTAATAGTGGCAGCAAGTAAAATGTATGGGAAAGCCATAATATTTGCCCGTACACTAACTGCAGTGCATACTCTTGTGCAGAGAGGCATCACAGTAGGGGGTGGTTATATCCCTGTAGAACCCCTAGAGGGATTAGGCATAAAGATAGTCTTATCTAATGTGCCCCCCTTCCTGCAAGACCATTTATTGCTACCCCACCTGCAAGCCCTCGGTGAAATAAAGTCAACTATTTCTAAACTTCCCTTGGGTTGCAAGAAGAGCAGATTGAGACATATCCTCTCTTTTAAAAGGCAGGTGCAATTACTTTTGCCTCGGGGTCAAGATACTATTGAGGGGTCCTTTGGTGTTCCATTTGAGGGGGTGCTGTATAAAAATTTTTACTGCACAGAAGAAGTGAGGTGCTTCCTTTGCAAGAACCTGGGACACACTCGCCAGAGTTGCCCCAAAGGGCATATTAAGACCACAGTCCCTGTTCCTGCCCCCAGTACCTCTAATGCAACATCATACCCTGCTACAGCTATTGCTGCAGGCTCCTCAAAGGAGAAATCCCCTTCAGTAAAGAACCTTAAGGTGATTGTTACACAACCCACCTCTGAAACCTCCAAACCTCCTCCTTCTTCACTCAAGTTATCTAAGGATGCAGCCTACATTTCAATTTCAGCAAAAGAGAAGGGGGGGAGGAATGTCAATGCATCCCCCAGTGCTGCAGTTGTTTTTGCCAAAAACCAACTTAACCCTGTTATGAGAAATCCTAAGGGTGTGGGGGTGCCGGTGGTTGTAACACCTGTCATGGTGGAAGCAGAGAGTAGCATTTCCTCTTCAAATGACAAGAAAAAGAAGAGGAAATTTAAATCCAACAGGCTGATACCTGAGGAATGGGTTTCAGTGGTCAATGATGGAGCACCCCCATCCAAGGGCTAAAAGGGCAGCAAAACATCTGCTCCTCATGTGGTGATATTGTCTGGTCCAACTGTTGGATGCAATCAACTGGTGCCAGACCATGCACCTATATTCCTTGGGGAAGAGGAGATAAATGGTCTGGAGAAATTTTAACAGTGGATTATGGGTCTCCCCACAGAGTCAGGGATGCTGCATCTGTCTCCAACAGGGGATCTTTCCCTGGAGTATAAAGGGACAGCTAATGAAACCACTGCAGAGTGGGCCGTAAGTGTTCCTGAGGTGCTGAGCTTTGGGAACTACAACCAGCCTCAGTGTTTAGTGCCTCAGGGTATTTCACTCCAAGAAATGGAGAACATTGGGACAACCCCCATACAGGATCCTGCAGACAATGCTGCGAGGGAGGATAATGAGGCTAGAATTGTAAATATGGAGGATAGCCAGACAGACTCTGTAAGGTCTATTGTGCATGTTAAGATCTCTCTTCCATTCTCTTCCACTGATCCCAATGTTATTGCCATTCAGCAGGCACAGGAGGCAGTGGAAAGGGCAGAGGTTGCCCATCGAGCCTCTAAAGCTCCTGTTGTTAAGGAGCCAATTCCATCTGCTACCCCTGAGCCAAACACCTCCAGTGGTGTTCCAAGCAAAATCCAAGTATTATCTGAGCAGTTGCAGGGTCTCCAGATAGCAGGTGCTTCTGATCCTTCTCCTGCAACTTTTTGTGTAGATATTATCAAAGCTCCAGTGGAGAGGGGGAATTATCAATCCCTTAGCCAAGAAGAGTTCATGGATGAGGGGGACATCGAAGAGGAGGTTGACACAGTTGTGACAAATCCTTCTACCCCAATCATCCCAGCTGAGGAAGATGTTTCTTGAGAGCACCCTTGGTGTTAAATTGGAGAAGAAGCTACATATGGCTCTAGAGAAGTGGCATGATTTGACTTTGGTGATCAGTTCTGTGAGACAATACATCAAGGTCATAAAAGAGGCCAAAAACTATGGAACGGCAGAATATCTCCGTAGTGTTAAGTTCCACAAAAAGTGTTTGTCTCACCAGGCCTCTGTGAGGGCTAAAGCATTTACTAACACACAATAATGGCTCTAAGTATAAGCACTCTTAATACAAATGGCTGTCGGGAGCCTTTTAGAATGTTTCAGGTACTCTCCTTTCTACGCCAACTCTGTGAGTTTCCTTCAAGAGACCCATATCACTCAGGAGCTTGAAGCGACCTGGCATCTGGAATGGAAGGGCAGAGTCTTTTTTAATCACCTCACATGGACGTCATGTGGGGTGGTGACCTTGTTCTCAGAATCCTTCCAGCCAGAGGTACTGAGTGTTAATTCTGTCATCCTAGGCCGTTTGTTACATCTCCGGGTCCGGGAGTCTAGTGGAACATACAATCTGATAAACTTGTATGCCCCAACTACTGGACCAGAGAGAAAGTATTTTTTTGAAAGTTTATCAGCCTGTATGGAGACAATTGACTCAGATGAAGCCGTGATTATAGGGGGTGATTTCAATTACACCCTTGAGGCTCGGGACCGAAATGTTACCCAGAAAAGGGATTCATCTGAGTCAGCTTTGCGGGAAAACAAAGGGGTTACGCCCCGAAACGTTGCATCCGCAAAATAAACGAGCAAGGGTTTGCCTGCTGGAAATAACCTGTTGTGCCGGTGATTCCTTCCTTCTCAGCTTTGCGGGAACTCATTGCCCATTTCTCCTTGGTAGACATCTGGAGAGAACAACACCCAGAAACCGATGCTTTCACCTATGTTAGGGTGAGGGATGGCTGTGTGTCTCAGTCCCGGATTGATAGGCTTTATATATCAAGCCATATTATGTCACGAGTTCGGTCCAGTAATATTAGCTTGGCACCTTTCTCGGACCACAATTGCGATTCTTTGATAGTGGTAGTTGCACCATCTCTGCCCAAAGCAGCCTATTGGCACTTTAATAACAGCTTATTAAAGGATGAAGGGTTTGCAAAGGCAGTCCGGGAAATGTGGACAGACTGGAAGGGTTATCAGAATGAATTTGCCACACTGAGTCAATGGTGGGATGTAGGCAAGGTTCACCTAAAGCTCTTGTGTCAAGAGTATACAAAATGTTTGAGCAGACAGAAAAATGCAGATATTGAGGCTCTGAATAGGGAGGTGCTTGATCTTGAGCAAAGGCTATCAGGCTCTGAAGACCAAGCCATAGAGTGTGAATATGTAGAAAAGAAAGAGACTCTGCGTAACATGGAACAGCGACAGGCTGCTTATGTGCGAAGCCGCATGCAGTTACTTGTTACTAGTTGTGATATGGATCGTGGCTCGCGTTTCTTCTATGCTCTGGAGAAGAAGAAGGGGAACCGAAAACAAATCACATGCCTTCTTGCAGAGGATGGCACCCCCTTGAAGATCTGGAGGCTATCTGGGACAGAGCCCGGTCCTTGTATCAGAACCTTTTTTCTCCGGATCTCATCTCTCCGGATGCCTGCAGGGAGTTATGGAATGGGCTTCCAGTGGTCAGCGAGGGTAGAAGAGAGAGGTTGAAAAAACCAATCACTCTGAATGAACTCTCTCAAGCACTCCACTTAATGCCCCATAATAAATCTCCAGGGCTGGATGGATTGACTGTAGAGTTCTTCCAGTTCTTCTGGGATACTCTGGGACATGATTTCCATAGGGTTCTAAATGAGGCCCTCAAGACCGGTGAGATGCCACTTTCGTGTCGTCGAGCAGTGTTATCACGGCTACCTAAGAAGGGGAATCTCCGCCTTATTAACAATTGGCGACTGGTCTCATTGCTCAGCAAAGACTATAAAATTGTAGCCAATGCTATATCACTCAGGCTCAAGTCTGTGCTGGCAGAGGTGGTTCATCCTGACCAGTCCTATACAGTCCCCGGCCGGACAATTTTTGACTGTCTTTCTGGTTCGGGATTTACTACATTTTGCCCGGAAGGCTGGTCTATCTCTCGCTTTTCTCTCCCTGGATCAAGAGAAGGCATTTGACAGAGTAGATCACCAATATCTTTTAGGCACTCTGCAAGCCTATAGCTTTGGCCCACAGTTTGTGAGCTATCTGAAAACACTGTGCACCTCTGCAGAGTGTCTAGTTAAAATCAACTGGTCTCTGACTGCACCTCTGGCCTTCAAACGAGGAGTTCGACAAGGATGTCTTTGTCGGGACAGCTGTATGCACTGGCCATTGAGTCCTTCCTGTGTCTACTAAGGAAGAGGCTTACAGGACTGGTGCTCAGGGAACCTGACATGAGGGTAGTTCTTTCAGCATATGCTGATGATGTCATCCTTGTGGCCCAGGATCTAGTTGATCTTGAGTGAGCACAAGAATGCCAAGAGGTTTACGCTGCTGCCTCATCAGCTCGGATCAACTGGACCAAGAGCTCAGGCCTTCTGGAAGGTCCTTTATATGTAGATTCTTTGCCTTCTGCTTTTCACGTCATCTCGTGGGAGACTAAAGTCCTCAAATATTTAGGTGTCTTGTCAGCTGAAGAGCGTCCTGTTCCACAGAATTTCATTGAACTTGAGGAGCATGTTCTTACCCGCCTGGGAAAGTGGAAGGGTCTTGCTAAAATGCTTTCTATGAGGGGGAGGGCTTTGGTGATTAACCAGCTGGTGGCCTCTCAACTCTGGTATAGGCTGACATGTCTTAGCCCAACCCAAGAATTCATTGATAAAATCCAGAGAAGGTTGCTGGACTTTCTCTGGATGGGAAAGCACTTGGTCTCTGCAGGTGTTTCAAGCCTACCCTTGAGAGAGGGAGGTCAGGGAGTTGTATGCATACGCTCTCAAGTACATACTTTCCGTCTCCAACAGATACAGAGATACTTGTATGAAGATCCTTCTCCACAGTGGTGTACCCTAGCATCCAGCTTTTATCATCAGGTACGCAACATGGGGTATGACCGGCAATTGTTTGTCATCGAACCTGAAGGATTCTTAAGAAGCCTCTCACCATTGCCGGCTTACTACCAAGAGACTCTAAAGACCTGGAGCATGGTAACTGTGCAAAGGCAAGGAGGCATTCAGGGGGAGGACATTCTACCTGAGCCCCTACTTTACAATCCATCATTAAAGACTAGAATGTTGGAGTCCACCAGCATCCGCCACCGCCTTTGCAGGGCTCAGCTAACCAGAGTTGGGGATTTCCTGGATTTCGAGAGGTCAGATTGGGTGGAAGCTCGGGCAGTTATGCCACGCATGGGGTACCTTACCACTGGAGTTCCACATCGTCTGCTCTAGGAGATCAAGAATAACCTCTCACCTGAATCTCACACATTTATTGATGGAGTTTTACATAGTTACATAGTTAAATTGGGTTGAAAAAAGACAAAGTCCATCAAGTTGAACCAAATGAAAACCCAGCATCCATACATACACCCCTCTCTACTTTTAATTAAATTCTATATACCCATACTAACTATAGAGCTTAGTATCACAATAGCCTTTGATATTATGTCTGTTTACGTGGGGGAGAACCACATCCACCTTGGAACTCTCCACCTCCAGCCATAAAAATAGCACCCAAGACCCGTCAATCCCCTGACACACCTCCTTCCCCCAACTTGAGCCAGTTGGAGAATTTTACCTCAACGTGCTTTTTTGACATGACAAGAAAGCTATTGTACTCCCTCATGCTCCACACTGTACACTTTCTTGCTCTTGTCTCCCGCTATGATACCATCTGGAGGCGGGTGTTTAATAAGGGTGAGAAACCCCAGTGGCGAGCCCTTTATTCCAGCCTGGTGCCCAGACCCACTGGAGACTTGAGTTGGAGAGTGTTCCATGGTGCTTTGAGCACAGGAGAGTACCTGGTCCATTTTACAGACTCCACAGCTGCTTGCCCATTCTCTGGCAAAAGGGAGTCTGTGTTTCATGCTTATTTTTCGTGTGCCAGACTGCAACCTCTTTTGGCTCTTTTTGAGGAAACTTCACCTGCAGTTCTGGTTCCATTTTTCCCTCACGTTTTTATTTTTGGACGCCCAGTATCCCGGGACAATCGAGAGAAAGACCTTCTCTTCAACTTGCTCCTAGCTTTAGCCAAACTAGCCATTCATAAGTCTAGAATGCAATGTTTGGAGGGTGGGAATCCTCTACCGGTAGAGGCTTTGTTCCAGGTGCTGGTGCATTCCCGCATCCAAGCAGAGTACACCCAGGCAGTGTTTACTGGCCGGTTGAGTGAATTTGCTGACCAGTGGGCAATAGATGGGTTGCTTTGCTCAGTATCCCCAGATTTGGTTTCTGTTAAGACAACTCTCACACTTCATATTTAAGTGCACTTTAATTTAAGTGACAGATCTATTATATTCATCATCAACATCTCCTTTGAGGTGTAATTCATTTTGGTGAGCAATCACTCACCTGTAATTTGAATAATATTCCAAATACTGCAAAATCAGCACATTTACAGCATTTCTCAAGGGGCAAAAGTACAAAAATGTATGTTCACCCCAGAAAACCATATATTTTTGGAAAGTACACATTCTGACGAATCTAATATGGGTATGCATGTCTTTCTACTCCAAAAGACCAAGCCGTAAAGCGTTCCTACATTTTGCAATTTTTATGACATTACCGAAAATCATCTCAATATTGCAACTCTGAAGCATCGTATCTCCCACATATCATTATATACCAAGATAAAACACACTAAATATGAAAGCCCAGGGTTCGCTGAACAGTTTGATGCCCGATATGCATAGGTACACCTAAGTATGTGGGGTATCGGGGCCCCAAAACAAAGACACCCCATATGAGTTATCAGTTCTGGAATTCCAAATACTGCAAAATCAGCACATTTACAGCATTTCTCAAGGGGCAAAAGTACAAAAATGTATGTTCACCCCAGAAAACCATATATTTTTGGAAAGTACACATTCTGACGAATCTAATATGGGTATGCATGTCTTTCTACTCCAAAAGACCAAGCCGTAAAGCGTTCCTACATTTGGCAATTTTTATGACATTACCAAAAATCATCTCAATATTGCAACTCTAAAGCATTGTATCTCCCACATATCATTATATACCAAGATAAAACACCCTAAACATGAAAATCTGGGGTCCGCTGAACAGTATGATACCCAATATGCATAGGTAAACCTAAGTATGTGGCGTATAGGGGCCCCAGAAAGAAGACACCCCATACGAGTTCTGTAATTCCAGATACTGCAAAATCAGCACATATACAGCATTTTGTGACAGGCAAAGGTACAAAAAATTACATTCACCCCAGAAAACCATATATTTTTGGAAAGTACACATTCCAAAAAACACACTACATATGAAAGCCCAGGGTCCGCTGAACAGTTTAATGCCCAATATGCATAGGTACACCTAAGTATGTAGCTTATAGGGGTCCCAGAATGAAGACAGTTCTGTAATTCCAAATACTGCAAAATCAGCACATTTACAGCATTTTATGAGGGGCAAAAGTACAAAAATGCATGTTCACCCCAGAAAACCATATACTTTTGGAAAGTACACATTCTGACGAATCTAAAATGGGTATGCATGTCTTTCTACTCCAAATTACCAAGCAGCAAAGCTTTCCTACATTTCGCAGTTTTTATGACATATACAAAAATCTCCTCAATACTCCAACTCTAAAGCATTGTATCTCCTACATATCATTATATACCAAGATAAAACACCCTAAACATGAAAATCTGGGGTCCGCTGAACAGTATGATACCCAATATGCATAGGTAAACCTAAGTATGTGGCGTATAGGGGCCCCAGAAAGAAGACACCCCATACGAGTTCTGTAATTCCAGATACTGCAAAATCAGCACATATACAGCATTTTGTGACAGGCAAAGGTACAAAAAATTACATTCACCCCAGAAAACCATATATTTTTGGAAAGTACACATTCTACCAAATAAAAATTTGCTAAAACTGTCTTTCTACTCCAAACGTACATACTGCAAAGCAACGCTAAATGCAGTGGTTTTTATGATATTTCTGAAAATCGCCTAAAAATATTGCAGTTGGTCGCACTTATCCCACCCAATTTCTTACATATGTAACACCTATTTGGGCTGCATAGCACACAAATAGTTAAACTGTCCAGCTAGCAGTAGAAGCATTGGTTACATGCGACTTCACACAACAGGGTCAGGGCCTTCGCCAAGTGGAAGTGTTCCCTCTATGGTGTAGTGCAACTACATCCCCCAGGCTACTGTGCATACAACAAACAAATTGGGCGCCAGGAGGTTCTTGCAGTAAAACAGAAACGGTTTATTTAACTATGCACGAGGCAAGTGACCACAGGTTTAGTACTCACGCAGGAGCTGAGGCAATAGCACATTTCTCACACAGAGCTGCAGGCATTAGGCATTTCTTGCAGAGGAAAGATCTCCATTAGGCATTTGCAGTATTACACACATTCCCTCCTGGAAGTTGTCAGGAAAGCAGCTTCTACCCTACAGTCCCTCTTCACTGAGGTTCCTGACTGGAGGCAACACACAAAGCCTCTGGGAAGCTACTCCCTTACTGCAAATCCTCGTTGGAGCTTCAGCTGCTCTTTCTCTCTCACCTCTCTGCCTTTCTCTCCTAGAGAGACTATGACAAGTCTGCCCTAGTGTAACTATTCCTCATTCACGGGGTTTACCTGGTCCCCGACTTCTTCTCCAAAAGCACATGGGCCTTTCTGGGCCTAGCTGTGCTCAGGCTCCCCTGAGCTCACCCAGCTGGATCACCATCCACAGGCCAAAGAGGAAGTGGCCACTCCCTACACACACTATATAGCAGTGTAGCAGGGGAGTGTCATTCTCTCCTGGCAGATCACTCCAAGAAAAAAGGAGGGGGCCTTAAAGCTGCAGGGCAGATTAACCCATACCCATAGGGGCCCCTACACATACAAATGGAAAACACCCTAATTATTGACTTCAAGAGTCTACTGAACAGTTTGATGCCCAATATGCATAGATATACCAAAGCAGAGGGGCACGTGCGGACCCCAAATGAAAACAGTGCGTAAGAATTTTCTCGGCTGTCAATTCGCCTTCTGTGAACATAGCACACTGACTGCATATAATGTGCCGTAAGACCCCCTAACAGTACAAAGCCCCCCCAAAACCATATATTTTTGGAAAGTACACATTCTGCTGAATAAAAATTTGCTAAAACTGTGTTTCTACTCCAAACGTACATACTGCAAAGCAATGCTAAAGGCAGCGGTTTTTATGATATTTCTGAAAATTGCCTAAAAATAACGCAGTTGGTCGCATTTATCTCACCCAATTTCTTACATACAATTAGAAAACACCATAAATATTGATGCCAAGGGTCTACTGAACAGTTTGATGCCCATTATGCATAGATATACCAAAGCAGGTGGGCACGTGCGGACCCCAAATGAAAATAGTGCATAAGAATTTTCTCGGCTGTCAATTCGCCTGACTGCATATAATGTGCCGTAAGACCCCCTAACAGTACAAAGACCCCCCAAAACCATATATTTTTGGAAAGTACACATTCTGACGAACACAGAATTGCTAAAAATGTGTTTCTAACCCACATGATCAAAGTGTAAACGATGCTAAAATATGACACAAGGAAAAACAATGCAAGCATAAAACTGCAATAAAAATCACAAAAAATCAAATACAATTAGGAAAATCAACGAAATAACAAAATAACTTTTCTGACAGCGTGGTTAGTGGTCAGAATGCTTGATCCAGTAGTCACGCTATGAAATCTAACGTTTTTTGGGGAAATAACAAGAGGGAAAAAAAAAAAAGTACAAAAAACCCCTATAAGTGTGTGTTTGTGTATGCATGGATGTACAGCTCTAAAAAGTGTATACATTTGTGCATATGTGTATGTGAGTGTGTAAATAAGTGCCAAAGTGTGAAAAATCACAAAAATTAGAAAAGTCAGAAAAGCAAAAAAAAAACTACTTTTACTAATATGTGCATTGTGTACATGTAAATGCTTGTAAATGTACTAAATAAGTAAAAAAAAAGGGGGCACTTACTGAATCTAGATGAAGGGGGTCCTTTTCAGAGCTGTAGGGTCCAGGATCGATGAGTCAGAGCAGCAGGAAGTGCGTGGGCGGCGCTGGAAAACGTGAAGTCCTGCGACAAGGAAGCTGTTGCTGCGTCTGTGTCGCTCCTGGAGAAGGGGGTCGGCGAGGATCGGCGATCTGCTGCAGGTAAGCTCGTTGCCTAGGGGGTTGTGGCTCTGATCGCTCCTCTCTGCACGCTGATTTTGCTGCGTGTGCAGAGAGAGCGCTGTCTTAGTAAAGAACGTAGCTCCTACGTTCTTGCCACTTAAAGCCTTTTTTTTAAAAGAACGTAGGAGCTACGTTCTTGGCAGTTAAAGGGTTAAACCACCATTTAAGTAAATATTGCCATTTAACATCTCTTGCCTTAAACCACCATTTTGTGATGGTCTGTGTGCTGCCTCAGAGATCACCTGACCAGAAATACTACAACGCTAACAGTAACAGGAAGAAGTGGGGAAGCAAGACAGAACTGTGTCTGTTAATTGGCTCATGTCACCTAACATGTATGGTTTGTTTGTGTGCACCGTGAATCCTACGATCCCAGGGGGGCGGCCCTTATTTTTTTAAAATGGCAATTTTCTATTTATGATTACCAAATGGCACATACTATGAAAAAAGTATATTATTATGAAAATGGTTTATTTACATGAAGCAGGGTTTTACACATGAGCTGTTTTGTGCAATATCTTTTTATAGAGACCTACATTGTTCGGGGGTATAGTTTTCCTTTATAGACATCGCCACAGGGTTAAGGCAAATGACAGGCATTTTCTCAGGCACGGGGAAGGGCCAATTGACCCTGAGTCCCCCGTGGGCAGCACTGGCTCCTTCTCTTTCCTAGCTTGGATCTTCCTGGAACTTCAGCTTAAACACTGCCGATCAATCGAGGTCATTTTTTCAAATTGCTCTGAACACTCTTCTAAGAACTTGTGCAATTTACATGAAAGCTTTCACTCTGGGATTTCAGATAGAATAGATGATGGTTTTTAGGCTAATATAAAGAATATGAAACAACAGCGCCACCTGCTGCTCATTTTATCAAAATGTCTGTAGTCGTCAGAAACTTAATTTCCATGCTCAGATCATAAAATTGAGCAGAGAAGAGACATCTGATGTTTGTGGCTCGTTATAGACATATAAATGGACACATACTGACCTACGGCCATGAGAGCTGAATTGCTGATCCCCCAATATAAGTACATTATAATTTGGGTACAAATGCCCTGGGAATTACTTACTGACACTTATTTTGTGCCAAATATCAGCAGGATTTGATCGTCCAACTGGAGCGTTTCCCAGGCACCATTCTGACTAGTGGAGCAGGACAAAGGAAGCGAATCCACTGCGGTCGGGGAATTGAATTAACACAAACCTGCCCAGTGAGGAGTAGAATTGCATAGAGAAGAATGAATAAAAACAAGGATGTATTGGGATGAGAGTCTCCCTCCTTAAAATGATAACCTTTACCAGCTTTGTTTAAAGGGGAACTTCACCTACAAATGATTTAGCTTTTTGTTCAGCAAGAACAAGACCAACTGAAAAGTTGCTTAGAATTAGCCATTCTATAACATAGTAAAAATTAACTTAAAGGTGAGCAATAAAGTGATAATTCAGTATATAGGTTGTATGTGTTTACACCCTCGGACTGAGGGCAAAAAAAAAAACCCTTTAAGCAGGTCCAGACTGAGACCCCAAATAGTCCCTGGCATTTCCAGTACACAGATGTCTATACAGTCCCCCACCCGACTGAGTGCCTAAGGCATCTTACAGCAGCTCCTCCGGCATTTGCCAGAATCCATAGTGTGGTGCTGCCTGTTTGACTTTGCACTTTTGGGCGTAGAATTTGTCTTTAGTTTCACTTTTTTGCCCTGTGTAGCGCAGGAAATAACAAAAACCATGGATATTTCCTACTTAGAAACACATGCGCACAAGCCTTATTTATTGCAGCAATGTTTAGAAGGGGGGTACTGTCCCCTTAAAGGGATACTGTCATGGGAAAAAACATTTTTTTCAAAATGAATCAGTTAATAGAGCTGCTCCAGTAAAATGCTGCACTAAAATCCATTTCTCAAAAGAGCAAACAGATTTTTTTATGTTCAATTTTGAAATCTGACATGGGGCTAGACATATTGTCAATTTCCCAGCTGCCCCAAGTCATGTGACTTGTGCTCTGATAAATTTCAATCACTCTTTACTGCAGTACTGCAAGTTGGAGTGATATCACCCCCCTTCCTTCCCCCCCAGCAGCCAAACAAAAGAACAATGGGAAGGTAACCAGATAACAGCTCCCTAACACAAGATAACAGCTGCCTGGTAGATCTAAGAACAGCACTCAATAGTAAAAACCCATGTCCCACTGAGACATATTCAGTGACATAGAGAAGGAAAAACAGCAGCCTGCCAGAAAGCATTTCTCTCCTAAAGTGCAGGCACAAGTCACATGTCATGGGGCAGCTGGGAAATTGACAATATGTCTAGCCCCATGTGAGATTTCAAAATTGAATATAAAAAAATCTTTTGCTCTTTTGAGAAATGGATTTCAGTGCAGAATTGTGCTGGAGCAGCACTATTAACTGATGCTTTTTTAAAAAAAAAAAAAAATTCCCATGACAGTATCCCTTTAAGAAAAGGAGTGGAAGGTCCCATGTAGACGTTGGGCACCTCTATATACTGAGCTGTGGGTTCTGTGCAAAAGTAATTAACTCGTGTCCAGAAAAGTGACAAATTCATCGGGCGCTATGCTCGTGCCCTCCTTCCACAAACTGGGTGCCTGACACAAACTTCACCTCTCCCTTGTTGCAGAAGAGGGTGAGTGGGGTGGCGCAGCGTTGGCCAACTGTCAGCTTCTCCAGCATGGAGGCCTTGTCTACAAACCAGAGGTTCCCGCTGCCCAAATTCAGCTTTTAGGCCAAGTTGGTGAGATTAACTTGTTGGTCATGCAGAAGCGACACCAGCCACAAGGCTTTCTTCTTCTTGTCCTTCAAGAACAGGTTCTTACCGTGGGCTCCTCTCAGTGCTGGACGTGCAGCATCATCTCCTCCACCACCTGCAACATGGGCACAGTACATTGGCACATACACAGAGATGCCGCTCTGCCCCCTGCAATGGCTCAGGACTAGGAACCCAGGAATATCCTATACAACTGGCACCATCTATGAACCAAGTACCAACCCAATGTAATGCCATGCGGCTCAGCAGTGCAAGGGATGCCCCTAATTTATATCTGCAGCCTCATGCCAGGGTGTTCTGCATATATCCCCCCAATCAACCCACTTCCAATCACCCCTGATGGTGCCACTCTGGCTCAGACTGGTAGTCACTGGCAGAGAGGCTGCTGTAAGATGCCATAGACACTTACTATTGGGCCACTGTGTACTGGAAATGCCAGGGACTATTTTAAGTCTCAGTCTGGAACTGGCATTTGCCAATAATGTGGGTCCCCGAGGTGAATATCCCCTGAAATCTGCTCCTGCTGATTTTATCACATGATTCCGATAGCACCGGAGGAGGGGAGACTGGAGGCGACTGGGAGGGAAAACATATTTCTGTAGAATTTAAGAAATATAATTTTAAGCAACTTTCCGGTATAAATTAATTTCCAAAAGTCATTTTTTTTATTTAAATTGTGTAAATGCAATTGGTATGGGTTTATCCCCATCTCTCCTCTGCTTTTTGACTCCTGAGGTCACTTCTCCTCAAGGTTTGCCAATAATCTGGCTTCTGTTACATTGTTTCAGGAGTCAGAACCAGAGATCTGATAAAAATAAGCCAACAACGCTTTCAATAGAAACTGCATTTACACACAACTTCATGAATGTATACTGGAAAGCTGCTTGTTTATAGCTTTTGAATTATTTGCCTTTTCCTTCTGACTCTTTCCAGCTTTCAAATAGGGGTCAGTGACCCCATGTATAAATAAAAAAACAAGTGCTCTGTAAGTCTACAAATTTATTGTTTATTGCTACTTATTACTCCTTTCTATTCAGGCCTCACCTATTCATATTCCAATGCATGGTTGCTGGGGGAATTTGCTGGCTCGTGGAAAGGGTTAACTCAAAGCAGAACCAGTTTGTGATATGAAATGTATCATTCACTTCATTATTCTAAAAAAAATTCTAAATGTAATCCATTACAAATTCTTTTTTTTTTATTATTATTTAAAGATTTTATTTTCATAAGAAAACAGTAGTTACAAGCATAATATTAACACATGTATGATTTGTACAGTTACATTATCATGGATCGGTAAATCAAGATTCGCAGGTACTGCTAGATACATATCACTTAGCAACCAATAAACCTTTGTATGGAACAGATAAATGCATCATTGCCTTTATTAGTGCTACCGTCATGTGCTCAATCTATGGTATGGGATATGTAGTGTCCAATCCATTAATAATGCTTCGTATGGATACTAATAGAAGTTATAAAGAAGAGAAAAAAGGGGGGGGAAGAAAAGTTAGGGAGGGGAGGTCAGAGGGTGGATGCAGAGGAGCCAAACCTTTGAGTCAAGTGGAGTCTGACTGAGCTGACTCAAATTCTGCCCAGGGGAGCCATAACAGTGCATTTTTGTATCCCGTATCTTGTAGATATGCTCTGATGGTTTCCATGTTTCTGTTTCTTCCATGTTGGTTTGGCAGGGAGGTGCTCTTCGACTTGGCAGCTCTTAGCGTTTTCGCAGCCGTAAGTATATGTGTCGCTAGTTTATTGGCATCTGAGGTTTTCAGTGTAGTTAGAGGTAGGCCCAGGAGGAATGACAAAGGATCGGGTTCAATGGAAAGTTTAAAAATAGCAGATAGAATATGGGCCACCATTTTCCAAAATTCCCTGACAATTTTGCAAGTCCACCACATGTGGTAAAATGTACCTCTCTCTCCACATCCCCCAAAACATTGCGAGGAGAGGGCGTTACTTGAGAGGTGGGCGAGCCGTGAAGGGGTATAATACCACCTAAATATCAATTTATAGGCCTTCTCCGATATTATGGTGCACACTGATGTTTTACTGGCCTTGTCCCAAATTGTTTGCCATTGCTCCATCTCAATTGTCTCTCGTAGGTCTCCTTCCCATTTAGCCATGTACGGTTGCATCAAAGTGGTATTATCCTCAGCGAGCTTGTTATATATTATTGATATCAGATGGGCATTCTGATCTGAGTTATGGCATAAGAGTTCGAATTGTGTGGGAGATGATGTCAGAGTATCGCCCTGTAAAAAGGTTTGGGTTACAAAATGACGTATTTGCAGATATCTGAAGAATTGGCCGTTAGGGATCTGGAGGCTGTCCTTGAGGTCCGGAAAAGTACGTATCTCTTGCCCCGTTACTAAGGTCGAACAGAGATTTGCTCTGATATCGATCCAGGGGAGAAAATGTTTCTATCCCTGGAGGAAATTTTTTATTTCTCAAGAATGTGCAGCACATTGAGCCGTATGGGGATAGGTGCAGCTTTTCTCTGTACTTGTCCCAGATTTGTAATGAGTGCATCGTTGTGGGGGGGGAGGTGGTCAGTTATGTCTCTAAAAGAACTGGTCTAATGTCATAGGGGTCAGGCCTGTGTTTTCGATATCCAGCCACGGCATGTTAGGGTTTCTATGCATCGCTACCACCTCAGACAATCTCGCTGCCATGTAATATCTAAATATGTGCGGTACCCCCAGTCCCCCCATTTTCTTCGGCTTCGTCATTATGTCTAGTTTTATTCTAGGACGCTTGTTATCCCATATAAAATTCGTGACGGCCTTTTGGAGGGAATAAGCTGTCCTTTCTGAGAAATGTATTGGGAGAACTCTAAATAAGTATAAAATCCTGGGAAGTAGTGTCATCTTTACCGCTGAAATACGACCAAACCAAGAGAGTCCATATTTGCTCCAAGTTTGCAAACATGTTTTGAAGGAGGCCAGTAATGGAGCATAGTTGTTGTCATAAAGGGAGTCATATGTGGCAGTTAGCTGTATTCCAAGGTATTTAATTGCCTGCTCTTGCCAATGGAAGTCAAAATTGAGATGTAATAGTTTCTTTTCCATAGGGTGCATTTTGATTGCGATTGCTTGAGATTTGGAATTGTTGATCTTGAATCCTGAGAAAAGGCAAAATTGGTCCAGCAATTTGTTAAGATATGGTAGTGAGGTTTGAGGTAAGCTCAAGGTGAGAAGAATGTCATCCGCATATAGACTGATTTTGTGATCTATCTCACCTACCCTGATGCCTGTTATTTGTGAGTGGTTTCGTATGGCATTAACGAGTGGTTCCAGTGAGAGGGCAAACAGGAGAGGGGAGAGTGGGCATCCTTGTCTCGTCCCCCCCTTATTTTAATCTCCTCTGAAAGAGTTCCCATCATAGTAACTCTGGCTGAGGGGGCGTTGTAGAGCTGCTGTACCCCACGTAAGAAAGGAAGCGGCAGATTTATCTCCTCTAGTACCGTTGTCATATATTCCCAGTTCAGTCTATCAGGCCTTTTGAGCGTCCAGTGATAGTAACATTGTGGAGGTTCAATGTTTCTGAGCTAAATGGGTCAGGGTGATGGCTTTCCTGACATTATCCCCTGCCTGCCTGCCCGGGATAAATCCCACTTGGTCGGGGTGTACTAGCGAGGGCAAGTGGAGGGCCAGTCTGGTCGCTAGGATTTTTGCAAACAACTTCATGTCCACATTTATCAAGGATATTGGGCGATAACTTTCACAGTTCAGCGGATCTTTTCCCTCTTTGTGAATCATACATATGGTTGCTGCTTGCATGTGGGGTGTAGGGGGTGACCATCTAGAAAAGATTGGTATAGTGTGATTAACTGAGGAGATAAAATTTCCGCAAATTATTTATAGTATCTGGCAGAGTAGCCATCAGGGCCTGGAGATTTGCCCGATTTAGCATTCTTGATCACCTCTTGAATTTTCTCTGGCGTGATTGGGGCCTGTAGCTGTTCTTGTGTGGGCGAGAGGGAGGGCTTGATCCAATCTGATATAAAGTGGGACTGCCTTGATTTCGTTGCCAAGGGGGCTTTATCGTCTGAATATAGCTCTGCATAAAATTTGCGAAACATCTCTGCTATCTTGAGCGTGTCTCTTGTGATATGTCCTTTTGAGTCACGCATGGCATGAATGGTATGTGCTGCGTTGTAGTCTCTTAATTTGCGCGCTAACATGGTGTGAGGTTTATTAGCATACTCGAAATATTTCTGTTGAGTTCTTTTTTTTTTTTTAAAAGGTAAGTTTTATTTCTTTTTGAGACACAGAACATACATACATAACAGAACATACATACATAACTGTTGAGTTCTTTTTAAAGCAAATGCCGCTTTGTCTGCCAAAAGTTTCAGTCCTCAATAGGTTAATCCGTTGTAAAGCTGCTGGGGTGGGATTTTCTTTATGTTGTATTGACAGACTATGTAGCTCCTCTGTTATGGAAGATACCTTCCTGATTTGATCTCTTTTCGCCCTTGAAGCTATGTTTATCAGTATCCTTCTCACTACCGCTTTGTGGGCATCCCACCTAACAGCTAAAGAGGTATCCATGGGATCATTTTCCCTAAAGTAGTCTGTCAAGGCCTTCCTCACAGTTGCACAAGTCTCTTGATCTAGAAATAGTGAGTCATTTAGCTTCCAGGTGCCTCTACCCCTCATTGCATCCCAACGTTCAAAGACAGCCTCCACCATCCCATGATCTGACCATGTTATTTCATGTATTTTGGTTCTCCCCACTACAGCAATCTGTGTTGAGTTGGTGAACAGGAAATCAATGCGTGAGTATGAGTTATGTACTGTAGAGAAGTACGTGTAATCCCTGTCAAGGGGGTGCCTTTCTCTCCATATGTCTACTAAAGCTAAGTTTCTCAAATGTTTCGTTAGGCGTTTGGTGTCTGATGAGAGTTCCGGGGGTTGTTTTGCTGCCAGGGTATCCCTGGTTCTGTCCAAGTTGTCTGTCCAAAATTGTATTGAAATCCCCCCCCCCACTATCAGCCTGCCCTCTTTTACCTTAATTTCTCGAAAAATGTAGAAAAAACCAACGTGACCAGTTGGTTCTGTAACAGACCAGTAACTATCACATAGCGGCCCTCCTGATCTATAAATTTTCTTTGTAACTGGAATTTCACATGCCTATGAATTAAGATGGCCACCCCTTTTGATTTAGTATCTCCACTGGATAGGTAGCAAGTGGGATATGCTTTGCTCATGTACTTTGGAAATGAAGTGCGAGAAAAATGAGTCTCTTGTAACAGAATCACATCTGCTCTAATTTTAGCATAATCGGTCAGTGCCATCTTCCTTTTGTTTGGGGAGTTGAGCCCCCTTACATTGTGAGTAATCACTTTCAAGTGGAATGGGTGAGCTTGTTCATTGTCTCTGCTGTGGCTCTCGGTTAGCTCCTCTGCCATGGTGTGTGTGGGTAAGGGAAAAACTGGGAAAGTTACAACTTACAATAGTATAGATAGGGGGAGGGGGCCCTGAATAACCAGTAATTCAGGGTATCTTGGGGTCCACTATCGGGGTACAAATTAGGTTGTATCCGCTGGGGTTGCCCAAAGGAGGAGTGAGACTAGTAGATTAACAGTTGGGTATGTTCTCCCCCCAGGTCCCGGGTGAATGCAAACATAAACAGTACAGAAACATCCACTTATGCATCAAATATACTATTCAAGAAAAAGAAAATTCAACAAGCAAGTAACACAAACAAGTTAAATGAAAAACCTGAGGGTCTGCCGGCCGAAGTCATAGGATCTTGCCTGGCTTCTGGATCTCAGCGCGGGATGGAAGAGTGCCAGCCTGTTTCCTATATACAAGACTCCCACGGAAGGCAGATATAGTCCTTCCGTGGGAGTCTTGTATATAGGTCTCCTATAAACTGGTTCCTCAATTCCGTGCTCTGAAAAGGGTGCATGGGTCGGAGGTCAAAAATAGGCCGTGCCCATCTCAGCCGCTAGAGTAGTCTCGACACCTCAGGAAATGTAGATAACTATTGGTCCTCATCTGCAATTGGTTCCTGCAGCCCTTCCAGATGTTTAAGAGCCTCCGCAATGTCGTCTGGGTCCCTCATAGTGTATAACATTGTTGTATGTATAAATGAGTTTAAAGGGGAAGCCCCATTTGTATTGAATGCCCTTCAGTCGCAAAGCCTCTGTAAGCGGTTTCAGCTCTCTCCTTTTCTGTAGAGTCGATGGAGCAAGATCTGCATAAAGTTAAGGTGTAATTCCATCCAGTTCTATCGGGTTTTCCCTGGCCGCATTGAGTATGGCTTCTTTAGTGCGAAAGTAGTGAAAACGCACAATGATGTCCCTAGGAGGTGCATTGCCCTTTGGTCTCGCCCTAAGTGCCCTATGGGCTCTGTCAGTAGATCACTCCCTTGCATATTCGGCAGTAATTGTTTAAAATATCTATTCAGGAAAGACTCCAGCTGTACAGTTTCAGGGACACTTCTAATGCGTAGATTGTTACGTCTGGAGCGATTCTCTAGGTCTTCTTGTGAGTCCTGAAGCTCCTTTAGTTGTAATTGTAAATCTTGGATTTGTGTTTCCGAGTTGGTGAGTCTTTCTTGAATATCACCGTGATCTCGAGTAACTGTCTGGAGTCTTTGATCCATGGAAGAAAGTTCGGAGGTGATCTCTGTCAGGGAATTCCTGAGTTCAGATTGAATATCCTCCTTAAATCCACATAAGAACTGTTTTAGTTCCTGAATATCCTTCTTTGTGCATTGGGCATTGGAAGATTCTTGATCTGAGGAATCTGCGCTCTGGGATCCCATGAGCTGTTTTTTGGCTGCGGATCTGCTTTTAAAGAAGTCTGCACCTTGGTCAGCTGAACTCGCTTTACCCTTACCCCCAGTCATTGCAGAGTATAGTGCTGTATCAGTTCCCAGATGTGGGTAACGAGGCTGGCTCTTTATCCAAGTATGCGCAGTAGGTGACAAACTGGTCCTGTATTATTTTCAGGAACTATAGATAAGAGGTTGTATGTATTGGCAAATGTCAATGGCCACTGTATAACTGACCTTTCCTCACACAGCCTGGATATATGAGCCCAAATAGGGTCTTAGGAGTAATGCGGTGCGTGTAGAACCAGGGCCTATGGAGCCTTAGAAGACTTGCGGGGCAGGTGACTTATCTGGAGAGGTGTTAGCTATGTTACCGGTTGAGAGTGCCTCCAGGTCGGGTAGCCTTATAATTGGCACCCCGGGTCTTCAAGTAGGCCGTACGAGCTATGAACTGTACTGTACACTGAGGCCTATGTAGCCGGAACAATGCCACGAGGCAGGATTCTCACACATGAGGGGAGTATTGGGGCCTCCCGTTCCTCCCTCCAAAGGCTTGCGACCTTATCTGCCTGCGTGGTGGGCGGTGTAGATGGTGCAGCAAGGCCCGGCACGGCTCAGTAGTCGGTGCATTATTGATAGGCCGCGTGGTAGATGGCGTTGGGCCCACGTGATTGTGCGCTCACCTGATATGCCAAATGCGATCCTTCGCAGTGGGTACCGGCTGCTTCCACCGGGCAGGTAAGCCGGAGCGTTGTACCCGCTGTAGAGCGAGTGTGCCGTGGTGTTGGATCACGCTGCGTCTCCTACAAGGGCGCTCAGCGCCTGCCACCGAACACTGTGTCTCCAAGCTCTGCACCGGCAGCGCTGCTCAGCTTCCCTCCTTCTCTGTGACACAAGCACCAAATCGGTAAGTTCGTTTGCCGCTAATTATTGCGATAATCTTGCTATTGGGACTGGGGGGGAGCGGGGCTCCCAAGTTATGCTGCCATCTCGTTCAGTGTTTAAGCCACACCCCCATCCATTACAAATTCTAACCAGTTTCTGAAGTAATCACATTACATCTTCGCTATCCCCATTTCAGCACCTGTCTCTCTACATGCAGGAGTTGGGAGTCAGATTTTGAATGACAATTCGGAGCAATGCAACTTTTGGCAGGGCTCTTTTTGCCTTGAGTATCTGAGCTCACACCCAAAATAATCTCTCTACGTGCAGGAATTGTGCCAGTTATTATGTTTGTGCTGGAGTCAGTTCTCAGACTGAGCTGAAACATCTGCTCACTTCCCCCCTAAAGAGTTTAATCTGTCAGTCGAAATCAAACTCATGCAAGAAGACAGAATGAAGAGCAACAGATGCAACGTGTTAAGATTTCAGAAACTTTACAAAATTATATAAAGTTTCTTAATTCACTATGTTGGCATTTATATTAAATACACAAGAGCCATGAATATCTTGTAAATGATATCCTCATAAATGGGGAGTAGTGATGTCATCAGTTATAAACAGCTAGTAGTGGTCATTTTTGTCACATGACTCACTAAAACTTGTGTATTATAATAAATAAAGTACCCCATGTTGTAAAATGAGGATATTAGTTACCTTGGGAGTTCCATTACCTGTATAAAAACCTTGTTTTTATATGGTCATGAAACTCCTCGGTAACTTATAATATCCTTATTTACAAGAGGGGGTACTTTATTTACTATGTATTTTTTTGGCAAGTTCCCCTGTATCCTCGTAAGGATATACGTAATGCTATCCTACACAACTGTGAAGTTCCACTGAAGCTAACACTCATTTTGACAAAGCAAGCATCTATTCGCAGTGGAACCATCAGATATGGCAGAAAGAGCCAGTGAATAAAAAAATGGAGACAGACAGGACATGTGACGTTGGTATGTATTTATTAACATGTGCAGGTTTATTTATCCTCTGGCTTATTGAAGCAGTAAGTCAGACAGCATTTCCCGCAGTAATGTCTGTCGAAGTGACTGGCCATGAAAACACCGGCGCCACATTCGTCTGAAGGGCATTCACGTCGCAGGCGGCTGATTTTTCCATTTTCATCAACCTGAAACAATTCACATTAGAATTAGGACACATTTTCCTTGTACAGCTTCACCCTAGTCCACTAGTTTCCCCATTAATCACTGCCTCTCAGGCTTAACTGCTCTGACTTTCTGCCATCACATTTGTTTAACTGTATGTTTTATAGCAAATACATCAAGTGCGTTACTATCACACACGATTATAAAGGTAGAACAGGCAACGACAACTTTATACTAAAAACTAGATCTGAGTTACCTTGTAATACTTCAGCACGGCAAGCTTGACCTTCTTTCTCTTATGCTTGTTCTTCTTGGGGGTGGTGTAAGACTTCTTCTTCCTCTTCTTAGCTCCACCACGGAGCCTGAGCACAAGATGAAGAGTGGACTCCTGCAAGAAGAGACATCAGTTCATAACATACAAAACTCTTCTCTTCCTTTTAACTGCAAAATGGAGTGGATTTCTGTGCAGCAGAGGAAGGCTGGATTGTTTAGCCCCTGCTTTTGCTTGAGCGCTGTACTGATCATTTGCAAGTCTAGTTCATACTGCTCATGTTAGATCTCCCCCTGGGTTTGCTCTACAGGTACAATGGACTTGCTCAGAAGTTCCAAGGAAAACTTAAACCTACAAAGAAAATTTGCTTTTTTGATTTGTGAATTGTAACAAAATGCTGCCCCTGCTATTTAGCAGGTACCCACAGTGGAATTATGGGGGAAAACATGGTTTGTTCTGTTTTAGCTCTCAGCTATGTGATAAAAACAGAATTATCCCACACAGAGCTGGTCAGCATTAAACAGGCACAGAGGAATATTGGGCCCCGAGTGTAAAGGGTGAAGCACCTGGGGAAGGGCCACTATGTCCGAAACAGCTTTGAATAAATGAATCACTGAACAAGCAATTGGTTCTCCAGAGTCATATCTAGGATTTGTTAAAGGGATTCTGTCATTTTTATGGTGTCGTTTTTATTTATAAATTTCACTGTTAATAATGCACTCTACAATATAACATTTAAATTTCTGAACCAAGTGTATTTTTTTAGGTGTAATATTGGTGTGGTGTAATATTTTGGTGTAATATTGGTGTGTAGGCTCCATCTCAGGTCATTTTGCCTGGTCATGTGCTTTCAGAAAGAGCCAGCACTCTAGGATGGAACTGCTTTCTGACAGGCTATTGTTTCTCCTACTCAATGTAACTAAAAGGAGTCACAGTGGGACATTGATTTTACTACCGAGTGCTGTTCTTAGATCTACCAGGGAGCTGTTATCTTGTGTTAGGTGGTTACCTTCCCATTGTTCTGTTAGGCTGCTGGGAGGGGGTGATAGATCCTAGCAGCCAGATTGCTGAAATTACAAACTGCTGCCGAATAAAAAGCTAAATAACAAAAACACACAAATAAAAAATGAAAATCAATTGCAAATTGTCTCAGACTATCACGGTCTACATGAGGGATCCCCAACCTTTAGAACTCATGAGCTATATTCAGAAGAAGGAGTCGGGGAGCAACGCAAGCATGAAAAATGTTCCTGGGTGCCAAATAAGTGCTGTGATTGGCCATTTAGTAGACCCTATTTGGATTGTCAACCTACATTGAGGCTCTGTTTGGCAGTGCATCTGGTTTTTATACAACCAAAACTTGCTCCCAAGCCTGGAATTAAAAAATAAGCCCCTGCTTTGAGGCCACTGAGAGCAACATCCAAGGGGTTGGGGAGCAGCATGTTGCTCACGAGCTACTGGTTGAGGATCACTGGTCTACATCATACTAACAGTTAATTTAAGGCATTGCTGGTTATATAGGGAGGCTGCTCCCCATCCCAGTGAATAAATGCATCAAAGGGGGTTGATTGAGATGCAGCTACACAGCACAGACCACGCAGCCTTACTAAATAAAGGTGTAGGAATGAATGTATTTCAGTTGCAATGGTCTGAGCCACAGAGGATTGAGATGCAAGCTCATATTAGACCATGTGCTGTATCATTCAAATCAATGCCAAGTACAAGGGGTCATATCCCATTTATGTCCCATTAGAAGCTGCACAATACAGTTAAGATGTGGGTTCGGCAACGTACAGTAAAGCAAAGTCATACCTTCTGGATGTTGTAGTCAGAGAGAGTGCGGCCATCTTCCAGCTGTTTCCCAGCAAAGATCAACCTCTGCTGATCAGGAGGGATACCTAGGAGCACACAGATTGCCATGTTAGGTCACAGAATATAAAATCAGTAGAAAGAACAGTGTAATTAAATATCTGGTGTAAGCAGCAACCTGGGTTAATTAAAGGGGTTGTTCGACTTCTAAACATTTTTTTTTTTTTCAGTTCAATTGTTTTCAGATTTTTACCCAGAAATAGACATTTTTCAATTACTTTCCATTATTTATTTTTTACCATTTTTCCAGAATTTAAGTGTAAAGTTAAATGTTGGTGTCTCTGGTGTTTGAGTCTGGCAGCTCAGTAATTCAGGTGCAGATTCTGAACTGTTACAATTTTGCAACATTTAGTTGATACATTTCTCAGCAGCATCTCTGGAGTATTAGCAACTATTGTATCAATTCTAACAGCTGCCTGTAATGAAACCCAGAGATTCTGCTCAGCAGGGACAAAGATAAGAAATGTATCAACTAAATGTATCCATTTAGAACAGTTTACAGGGTCCGCGACCCCCCTTCCCGAAGGTGAAAAATGATACTTTACACTTCAATATTAGAAAAACGGTGACACAGAAAATTGGAAAAACTAGTTATTTCTGGTGATCTATCTGAAAACTAGTTGTTTGAAGGTGAACAACCCCTTTAACATGCAGAAAAATTATTTTACTGGCCAAAATGTGATATTTTAGATTAGCCACAAGTGCATTGAATGAATATTAGTCAGTGTTGCAATGCAATTAGAACCATTTAAAGGCCAACCAAAAAAATAAACATCTTTAAAAAGAAACACTAGAATGGAACTGGTGTAAATGGCTCATCGTACCTTCCTTATCCTGAATCTTAGCCTTGACATTTTCTATAGTATCAGAAGGCTCAACCTGTAGGGGAAAACAAAGTAGTATTAAACATCCAATGGAAAGACAGCGGTAGAAGAAAATCAGGAAATAGTAGTGGTCCCACGATATACAGAATGGGTCACTGAGCTCAAGGGGAAGTAAGAATCAAATAAAATCTGTTGTCTGATACAAAGTATCACTATGGCACATAATGCAGAAAGCTTTCACACACTGCATAATAAAAGCAGCTTCTTTATTCGCTGCCCTGGGAGTTCATACCCCTCTGATTTCCAACGTGCAACACGGGGTCCATGAATAAATCATGTACAGTTATTATATTCTATAGATTAAATACAGTCAGGGTCGAAATTCACAGTACAAAACCCATTAACACACAAAAACAGTTAGGGTAGGACCACACGGACATTTTCGGTGCGATCCAACGCGGTGCGACAAAATGCTGGAGACTAATTGCATGCGACGGAAATAAGGTAAGTGAATGCATTGTCTGGCGCTGGATCAATGCTGCGACTTCGACCAACATTTCTATCTCTTACCTTATTTCCGTTGCAGCATGTTGGATTGCGCCGAAAATGTACCTTAACCCGCCCACCCCCACATAAGCCTGTGTTGCCACAAACCTTGCCAGGTACTTATCATAAAGGCGAACAACCCCTTTAAGAGAATAACTTTCAGTAGGTTACAGAATGGACAGTTTTAAGCAGCCTTTTCAGAGCTTGTATTGCTCTTCATTAATTCATAATTTTTATAGTTTGTCTTGTCTGAATCTTTCCAGCTTTCAAATCAGGGGTCACTCACCCCATCTAAAAAACAAATGCTCTGTAAGGCTACAAATGTGTTATTGCTACTTTTTTTTTTATTAATCGTCTTTTCAGGCATCTTCTATTCCAGTCTTATTCAAATCAGTGCCTGGCTGCTAGGGTAATTTGGACCTTAGCAACCAGACTGCTGATATGACAAATTGAAGTTGTGCTGAATAAAAAACGAAATAACTCAAAAACCACAAATAAATAATGAAAATCAAATGCAAATTGTCTCAGAATATCCCTATACATCATAATAACCATTCATTTAAAGGTGAACAACCACTTTAAACATTTCCACTCCACTATCTACAAATATTCCCTTGTGTATGGTGCTGGCTGACAGTGGCACCCACAGAGCTAAATGGTAACATGTGTTTGGTAAAGGAATAGAGATTTCTTTTTATACGGTTAAATGTGTGTGTGGGGGGGGGACACATGCCTCATGGGGATGTAGATCCTACTGGTCCCCGTGCCCCCCCCAGTGTAGGGAAGAGACTAGTGGAGAGAGGAGTGTAGGGGGCTCTGCTCTGGGGGCTACAGATGTAGATAAATAATAAGTCCTTGCTGGCTCAGTACATGGAGATCAGTGTGGGGGGAATTAGCAGGTAAGTGAGAGGCAGGAGAAGTCAGACAGTAGTGAGTGCAATACAGAGGCTAAACCCATTTTATTAAAGGGGTTGTTCCCTTTAAATTAACTGTTAATGATGAAGAGGGATATTCTGAGACAATTTGCAATTGGTTTTCATTTGTTTTTAGAAAGGCTTTGAAAACTGGAAAGAGTTAGAAAATGGCAGCAAATAATTAAAAACTATAAGAAATTACATCCTGAAGACCAACTGAAAAGTTGCTTACAATGGGCCATATAACATACTAAAAGTTAATTTAACCAATGCGTTTCATGCCTCATGGGAAATTACATTTGATTTGGGAAAATGAGCCCCACCACTCCTGCCTTCAATTCTGGGCAATGATTTCACTTGTCTCCATCATTCTGTTTTATGGATGAGAGTGAAAGGAAGGCAGAGAGAGAAGTGGAGAGAAAGAGAGAGAGAGAGAAGTGCAGAGACAGACAGGGAGCTCACATGGCTGCCCCAAGCGTAAGTAGAGAGAGAGAGAGAGACAGAGAGAGCTTGGCTGCTGCCCAAGGAGAATGAGAAGACGTATTAGCCAGCGTCTCCCGGCATGCACAGCGCAGAAGGGTGGATTGAGGGGTCTGTACCAGTCACAGCTTAGCGACCCCACAACAGCAGCCCCGGCACATGTCCCAGTGTCTCCCCACCAACGCGGCTCCGCACGTACCTCGAGGGTGATGGTCTTCCCCGTGAGGGTTTTCACGAAGATCTGCATGATGAGGCCCGATCCACCTGCCATGGAAGAGAAGGGCACATTAAACAGCACGTAGACATCATTCCCAGCGGCAGCAAAGCCTCCATCCTACGACTTTTATTCCCCTGACTCCGGAGAGCGGCCGCCACACTCACCTCCTGCTAATGGCGGATCCTAGAGAGAGAGGACCTCCTTCCGGCCGCACGGGGTTTTCCTAGCTCAGGCGCAGGGGGGTTGTGGGCGTAGAGAGGTGGCCGCCGCTTTGCCTGCGCAATACACTTTCCATAAATACCGGTTCCGTTGGGTTGGGAAGGTCACACAGATCCACTAGCAGATATCGCCGGCTGCCGAGAAAATGAATTACGCGATTTACGCCTGTTAAAATGTTCCATTTAGGAGCGAGGACCCTCGGAACCGCGCGGCATTCTGGGATTTGAAGTCTCTGTCAAATTATGTGGCTTATAGGTTTTTTTTAATGTGTATGAAATTCGAATTTAACCAATGCAGGTTTTTTTATAAATAGTGTCTGAACCCATGCATTGAATAAGTATTTTTTTTATCTGATTGTGTTGTTTTGTGTAAAATTGAGGGCCAAGCTAAGGCACGCCCATTCAGCAGGCGCCCCGCCCCTTGGTAACGGCCTTAGTAACAAAATGGAACGCATACATCCTGGCTGGGAGGCACCTGAGGGCGGGGCTGTGAAGTACCTTAGGTTTGGTCTGGGAGGCACATGAGGGCGGGGCTGGGAGGCACCTGAGGGCGGGGCTGGGAGCCACCCATGCCCGGACTGGCAATCTGTGGGTTGTGGCAAATGCCAAAGGGGCTGCTATAAGGTCCCATAGAAAGTCAGTATTTAGTGGGCTGTTTGGGCCTCTGCGTGGGCTGTTTGGGCCTCTGTGTACCTGAAATGCCAGGGCCTACTTTAATTCTCAGTCTGGAGTGGACCTGAGGGCAGGGCTGGGAAGTACCTGAGCTTCTATTGGAATCGGTTGGATGCTCGCACGTATGCACCGGTTGACGCGCAATTGGCATATCATTGTGGAAGTTGACAGTCAGCAAAGTAGTGGGGGACTGTACTAGGGGTAGCAGGCAGAGGTAGTACATGCCTTGTGCTCCCCAAACTTTGCTCCCTAGGCACGTGCCTACTCAGCCTACCCCCCTAGCCCTGAACAAGTCTAAGCAACAAGCAACTGGACTGGATAAGGAAACTCAGAAAGTGCAGTTGCTTCAGACTCCACTAGACACTGAGGGGCCGATTCACTAAATTCAAGTGAAGGATTTGAAGTAAAAAAACTTCGATATTCGAAGTCGAAGGATTTTAATTCCTAGTCGAATATCGAGGGTTAATTAACCCTCGATATTCGACCCTTAGTGAGTCAGCCCCTGAGTCTCATGAGCTGCACGGCTGACAATCTCTGTAGTAAAAACAAAGGAACAAAACATGAAGTTTTATAGCGCCAAAGCAAACAGTCACAAGACTTTCAATTATTTTATGCTTTTATGTTTCCAAACGACTTCAGAATGTTAAGTGTGACCTGTATCTTTTAACAGAAACGGTGTCTTCCATGATTTTATGTAATGCTAGTTTTTGAATTGTATTTATGTTTCATTATGAATTTGGTTTCAATAAAAATCACTGACATCTCCTCCGCAGGGGGGCAAATCACAGTTGCCCAGTGGCTCCCAATTACAGGGCTGCTTCACCTTCAGACTCTTTTCACTTCAGTTGGTTTCAGACATTTCCCCAGAAATAAAGACTTTTTCCAATTACATTCCATTTTCTATTTGTGACCGTTTTTCTAATATTCAAGTTTAACGTTTAATTTTTCACCTTCTAAAGCAGCTCGGGGGGGGGGGTGTCGCTGACTCTGTAACTGTTCTAAATTGATACATTTGTTATCTTTGTCTCTGTTGAGCAGAATCCCTCAGTTTCATTAAAGGGGTGGTTCACATTCATGTTAACTTTTAGTATGTTATAGAATGGCCAATTCTAAGCAACTTGGTCTACATTATTTATTTTTTATAGTTTATGAATTATGCCTTCTTCTCCTGACTCTTTCTAGCTTTCAAAAGGGCCCATCTAAAAACAAATGCTGGATAAAGCTACAAATATATTGTTATTGCTAGTTTTTATTACTCATCTTTCAGTTCTGACCCTCCCCTATTAATATTTCATATTTTCATTCAAATCAATGCATGGTTGCTAAGGCAATTTGGACCCTAGCAATCAGATTTGCTGACATTGCAAACTGGAGAGCTGCTGAATAAAAAATGAAATAACTTAAAAACCACAAATAATAAAAAATGAAAACCGATTGCAAATTGTCTCAGATTATAGCTCCCTACATCATACTAAAACTTTACTCAAAGGTGAACAACCCCTTTAAAGGCAGCTGTTAGAATTGATATAATAATGGCACTTATAATCCCCATACATCCTACTGAGAAGTGGAGCAACTAATTGTATCAACTAAAAGTAGCAAATTGAATCAGTTCAGAATCGGACTTTTCCATCCTCGGGGTTTAATAAATTCTTTATTTATTTTTTTTTTAAGTAAAATCGGACTTTTGAAAAATCACAAATTTTGCGGACTTTATTAAACCCCAAGGATGGAAAAGTCAGAATCTGAAAATCCGGCATCTCGGACCTGTCAAGGTTGCATATAAGTCAATGGGAGAAGTCCCAATGATTTTTTTGATTTGCGCTGGGTTTTGTGCAATACCCCGAAGTTTTCGGGTGAAAAATCCGAAAAATTTGTGAAAATCTGATGAAAAATTAGTAAAAATCTGATAAAATATCAGAAAAAATCGTGAAAATTTTTTGCTGCAAAGCAAATTTTGGGGAAAATGTAATAAATAAGTGGAAAAAACCTGAGCGGATTTGATCGGAGTTTGTAGCAGAAATTAGTGAGATAAATTCAGACTTTGAAAAATAACCCCCATATTATCAACCTTCTGCAATTTCTGCCAGTATCTATTGGAGCCACGTAAGTCCTTGCAAGCGGCTGGCTTACCCAGGGACGGATTTACATAATGGGCGCCCCTAGGCTCACTGCCGTTCGTTGCCCCTGTCCCCTCCCCTTTATTCATGCAAATTTTCATCTGGACCAGAGCAATGGGGATTGGCACATGGGAAATTTAAAAAATTATTGTATCTCCAGCGCATCTCCAGTGTTTTTGAACCAATGTGGGTGTGGTTGGGCAGCATGCCGTCCCCCTAAAATTCTGCCACCCTAGGCCCGGGCCTAGGTGGCCTTTCCACAAATCCGGGCCTGGGCTTACATGTGCCCTGACTATATGGTTTGCTGCCTGTGTCAAAGCTGGAGAAAGCATAGGGCTGGCAAAGGTAGTTGGTTACTGCTGGTAATGCCATTTAGTACCTATGTGATGGAACACAGGCCCACACAGCATTTATGCTCTTTAGATCAGAACACAGAAAGTCAAAAAGATTCTATTAAGCACAGTTCAAGGTGCTTGGGCACTAAATAATGGGTACATGCTGTTCATAGCAAAGACAGCACATGCACTTTAGTGTTTAGTTCATTCAGACTTTAAAACATGCAGAAGAATTGACATTGGCACATGGACCCCAATGAGGGTTGGGCAACCCATAGTGATATAATTGCTAAACTTAGTTAGACCCTATGCTGGCTCTCCTCTTTGCTGAAAAGTGCACTGGCCCAGGTACCCTGTCATGACTGAAAATTAAAAAAAGGCCCTGGCATTTCAAGTACACAGAGGCCCAAACAGCCCCCACCAGCCCACTAGATAGTGACTTTTTATGGCACCTTATAGTAGCCCATCTGGAATTTGCCAGAACCAACAGATTGCCAGTCTGGGCCTGCCAGGTACTGGTATATTAAAGGCCACACGTCCGTCTCTCCTGAAATCCCAATCAACCCTTGCACTGTTATAAAGTATCTAACATTTCTCGTCTTTCAGATTATCGCAAATGTAATTGCTACTGAAAGCAGTATTTGGTTCTGAATGTTGAGCCTCGGCTGGAGTACAGCCAACATTTTTCCATTAGTCAGGAGAAGGATGGTAGCAATTACAGAAATGCAGTACAGCTCAGTGTTTGGATCCACTTTGTTCTTCCAGCAGGTTCCACATAGGGCATGTGAGTAGCCACATATTGTCTCTGTTCATGAGTTCTCTATTCCTAGGCAGCCTGCAGATGCACATTGACCATGCAAAGGAGAACTGTAAGTGGCAGGGCAGTGTGATGTCCAACAGCAGTGCATCATCTATGGACCTGCATTTGACAAGGTGAATACGTTCACTGCTTTAAAAATATCTTTATGCCGTTGTATCTGTCTTTTCCATTTAATAAAATATAAAGAAGAACACACTCATTCCTAATACCTGTCTGGTGGTTTGCGCAAGACATTACATTTTTCTAATTTAATTCTATATATAATATCATTAACAGAAGGAGGAGAAGGCTGTTATGTCTGGAACAAAGACCAAAACAGTGAGAATTCTTTCTCATGTGATATTGCAGACA
Source organism: Xenopus petersii (assembly GCA_038501925.1). Classification (NCBI taxonomy): domain Eukaryota; kingdom Metazoa; phylum Chordata; class Amphibia; order Anura; family Pipidae; genus Xenopus; species Xenopus petersii. The sequence continues at coordinate 120,364,919 of CM076681.1, forward strand.
GTGCTATCTTTGGCCAAAGATTTGAAAAAAAAAAATTTGAAAAAAGTTTGGGTGTCACAACACTCCGTTATACATAAAACATCTTAAGCCTCAACCTCATCCAGTGTAAATTATTTCATGCTATATTTTGTCAGTTATCTACTGGCAGCTATCAGTGGTCACAAGCAGGATGTCTTATGAGTTTCAGTGGTTTGTGATTATGGTTAGCAGTTCATGGTTACAGCTTGTCTCTTCTATTTTTCCGTTACACTTACACTACACTGGTGCTGGAGGGAAAATATGGTGTGGCCGAAACATGTTAATATAAGCGGCTATATTTTGTTTCCCAGGGACAGAAGCAGGTCCGGACTGAGAATTAAACTAGGCCCTGGCATTTCAGGTACACAGAGGCCCAAACAGTTCCCACCAGCCCACTAAATACTGACTTTCTATGGGACCTTATAGCAGCCCCTCTGGCATTTGCCAGAACCCACAGATTGCCAGTCTGGGCCTGGACAGAGGCAATAGAAAAGGAGGAGGTGTATGTCTTTTAGGCAGGATTTAAATGCTAATATAAAGGAGGAGGTGGAAGTCTTAAGGGTGGAGCTCTACACCGATTGTAAAGCAATTTCTTGCTGCAGCGTTTCCAAGATGCTGTAAGTTGCAGCAACAATATTCATACACTTGTTTACAACTAGCATATTGGCCCAGAAATCACAATACAATAAGCTTTCCATATATGTGTCAGGCTACACCTGTCTAGAGCCAAGATGTGAGGAGACGTGGCCAATCTGGAGAGTCACAAACTGTTCACGTGGAGTAGTAGTTAAGTTGGGGTTAAGCAGAAAGAGAAGTCGAATGGGCAGGCCGAGGTCAGTGCAGGCAGAGTTCAATCGTAGTTGTAAAGCAGGCCGAGGTCAGATGCAGGCGGAGATCAAGCGTAGTCAAGGTATCAAGCAGAAGTCAAACCGGAATCAAATAATCAGGATACAAGTTTACAGGAGCAAAGTTTATCACCAAGCACAGAACCTTTCCCTGACCGTTCTTTTAAGGAGGGCGTTTTGGCTCCAAACGTAATGACGCCTGTCAGGGGCGTAACTACAGAGGAAGCAGACCCTGCGGCTGCCGGGGGCCCAGGAGGTATAGGGGGCCCCATGAGGCTCAAATTCATATACAATTTCAATACATTTTGGTAAAACAGGACAACCTCTTGATATGTTTGGGGCCCTAAAATTAATTTGCTGTGGGGCCCAGTAACATCTAGTTACGCCACTGACGCCTGTGTCCTGCGTCACAACGCCACGCACATTGACGTTAACGGATCTTTAGACGCCCGAGTCCGTTTCGGCACACGGTGCATGATCACGCACATGCATCTACATTGACGCCCATCTTTGCGCATGTGTCCATGCGCGCCGAATCCTTACAATATGTCAGTTTTTAAAAAGCATAGTGTTTTGGTGTACTCTCAGGTAGGTATTTATTGGAATAACAGATAATTGTTTTTTTACAAATCTGGTATATGACTCACTGTTCTTCTTTATTTTTGAAGGTTTAATTAATTTTTCTTAAGCAGACAGTATAATTCTGCTGCAATCCATGATGCAAATAGTCCTAGATGGATTCTTTGTAATATGGAAACTATGGAGAAGTTCAGAGTTGTACTGACTAACATACTTATTTTTAAATCATGAGAATAGGATAGAGTCTATACGGAGGCAGCTTTAATTGAGGCAAACATGGTGGAAGCGCCCACCTGTATGTATAGGTTTTAGAGTGTGAACACATTTATCATTGTGTGTATTTATTTGTACCCTCATTCTACCAAGCTTCCCACTTGATTCTAACATAAGGTAAGGAAACCTTGAGCTGTATTAAAAGAGGCAGAGATTTCCTGGAGGAGGGGGTTATTCTTGCACTGTATAGAGCACTGGTAAGGTCCCATCTAGAATATGCCGTACATATTCTAAGTGTGAGAAAAACAACTTACCCTGGTGGTCCAGTGGTGTGGCGGAGATGCCCGCTACGCCGCTCCTCCTCTCCGTGCGGCCATGTTAGAGCGCGCTGGCGTCATCACACAATGGTGTGAAATTTAAACACTATTTAAAGCCCATTAGGGCTATCTGTTTGCATTCTGATTGATTCTTGTTTCGACCCTTGCCTGGCTATTGACTATCCTGAACTTCTGATTCCTGACCTGCCTGTTATACGACTACCTGTTTTGCTAAAATCCCTTCTGATTGATTATCCGGTTTGATCCTTGCCTGCCTGACTACGCTTATTCTCTGCCTGCCCCGACCCAGCCTGATCTGACTTAGATTTTGTCTCACACCTTGTACTGTGACCAGGACCGCCATCAGAAATCGCAGGGCCCCACACGACAACTTTACCTGGGCCCCCTGGGCTGCACCCACCGCAAGCCCCACCTACAGGTCCGCCCCCCACCAAACAGTAAAAAAAACAAAAAAATTATTGGTGGCTAGGGTTCCCACATGTTAATAAAAAGATATTGGTGGTCAGGGCCCCCCATAAAAAAACATTTGTGGTCATGGCCCTCCCATTAAAAAATATTGGTGGCTAGGACCCCACATGAGAGAAAAAAAATTGGTGGCCAAAATTGGTGGCCAGGGCCCCCCCACACACATTATGAGAAAATTGGTGGCCAGGGCCCCTTAAACATCCATGCCTTCCCGAAGTCAGCAGCTCTCAAAAAGATGGGGGCCTGGCTAATCAAGTAAGTGTGGCGTGGCCGGGCCCCCCTTGCCCTTGGGGCCCCCTACAACTCTCCCCCCTGTCCTCCCCTCATGGCTGTCCTGACTGTGACCTTCAGCCCAACGACTCCGCCTTACTGTTGTGCCCCTCTGCTTGTCTAGAACCCTTCACCTTGCACCTCTCGTTTTAAGACCTGGCGGCATCTGAGTAGCTGAGGGCTCCTCCCGAGGCCAAAGGCGGCTGCTACAGGCAGAAGCACGAGCAGAGACCAGGGTGCTTGGCATCAGTTCTAGATTTAGGGTGCCAACCATTACACTAAGCTGGTAAAAGGTATGGAAAAACTTAGCTATGAGGAAAGACTGGCCAAACTGGGATTGTTCACGCTGGAGAAGAGGCGCTTAAGATATGATCACTATGTATAAATATATAAGGGGATCATATAATAATCTCTTTAATGCTTTATTTCCAGTAGGTCCTTCCAGCTGACACAAGGTCACTCATTCCGATTAGAAGAAAGGAGGTTCCTGCCTAAATGCTTGGAAGAGGTTTGTTACAGTGAGAGCTGTGAAGATGTGGAATTCTCTCCCTGAATCAGTGGTACAGGCTGATACATTAGATAGCTTTAAGAAGGGGTTGGATGGCTTTTTTAGCAAGTGAGGGAATACAGGGTTATGGAAGATAGTTCATAGTGCAAGTTGATCCAGGGAATGGTCCGATTGTGTTAGACAGGTTAAAATAGAGTTAAACGGTTGAACTCGATGGACGTGTGTCTTTTTTCAACCTTACTTATTATGTTACTATAAATATAAAAACATCAGGAGGGGAGAGGGAGTTTTAGGAGACAGCGGTGGAGAGAATTACAATATCCTGGCAGCTGCAAGAAGAGGTTAACATCATTATCAACTTTGCCTCTATTCTAGAGTGAGAAAGGCAATCTAGGCACAGGACCAAAATGAGCAATCTTCCCAGGGTTGTGCCATTTATAGTAAATGTTAGCCACAAAAGATACAGGTTATTGTGTATTTTGCTGTTAACCCCTGTATTGATGATGTATGCCAGTGATCCCCAACCAGTAGCTCGTGAGCAACATGTTGCTCATCAACCCCTTGGATGTTGCTCCCAGTGGCCTCAAAGCAGGTGCTTATTTTTGAATTTCTAGCTTGGAGGCAAGTTTTTGTTGCATAAAAAACAGGTGTACTGCTAAACAGAGTCTCCTGTAGGCTGCCAGTCTAAACAGGGGCTATCAAATGGCCAATCACAGCCCTCATTTGGCACCTCCAGGAACATTTTTCATGCTTGTGTTGCTCCCCAACTTTTTATACATCTGAATGTTGCTCATGGGTGAAAAAGGTTGGGGACCTCTGATGTATGCTGTAGTGTAACAGAAAACCTTGGTAACCCCAAGTTCTACTTATTACAGTTTATATTTTCTCTCCAAGCTGCTGTAGTCAGTGACGTGGAGCCTTCTCCAGTGTTTCTATATTTTAAAGCTTTAATAGGCTCTATCCATTTACCAAAGCATCCTGATAGTGCTGCACTTACTCTGGAAGGAACCAATGGAGCTTTAGCTTGTGACAAATTGGACATTGTGTTCTCACAGCAAAAGTAACATTATTTTATGGCTTGATTTTCTAGATCTCTTCATTTTTATCATAAAAGCAGAAATAATAAACCCAGAAAAAAAGCAGCTCAGTCGGACTGACAGTTTGAAGCAGAGAGATTGTTCAAGTTTTTGGGTATATTACACTTGTTTATATGCCCTGAGTCCTTCACAGTTGAAAGTAACTTCTGGCACTGAAAACAAATTCATCATTAAAGGAAAACTATACCCCCCAAACAATGTAGGTCTCTATTAAAAGATACTGAGTAAAACAGCTCATGTGTAAAACCCTGCTTCATGTAAATGAACCATTATCATAATAATATACTTTTTTAGTAGTATGTGCCATTGGGTAATCATAAATAGAAAATTGCCATTTTAAAAAATAAGGGCCGCCCCCTGAGATCGTAAGATTCAATGTCTACACATACAAACCACATGTAAGGTCATATGAGCCAATTAACAGACAGAGTTCTGCCTTTTGCTTCCTCACTTCTTCCTGTTACAGTTAGTGTTGTAGTATTTCTGGTCAGGTGATCTCTGAGGCAGCACAGATAGAGTCACGAAATGGTGGTTCAAGGCAAGAGATGTAAAAGGGCAATCTTTATGTAAATATATATTCCACTTTGGTAAGATTCTTTAATATGTCATTCAATTTGATATAAACTATCTATTGCTTAAGTATTCATTTTGGGGGTATAGTTTTCCTTTAAGGGACCAACTATTCTGCTGGGACCTGGCTGCTTATACCCCAAGTCTTCTGTCTAAGAAGACAGTCAAACTCATTATTTATTTTGAAAATATTTTATTAGATTTTCATGTTAAACAAGCGATAACAGTATAGCAACAAATATTTTGCAGATGAAGACAGAAATGCTGAAATCGATACAATGACATAGTATTATCAGTCAAACTCATTATAGTGTGTGGCATATACAGTGTCGGACTGGCCCACCGGGATACCAGGAAAACTCCAGGTGGGCCCAGGTGTCAGTGGGCCCTTTTGCTTCTAACCATTTAGCCTATTTCATGGTCATTACCTATTTCTTTATGGGGAAAATGCTAAATAATGGAAGAATATAGGAAGTAGATATAAGAAGAATATAGTAAGTAGATATTGAAGATTAAGAGAATCAAGAGGTTAAGGAAAGGAGGAATAATAGTTTGGGAAGTGGGCCCATAGTCTACTGTAGTAGTAGTTTTCTGGTGGGCCCCTAGCATCCCAGTTCGACACTGGGCATATACATAGTAACACAGTAAGTTAGGTTGAAAAAAGACACATGTACTTCAAGTTCAATCTTTTAACATGCCTAACTGCTAGTTGATCCAGAGGAAGGCAAAAAAAAACATCTGAAGCCTCTCCAATTTGCCTCGGGGGGGGGGGGGAAATCCTTCCTGACTCCAAAATGGCAATCGGACTAGTCCCTGGATCAACTTGTACTATGAGTTATCTTCCATAACCCTGTATTTCCTCACTTGCTAAAAAGCCATTTAACCCCTTCTGTTTTTTTTTAAACTGAAATGTTTTATTGATTTTCCAAAGAAAGCATAACATATCATAAGATAAACAAAATAAAATATATTTAAATAAAATAAAACAATATAAAAATAAAAAAGAGTAGAATATGGGGGCTGAGTTATATAATATAACAGATATATACATTTAGTAGGGTTAGTTTCCAATATCGAAATTGTTAACTTTACTGACCATTTATGCATGTAATGCTGAAAAGAGAGGAGGGTCATTTTCATATGCTAGCCATGGCAACCATAAATTATCGTAAGCTTCCATATCATTTTGTAACATATATGTCATTTTCTCATTGGCTGCTATGTCTATAATTTTTGCTTTTAGCATAGACAAAGGTATAGCAGCCTTTTTCCAGTTGCGTGCAATGATCAATCTTGTGGCCCTAAGGATATCATCCAACCCCTTCTTAAAGCTATCTAATGTATCAGCCTGTACCACTGATTCAGGGAGAGAATTCCACATCTTCACAGCTCTCACTGTAAAAAACCCCTTCCGAATATTTAGGCGGAACCTCTTTTCTTCTAAACTGAATGAGTGACCTCAAGAAGACAGTGAACCTATAACTTACTGGTCAGTTTGTATGGTATGGGTGCCAAAGCCCCCCAGCTACCAGAAATAAGCCAAGGCTCCATAGCAACACAATCACCCTGTATTGCCCTTCTGAATTTAAAAGAAGTTAGTATTAATAGTAAAATAACAGTTGGGGGCAGATTCACTTAGGGTCGAATTTCGAAGTTAAAAATACTTCGAAATTCGACCCTCGAATTGAAATCCTTCGACTTCGATATTCGAAGTCGAAGGATTTAGCGCTAATCCTGCGATCGAACGATCGAAGGATTTTTCGTTCGATCGAACGATTAAATCCTTCGAATCGAACGATTCGAAGGATTTTAATCAAACGATCGAAGGAAAATCCTTCGATCAAAAAAAGGTTAGCAAGCCTATGGGGACCTTCCCCATAGGCTAACATTGACTTCGGTAGGTTTTATCTGCCGAAGTAGGGGGTCAAAGTTTTTTTTAAAGGGCAAGTACTTCGACTATCGAATGGTCGAATAGTCGAACGATTTTTACTTCGAATCGTTCGATTTCGTTCGACTTCGATCGAATTCGAACGAATTTAACCAATTCGATGGTCGAAGTACCCAAAAAAAACTTCGAAATTCGAAGTTTTTTTCATTCGAACCCTTCACTCGAGCTGAGTGAATCGGCCCCTTGATGTTGCTTTAACTCTAGAGAGTAGTTGATTATTTACTACTGATACATGTTTTCTTCCTGTTTATTTTTAGGATAACCTATTTGGAGGCTCTGGGGATGTTATTTATGATTATGAAGAGAGAGAGCTATACCACAAACCCATCTGTCTCACACTGGCTCAGTTGATCTACAGAAAGTGCTCAAACAGCCGGAAGGTTGCTCAGGGTATGTGTTTAAAAGGCATAGTGCACCTCTCAATGTAGACATTTCTCATTGGGTAATCCATAATGCTTTTCTGAGTGGTGTTATTAATATTCATAATCATATTAATCCATCACACCCTGTTCTTTGCTTTCTCTTTAGAGGACTGAACTGGCAGCAGCAGAGATGGTTTCAATGTACTACTTTCCATGATACATATTTTTTCAGGTGCATTGGAGCAGGTCATTGTCAATGATGTGGTTTGAACACCAAAAAGGGTGGCTAGAAATAACTGATGAATGTTTAAGGAACAGTCACGTGCAGTTGTCTGAGATGAATCTGTCTTTTGTCAGAGCACAGGACGGGATAGTGGAATTTACTTCCAATGAAGAAGATGCAAAGATAATGAAGCATGACTTTATGTAATTCCCACAGAGTGGCAGCAGGGGGAGCCCACATACCAAGGTGCCTGGAAAAAACGGCCTCTGTAATTAAGCAGGGTACATGTGTTCAGCGACATAACTAGATGTTACTGGGCCCCACAGCAACTCTCCAGAGGTTGTCCTGTTTTACCAATATATATTAAAATTACTCATTAATTAGGGCCTCATGGGGCCCCTTTACCTCCTAGGGCCCCAACAGCCGCAGGGTCTGCTTCCTCTTTAGTTACACCCCTGCATGTGTTACTTTCAGTTCTTTTATTTCAGTAGGCCCATGACACATGGAGGAGTTTTAAGCATTTCCCTGCACTGTTTTAAGCATAGAAATCATGTGGTGTTCAGAGCCTCTGAAATCGACCCCTATTCATTCTTTCGTTTAGTTTTCCGTGGGGGTGAGGCGATAGTATTTTCCCCCCATTTGCATTGCCAGCAATGGTAGTGGCAGCTGGAGAAAAATGTGGTAATATGACACCATATGGAGTAAATACTGCAATGGCTGACAGAGCTACATGTGCCGCGCTCATTAGAGACACTCAAGCCATTTGGATTTACTCACTTGAAACAGAATACTACACTGGCCTGACATGTTATCAGAGAACCGTGTTTTCTATACAAGAGGAGAGAGCTCTCTAATTAGGGCCCATGGTATGTGAAGCCATTTAGGGCACTTTGCCAGACCCAGTGGCTGTTACTGAGCCCCGAGGACCAAAGGACTAGTAGAGGTCACAACTGATGTGTGTACAAAAGAGTTATTATCTAACTGCACCCTTTGCTGCACCCTTCTACAAAATCACTAGTGACCCACGTGAAAGCACAACCCCCAGATCCCCTCCTGCAGGGTCTGCCCTGTAGTTACTCTACTGGCAAGATGCGCTTGAATCAATGAATTTTCTGATTGTAACCATGTCTATTCTCTTGTCTAAACAGAGCCTCACCCAGCTTGTTTATTTGAAAATGAAGTTTGGGCCTTTTAATTTTCTGGTGTTACTGGTCCTTTAAAGGTGTTGTTCACCTTCAAACACCTAGTTGTTTTCATACAGTTCACCATAAATAACGACTTTTTCCAATTACTTTCTAATTTCTATGTGTGACCGCTTTTCTTATATTGAAGTGTAAAGTGTCATTTTTCACCTTCTAAAGCAGCTCTGGGAAGGGGGGTCGTCGACCCTGTAAACTGAATTGATACATTTAGTTGATACATTTTTTATCTTTGTCCCTGCTGAGCAAGTTTCATTAAAGGCAGAATTGATACAATAGTTGCTAATACGCCAGAGATGCTGCTGAGCTGAGCTGCCAGACTCAAACACCAGAGACAGGAACATTCAACTTTAAATTTCAATTCTGATAAAACAATAAAAAATAAATAATGGAAAGTAATTGAAAGAAGTCTTTATTTCTGGGGAACAATCTGAAAACAACTGAACTGAAAAAAGACTTAAAGGAGAAGGAAACCTTTTTGCAAAAAAAAACCGGTACCCCCCCCCCCACCCCAGGTAGACCCCCCCCTCTCTCCTCCCCCCAGATAACTACCCCCAGGGGGAAATGCCACATACTTCATACTTACCCCTCGGTGCAGATTCTTTCAGCGTAGTTCCACGCATCCATCTTCCACGTCCTCTGTAAGCTGACTGGAAGATCGGTATTTCTGCGCATGCACAGTTGGAGCAGTTTGCCGTTTTGCGACAACTGCGCATGCGCGGAATTACACAGAAATTGGCGATCTCCCAGTCAGCTTACCGAGGACACGGAAGATGGAGGAGTGGAACTTCGCTGGAAGAATCTGCACCGATGGGGATCCGTTCCCCAACAAACTCATGCCCCTGAGGAAGCGGAGCAATCGTCGAAATACTTCGGGCGGGCGGCATAGGTGAACAGTGGGTGATTAGCTCTCACACGTTCCCTACGTAGACATGCAGGAGTTGGATGGAAGGGAGGGTAACGGGTTCATACCTAGTTTGGAACTATATGGACAGCTGCATTATCCTAACATACTTTTGGCAGTAACTGTTCTATAACTCCACCATTCCAGCACATGCCTAGTTTTTAAGGTGTTGTTTTTAGGGACATGGTCCGATACTACCTTATTTATTTATTTTGAAAATATTTTATTAGATTTTCATGTTAAACAAGCGATAACAGTATAGCAACAAATATTTTGCAGATGAAGACAGAAATGCTGAAATCGATACAATGACATAGTATTATTAAAGACTACATATCATTTAAAGAGACTGACAACAATGAATTGAAATTAAATAAAATTAACTAAACTAGTGGATGTGTACATATTGAAAGAAAGAAAGAAAGAAAAATGACCATTCGTCGACTGGAATGTCAGAAAGTGCATCTTACAACTGGAGAAATCGTCCTATTTGTTCACCTGTGTTGGAGGTACAAGCTTCAAGATAAGGAGACCAAATCAGTTTAAAAGAGTCTATGGAATTATTTTCTTTAGTTTTGGTTAATAAGGCTTCTTGCCAACTAAGTTGGTTCATAAAAGAAATAGCATCTGCCAACAAGGGGGGTTCACTTTGTAACCAAGAATTAAATAAAGCTTTCTTGGAAGCAGCTAGAAAAAAAACTATCAATAATTTATTTTCATGGGAAATTAAATTTGAGTTAGGATTTGAAAAAAACTCAACAACACCTTTATGTAAAATGACAAAGCACGGAGATAATTTAATCCTTATCTTCAATATATAACTCAAAAACCTAAAGATTTCTCTCCAATATAGATTTATCTTTGGACAGGACCATAGGTAATGGAAAAGTGAAGATACTACCTTATTTAAAAGGAGTAATGAGTGTGACCGGTTTGGCAGCTTGGTTTTGGGTATATTTATTAAAAGTTACGTTCTAATGTTCATTTGAATTAATTATATCTGAACTGGTTAGCTTGAAGTTAAGAAGGATTGCAAGTGCAGTTTGCATATTGCCCTGACTTTCTTCAGTTGTTGTGTTTATATTGTAGTTTGTATAAGAATACTAACCTGCGGATAAAGGATACTCAAAGTATTGTGACACTCACAGTTAATTGGTTATCTCATGATCAGCCCCAGATCTTCCGAACCAATGTGGGTGTGGTTGGGCTTCATGCCGCCCCCTAAAATCCTGTCGCCCTAGTCCCGGGCCTTGGTGGCCTTTCCAAAAATCCGGGCCTGCAGTGGGCCCCATACAGGCCTATAAGCTGCCATATCTACAGGGGTCACGTTGTCACCTTTAATTGACCATACATGAGCTGTTTTAGTCAGGCTGTAGGACTTTCCTCTCGCTTATTGCAGTTGCCTTCAGTAGAGACATAGTCACGAAGACTTCATGGGACAGATTAAAGGACATTACTGCTGGAGCTGTGCATTTGCAGGAGCAAAATCAATAATTGCATAGAAGCCAGACTGCTATCAGTAACAGGCGACACATTCGCTCTGCCTGCATCTGGAATTGCTCCTCCAGCCCTTCCCCATCCCCAGCCACTTGCCATTCATTTAAATGAGAAACATGACAGACACTGTACATGTTAAAGGAGAACTAAAGCTCAACCAAAGAAGTAGCTAGAAATGTTGTCCATTATATTTTGGGCTATATTTTGTACCAGCCCAAGGCAACCACAGCCCTTAAGCAGTAAAGATTTGTGTCTCCAAAGATGCCCCAGTAGCTCCCCATCTTCTTTTCTGCTGATTCACTGCACATGCTCTGTGCTGCTGTCACTTACTGAGCTTAGGGACCCACTCACAATATACAGTACACATAGAATAGAAATGTCACAATGTAAGGCTGATTAGTTATTAATACAGATAATTACTACATGGCAGCTCAGAAACCAATGCAATTAGCATCAGAATTTAATAATCAGCCCTGTAGCATCAACTTATATTACAGGCCAACTTCATTTTCTGCTGGATAATTAGTGACGACCCCTAAGCTTAGCTTCTCAACAGCTGCTCAGAGCCCACTGAGCATGTGAGTGTCGCAGACACTTTCCAAGATGGTGACCCCCTGTCCAAGTCCTGGATCATTCCTGCTATTGACAAGCTGAAACTTTAGGCTGGTGCAATAAGTTCAGTAGATAAAATATGGCATCTTTAGCTACATTCATTTTTAGGGTTTAGTTCTCCTTAAAGCTAGCCATGAATGTAAAAATCTGATTTGGACAAACCATGGATGGGGCCAGGGGGCCACATCAGTCAAGAATGCTGTGTGCCCTTAATAACACTAGGGTGTTCTGACTGCTGCTGCTCACCTTTATAACTGATGCCATCACTAGTCATTGTTTATAAGGATATCATCTAATATACAATAATACAATATATTCATGGCTTTTGTCTATTACATACACAAAAAACTTGTTGTTGTTGATCATCAAATAAATCTCCTTACCTCCAACAGAATCCGCACTCACAGGACATTACAGAGCTACATACTGACGTTTCGGCCCCATCCAAACCCTTTTCTGAAAGTCTTCCAGAAAGGCCTTGGATGGGGCCGAAAACATCAGTCTGTAGCTCTTTATATATATGTATATATATATTGTGTAGGTTTATTGGACCAAGGATAGAGGTGAGAGGGTGTATATATATATATATATATATATATATATATATATATATATCTATATATATATATATATATATATATATATATATATATATATATATATATATATATATATATATATGCACCCTCTCACCTCTATCAAGAATTCAGCTCAAAATTCACCCTTGTGCTGTATTAAACAGCAGTCATGGCCACTATGGGGTCCACAGCAAAGTCATTTTAGCCCTCCCCCAATTAAGGTTTGGAATACAATATTTTTAATAAACCTAAATTGAACTCACCGGGTACTGTACCTCCTGGGCTACCCAGCAGACGGAGGATCTGCTACCTCTATAGTTCCTGTATGCCAAGGGTTGTATTTAGGTCTGGTGCTGCCATACGCAACTGATCTCAGTCTGCCCTTTTCCCTCAGTATTAATGGTCCTATTGTTCTGGTCATGTGACAATTGCAGAAGAACAAGGTTGCCACACCTTGTGCTTTTTATTTATCATAGAGGCACCTGAGGGCCACCAACACTGTATCACAGAGTTGTGAGGGTTTCCAAAAAATGAAGAAGTCAGATGTAAAAAGTATAAAGTCTTTATTAGGACATGGAGACCTAACGCGTTTCGTGCCTGTGTGGGCACTTACTCATAGGCTAAATGTCACACCCCTATGCACCTGTTATATAGGGGGCTGTGGCCAATCACCAAGATGCAAACACATATTGCCATTATATACAATTAATGAGGGCCACCCCCTAAAGCTGTCACCCTAGGCACAAGGCCTTCAGAGGCCTATATAGTTATGCCGCTGGCTCACGCATATGCTAAAATAATGGAACCAGACCTTAAAAATGGTTCCATTGGGCCTGGTTTTATGAGCCATATCTGTAACTAAGCAGCTAACAGAACTCAACCTCACAGTATCGCAGGATGTCTACCCCCCCAGCCTCTGCTTTAATCATTAATATTCCACCATTTTCATAGACTGGACCCCTATGCAGTTGTAGACTTGACTAGTTTCAGAACAATGTTTCAGGTAACACACCATAAATATACAGGCTTGTTGCTAAGGAGTTAACAGACAGCAGTGCGCCCTGTCTCCTGCCCTGACTCAGCAGATGGATTTGTGATCAGAACAAGGCCTGGGGTTTTGTGTTCATGTTGTGACGGATATTCATTTCTTACAGAATGAAGCTTAAAATAACAAGAAATGACAGGGCCTGGGCTGTGTGATTGCTCTGGGCAGAGCATTACTGTCATTGTGCTGTATTCCTAGACAAGCACCTCCTGTCTGCCGCCCGCATCTCCAGGGAGACACAAAACCAGGTCACCTAGACAAGTCCATCAAAAATGAATGAAGTCTCTGGCTCATGGTGCTTGGGAAAGATCAGGTATATTGTGACTTGGCTCAGGACATGCAGAGCAAGGGGCCCCATGGGTGCACACACATATACTGACATGGAAAGAATGTAACTGCAGTCTTATTCATTCTTTTGTTTTATTCTAAACTCATGATATTATTAATACAGGAAAAAAAGATAGACAGGTATGGGAAATGTTATCCAGAATGCTCAGGACCTGGGGCTTTCCGGATAACGGATCTTTCCATAATTTGGATCTTCATACCTCAAGTTTACTAGAAAATCATGTAAACATTAAATAAACCCTGACAGGTCTTGCTTCAAATAAGAATTAATTATATCTTAGTTGGGATCAAGCTACTGTTTTATTATTACACAGAAAAATAAAATAATTTTTAAACATTATTTTGATAAAATGGAGTCCATGGGAGATGGCCTTTCCGTAATCCAGATCTTTCGAACGGGTTTCCGGATAATGGATACCATATCTCTATAGATATAAAGTCCTTAGAAATATGGCAGGAGACAGACGATTGGTAAGACAGAAACCTCCCATGCAGCAGTGTACCTTCAAATAATGGGTCATTGATCCTATTTCTGTGGGTCACTGGCTCTGATCATGAGAACATATATAGAATCTCTGCCATAAAGCAAGATTGCTCTGCTACTTTTCGCCAGAAAAAAATAGAATTCCATAGTTTCCCCCTCCCCCCACCATTTTATATAAGTAAACATTTTTGTGCATCAATTTTGAGTTGATCAAAAAGCAAAGCCATGCAGAGATCCGATACAGGATCTATGTTAGGCCCAGATGTAGATGGTTACTGTATATGCAGGTCCAGCCTGAGATTCAAAATAGGCCTTTTAAAAGAATTCTGACGTGATTTTTACGGAGTGGTTTTTATTTCTAAATGACACTGTTTATACTGCAAATAATTCACTCTACCATCCTACCATATAAAATTTCATTCCTAACCCAACAAGTGTATTTTTTTAGTAACATTGGTGTGTAGGTGCATCTCAGGTCATTTTGCCTGGTCATGTGCTTTCAGAAAGAGCCAGTGTTGCACTATGGAACTGCTTTCTGACAAACTATTGTTTCTCCTACTCAATGTAACTGAAGGAGTCGCAGTGGGACATGGATATTTACTATTGAATGCTGTTCTTATATCTACCAGGCAGCTGTTATCTGGTAACCTTCCCATTGTTCTGCTAATGGACTGCTGGGTTCAACTTGCAGTGGAGAAGTAAAGAGAGACTGAAGTCTTTTGGGAATAGTAGAGGACCTACTCCAATTGTCTAGATCTAGAACTCTTATTAAGACTGCTAAGATCTGTAATCTGTAGTGATGTCTCTCCAACCCCCTACCATGCAACACTGGCTATCTTTAGTTAATAAGGGACTTCTCTACATTAAACTGACCTACGAAGCTCGTGGCTGTCCCACTAAGTTTGAGAAAGTGTGGTCCCCGTGGCTTGACGTACATCCAGAACATGACCCCCACATTTCAATACCTCCTACCCCCCCCAATAACATTACTATTGGCTTATAGGATAGACTTGTGTACCCACTGATAGCTGGAATGATATGCTTGGTGTAATTAATGCAGACTAATGTACAACCATTGTTTATTATGTATGTATGCTTTCTTCCCCTTTTCTTTCTGTTCCCCCCACTTTTTCTGTTGAAAACTCAAATAAAAAGATACTTTAAAAAAAAAAAAAAAAAAAAGAGACTGAAGTTTTTCCAGAGCACAAGTCACATGACTGGGGGCACCTGGGAAACTGACAATATGTCTAGCCCCATGTCAGATTTGAAAATGAAATATAAAAAAAATCAGTTTGCTCTTTTGAAAAACAGATTTCAGTGCAGAAGTCTGCTGGATCAGCATTATTTACTGATGTGTTTTTAAAAAAACATGTTTTTCCATGACAGTATCCCTTTAAAAGACCAGTAACATAAAAACAAATTGTTTCTACTTAACGAGAAAAAAACACCAAGGCAGATTTAACTTTAAATTCGCTAAGTCTTTATTAAGAAATGACTTAGCTATTCTTTGCTTGCGCTCCTTTTCAGAAACGGTGACATGGCGACGATCCATCGTGCGGAGCTAGATTTCTCCTCCCTGCCTTCTAGCCAGGGAGAAAGACTTTAATTTAAAGAATTTAAAGGTAAAACTGCATGGGTGGTTTTTTTTTCGTTAAGTAGAAATTTTTTTTTTATGTTACTGGTTCTTTAAGTACACAGAGGCCCAACAGCCTGTATATCAGTAAAATATCAGTAAAATTTGTCAAAAATGTAAAATTGACAAGTAAAAAAACCCCTTATATTATATTTGAAATTACAATTATTTTTAACAGATATCCACCACATGTTGATTGGGCAGGTTCGACTTACCAGTCAGATATTGATGCAGTTCTCATCAAATATGAAATATAATGTATGGTCATCTTTAGCCTTTCTTTGACCTAAACTGTAAAATATACAAATTGATCCTGAAAGAGAATGAATTATATTCAGTTCAGTGCTGTGAGATTTGGAGAGGGTCTGTTACGTATGGTGAGTTGTTCTTGGCCTGAGAACAGTGGGAATCCATGAATTCCTTTGTACGTCGAGCATTTGTTGTGTTATAGAGGGCTGAGTAACTTACTGGCACTGTATTAACACATGAAGGGGAGGAGAAGGATCATGCTGGGAAGAGCTGTGGGTCCCTGCCTGGTGCAGTCCAGTTTAGGTGGGGCAGCAACACTAAATCAATGACTTAATTAAAGCCATTCATATAGGACAAGCTGTACTTGGTTTCAGATACTCAGTAGAGGACAAAAGTGTTAGCACTTGGCGCTAAGAAATAAATACAGATACCGTGCATTTAATACTATCAAGCATCTGGCTTAACAGAATGAATAATTGAAAGCCATGGAAATGTTATGGCTCCCTGTTAATTATTTATAGAAGATAATAATACTGGGAGCGGCTGAGAGAAGGTCGCCGAATGTCCGGTTCTGTTCGATATATTTTGTAGAGTCATGTCCTTCTTCTGGCCGTCACTGCAGCTCTCAGGACATTTTAGTTCTGATTAACATTTGAGTTCTGATGCAGCAAAACAAAACATTGTCCTTTATTATGCATTATAATAGATTCTTGCTGCCATCTTTCTCCTACAGTGTTGGACTGAAATCCCACTGGCCCATCAAAAAACTGGAATGAGAAGCTCTCATACTGTATTGCAGATTTCTACTCTATAACCTATTTTTATTTTCCTACTTTTTGGTAGTTATTGAGACATTTCCATGATAAAAGACACAAGCCCCAGAAGTGCTCTCTGTGTGATCACCAAAGGGCAATCTCTTATACCCCATAGGGCTCTTACACTTCTGCCTAAAGTCTGAACTGTTTCCTCGTATCTAGTAGTGATCAGTGTAAAGCAACTGGACAGGCTGAGTAATCTTAAAAAACTTTCACTACTGGTCTGACATGGATTTAAAATGCTGTAAATTCCCAGCCACTGAAGAAGCCACTTGGATGAGTGTTGAAATGTTTTTACGATTACTCAGCAAGGCCAGTTGTTTTAGATTTATCACTACTACATAACTGATTGATATTTTATGACCTAATTGGTCCAGGGAAATTATGTTGGAGACCAAAAAAGATTTCTTTATGGGACCTAGTGAATTTGTTTCTTTCGTTTCTTTTCCCCTTATATTGGCCATACATAAGGCACTTGTGCCTTTACACTGGAGCGTACCATTAATATTACAATTCCTATTCCTTTGCATATAATAAATGTGACTTAGAAGGGAGGCACAGTTCATAGTGCTAAAATGTACAATTACCCCCTGTTCAACTGTTGCGCTCAAACTATATCCTTTGCCCTCCAGGGTCAGATTGAGAAACGCTTTATGGCAGGGTTGTGCTCGCTGCATGAATTACATAACCTGCTCTACAGGGAGTGCCTAGTCAACTTGCTTATGTACAACTGGAATTTCAACTGCATGGGGAGCTATTTCTGGCAAGTCCTTTTAGGAAGTAACCTGTCTCGATGTAGATATGAATAGAGTGGAAGTGAGGGTGTGGGTATGTAGTAACACTGCTAACTGTGAGTGCAGAACTTTCCTTCGCTGCCCATATACTTCATTGAAACATATTACTTGGAGCTATGGGCTATGTGCCCCCAACTATACATGAAGTTGCCACTATATTTATTCTTCTATGGATTCTGGGGGGATTATACATGGAACTGGTCCTGCATTTAACTTGCTATGTGTTTTGGAGGAATTATATATGGAACTTTTTTTTTATCCTGCCATGTGTTCTGGAATGTCTGAAACTGGCTCTGTATTTATCCTGCCATGTGTTCTAGGGTATTATACATGGAATTGGCCCTATAATACTATAAAAGAATACTGTGTCTTTATTTACTGTAAGCAACATAAAAATCACCCTCTGCCAATGAGAAAGGAGTGTTGGTTTACAGTTATTGTTAGGAAGCAGTTCTCTTTTCTACCTTCCTCCAATTGTCTTGAATCTTCTCAACAAACAGTTTAGTATTCGGCGATCCCTGGTGGATCCATTGTCATGAAAGATTTCATGATTTTACATAGTACAAATGATTGCAATGCTGAAACACTAAGCCGATCAACTTCTGATGTGTTTGCAGCACATTTTTGCCCAGGTCATGAGGAATAATTGCTCGTGTTGCACTGCAGATTGCACAGATACCTGGATCATCATCCCCATCGATGTTCGCTCAGTTACCCCTCGTCTCATGTGAGTCCCGGCTTTACGCAGACAAGTGTAAGAACGTTCATCCTGAAAGCCGCTTTGTAATGAATCAACGTTTGTCTGTCGGCAGCCAAAGTTGACAACTTCTAACAAGCTCAAACATCAGTACATTGGGGAAGTGGTGCTTACAAAGGGACCGGATCTTAGGCAAACAAGATTAAATATTCTTGTAAAGATTGATAAACTGACTGCAGGTGCTGGGATTTTGTCAGTCTGCTTGGTTGATTGAAATTCAAGCAAAATCTGTTTTTTGAGTTTAGGGACTGGCCAATGACAAATCTTCCTGACTAGGGAATGTTAAGGCATTTATATGATATGCAAAAAGTTACAGTTACCCCTGTATCAAAGACTAGGCCATGATTAATTAGATGATAAAATATATCTACTAGTTTTTTCCAGATATCCCTATAGACATGTATTGAGTTTTCATAAACTCATATAAACTACAAGCCCAACATGTAAAATTCAGTTAATTGAGAAACACTTGGTTGATCAAATGAAACCTCCATTGAAGGTTATGGGGCAATCTGGAAATCTGGAAATGAATGAAGAGATCCGTTTTACTCATGAAATCTGGCCCAATAGCGGCCAGCTTGTTTTTTGGGGTATCTGCACCAACTGGATGCATCACAAGAGTGGGGAGCACATCACTTCTGGTGATTGTTGTTAGAACATTAGCACTGGATTCTTTTTGTGCCCAAGTGTAGTGCATCTGTTGCAACCAGCTGTGGCAATACACATAAATGACCCTTTGAGATGTGTAAAAGAACTGATACCCACAATGACACATTGACATGTTCTCTGACTGCTTCTTGTATGAAAATTATAAAATAACAGAGTTATGGCAAGAGGCTGTGCCTGATGGAGACTATGGCAGCTACATTGGGTCCTCAAGGGCAGATCAATGAAGACAGATAAATGGATAGAACACTAGCCAGTATGGTGGGTTTGAATTGTCTACAGAACTCCTAGAGCAGATCTTTCAACAGTCATAGTCCAATCAGTAACACCTTTGTAAAAGCTAAGGGTGATGAATCCATTAGACTTATCCCTACAGAATATAAAACATGGTAACATTGGCCTTTAAAAAGATCATCAGGCATCTACTGAAAATATTTTGGCAAGTATTTGCTTTACAGCTGTGTGGCCTTCATCCAGATAACCAGGTTTACTGAAGCAGACCCAGTCCATCCAGAGCACATCGGATCAGTAGAAGTTTATGATGACATACTGTGTCATCAATATGCTCCCAGCCAACCCCTCTGCAACCTATCGATAAAATGCTAGCTCATGGTCACCAGGCACAAAGCATCACATAGTACAATGTAAATGAGCAAACAGGGATGGATTAGCCCAGTTAGAACTGATCTGCATGGTGTATAATGTCTGTATTTATATAAAGAAGAATATTTTCTGATTCAGATATCTGCCATTCTGAAATCTTTAGCCAAGATCACATGTTGTTTTGGATATAGTGACAACCTATTGCTCTGCACAGGCTTCCAGTATGACCCAAGGGTTTGGATGAACCCAATTTGGTCCACCTGGGTAGGAACAGACATGTACTGTATGTATGGCAAACTGAAGCCTTTATTCTTTAAAGTTTAGATTATTTCATAAACTAGAAGTAATCTCTATCACCCACAAAGCATTACCCTTTTAATTTGATGGTGCTTCAAGGCACAGTAATCCCATGGGCCCTGAGGTTGGCAAGAGCCGTAGGCTTAGCACAGACAAATTGCCATCCAGTTATCTGTTAATCAGCTTCATAGATGGCTGCTCAAGCAAAAAGCCTTGTTTATGGAGGGTTTCTAATGAAGCTGTAATGAATGGCAAGATTGTGTTGGTTTTTGTATAGTTTAGTGTTTGTTCTTATCGTCCCAGGCACACGGGGCAGCATTGAGGGCAATGAATGCTCATTAGAGCACAACATCCTGTTTGTATGGGGCCCGCGCTTATTTACATTTGCTGCCAATGACAATGCAAAAGACACTGGTGATTGTTAATGGGGGAAACATTGAATATGTTTTTCTGGCTGGACTGGTTCTTTATAAACAGACTGAAAAACAGCCCAATGTGGCAGTATACAGTATAAAAAAATATATATATAAAATATAATATATTTTAAAAAAATATTTGCTTTATTTTTTAATTTTTTTTTGTTTATTAATTATTTTACTTTTGGTTCAGCAGCCCTCCAGTTTGGAATTTCAGCAGCTACATATCTCCATCGGATCTCCAGTCCAAAGGTGTAATTATAGAGGGCCACAGCAGGGGAGCCCGGGCTGTAGGGGCCCTAAAAGAGAGGGTGATGGGGGCAGAAATGTCTTCCTAGTCTGCCCCCGTCACCTGCAGTAACAGCGCAATCACCCTCTGTCAGAATTTTCACCCTAGTTTTATACAACTGTCACCAATGAACCGCACCCTAACCCCTCCCAAACAGGCAGAGCTGGGAGCATGGTTGGGGGCATGGTCTGGATATGATTGGGGTGTGTCTTTAGGTGGAACAGGCAAGTCTTGGGCACAACATGGGTGTGGCTAAGGTGCACCCAGCTTATTATATAACCAAGTTGGGATCTTTGGAGTGGGTTGCTGGTGACCTGCAATTTTGAACACAACCTATTTGGAACTGTAATTTTGTGCACATAGAATATGATTACATTATGGGGGCCAGCCCTGTGCACAAGTTCAAGAGTGCACAATCAGTCCTTTTATTTGGCAAGAGGTGTAGAGTTCACAGAATAGATGCATATGGAGGGCAGTAAGGAGGATGTTCTACTTTGCACCCTGTGCCCCCTTTTCAGAATGACATGTAAGTCAGAAGGCGAGCAGTGTCAGACTAGGGTGTCCAGGCCCACGGGGGCTGCTCCTTGGGGTCTTTACCCCAGTCATGAGCTCCAGTTCCTCCAAATGCCACTCCCCATCAAGTAAGGGGTGGGATGGGGGACCTATGTGCTTTTCCCAGCCCCACATGAATACAGAGCTACCGACTGCTGATGGCGCTGTATTCATGGAGGGAGTGCAGGTCCTTGTGTTGTATTCTGGATTATGGTGTGGTGCAGAATGCCAAAAACATGGTTTGTACCAGTTTGCACTGTACTTGGAAGATGACCATTATATGTCTTTTATATGTCTTTATTTTATGACTTTTTTTGCTTTACATTTTAGGCATTTAGAGCTAACATTTGACAAAAATGAAATTATACTGAAATCCAAACAATTAAAAAAAAATGGAGGGAACAAAAATATAGCTTTTGTGGGTAAAATAAAGTCTGTCCTTAAACTGAAGGAGCAAAACATGTTCAAAATATCCATTTTATACAATATTCATTTGCATTAATGACACCCATACTGTTTACCAATCACTACCTTTTTTGGCTGTGAGAATGGAGCCAAGGCTTAAAAGACCCAGCCCAAAGAGCCAGGCTACCGTGTGTATGTACTATTCTAATATCTCTTGTTTATTTCTGCTTCAGTTGCTTTTAGGAAGTGAACCCACAGCAGTAGGGACAGGGGTTACTTCCATCTCCCTTTTGGCAGTGAGGCTGCCACCTTGGCTTGGTGCACTAGGCCGAGGTATGACATCATGTCATGTGACTGCCGCTCACTTCCTGCTTCGCCACAGAAGCTTGTGTGTTTGTCACAAGATGGGAGTGTGAGCAGCAACAGAACTGCTTATTTAGAGTAATGTAATGATAAAAGCATCCATTATTTCTCTAGCTGCATACGGCTTCAATAGATTTAACCTTTCAAGTGCAACTGCCGGCAATGACTGCCAGATGGCATTTTCCTCATTTGTGCAAGATGAGCTCATGTGCTAGAATGTAGGTGGCCGGCCCTGGCGTGGCTCTGCTCCAGAAGCCATTATTAAGCTGGAACAGGCAGCTTTTGTCATAAAATAATTGCTCTTCAGGGACTGAGTTTTTGAAAGCAGCAGTCAATATGCTTCCCCTGATCCAGTCACTAATGTACTCAATTGTATGTACTTGTGTGTATGTCAATCCAATCAATACAATGCCAGGATAAGGCTTAATGCCAAGGAATTCTCCCCTTATAGGGCCCCACATCAAATTCCTTTTAGGCTCCCCCAAAATGCCCAGAGGCAACCTGTTTTACCAATACATATTGAGATGGCTAATGATGAAATTAGGGATGCACCAAATCCTTCTGCTCGGCCGAACCAGATCCAATTCCTAATTTGCATATGCAATTTCGGGGCGGAGAGGGAAATCGCGTGACTTTTTGTCACAAAACAAGGAAGTAAATGTTTTCCCCTTCCCACCCATAATTTGCATATGCAAATTAGGATTCAGATTCAGTTTGGTATTCGGCTGCATCTTTCGCGAAGGGTTCGGCCGAATCCAAAATAGTGGATTTGGTGCATCCCTAGAAGAAATGGCTTATAGGGTCCCTTATTCCTCCTAGGCCCCCTCTGCAGCCACAATGTCTGCTTACTGTGTAGATAATCCCATACTGACTCTTCTCATTGAGCAATTGCATATTCTTAATCAACTTATTTCTGGACCCTCACACACAGGGCACAAGATGGTGGGACGCTATCATAGTCCAACCTAGAGCATTCTCCCTATTACTGACCTGTTGCTGGAGCTGGAGGACATGGGGTAAATATCTCTGATTAACACTGACATAATTTCTAATTGACCACACTCTCCCACAAAAAATATAAAGGCAGCCATCTTCCTGGGCCCATTCACAGAACATAATTTTGTAGTTTATAGGTAGTTTCACATCTGGGCCTGACACAGAATATAGTTCTGTAAGGCTACTTTAGTTGTGGGCCTTCATCAAGGGCATAACTACAGATGAAGCAGACCCTGCGGCTGCAGGGGGGGAGCCCAATGAGGCCCTAATTAATGACAATTTCATCATATATTGGTAAAACAGCACAATCACTGCCATAAAATGAATTAGCTGTAGGGCCCATTAACACCTAGTTACTACACTGGCCTTCACCCATAATGCCAGTCAATTATTTTCTAGGTCCCTGCAAGACCGAAGTTTAATTCCTGCAGAAATCAAACCAAACTCACTTCCCTTGCCCCATGTCCTAAACACAGTAAACCTCTGACCAGGTTTAAGTTGCAGATGGAGTGGGATGTGAAAACAGTGGGGTTAATGTTTAGCACGTGCCAGACAAATGCTACATGTCCGGGCAGTTCAGCCTGCAGGTTCGAGGTTTTACAAAATCCTTGCCATATCTTTAATAAAACAATAATTTTGACCCTTCACTCATAAGATGTTTTTTTTTAAGATAAGAGAAACAGTATCATATTGGCACAGACCATGTTACATTTAGGGGCCGATTCACTCAGCTCGGGTGAAGGGTTCGAATGAAAAATACTTCGAATTTCGAAGTATTTTTTGGGTACTTCGACCATCGAATGGGCTACTTCGACCTTCGAATTCGACCTTCGACTTCGATTCGAACGATTCGAAGTAAAAATCGTTCGACTATTCGACTCTTCGATAGTCGAAGTACTTGCCCTTTAAAAAAAACTTCGACCCCCTACTTCGGCAGATAAAACCTACCGAAGTCAATGTTAGCCTATGGGGAAGGTCCCCATAGGCTTGCTAAGCTTTTTTTGATCGAAGGATTTTCCTTCGATCGTTTGATTAAAATCGTTCGAATCGTTCGATTCGAAGGATTTAATCGTTCGATCGAACGAAAAATCCTTCGATCGTTCGATCGCAGGATTAGCGCTAAATCCTTCGACTTCGATATTCGAAGTCGAAGGATTTCAATTCGAGGGTCGAATTTCGAAGTATTTTTAACTTCGAAATTCGACCCTTCGTGAATCGGCCCCTTAATATTGAACTGGGGAAATTAGGTTTCCAGAAATTAGTAGAATGTAACACATTAACAAATCGTGTTTTCATTCTGATGGTTTTAGCAACAGCAGCCTGCTTAGGCATTTCCCCCATTCTGTAAAGTAGGAATGCAAAAAATGTCACAGCTCTCCCAATTCAAATTTAAACCAACTTCTATGGATCTGACACACTTCTAATTTCAAAGGAAAATACGTTATTTCGCTAGTTGTCTTTTGTCATTGTTTTGTTTGTGCTCTTTTCAACGGATTCATCCCACGGCTATATTTCAGTGGGTGTTACATGTTAATTTCACAGTGTTTTATATACAGAAAAGAAAAACAATTTTGACAACTTTCTATTTACTTTGGAATTTCCTCTGTGAAATATCTGATATGGTCCTCCACTAACAGTTTTTGCTTCATGATTCAGAATAGGCAATTACATATAATTAGAAATATTGCCCACACCTTGCTGATAAAAAGGAGCCTCTAGTAAAATATAAGGATACTATAAGTCACAGAGGAGTTTTGTGACCATATCTAGGCCCAAAACCAATGGCTAATGTTTTATACAGGCCGTGGAACTGTCACTTGTAACATTTTCGTATTTTAGAACAGAGATCCGTTATTTGTTATATTAAAACATGTTTTATTGAGTCATGTGGCACATATTATATTATTAAATAGATGATGACATAATTAAGCTCAGTTTATAATGATTATACAAAAGCTATGAGTAAATGATTTCATTATAAAAAGAGATTAGATGCATCATTAGTTATAATCTGTGTTAATTGATGTAATTTGTGTCACCTGATTCAGATGTGGATTAGAAAAAATGATACACCTCCTGTTTTATATAGGAATATATTTTTATATGGTCGTGGAACTCCTTTGTGGCTTCTCATATCCTTATACTTTACTATAGGTAGTATATCATCTCCTATATATTTTTATTTATATATTTTGCTTTCCTCTGGATATTGCGTTCTTGAAAAACTGAATGATTTTATGATTATGTATTGTAGTGATGTGGGGGTCCGGAAAAGCCACCCTCCCACCACCCACCTTCCGTGTTCCTTTTATAAACCCACGCCGACCCGCCCATGATGTCACAATAGGCGCATTTCTATAAAAGCTCAACTCGGAAGTCGGAATCCAGGATTCGGTTCGGGATTCGGCCTTTTTCAGCAGGATTCGGATTCAGCCGAATGCTTCTGCCTGGCCGAACCGAATCCGAATTTGCATATGCAAATTAAAGATGGGGAAGGTAATCACGTGACCTTTTTGTCAGAAAACAAGGAAGTAACAATTTTTTCCCCTTCCTACCCCCAATTTGCATATGCAAATTAGGATTTGGTTTGGTATTCTGACAAATCTTTTTAGAATGTTTCAGGGGTTCGGCCGAATCCAAAATAGTGGATTCGGTGCATCCCTAGTTATTTGTGTATCACAAAAAGCCTAGTCTAAAGCTGGACATATATGTAAAGATCTACAGTTTGGTGACCTCAGGTTGGGCCAGATAAGGTTGATCTAATCATAATAGTGGCCTCCCATCAGGAGAGAACTGCACCACCGACCCATACAATCCTTGCAAAAAAATTAAATTTCTAACCTGATCATTTCCAGATATCACTTGAGCAGGCTGTTGTTTTGACACAGACCAATACGCTTCCAACTTGATTTGAAGGGACCGACTGAGCTTCTTTGTTTGTCCAATTAATTAATTAATAAGAAAAGTGGCAATTATTTGACTGAAAGAATATGGTTTAATGATTGAAGGAGATGCAAGACATTCAAAATGCAAGATGTCAAAGGGACACAGCAAATCCTTAACCGAGTAAGCAAATAACAGACAAATCATATATACTGTAGTTGTGGGCAACAGCAAAGAGTAAGTCACATTGCCCCCAGTCACTGAATTCAGACACATATAGCGAATCTGTCCAGCTGTCAAGAGAATTTGGATAAAAATAGCTATTATGAATACAGTTATATAACATTAACCCAAATCCATGGCTTATGCTGCACTCACAAAGGAAAGTATTGTGATTAGTTTTTCTAGGCGGCTGCGTATATCTGTACAGAACAGATTCCACATACAACAAGAAGAAGAATTAACACATTGAACCTGACAGACAATCGCTTCCAAGTTAACAAAACCTAGCCTATGTTTGTACTAAGCTCAGCGTATGAAATAAACACTATATGGCCTTAATATGCTGATGCAGGTGCCACTACATCATACAACAACATTCTTGACAAGTCTGCGCTTCCTATTTTGGGGACAAGAGTTTGCTAAGGCCCTTCCCTGTTTCAGCAGGAAACGTGCGCACAAAGGGCTATATTTATCAAGAAGTGAAGTTAGAGATTGACACAGTCCCCTAAAGTGAAATTCCGCCACTCTCTTCATTTCTATGGGATTTTTAAAAGAGTATTTATCAATGGGTGAAAGTGAAAGTTCCTACTTTGATAAATACGCCTTTCAAAACCCGTTGAAATGGAGTGTGGCGGAATTTCACTCTAGAGGACTGTGGTGATCTCGAACTTCACTTTTTGATAAATATACCCCAAAGTAGGGTCCATTCAGAATGGGTTGTAGAGATAGGAGAAGATGAACTTGATTGGGTTGAGCAGAACCCTCAACACTAAGCTACAGACCTATACAATGACCTGGAACCAGCATCAACCAGGCCAGATCTCCCCACATCATTGGATCATGTATGAACTGAAGCTAATCTGAACAACAATGTCCTAACATTTAGGGAAACATTCCAAGTGGAGAAGAGGACAAATGCTGTTTTAGCAGCAAAGAGAGGACCAACTTCACATTAATACCCTTGGTTTTTGAATAACGTGTTGGATAGGCAGGTGTTCACATACTTATGGCATAGAGCAGGAGTCCCCAACCTTTTTACCCATGAGCCACATTCAATTGTAAAAAGAGTTGGGGAGCAACACAAGCATGAAAAAGTCCCCTGGGGTGCCAAATAAGGGCTGTGATTGGCTATTTGGTAGCCCCTATGTGGACTGGCAGCCTATAATAGGCTCTACTTGGCACTACACTTAGTTTTTATGCAATTAAAACTTGCTTTCAAGCTTGGAATTCAAAAATAAGCACCTGCTTTGAGGACCCTGAGAGCAACATCCAAGGGGTTGGAGAGTAACATATTGCTCACGAGGTACTAGTTGGGGATCACTGGCATTGAGTGTATCTCATTCTCACAGAGCATCTGAATGACTGGCTGGCTCCCTATCTCTTTGTCATCTGGGGGTTACAGATTTATTGCAACAACTGACAGGTTTTATTCCATACAATCGAACATCCCACTCTCTTGTTCTGATGGTTTCCCATAGCTGACTCTACAGCTCTTTCAATCAATGGCCTGCAAACTCATTCTGCAGTCTCTTCAATGTCCACGTAACAGTTTTGGATGTTGAGGTTGAATCTAGTGGAACTAGCGCCTCAAAGTACTTTGTGAAAGGAACAGGAGAAATCCCGGGCTTTCACTGTGCTATCCTTGTGCTATCCCTGTGCGAACCGGTTCGTCTTGGCACGGCAGAAACCATCTGATTACATCCTCCAGATACACTGCGCAGGGGTCTTACAAAGAACGACACAGTAGGCACGTGTGTTGCAAAGCAAGTTCCGATTTATTAGGGTTACAGCAGTTGCTTATTTAGCCAATATGACGTGTTACAAAGGTATGCCTTAGCCTAAGGGAAAATGAGAAGTGTGTGTCTGCAGAAAGAAACATTGTAGAAGTTGTGAGAGTGGGGTGTGCTGGTATGCGTGATAAGAAGAGATAAGAAACATATTTGTCCAAGGGCATTGGGGGCTGCTCAGGGCAGCTGGGGAGTACGTGCCATATAAGCATGTTTTGCACAAAGAAGTTTGAGCAAGGACAGAAGTTTCAAGGATAGAAGTTAACCCTTTCAGTTTCCCCCTTTCACTTTGGTCTGATTCATCCAATATCAAGATTTCCATGAATTAGAAAACTGACTCTGAATTTTAAGACATACAGTAGAGCTCATACTGTAGCTGGTTCAAGTTTAAACCATGAGAACAGTTTTTCTTACTGAATTGACTTTCATCTGGTATATACATTTTATTTTTGTTACATACAGCAGCATTTTACTTTTTGTTGTGATTTGTGCATACGTTAGTTACGTATAAGACTGGGGCACACTGATGGTTCACATTAGGCACAGACATAGTATGTTCTGATGGGCAGGAAGCATTTACAGGGAATCAGTGAGCGTTTAGATGTGACAATTAAAATAAAATAAAAGATGAATGATAAGACTGACTCATTTTAACTGGTACATTTGTTATGACAGTCTTTTAACATTTTACAGAACTGAATCTTTAAGATTTAAGAGGGAGAGCGAGAGAGAATATGCCCCGTGTGCCATCAGCCTAAGCGAACAGTCTGCAAATATTTACAAAAGTTATATTTTACATCATTATTGATTACACAATACACATCATTAACATCTGTCCCAATTCAAATGCCATTTGTTTCTAATCCTAGGTCTATCTGTATCCATGTCTGTCTGAATCTGCACATCTCAATAGTTGATGTATTTATATATAAACATACAGAACGTCATTTTTAATTATTGCCATAGATTTAGACCTTCACCTTAGCAGCCAGTTCTCCATGATCCGACACAAGTCTTCTACCAGCACTAAAGTAATGGTCTGTATGTTGGTTTTATAGGGACTGATGGCGGTATCCAGGCTATAAAACCATTCCTGTATAGCTGACCAAAGGAGAATAGAATAATTAATCTGCATGCTTTCACTTACAATTAATATGTTGAGGGCCTTGTGTGTGTGTATTGCCATTAGGCATGCACCAAATTCAGGATTCGGTACAGTATTCTGCAATTTTCAGCAGGATACAGATTTGGCCAAATCCTTGTGCCTGGCTGAACCAAATCCTTAAAATCACGTGACTTTTTGTCACAAAACAAGAAAGTAACAATTTTTCTAGCCGCATATGCTCCCCCGCACTGATTTGCAGATTCAAATTAGGGTTCGGATTCAGTTCAGTATTCTGCCAAATTTTTCACAAAGGATTCAGGGAGGGGTTTGACTGAATTCAAAATAGTGGATTCAGTGGATCCCTAATTGCAATTCAATGTATATGGAATAAAATGTCTGTAGAATGATTTATAGGTCTTTTACCATGTTTTTTCCCAGATTTGTCCCTTCCGATGTCTAGACAGGTTTGCAGAATATGAAATGCTGGCAGTGAGGCACACACAGGCCCATTTATGGACAATGGGTGCACATCCAAATCAATATTTCATGTCTACACTTTTGGGGTGATTTTAAGTCTCCGTTAGATCAATTCTAAGAATCTAAGCACAATTCACAACGGTTTTGCTCAAATATAATGGACATGGTTCTAATATTACAAAAAGTCTTATTCCATTGCAAGGAATGGGCTACAGCTGAGGATATGTTACCTGGATACATAAAGCTACACGGAATCCATCTTTCTTAAAGAAGGAAATGTAAAATCAATAACCTGACTGTATGTTTTTGGAGTGTGAGAGGTACCCCAAGGAAACCCACTCCCATATGGGGAGAATATACCATTTTTTTTTCCTTATGCACACAATAAAACATGCTCATCTACTGTGCAAATAAACTGAGAACATACAGAGAGAATCACTTAAACTATGGAATATTTTCACATGGTGGAGTGCTGCAGTCAAAGAATGTGCTTCCCTCTCCATACTGTATATTGCTTGCAGAAAACATTCTAGTTCACCCACACGGTAGGAGGGTGCTTCATAAGCAATGAGTGTGAGCAGACGTACTTGAATAAGGAATGCACCCAATGAAATCCCCAACGAGCTCATTCCATCAGTATGATAGCACTGGCATTCTTTCCAGGGTGACCAGTTTGGAGGCACAGTTCCTCAGAGTTATTTTAAAACTAATTACAATGTATGAACAGGACTGCACTTCAAAGGGAGA
The DNA here is from genome assembly GCA_038501925.1 of Xenopus petersii. Lineage (NCBI taxonomy): Eukaryota > Metazoa > Chordata > Amphibia > Anura > Pipidae > Xenopus > Xenopus petersii. Next base: position 120,395,078 of record CM076681.1, read on the forward strand.
ATTTTTGCCAAATGTCAACAGCGATCATGTATTTGGTGATTTTGTAACTTGTAGGACAAAGTGTATACTACTGTATATACATATGAAAGGCTGCACACAGCTCAGTCAGCTTCCTTCATGGTCTGTACTGTGGGATGCAGCTTTCCTAATGATCTGTATTATACTGTAATTAATGAAGAGCAAAGGTACAAATAGAGCAGGAGTGCCTATAGTTTATTGCTGTGAGGTCTACTTTTAGTGAAGATGTCCCATTGGGATCTACATCCATAAAAGCATTGTTAGCATTCTGTTCCATGGAAAGTATTTATTAAATTTTATATTGATTTATGAGAAAATGTATATTGTTATATTTAACAAACCGCATAATACACTTCTGAATGAAAAGCATGAAAAAGGAGGGTGATTGTGCGACGCGAGATTCTCTCTGTCTCTTACCTCTCGGCGCAGTAGTGAAAGTCTTCAGTGGGGCAAATTAATTTGTTTTAATATGATCAAATGAGCTAAAACTTCAATTCTAATACAACCTATTCACCCGAAGTTAAAAATTTCGATTATTTTTTTTAAAATAAATTTCAATTGGTCTTTTTTTTTTTCTTCAAATTATGAAATTATGGGAGTTCAAAAAAAAACTCCCATTACTTTGAAATTCCACCCTTGATAAATCTATTAAGGCACAAAATTGGCTTTCAATTTTGTCTCCATGAAAGTAAAAACTAAAGCCAGTCTTTAACAACTCTATATCTGTCCCAAGATCTATAACATACAAGGTGAATAAGGATGGTTTCTCCTGATGTTCCCCCGTGTGTATCCTCCTGTCCCTACCATTATTTATAACACTGCTCGTGCCATTGAGAAGATGGAACTGATGGAAATGAAAATGCTGATGGGGAAAGTGCTAGAAAACAAAGCAGGAAATATAAAGAGAAGTGGGTCACAAGAAATCTGGTACTAAATTGATATCTCTTGCTCATCTGCAGAAAGACCATGCTATTCTTTCACCTAAATCAGTGCTGTCCAACTTCTGTGGTACCGAGGGCCAAAATTTTACAGCCTATGCGGTGGAGGGCCGATAATGGAAGTCAGTGTTGGTCACTCCCCCTTTTAAACCACACCCACTGTGAACCACACCCATGATACCACAAGAACTTTTAAGAACATATCCACATTAACAGTGGTAGCACACCAAAAAACCAAATGGTTGGTGCTCACTGCAGGGAAATCCCTCATCACTCAAATGTGAAAATTGAAGTCAACATACCCTTAAATCCATATGCCTCATCCTCCCCTGTGGATAATACAACAATCCCCCAACACATGATTGAACACCTTAGGGGCCCTTTAAAACAATTTCCAAATGCTAACAAACCCCAAGAACAAACCCCTAACAGGCTTACATCCCACAGGTAATGTAGGGCAAGCAGAGAATGGCACACACAAGCAGCACTGGGCAAGCAGAGAATGGCACACAGAAGCAGCACTGGGAAAGCAGAGAATGGCACACACAAGCAGCACTGGGCAAGCAGAGGATGGCACACACAAGCAGCACTGGGCAAGCAGAGAATGGCACACAGAAGCAGCACTGGGCAAGCAGAGAATGGCACACACAATCAGCACTGGGCAAGCAGAGAATGGCACACAGAAGCAGCACTGTGCAAGCAGAGAATGGCACACAGAAGCAGCACTGGGCAAGCAGAGAATGACACACACACAATCAGCACTGGGCAAGCAGAGAATGGCACACACAATCAGCACTGGGAAAGCAGAGAATGGCACACACAAGCAGCACTGGGCAAGCAGAGAATGGCACACACAAGCAGCACTGGGCAAGCAGAGAATGACACACACAATCAGCACTGGGCAAGCAGAGAATGGCACACACAAGCAGCACTGGGCAAGCAGAGAATGGCACACACAAGCAGCACTGGGCAAGCAGAGAATGGCACACACAAGCAGCACTGGGCAAGCAGAGAATGGCACAAACAAGCAGCACTGGGCAAGCAGAGAATGGCACACACAAGCAGCACTGGGCAAGCAGAGAATGGCACACATAAGCAGCACTGGGCAAGCAGAGAATGGCACACACAAGCAGCACTGGGCAAGTAGAGAATGGCACACACAGGCAGCACTGAGTAAGCAGAGAATGGCACACGCAATCAGCACTGGGCAGAGAATAGCACACACAAGCAGCACTGGGCAAGCAGAGAATGGCACACACAGGGAGGGAAGTGCCCCATTAGCATTTTGAATAAGGTGTGAACAGGTGAACAATGTGGGCAGTTTCAGTCTGGGTCTCAGGTGTGAACAGTACAGAGTTTTAGGATCACATGTGTGAACAATACGGGGGATTACACTCTGAATTTGAGGTTTAAACAATGCAGGGTCAGTTTATCTCTGTAGTGATACCTTTTAAAGCTCACATATGGTAAGCAGACACAGCATGTAGGGGGCCACAGAAGGGAGGGGGGGTTGCGGGCCGCCAGTTGGACAGCCCTGACCTAAATGAACCTACTCCAAAATGTCTGTTCCCATTTTAGTTATCAGTGCTTTCTCTTGGGTAGGGTTCAATATTTGTAGTAGCAAAGCAGCCTCTACCAGAGTTCTAGTTACTGACATTAGAGCACTCATTAATAACAGGTTTATTGTTTGAAGAAGCATTCTCTTTTACTAGGGGCTAGTTGTAGGTGATATAGGAGTTGTAGGAGATTACTTATCACTTGTAGCTGATTAGAAATTGATTTGATTGTATTCTGCAGGGTAAGCAGGCCAGTAGTAACACTGGTACAACTACAAGTAGCAGATATTTTGTGAGATAAGCATTTGGGTTAGTACTAGGGATGCACCGAATCCACAATTTTGGATTTGACCGAATCCTTTGTTACAGATTTGGCCGAATACTGAACTGAAATCCTAATTTGCATATGCTAATTAGGGGGTGGTAAAGGAAAAAGTGGGGAAAAAACATTCCGTCTTATGCAGAAAAGTCATGTGACTTCCCTTCCCGCCCCTAATTTGCATATGCATATCAGGATTTGAATTCATCCAACCAGAACCGAATCCTGTATTCGGTGCATCCCTACTTAGTACTATAGGACAGTATAGGTATGCGGGTAGCAGAGAGCCAATATGTGGGATATTACTACTTACAATGAATTTGCTGTAGTTACTGTAATGTTGGCTACAGCTGTTCTGCTGGCATGCAAATAACAGAATAATAATGCAAAACGGACTCTTAAGGAAATGTTGTAACATTCACCGCTATGCATGGAAATCAGATGCAAGTCTCACGTTTTCCTGTTTTTCGTACAAAACAATTGTGACCTGTCTGTCTGATATCGTTAAACAAGGCCAACAGTATATTCTTTGTTCTAAACCTATGGATTATACTCTATTTTTCACAGTCTCTGCCCAATATGCAGTATGGCAGCTCATACTCATAAGATAAGTGGGTGAGCACACACATGTTTTCCATTGCATTTTGTGAGTTTGCATGCAATGTGGCATTTGTAGCTGCGGTTACACAAGTGATGGTTGCATGAAAAAGTAGGTCACTTTGATCCTGAAGGCTGTGTTCCCTTGGGGACTAGGTACTGCATATGCTGAAAGCTGAATAAAAAAGATACAACTGCAATGCAAGCACAATAAGTAAATATAAAGGCAGCCATAAGATGTGTGTCCCCGCATTGGTCATTCAGCCCATGGGCCAATCAGTCTGAAAACATAGGAGATAGGCCCATGTATGGCTGCCTAATTTTTCCCCAGGCCTGTGCTCTTTTTTTAGAAAATAATGCACAGGGCATCTAAAAAATAATCAAAATAGGCCCTGGCATTTCAAGTACACAAAGACCCAAATGAACAATGACTGGCTATGGCATCATACAGCAGCCCCTCTACTGCACATGCTAATTCAATGCGAAGGATTCCTGATAACGTGATGTAGCACTTATTATTTTTATTATTATTTCTTATTCCCCCAGGCTAGTGCTTTATTCTCCTTAAAGGTGAACTAAAGCCTAACTAAAGAAGTAGCTAGAAATGTTGCACATTATGTTTTGGGCTTCTGTACCAGCCCAAGACAACCACAGCCCTTTAGCAGTAAAGATCTGTGTCTCCAAAGATGCCCCAGTAGCTCCCCATCTTCTTTTCTGCTGATTCACTGCACATGCTCTGTGCTGCTGTCACTTACTGAGCTTAGGGACCCACTCACAATATACAGTACACATAGAATAGAAATGTCACAATATAAGGCTGATTAGTAATTAATACAGATAATTACTACATGGCAGCACAGAAACCAGTGCAATTAGCATCAGAATGTAATAATCAGCCCTGTAGCATCATCTTATATTACAAACAAACCTAATTTTCTGCTTGATAATTTGTGACAACCCCTAAGCTTAGCTTCTCAACAGCTGCTCAGAGCCCACTGAGCATATGAGTGTCACAGACACTTTCCAAGATGGTGATTCCCTGTGACAAGTTTGAAGTCCTGGATCATTGCTGCTATTGCCAAGCTGAAACTTTAGGCTGGTGCAGTAAGTTCAGTATATAAAATATGGCATTTTAAGTAATTTCCATTTTTAGGGTTCAGTTCTCCTTTAAATGAGCACTCGGGGTAAATACTTAGATGGTAATCCAACAAGGGCATATGCAGACCCTTCTTCTGTATAGGGCCACATCCACATTATGGAGTCGCCAAACTGTCAGTTATCAGCCCCCGTACTGACAGTTTTATTGTGAATGGGTTGCCTGCTTTTAAGGCACTTTCAAGTAACTTGAGAAATGCAGCTATAGGATCCATTATCCGGAATGCTTGGGATCTAAGGTTTTTCCGGATAAGTAATCTTTGCATAATTTGGATCACTGTACCTGAAGTCTACTAAAAATAGTATTTTTTAGCCATGAATTTGGAATCCTGAAGCTCAGTAACCATGAAGCACAAGGTACTGTTTTTTTAAAAATAAAATTCTTTGTAAAAATTAGAATGATTTGCCTAAAATGGGAAACAGCCTTCCTGTAATTCAGAGCTTTCTGGATAACAGATACCTGTAATTTATTTTCTGCTGAAATGTTATAAACCACCTGTTTACCTCCCACAATACAAACAATATTCAGCATTATCCAACAGCACATTACTATGAAATATCCTCTATGCTTCATTATCTATTCAGAGTATTGATTAATCACTTAAAAAAGGGCCAATGTTAACATATCCATTAGTGTGCTTGTTTTCAAACAATCTATATCTATACTCTGAACTGCACAATAAACACCCCCCAATAAAAGCCACGTCTGGACTGAACTCACAGGCCACATTCTCATCACTGCTTCTCTTTTTCATAGGAAGTTGCACAGTCACAGCCTCTGCTTTCATCATGACTAAAGGCTTAGCCAACTCTACTTCTTCTCGGCTTCTGAATGAGTTACCCTCCCCCTATAACTGAGGCCTGGGGTGTTGGGATTTATAGTTCTGCCTACTTGTCATCACAGCATATCATTGTCAGCTCCCTTTGGCTTGAAGAGGTTTTTAACCTTTGAGATAACGTTTAGAATGATGTAGAGGGGGGTATTCTGAGACAATTTGCAATTGATTTTTATTTTTGATTATTGGTTTTTGAGTTATTTTATCCAGCAGCTCTCCAGTCTACCATTTTGGCCGTCTGGTTGCTAGGGTTCAAACTGCCCTAGCAACCATGCATAGATTTGAATAAAAGACTGGAATATGAATAGGAGAGGCCTGAATAGAAAAATGAATAATAAAAAGTAGCAATAACAATACATGTGTAGCCTTACAGATTGGGGTCTGTGACCCCCACTTGAAAGCTGGAAAGTGTCAAAATAATAATTCAAAAAGCTATAAAAAAAATGAAGACTGATTGGAACGTTGCTTATAACTAGTCATTCTATAACATACTAAAAGCAGCAGCTCTCCAGTTTGCAATTTCAGTTATCTGGTTACTAGGGTGCTAATTACCCTAGCAACCAGGCACTGATTTGAATGAGACTTGTGGTGTGTATGTGAAAGGGCATTAATAGAAAGATGAGGAATAAAAACTAGTAATAACATACATATGTTGCCTTACAGAGCATTATTGTTTAAAAGGGGTCAGCCATTAGAAATCACAGGGCCCCATATGACAACATTTTCTGGGCCCCCTGGACCCCACCACAAGCCCCACCCACAGTAATAAAAAAACAAAAACATTGGTGGCTAGGGTCCCCCACATGTTAATGAAAAAGAACATTGGTGGTCAGGGCCCCCCAAACATTAATAAAAATATTGGTGGTCAGGGCCCCATAAATTATTTTATTTATAGACCCGTGCCGACGTCACAAAAGGGGCGGGGCGAGGCAGGCGGAAGTCAGTACTAGGTCGCGGGCGGGGAGAGCAGGAGAAGAGCTTGACCCGCACCCACCCTGCGCATTTTGTGCAGGGGTCGGCCCGAACCCAACGGACCTCAGCTATCCAATCCCTGAGCTGCTCAACCGGGACTTAACTTTTGTTACCAATAATGGAAGAGAATGGACAGAAGATAAAGTCATCTGTACTCCAGCCCTCCCTTCCAAAGTCGACATCATTGTGACAGCAGGGGGGCCCGGCTAATCAAGAAGCACAGCTGGGCCACTCTTAAACCCTAAAACTCGGGACAACACTACCCCCTGATGTAAGCTGGAAAGAGTAAGGAAAGGAAAGCAAATAATTTCAATACTACAAACATAATTAAAGATGACCAAGTGAAAAGTTGCTTAGAATTGGCCATTTTATAACAGACTATAAGTTCATTTACAGGTGAACCCACCCAATGAGTCTGCGTGAGAGAAAGGAAATGATAGTCCATGGTGAACAAACCTCATACACATGTGGAGCTCTAGTCAAATTATGTAGATATTTGCGCTCAGCCCAGCAATACTTATATAGGGAATGCCTCAATCCTCTTATATGGATGTACCATGCATCCAGGAGTATCAGTTATAGTAGAAAGTAAAAGGAGAGCACTCAAATGGCAGATTTACCTGCTGATGCTTGTTTATTTCAGTCTGTGAGACACACAGACTGAAATAAACAAGCATCAGCAGGTAAATCTGCCATTTGAGTGCTCTCCTTTTACTTTCTACTATACATGTGGAGCTCTGTAAGTACTGTGGGCACAATCGTGCCTGCTTTGTGTCATTCGGGGGCAGAACTACAGAGGAAGCAGGCCCTGTGGTGAGCAATTTCCATTTATCTCAGTAGAATAGCTCTGCTTACCAATGTTTTATTGCACTGAATTGAATTTGCTGTGGGGTCCAGTAACATCCAGTTGTACCACTGCCCCCCCCCCCTGCATGGTATCTGCCACAGTAACCCCAGTTATACCACTACCTCCCCCTCCTCACCTGCATGGTAGCTGCCATAGTCACGCCCCCAACTAGACAACAAGCAGGGCCCTGTCAAACTTGAATAGCTGCCCAATAACTGAACTGTACATCAGGCTATCCCACCACCATTAGACCCAGACGCTGACACGCCCCAATTTACACAGCTTCCCTAGGCTTGAGTAAAGAGCAAGTGCTGGGGGGTGAGGGAGCGGTCCATTTCCTGCGCCATCATGGGGGGGTTGGGCGGATAGGGTTGAGGCTAGATGGTATATGGCGAAGTCATGTTATTATATAGGAAAAAGACATAAGTATAGTCAGGGCGCAATTCACCAATGATAAATGGGGGCGGGCCCTCGGGAAATCTCATGTTGGCTCTGTCAGACCCTAAAGCCGACGGCGGCCCGCTGCTGCACCCAGCACGTGATCTAATGCGACTGCGACACTGTGAATCTGCATCTCACTAGCTATATACAGAGAGCGCAGTCGCTCGTGTAAATGGAACATCACGAGCCCACGATGACTCAACAGACTGAGCAGCGGCGGAAGGGCACGGCCAAGGGATAACTCGCTCCCATCAGGACCACTCACAGCTGGACTTCCTCGCTCCGCCCACTGGCTTCATCCCTCGATCCTATTGCATACAAAGTTATCAGTCATTCAAGCGGCCCATCCTTATTGGCTGAAATCTCGTTAACCTGGCAACGGTATGCTATTTCAGAGACTTTCCAACGCGCTTTGTGAATTCCTCTTCTACGCTTCAGTGGCTTCCGAGAGGCGCGCCTGAGCGAGTTGCTATTGGTTCGATTGCTTGTCGGTCAGAAGGGCTGGACTTCTGGTTTCCGCAACAACCTCCATCTCTACTTGAAATGGGCAGTCTAGTCATACTCTGTTCCGCCTGCCGAGCGCGTTCCAAGTTGCGATTGGTTGGAGCAAAAAGGCGCCGTGTGCGGCGGCGGCCATGTTTGTTACTGGTGTTGGCTGCGATTGAGTCACTAGGGCGTGGCACCGTGCCCGAGCCTCGCTCCCCCCATCTCTGTATTGTTATCGCCACTGCCTCACCTCCTCCTTTCTGCCGCTCCTCACACGGGTGGCGCACTTGTCTCTCAGCCGGCGACATAAGGCGCAGTTTCCCTGTTCTGCCGCTGCCGGGTGTAGCCAGTGTAGTCTCCCGCCATGGATGAGCAATCTCCAGACATTTCCTCCAGTCACTCGGGGGACGATAGGAGGGAGCCGGCTCAGCCGGGGGAGAGGAAGCCTTGGGATGATTTGGATGACGTGCTGGACCTGACCGGGGGAGCGGGACAATTCTCTCAGCAGTTCTCTGGATCCCACCCGGCCCGGGACATTGAGGAGGAGGAAGAGGAGAGGGGCGCTTGGAAGGACAGTCTGGAGCCTTCGCCCGTAGAGGAAGAGCCCGGCAGCATCGACAGCATCAGCCCCGTGTCCCCCCACTCCCCCGCCGTGCCCAGCGCCCCCATGGAGGAGCCCGAGAGGCCGCCAGCGCCGTGTACTGCCCCCTCCGGATCTGTGGGTGAGTGTCTGCCTCTGCCTGCCATTAGCGCCTGTATAACTGCAACTCACTGCAGCGCCCACAGCACACGGGCTGCCTGTCTCGCCTTCCACATCTCCAGGGCCCCTGTGGACAGGGCGATTCCATTAGGTTTAGGGTGGGGGGTCTTGTTGTCAGATTTAGTGCTAGACAGTTGGTATCTTCCAGGTCAGGCTGTAGCGCTGGCGCATGTAACCTGCCAAGTCCAAGTCCAGCTACTGCCGCTGCAGATGTGTCGGGAGGTGTAGTTCTTGCACTCGCTTTCCCCTGAGCGTCACTTACAGCGGCTGTGGCTGAAGCGACTGTGGCCCCTTTAATGGCACTGTTATGTGCGACTGAGCCGCTTCCTGATGCCTGCGGACTTGCCCTGCTGTGCCCTTATAACCGGCCTGGTGCACAATATATTGATCTATATAGTCCCCTACTTACCCCCGCCCCCATTTATATATGTACTTACCTGCCACATAATAATCTATATATGTACTTACCTCCCCATTATATATATATATATATATATATATATATATATATATATATATATATATATATTTACCTGCCCCTACCCATTAATATATATATATCAGTCCATGAAAAAGTACTCACAGCAGTCACCATCCAGCGTGTATCAACAAATAATTTATTGGTGTGTGTGTATATGTATATCTGCCCCCATAATAATATAAATGTACTTACCTGCCCCTACCCATATATATATATATATATATATATATATATGTACTTGCCTGCCCCCATATTAATATATATATATTAATATATATATATATATATATATATATATATACTTACCTGCCCGACCATTAATTAATAAATATATATATATATATATATATATATATATATAGTGAACTGCTTATTTCTCATATATATATATATATATATATATATATATATATATATATATATATATATATATATACACATACTTTGAGAAAGGCTCTGGAAGAGCCGAAACGTCAGTCCATAGCTCTTTAATAAAAAAAAAATTATTTTATTTTTAAGACCTGTGAGTGCTGATCCTTTTTTGGTTTATATATATATATATATATATATATATATATATATATATATATATATATATATATATATATATATATATATATATATATATATATATATATATATATATATTTACCTGCCCCCCCCCCCCCATATTTCCCATGTCCATTTTAGAGGAGGCAGCCTTGAAGCTTGAGGCAGCAAGGGGAGAGACTCAGACAAGAGGCCGCACCTGCTTTGTGTGAGTAAAGAATAAAGTCATACAGTTCTAATAATGACACGGGAAGAGCACCTGCATTACCTGCGCTGGGGAACGATCCTGAGTGGGGGGGGGTTAACTATGTGTTGACACTTCCAGAACCTCTTCAATTTGATGCCCTGTCACTGTGTAGCTGCTGCGTAGCTCATATAAATGAGTGATGATGATGATGATGATGATGGTTGGTGATAGAGACGCAGAGAGGAACATGTGCTCAGTGTAACAACTCTCTCCCCATTAATTGGCAAGTGGCTGCCATTGTGTACAGTAAGCCGGTGCCTGGCTATTGCTGCTTGTGGATGAATATCAATGCTGAGTAGTTTATTGCTAAGCCTTCCTGCTACTTGTGTATGTGACTCTTACAGCTGCCTTTGCACCCATTTGCACCCGCCATTCCTGCGCCAGTGTCGGGGGTCTGTGTGGCCGGAGTGTGGGAAGCAGTGGGCGCACGTTAGACATCTGCACATGGGGTGGGGCAGTGTCAGCTGCTCAGAGAAACCTGATTCATGTCGGAGGAAGTCATGGGTTTAGGGGGTGTGACCGGTGCCAGGCTCCACCATCACAACCCCCCCAGTAGTCAGAATCTGCACCAAACTGTTTTTTTTTATAATAGTCTCCCAACTAATGGGAGGAATTGCTAATTGTAATGCAGTTCTCCCAGAGCAGAAACAAAGGAAGAGGCAGTTAAACCTGCAGAATGATTCTGTATGTGCCTCTACCATTGTGCACTGGGGCTCAGTCATCGCTATACAGGGCCAGTCCTAGCAACTAACACGGGGTTCAAATACAGGATTTATTGGGGTCGCTTTCAGTTAGGATAATTCAATGATGGTGTCGTGTAAGAACTTTATTGTGGGTGGGTGTAACACTGTGAATAATAAACTCCCAAAAGGTGTTAATGGGACAAGCTGTCATGGAAAAACATCCCTTGGATGGAAAATAAAAACACAAAGGCAGTTCCTACTCCACCCAGCAGTATCCTAAATACACTGAAATATTCTTAAAGGGCTGTGTTCACCTTTGCTTAAAATAATCCCTGTAGGTGGGACTTGGGAATGTCTTCTCCCTATACTTTTATTTAAATAAAAAATAAACTTTACCAATTTCTTAACGTCATTTTAAAGCACTAGCGGAGAGTAGTTTGGTTTTCACTGCTCTATCGCCTCCTATACCAGAGCGGGGGTCTTACTGGAAATAATGAGCTCTGTATAAACAAACCATAATTATTTAAGATAAGGAGTTCATTATACAGAACTATGGAATGGTCATTAATATGAGCTTCAGCTGTGCTGGGCAGAACCACAAAGTGGAAGTGGTTTAGTTGAAGAAATAATAAAACCCATAGATGTTTCTTAATCATAACAATAAAGTGTGCTCCACATAAGCCCTCTCTGTGTTCAAAAGGGTGAATACTGCCCCTTTAACCAGGACTAATTTATTTTAATATAGCAGTGTCTCTTTTAAGCCAAAGTGTGTATGGTCTACGAAGAACAGAAATATATAATTTTTAGAGACCTGTGCCATATCATGACTTAAACCTCTTGTGCAAGTCATGTGACTGTGTGGCCCTTATCTCTGAGTTTTTTCCATTGGACTGATTTTATTTGTCCTTTTACAAATGTGACCGGCTAGATAACATGACAGTTGCAGAGTCACATGATCTGTAGGTCAGTTGACCGAATCAAGTTTATTGTGATTGCAAATAATAGGCCAAGTACACAGAGGTTCTCAATGAATAAGGGCTGTTTTTAACATTGCCCTTAAATGCAGTTGGCAGAGCTGTGTGTATTCTGACCTGGGCCATTCTAGGCTTTCTGTAGGATCAAGTTGACGGTGTAGAATGAAGTAGTAGGGTCAAGCTGACGGTGTAGGATGAAGCTGACGGTGTAGGATGAAGCTGACGGTGTAGGATCAAGCTGACGGTGTAGGATCAAGCTGACGGTGTAGGATCAAGCTGACGGTGTAGGATCAAGCTGACGGTGTAGGATCAAGCTGAAGGTGTAGGATCAAGCTGAAGGTGTAGGATCAAGCTGACGGTGTAGGATCAAGCTGAAGGTGTAGGATCAAGCTGACGGATAGGCACGTGAAACCATCTGCAGTTCTACTTTAGACGCTTCTAGTCTACTATCCATAGTCCAGTCCGTGTGCCCCAGGCTCTCATTTCACATTTCTGCTATGGCACATGATGACTGACATGTATGTTCTGTTTTATTTCCAGCCTTTACATTTTTAGCCCGGAGGCTCTCGGAGGAAGGTAACATATATACAACGTGCCATCTGCAGTTCAGGCTAAATTCTTCCATTAATTTAATTATAATTGGATGCACCAAATACCCCCCAATCATTTCAGATATTATTTGTGGAGATTTCCTGCCAGTCTTTAAAAGGCTTGTTTACGTATGTTATAGAATGGCTCATTCTAAGCAACTTTTCAATTGGCCTTCATTTTTTTTTTATTCTTCTGCTTGAGGCTCTTTCTAGCCTTTAAATGGGGGCCTCTGATCCCATCTAAAAACAAATGTAAAAGCTACACATTTATTGTTACATCTACTTTTTATTTCTTCCTCATCTTTCTATTCAGACCTCTCCTATTCATATTCCAGTACCTTATTCACATTAATATATAGTTGCTAGGGTTTTTGGACCCTAGTAACCAGTTGGCTGGAATTGCCAGTTGGAGAGTTGCTTTTTTTTTTTTTTTTTTTTTGGCAGCTGGTGAGCTGGAAAGCTAAATAACGCAAAGTGCAAATATTAAAATGAAAGCCAATTGCAAATTGTATCCGAATCACTCTTGATACATCGTACTAAAGGTTCATTTAAAGGTAAACAACCCCTTTAAGTTAACTTTTAGTATGTTCTACAATGTTTATTTCTAAGCAACTTTCAATTGGCACTTTTTTCTTTCTTATAGTTTTTTTTTTTTTAATTGTTTTCCTCTTCTTTCATTGGGGGGGTCACCATCGCCATCTAAAAACATGCTGTGTAAGGCTACAAAGTTTTTTTTATTGCTGTTAGTTTTATTCATCTATTCGCAAATTCTCATATCTCTTTGCATCATACTAAGTTCATTTCAAAGAGAACAACCCCTTTCATTTCTTTTGTATGTAATTGTGGAACAATGCCTTAATCTCTAAAGTCTAAACGTCAGAAAGCAAACGATGTGCAATAAGCTGATCGTATACATAATGAGCATGTGTATGTAATTGCAGTCATGTTTCTTGTTCCCTCCATCCATTGAAACCAGTATTACTGGGCTCACTTTGTAAGAATTCCCAAGTGCCGGCAAACACAGGAACCACACGGGGACTGTGCAAGTGGCAGTAGAGTTAAACAGATGTCACAGGTGATGGCTCTATGTGGCTCCCGCGTTTGCTGGGATTTAATCACTTTCAGTACCTTCTCTGGTTTGTCCAGAATTACCTGGAGGGGAGGAGTTATGCTGTAATTTAACAGGTTCATCATTTGCGCTGGATACAGGGATCCGTTTCAGAGCTCTGACCTACACAGTGTTACTCGTGTGACTCACTGAGTGTTTGTATCATTATGTGACTGATCTATGATTATGTGTTTATCACGAAACGCGTAAGGCTGTGGACACCATAAACTTCACTTTGAAATTAATCTGCTTGGTGGAAGATTGCCTTCATTGAGAGCCTGCTCCAAAAAGCTTAAACAATAGTTAGCCTCTGATATGCACAGCTCAGAGGCTAACTGTTGTTTGGGTTATGGCACATGTGAGCAACTATTGCCTGAAACAATTTGGATTTGGGAGGCAGTCGCCATCCTGAGAACATGTGTAACATGAAAGATCAGAAACTAACCGATACATTTTTTTTTAAGTTGTAATATTGGTGTGTTGGTGCGTCTCTGGTCATTTTTGCCTGGTCATGTACTTTCAGAAAGAGCCAGTGCTGCACTATGGAACTGCTTTCCAACAGGCTGTTATTGCTCGTACTCGATGTAACTAAAGGAGATGCAGTGTGACATGGATTTTTACTATTGAGTGCTGTTCTTATATCTACCAGGGAGCTGTTACCTGGTTACCTTCCCATTGTTCTGCTGATGGGCTGTTGGGAGAGAAGGGAGGGGGTGATATTACTCAAACTTGCAGTGCAGCAGTAAAGAGAGACTAAAGTTTATCAGAGCAAAAGTCACATGACTGTGGGCACCTGGGAAACTGACAATATGTCTAGCCCCATGTCAGATTTCAAAATTAAATATAAAAAAACCAGTTTGCTCTTTTGAGAAACGGATTTCAGTGCAGACGTCTGCTGGAGTAGCACTATTAACTTATGCGTTTCTCCATTGCTGCATATGCAGATGGCTCCCCTTTTGCGCAGTATGAACCCCATTGATCTCGTCTCTTAACACTGGGGAACGGGTGCATTGTCCGCTGGTAATGGAAAAAGCAGTTAAATTTGGAAGCAGTTTTCTAGTTAGTAATTGGTCGTATGTAACTTTAGTCGTGGACAGCAGTGCAGTGAAGTGAAAGTCCAGTGCAATTTGCAGATTTGTAAAGAATGCGACTCTTAACGGGTTGGCTTTATGTAAAGGACTTTGCTAGTGTATTATGGGTTTATCTGGGAACCCTTTAAGACTTAAGTTTTCATTTATAAAGACATTTGTTTAGAATTGTGCCAGACAGCTGCAAATCATTGGGTTTAAAGGCAGCGCAAGTCTGAAACTGCTCCAAAAGGCTCCAGATGCCTCATCCAGCAGTAGCCACCCATGCGATTGTTACCGGCCCGCTTGTTACTGTAAGTTCCATCCATACTGCGCTTCTGAGGAGTCTCGCCCACTGTCCTCCTTCCCCATCTAAATGAATTCCTAAATTTAGTTTTTGCTTGTTTGTTACTCAGTAGGGAATGTCGTTGCTGCTGTTTGTGAGTTGCTTTGGCAACTGTAGTTTATATAAACACGCTGCTGTGTAGCCATGGGGTCAGCCATTCAAACACAGTATACACAGTAGATAACAGATATGTTCGGAAGAATCCCATTGTATACAACAGCGCTTATCTGTTATCTGCTGTGTATCCTGTGCCTTTACTCTTTTTCAGCTTTAAATGGCTGCCCCCATGGCTACACAGCAGCTTGTTTATATAAACTATAGTATAAACATCAGTTGTACTAATGCAGCATTCATGTTTTGGTGTTACTGTTCCTTTAAAGGTAACCATCTCCTATCATAATAACGTGCCCAACACAGAAGCTGAAAGTTCCCTAGCAGGGAACAACACGAAATGATGAAATCCGAAACATTCAGAATTTAATCTGTACTTCTGCAATAGTTTTGACCAAACAAGTTCAATTTTTAAGTTAGAATTGAAATGTGTTGTTTCTCTTACCTGATGAGAAAATCCCAAGTTCCATTTCATATTATTTCATAGTCTTTTATGATTTGATTTACTCTGGTGAGTAAATCAACCAAACTGTATTATTCCATAAATGAAAGGCTGGGGTACCCCACGGGCACCTTCTGCAATCTGGCTTGTTCCTAACACTGAGCTGTGTGATTGGTGCATAGACAGCCGGCATGCTGTGGCAACATAGAACATGTTCTGGGTTGCCAAATGAATGGCTAAGCCAGCAGTGTTGTTGGCTTTGGGAATTACAGATGGAGAGAGCTTCACTGTCATTGGGCTGTTCTGGGGGTATGTGGGTTCATAACGCATCCAAATACCAAAGGGCAGTTGACTTGTACTTTTAGTTGCATGTGTCGTTTCCAGAATATTGTTTTCTTCAATTCCTTTCCTGGAAAGGCTTGTTCATTCGAACACATTTCTGCTGTCCGATATAAATATATGTTGGTATTTTATAGTTATGCTATAATTGCTTCTCTGAATACTGTTTTCTTACCTGTTTTATGTATATTCCTCTCAACTCTTAAAGGAGAACTAAAGTCTAACTAAAGAAGTAGCTAGAGATCTTGTATATTATGTCTTGTGCTTCTGTACCAGCCCAAGGCAACCACAGCCCTTAAGATCTGTGTCTCCAAAGATGCCCCAGTAGTTCCCCATCTTCTTTTCTGCCGATTCACTGCACATGCTCTGTGTTGCTGTCACTTATTGAGCTTAGGGACCCACTCACAATATACAGTACACATAGAATTGAAATGTCATAATATAAGGCTGATTAGTAATTAATACAGATAATTACTACATGAAACCAGTGCAATTAGCATCAGAATTTAATAATCAGCCCTGTAGCATCAGCTTATATTACAGACAAACCTAATTTTCTGCTGGATAATTAGTGACGACCCCTAAGCTTAGCTTCCCAACAGCTGCTCAGAGACCACTGAGCATGTGAGTGTCACAGACACTTTCCAAGATGGTGACCCCCTGTGACAAGTTTGAAGTCCTGGATCATTGCTGCTATTAAGATGCTGAAACTTTAGGTTGGTGCAAAACATTCAGTATATAAAATATAGCATGTTTCGCCATATTCATGTGGTTATAGGGTGTAGTTCTTCTTTAATGAAATCTTTTCTGATTGCCCTGTTTCCTTTTGCTTCCTGTCTAATTGGCTACATTTCCACTAAGGTCTCCTTGTGTTTGTTTTTCAGATGAGAACCTTTTCCCTCTTCCTGCTGCATCTGCGCACCTGATGCACGCCTCTGCAGGCAAGTTCTTTCTGCTATCCTGCACTTTCTCATCATTAACACTCTCTCTCCTTCTTGCTCCTTCACTTATTATTGGTTACTGGGTTATTGTGGCCATGTCTGTCCATCTGTCTACTGAGCTTGGGGCGAGATTATTCCACGTGTCCATTCTTGTATTTTTACCTGACTGCATTCACAATCCATTACATTGCTTCCTAAAGAAAACTAAAGCACTCATGGCACATTCACAAAATTTAAATCTTTATTTCATTGAAGCATTACGAATATATTTTGATCCTCTATTTTGATCCTCTAGGACATTCTGTTCCTAGAGGAACCCCTCAATGTCTGTAATCCTTTGATGGAGTAAAGATTTAAATTCTGTGAATATATGCCATGACTTCTTTCATTTCTTCATCTGCTTGGGGTACCATTAGAGTGTTGTCTAAATGCAAATGCCTAGGAATGCAGTAAGATGCCTTATACATTTTATGAGAAATATATGGAGCGTGAACGCTACAAATAAAAAGCCATATTTCTCTAATAAATCTACTTTATCTGTGTAGTAATTTGCTTATGACTGCTACTGATAACTTTACTTTCTGTTCGTGGTCACAGACAAAATAATGGAGCCTTATAGCACTGTATCTACTGGCCAAGAGGAATTTGCATCTGTGCTGCTTCAGTCTACTGCTTCCCTCTCTTCTTTGCCTTCTCTGTCCACTGATTCCTCTAAAGAGCATGCAGAAACTGTCGCTTTTCCTACTGGCTTAGCTGCCACTGAAGCTTTGCAAGAACCCACCGATAACATGTATAGCGTATCGAGGATCACCGGTCATTTACCATTATCCGATAATTTAGAAACTAAAGCTTTAGACCAAGTTAAAGAAGAGGTGATCTTTTCCGAGAAGGGTTATGTAGTTGATCATCCAACATCACAACAAGAGACCATCTCTGAAGAGCATGCTAAGTTGTATTCCCAGTCTGCTAAAGAGATGTTTTCAGGTATGCTTCAGTCTGTTGCACCTCCTCATGAAGAGTTTACTGATATCAAGGAAGTCTATGATCCGTACGTTGACTTCAAACCATTCATGAGTTCAAAGTCAGGTGATGTTGGCTATGAAGTGAGTGATGTTGCAGAAAAATTTCAAGTTGATGTTGGCCGTCTAAACTTAGAAAGCGCAGTAAAGCATGAGGAGAAATCTAGTGAAGAGATGGAAATTGACTCCATTTCAGATGATATTTCTCCATTGACACCTGAACTTTTACCAGATTCCACAGACTATGATATGTTTGCTACTGTGGAGCAAAACATTCCTTTTTCTTTCGGGGGAGGCCATGTGGCTGGAAATAAAACAGATGAAAAAAAGATTGAAGATATTGAAGCTCAGAAAACCTCTGTGGGTTTTGGTTTGAAAGTTGCAACAGTCAATCCATTCTATAATGAATCAGCCCAAGAAAGTGAGTATGTTACAACTCATGTTGCAACCCATGTTTCCACCAAACCAGAGGGTCCAACGCCAGATATTGTACAGGAAGCCTATGAGAGTGAGGCTTATGATACTGGAATACCAAAGCAAACGTATGAATCCAATATTGATTTAGTCCAGACAGCTGCTAATTCTGTGCAGGAAAAAGTCAGCCCTACAGCACAAGCTCCTGCACTCCTTGAAGAGACTGACTCTGTCTCTTCACCAGTTTTGCCTGATATTGTCATGGAGGCACCTTTGGCTTCTGCTTTAGAAACAGTTGCTCTTAAACCAGATATATCTCCAGTAGGTATAAAGCCTCCTGGCCGAGTTGAAAAGACCAAGGCTGAACCTGAAAAGCCACCATCCTATGAAGAAGCTGTAACTGAAGTGTTGCAAAATCAGGACCTTGCTGCTGCTTTAGGGGGCTCCAAACAAGGAGCAGTGGTTGAAGAAACCGAAACACCCTATATATCCATAGCCTGTGACTTGATAAAGGGAACCGAATCTGTTGCCTCCGGTTTTACAGAGTTTTCTAAACTTAAGCAGAATGAGTTTGAGTCACAGTTCATGGAGCCCTCTGATGAAAGCTCACCAGATTCTGAGTGCAGCGAACCTTCATACAAGCAATGGGATTCTGAAGTTGTCCAGAAAGAGGCTTTCTCTATTAAAACAGAAAGTGTAAATGCACAAAGCATCATTATTCCAGAACAAAAACAAGTATTCGATCAAAAATCAGAAGAGTCTTCTCCATCCAAATCTTATTTAGACTCTTTCCAACCTGAGATTTGTGTTTCTAAAGATACTTCTGATCTCTTTGCAAAGGGACTAACTACTCTGCTGCAAGAGAAGCCTCTACAGATGGAAGAATTGGATGAAGGTCTCTCTTTTAAAAAATTACCCTGTACAAAATATTCACCAGTGAGTGAGAGTCCAGAGCCCAGGCCATCCCCAGTTCCAGAAGATCTGAGTTCTAAACTTGGTGACATTCAGAAGGAAGTGCTAATTGCCAAGCAACCCGAAGACAAGGTTCAGAAAAATAAATCCAACCTTGACTTTGTGCCAGAAAACATAGAATTTACCCCAGCTGTTCAGAAGCCTGATGACTCTGGTAAAGCCGTCTCTGATACTTTTGGTGGGGTAGATACCACCACTAAGGGTGGTTCAGCAGTTCATGAAGTAAAAGTCGATAAACCTAAACCCCCTTCGAAGGAAGATGATGGTTCCAAACTTCCTAAAAAAGAAAGCAAAGCTTCTACAGTATCCTCATCTGATTTCATGAATTCAGGTAACCATTTCCTACTTGTACATCAGGATTTGATTTTTATTAATTTTGCTTCAATAAACCCCTTACATCAGGCATGTCCAAAGTCAGGCCCGGGGCCAATTGCGGCCCGTTTTCAAATTTACACTGGCCCTCTGCCTCCATCACGAAATTAATAATAATGCGGTCCTCCAGCACAGTGCAATCAGGAATCGCATAGCCGTAGCAGTAATATTTGGGCACATTAGTGAAATGATCTGGCACTTGGTCTATACTGCTACCTGTGTGCTGAAGGTGTTAGTAATAGAAACGTACTGGCACAGAGTGACGCGCCACTCTCGCATACTACATAGTAACATAGTAAGTAAGGTTGAAAAAAGACACATGTCCATTGAGTTCAACCTTTTTTTTTTTTTTTATTAACTACCTAACTACCTATCTGCCAGTTGATCCAGAGGAAGGCAAAAAACCCATCTGAAGCCTCTCCAATTTGCCTTAGAGGGGGAAAAATTCCTTCCTGACTCCAAAATGGCAATCGGACTAGTCCCTGGATCAACTTGGACTATGAGCTATTGCCCATAACCCTGTATTCCCTTACTTGCTAAAAAGCCATCCAACCCCTTCTTAAAGCTATCTAATGTATCAGCCTGTACAACTGATTCAGGGAGAGAATTCCACATCTTCACAGCTCTCACTGTAAAAAACCCCTTCCGAATATTTAGGCGGAACCTCTTTTCTTCTTTAGGTTACAGTACTGGCATGTCAGTACGTCTATTGACACCTTCAGCCCTAAAGAAGTATGTGAGAGCGGTGCATCACTATGTACCAGTACATATTACTAACACCTTAAGCACACAGGCAGCAGTATAGACCAAGTGGCAGAACATTTCACTAATGTGCCCAAATAATCCTGCTACGGTTATGTGATTCCTTGGTTAAATGAGTTAAATGATGTTAATGGGTCAAAGAATGTCAGGCTGAATGGTTGGCCCCACACATTTTCACCTCACCAAATCTGGCCCTCGTTGAGAAAAGTTTGGACACCCCTGCCTTACATAATTATATTGCAGCAGTTATTAGTCTTTCCCCCGGTTTCTCTTAATTACAGAATAGCATTAGTGTGGGTGTCACAAGCAGGGGGACTCATACTGGACTTGTATAGCCATTGCCTTTGCTCTGTGCATTAATTCTAATTTTAATGTGGTCCCTGGGGGTAGCAGTTGTCTCCCGTCCCGTGGGTGGTGAAATACCCCTTATAAGCTATTGGTGGCTGCTCTGTAACCCTCTTCTTTTAAACAAAGGCTGCAGCATTGTGCTTTGCTTATATGTCAGGAATAAATACATTGTAGTACATATATGACCTCTATTATGCACAGTATTTGGGCCTTGGGTGTTGAGAAGGGTTAGTTACATATTGTGGCACCTTATTGAAGGGACATGATTCTAGATCTAGTTTTTATGTACAATTACCATTTAAAACTATTTCCTTTTGGACGTTTAATAAGTGTGTGGGCAGGCCTCTCCTTTCATTATAGACAATCCTGTGTTTGTAGAAACAGTCTGAATAACATTCAGTTTTTATTCTGCCTAGTCTCTGATGAGTGCTATTCCAATGTTTACCACAAGGTGGTGCATGGAGCCATATTCAGCAGTGCAGACCTTTTCTGATCTCATATTGACCTGGAGGGTAAAGCTGGCCATAGACGCAAGATTTTTGGACTGTGTGTGGAGAGTCCCGCTTTTTTAATCCCATGCAGATTGGTCCATTGTCTAGGTTAAAAGATTTCTGTCGGCTGCCGTTAATTTCTTTGCATGTATTGGCGATTGGACGATTTTCATTGGGAGATAACTTTCGTGTGATTGATGTGGGGGCAGAACATCGGCTGATCTGTTCTTTTACTACTTTATTTGGTCTGAAAGGTTAGTGGCAGGTCTGGAGATGGGAAGTCCGATCTTTCGAGGATTCGTCTATGGCCAGCTTAAATTGTGCTCCAGTCTTCAGTTAGGGTCATAGCACATGGTAAGATTTTTTTGTCTGTGGTTGAACCTGTGCTACAACGGCTGATTGATCTCTAGAAAATGCCAGCCCCGTTGATAACATTTTAATTGAACAAGTTATTTACATTATTAGTAATGAGTCCGCTTAATCATAGGGATTGAGAAGAAAGGCAATGTCTTGTGAAGCTGCGAATTAATAGTGTTTTTAGTGTGTTCTAGTTCTACTATGGCAACTCCTTTTTGGGAGATATGTCACCCATAGTAGTGCAGATTTACCGTAGGAGACAAATCTTACTGTGTGTCACACCACATGTTTTTAAATAGGTGAGGGTTTGATCGATGCTTTCTAGATCTAGGATTGGGGTGTCACTGTCCTCTCCCTCACTGTAATTGGGATGTGGGAAAATTCTTGGCTGTTACTGCACTATTATTTACAGGTGTATGTACAGCCTTTACTGTACAAGCTGAAGCTAATGGCATATGGGTGGTACTAGTGGTGGTAATCATGTTTTGTTAAGGGTATCCTATATAGGGCAATTTATCTGTCATTGGTCACCATTCCTGATCTCTGAAAAAAGCATTTTACAGCAGATGTCCTCCTCTCGCCACTTTGTGTATGGCCGTTGTGGCACTTTTCATTGGATATTATTGGAGATGGGGGGGGCGGAGTATTCTCGGTACAGTTGGCAGTTTAAAGTCTGCCAGTGTCCTCTAGCTGCCCTTCGCATAAATGGGAGTCAGAATGCACATTTGGCCCTTTCTCCACTTCAAAGCGGGGGGGGGGTTCTCCTCCGACACTGCATGTTAGTGTAGAGCAGCACTTATCTGCTCTAGCAGCTGAATCCTTTGACATTAATGGCACACGGGACTGTCCATCTAACTGTGGCACAACGTCTGTAAACGGTAGAGGGAAGGCACATATCTCCCACAATGCTCCTATGCGGAGGATAATAGAGGTGAAGCGGCATGCAGTGATGTCACCACAAGGGGATGGGGAAGCAGGAAGTGAGTGGGAGGTTCTTTCTGAAGAATGGAGAGTTGTAAACTTCTGTATAGGAGCAGGTCTGTTATAGTTTCTGCAATAAACAGCCTAAGGCTGATGGCACAGCAGGAGATTAATTGCCAGCGATAAACCTCCTCTTCTGCTAGCGAGACGTGTACCATCAGTCTTCCGCCTCCTCTTCTTCTGCGGGCCAGATGTGTCCCTTCAGTCTTCCACCTCTTCTTTTGCGGACGAGATGTCCGTTCAGCCTTCCGCCTCCTCTTCTTCTGCGGGCGTGATGTGTCCCTTCAGTCTTGGCCTCCTCTTCTGCGGGCGAGTTGTGTCTCTTCATTCTTTCACCTCCTCTTCTCCGGGCGAGATGTGTCCCTTCAGTCTTTCACCTCTTCTTATTCTGCGGGCAAGATGTGTCCCTTCAGTCTTGGCCTCCTCTTCTTCTGCGGGCAAGATGTGTCCCTTCAGTCTTAGCCTTCTCTTCTTCTGTGGGCGAGACGTGTCCCTTCAGTCTTGGAATCCTCTTCTTCTGCGGACGAGACGTGTCCCTTCAGTCTTTCACCTCCTCTTCTATGGGCGAGATGTGTCCCTTCAGTCTTTCACCTCCTCCTCCTCTTCTTCTACGGGGGAGATGTGTCCCTTCAGTCTTGGCCTCCTCTTCTTCTGCGGGAGAGACGTGTCCTTTCAGTCTTGGCCTCCTCTTCTTCTGTGGGTGAGACGTGTCCTTCAGTCTTTCACCTCCTCTTCTATGGGCGAGATGTGTCCCTTCATTCTTTCACTTCCTCTTCTTCTATGGGTGAGATGTGTCCCTTCAGTCTTTCACCTCCTCCTCTTCTTCTACGGGGGAGATGTGTCCCTTCAGTCTTGGCCTCCTCTTCTTCTGCGGGAGAGACGTGTCCTTTCAGTCTTGGCCTCCTCTTCTTCTGTGGGTGAGACGTGTCCCTTCAGTCTTAGCCTCCTCTGCTGCCGGCAAGATGTGTCCCTTCAGTCTTTCACCTCCTCTTCTTCTGCCGGCGAGATGTGTCCCTTCAGTCTTCCACCTCCTTTTTTTTTTTTTCTGCCTTTTACAGTAAGAACTTATTACAGAGTCTGCCATTTAAGTGAATTCCCTTAGCTCCCAAGGCTTTGGGCCATGTGCCAAAATGCATATGTCCTTGTTTTGTTATTTTCTGCTGGTGTCTGTGCGCGCCAGCCCTGCCGTTTTGCCAGTTGGGCCAATAACCAAATGAAGGAATTCCACCGGCGGGGATATCTTACTTCTGTGCTCACATGAGGATTTTGGAAGGAGTTTGGAAAAATTGCAGGTTAAAGAAACTATTTTTTGCCCCATGGAGATGAGCCAAAATCAGTTAGAAACTCCTTTTATATAGAACAAGACAGCGGTGTGGAGTTATGGCTGTGACACATAGAGGGCGCCAAACATCCGGGATCTCTATATGCAGAATACAAATTGGCAAAGCTTTGAGTTGCCCGTCGCCATGAATGTTACTTTATAATTCACACAACCCTGGTACCCGTGCTTTTAATATCAATATTGTATAGTGTTCCAGAGGTTTTCAGAATTCCTATACAAGTAAATGGGGGTGAAAGGTGCCGGACTGAGTATGCCCTTTTGTTCCATAGCCTGGATACTGGGTAGCCCTGGATATCCATCCCCAGAAAATCAGGCAGGTTAATGGGACATTATTATACGTCTGTTTGTATATTCACTAACCTGTTTTACTGCAGCCCCAGTGCTAAAATACAGCGTCTGTCTGGCTGCCATACAGTGTGCTGAGCTGCACCGAGACGCCGCTGCCACGTGGTGGAGAAGTGATAGTGCTGCATAGAAACAAACTGCTCCAGATAAGGGCAGATAAGCACTGATTATAGGACGTTGTACCATAAACTTATTATGCAAGTTAAACCCATAGTGCCATCTGCTGAACAGACTGGATGTGTCCCCTGCTTGATTTAAAGTAACAGTAACCCCAACAAAAATAAAAGCATTTGAAAGTAATTGAAATATGATGAACTGCTGTCCTGAATTGGTACAACTGGTGTGTGGTGCTTCAGAAATGCTACTATAGTTTATATAAACAAGCTGCTGTGTAGCCATGGGGACAGTCATTCAATCACAGGATACAGAGTAGATAACGGATAAGTACTACTATAGTTTATATAAACAAGCTGCTGTGTAGCCATGGGGGCAGCCATTCAAGCACAGGATACACAGTAGATAACAGATAAGTGCTGAAGAATCCCATTGTATACTGCAGAGCTTATCTATCTCCTGTGTATCGTGTGCTTGAATGGCTGCCCCCATGGCTACACAACAGCTTGTTTATATAAACTATAGTAGTACTTATCTGTTATCTACTGTGTATCCTGTGACTGAATTGCTGCCCCCATGGCTACACAACAGCTTGTTTATGTAAACTATAGTAGAGTTTCTCAAGCAAACACACCAGTTTTACCAGTGCAGCACAAAACTATATTGTTTTGTCATGCCTTTCAAAAGCTTGAATTTTTTTTTGGTGTTACTGTTCCTTTAAACTAAGGAGTAATTCACCTTTAAATTAACATATAGTATGATGCAAAGTGGGATATTCTGAGACCATTTGCAATTGGTTTTCTTTTTATAATTTATGTTTTGAATTAAGGTGGCCTTACACTGTAAAATCTGCCCTTGTATGGCCACCTATTTATGTTTGTACACGGCAGCTCTCCAGTTTTGCAATTTTAGCAGTTTGGTTGCTAGGAA
Organism: Xenopus petersii; assembly: GCA_038501925.1. Taxonomy (NCBI): domain Eukaryota; kingdom Metazoa; phylum Chordata; class Amphibia; order Anura; family Pipidae; genus Xenopus; species Xenopus petersii. The sequence goes on from CM076681.1 coordinate 120,420,328, forward strand.
CCGAATTCCCCTAGCAACCATGCATTGATTTGATTAAGAGACTGGAATAGGATAGGCCTACGTGGAAAGATGAGGAATAAAAATTGTCAATAAGAATAAATGTGTAGCCTTACAGAGCCTGGAGAGAACCAGAATAAGAAGACCAATCATTAAAGAACTATGAATAATAAATAAAGAAGACCAATTGAAAAGTTGGTTAAAACTGGCCATTCTATAACATACTAAAAGTTAACTTAAAGGTGAATCATTCCTTTTAAACACAACTTCAACTGATCTCTTTCCCTCCCCATCAGGTATAAATAAGTCCCAGGACAGGCTGCATTAAACAAACAAAATGGGTTTTTGCCTCGGGGCTTATTATAGAAGCTGGAAAATATCATTTGGGATTTTTATTGTGTTTTTCCCTTATTGGACTCCTATTAAAGGAACAGTAACAAAAAAAATTGTTAGTATACATCAAAAAATTAAACACCAAGGCTTTGCAATTTTATAGATTTTTATTTATTTTTTTTTTTTGTCTTGGTATTTATTTTTGGATGTATACTAACAAATTAATTTTTTTTTGATGTTACTGTTCCTTTAACTTGCATATTTACATTGTAAGGGAGAAGAAGCAGGCTGAAATAGGGAAAGTTCGCCTTTAACTTAAGTATTCTTTTTTTTTTTTTTTTTTTTTTAAATGTCCTAGTCTTAGCAACTCTTCAGTTGGTCTTTATTTTTTAGTTTTTAAGTTTATTTGCCACTTCATTCTGCCTCTTTCCACATTTTAAATGAGTGGTCTTTGAGGGAAGGGAGGGTGGGGGAATCTGGCAGCCAAATCCTCCTGATTTGTGAGTCTACGATGTTGTTTTTGTTTTGTTTTTTGGTTTAGTCTCTTTTTTTGTTTTATCTTCCAGTCTCTCATTTAAGCAGTGCCGGATTGCTAGGGTAAATTGGACCATAGCAACCGAAGAGCTGCTAACTAGTTAAAAAAAAAAGTTACAAATTGTGCATTAAGAAACAATGATTTCAATCAGGATCAGTTCCTTCCCAATATTAACTCGTGCATGCCCAGGTTGCTTCACTGGCGCTATGGCTGTCCTCCCGGGCACTGAACTCTGTATCATTTATGGGCTTTATCTCTGCCTGGGGTGGGGGTGGGTGGGTAAGAAGATTTCAGCCAACAATTAGCCTTGAGGATTTAGTAGCTTGGTGACAGCCTGGGTGACATCACTAGCCGCACACCCATGAGGCAATCAGGTGACCCAGGGATCAGTAGGGCAGAGACTAATCAGTCTGCCAGGAGTCGGCACCTCACCAGGGCAGCACTTGGGTGTAATGCAACACAATTGCCTCTGATTTCTGACCAGGACCAACCTTGGATTGCCCGTCAGAAATGGCATGTCTGCCCAGCAGCTGGAAAGAGAAGGGTAACCTCTTGTTTGCTGGCCTCTTTCTCTCTCTCTTTGGGTGGGTGGGGCTTGGCTACAGAGCATACCAGTATCACCATTATCTGCATTGTCTACCTTTGCTTGTGCTTAGCCCCTGTGGCCATTCAGGTTGTGTACTAGTCACAGCTCCGAACCCAGCAGTGCAGCTCAGCGGCCAGTGAGTCTATAAAAATAAATTGCTGGTGTGCGAAGTCACAGCCAGGAGATGTGGGTGCTGCGGTGTCAGTGTGAGATGCATGAGCTACGTGTCCATGTGGCCCTAAGGACTCAGACTCCTTTTTCCTCTCCCCCTTTGTGCAGTGCAAGTTTCATAGAGGAACAGCTGCAAAGCCGCACTAATGTGATGTTAAAAATGAGATTTCCTCTGCCCTCGGGACTTGCAAAATGTCTCTGCGCTGGGACAAAGGGCAATTGCAACATTCTTGTGTGTCTGCAACTCTGACCTCTCCCCATCACTGCTGCTAATCTTATCTTATGTCATCGGGGGGCCACATAATACTTTAACTGGATCAGCGTTCATTTAGCTCATTGCTTTGTTACCTCAGCCCATGGAACCCTTATTCTTTATATATAAATGATTTATAGTATTCTACATATTGACCCTATGCACTGCTTAAAACTGGTCACGTCACTAATTTAACATTTTATAAGGATAGATTTTAAAAGTTAATGACGTCTCTTGTGTATTTATAGTGCCACCTTCTGCTTTGTGTCTAATAGGGTGTGTGGCCTGGATCTACGTGGGGGAATAGTGGGTGTCACTGTATGGGAAAGGGGAAAATCAGATAAAGAGGGGAAATTAAATGAAGGAAGCCAGGGAAGCTTCGCTAAGCTGTGGCTTTTGCAATTAAGGGGGTTGTTCATCTTCCAAACACTTGTTTTTGTTTTTTCAGTTCAGTTGTTTTCAGATTATTCACTAGAAATATTGTTTTCAATTGCTTATTGCTTTCTGTTTTTTTGCCATTTTTTCCCCCCAAAATTGAAGTTTGAAACACGAGAGGCAAGAACCTCAAACTCCAGTTCTGGAAAAACAATCAAAAATAGAAATCAATTGAAGAAATAAATCAAAACTCTTTTGCAACCCACCACTAAGTAATTTATATCAGCCATATCTTTTATTGAGCGTGACTATATTGTGCTTCTTTAGGAGGATCAACATGGAGGACACAGTGGGGCTCATTTATCAACACTGAGCAAATTTGCCCATGGGCAGTAACCCATGGCAACCAATCAGATTGCTGCATTCATTGTTCTCCTTGCAGCTGGCTTTAAAAATCTAATCGATTGTTTGCTATATGTAACTGCCCATGGGCAAATTTGCCCAGTGTTGATCAATGAGCCCCAGTGTGCCTAAACAGCCTGTGTGTGTATATGGGTATGATCCCCACTGCTATCTAATTAGATCAGATGCTGATCACTCTTGTCTGTACCAGTAGTTTAGTTGGTTCCAGACAGTTCACCAGAAATAGACTTTTTCACATTACTTTCTATATGTAACCGTTTTTCTAACATTTTTATCTGTTTGTGAAGCAGCTGTAGGGGGGGGGGGGTTAGCGACCTTGTAACTGATCCAGTAGTTGATCGATGTGTTTGTCCCTTCTGAGCAGAATCCCTGAGTTTCATTAAAGGCAGCTGTTAGAATTGATACTTATATCTCCATATATCTACTGAAAAATGGAGCTAACTAATGGTCAGCCAATTTGAACAGAACCTGCCCCTGGATCACAGAGCTGCCAGGCTAAAGGTTAATGTTCCTGTCTCTGGTGTTTGTCTGGTTTTCATTTGCCTTTATTGGCGCAGATACAGGGTCAATCTTATTTAGTAGGATGTATTTGTGAGTTGCGCAACCTATTTTTTCCATTTGCAAACACTCATGCTGTGAGTCACCGACCGATGTCCCCTATTCTGATTGGCTAATTCCTGCATGAGTCAACCAAAACACCCTACTGACTGGCAGCATGACTGAGGCACAAGGAAATGTTGGGTTGAGGCAGCACAAGACTAAACCATTTTTTTTTCAGTCTGTAATGCTTGTCAGTGCAAACTCCCTGCAGCCTGGGTGCATGTTTTTTCAGTGGCTGTTCCCCTTTAACTGTGTGTAGTGTGCCAGGCAGGCAGTCCATTTAGAGTGAAATATACAGTTGTCTTAAGCTGGCCATAGATGTTGAGATTTTTAAAAGATCAGACCAAGATTATCTCGGAACGATTGTACAAATTGTCCATCAACTAAACAGACCAATTTGCCAGGAAAACAAAGGGGAGCTGCCTGCTTGGCCCTGCAAACATAGATAGATTGCACTGGGACCGACAAAGATTTTTTTAACCTTTTTACCAATAAATGTACATTTTGAATGTAAATGAGGCGGGGGTCACCAGTACAATTGTGCTTTAGATTTAACATAAACCTGTTGCTTTCTGTAACTTGTGAATCGCATGTTTGGACTTTATTATATCCCAGTGGGGCATTTGAGTGGGTCCTGGCAGAGCCCTTTTCAGTTGCAAATGAAGCTCATTCACACCCCCCCCTCCTCTCCTGCTGTGTTGCCTGCACTTTAGAATAGTCTCTCCCCATTGAGTGAAATCCCTCACTCAGCACTCCGTTAGTCTGGGGTCTGAGGAGGCGGGGCCTCCTCAGGCTGAGTCACAGCAGGCAGTTACGTGAGTGTCGGTGTGACCTCCCGAGTGCACCAGCAGGAAGTGCCAAGAGCCCCAGTTAGTGAGCTGAGCAAGGTCTGGGTACATGCAAGCGCCCACAACATGGATTCCAAAGCCGGTCAGTGATCTCTTTATTCTGTGTGTCTGGGGAATTGCCATGGGGACTCTTTTGCTATTGCGTCCTTCTGTCCCAGTGCAGCTTTCTCATTGATTCTTTGTTTAACCGCTTGCCTGGAACTGTGTATAACACACTCACTCTAATATGCAGGGAAGCTCACATAGGAAAGCGCACGGAAATCTTCCAGCAAATGTATCTGTGGGTTGGGAGCTGGAGCCGGTGCTTTGCTGGCTGAGCTTTAACATGTAAGGCATAGAGAGTAAGGCGGCTATTTATAGCGCTACTAAATGCCACTTGTGATTCACTTGCCCGGGGACACCAGCTGCTGCAGCTTCTCTCTCTCTCCTGCCTGCTCTTCCATTGCTAGTCTTCCTTCCAGCACACCATCCCCCCAACTTTATTAGTATTATTATTCTTCGCCGCTGTTCCTCCAAGTCATACTCTATATTACCTCCAGCCCCCCCCCCCACCTTTATTATTATTATTCTACTAGGCTGTTCCTCCAAGTCATACTCTTATTAGTCCTGTACCTAATGGGTCACTTCAGCTGCATGTGTGCTTTATTTGGCTGCATGTGTGCTTTATTTGGCTGCATGTGTGCTTTATTTGGCTGCTTAACTCATTGCTGGAGGGCTGAGTGTGTAAGATGCAGATTATATAGAACTCCTCGTGTGTGACGTGTAGACCAGTGAATGGTTCATTTGTTTAAATTAAAATGTCCATAAAAAGAACATCCACAAACTATAAATGTCCAATCGGAAATCCAGGGGTTATTTCTCGAGCACCAGCTGGAGGGACGCACATTGTGCCTCTTTAAGGGCAGAGACGCTGCAATTCGGGGAGATTAGTCGCCTGGCGATAAATCTCCTTCTTCGGGGCGACTAATCTCCTCGAACTGCCTTCCCGCCGTCTAGAATGTAAATGGCCAGCGGGATGGCACGCGGAACGCTTCGTTTTCCGAAGTTACCTGAAGTTTCCTTGTTAGGTGACTTAGAAAAAATGAAGCGCTCAGAGTGCCATCCTGCCCCACTAACTTTACAATATTCTTTTATTAAAAACTGTTATTTGTAAAAACAATTGCTATTGAAAGCAGCATTTGCTGAACTCCTGCTTGTTATTCTTTAAACATTGTTGTAAAAGTCTTGGCTCCCCAGCTGCACAGACACGTCTGTTATTCAGCTGCCTTGTCCTACAATTGTGTCAACAGTCTGAACCGCCAGTGCAGAGAATTTAGAATTAAGGGACAGACAAACACTGCTTTCAATTGCTATTCAAATAGCAATTGGTTTTGAATGTATTTTGCAAAGTTGCTTAGGGCTCTTACTGACGAGCGGTTGAAGCTGCGCTCCCCTGCGTTCCGCGCAAGAATAGACGCATTTAGGTTTTTTCAATGGGGCTGTACTCACACAGGCGCGTGTAGGCGCTGAACGCAGGAAAAATGCAGCATGTTGCGTCTCAACCTGCGTTCGGCGCCTAAACATGCCTGTGTGAGTACAGCCCCATTAAAAAAAGCTAAATGCGTCTATTCCTGCGATCCCCTGCGGCTGAACGCATAAAAACGGAACACAGGGGAGCGCAGCTTCAACGGCTCGTCAGAAAGAGCCCTTATAATGGTGTTTTATGGAATATATTGGTAGTGAACATATAGCTTATGTGTGGGGCACAGCATTGAAGATTAAAGAAGTAGCACCAGGAGGAGGAAACTTGAGGTGCTCTATGTGGATGTTGGGATACATGAGTACGGTTTGGGAATGGCAGAATTCTGCTCCTGTTCTTTTCACCTTAAATCTTTCCCCCGTTTGCCAATGCATAAAGAGTTTTTAGAGCTTTTTGGATCGTTGTTCTAACATTAATAGACTTGTACCTTTATGTGGCCATAATTACCCCCTCTGATCCCCTTCTTGGCATAATATGCCCAGGAGTAGCCTTTGGGCAATATCCGCCCAAGGATTCCACTTGGGCATGAAACGCATTGGGCCTTTAGGAGATTTCAGTTAATTTTAATGTAACCTAATAAGCAGAGGTTTTTTACATGACGCCATGGTTTTTCTAATGTCTAAAGCCCCTTTCATTGGTAATGCTGTGGGTTTCTTTGGTAGCCAGAAACTGCCATAATGGGATCCGCAGCCAGTGAGAATGGGAACTTTTTTTCCTTTATTCCCGTGCATAGTTACCCTTGTTAAATGCAGCAGAGAGAGGAATAAATGGATGGTTTTGGGTGTGAAAGCGACTGCCAGGGCTTCAGAGCGGCTCTTTCATGGGGTGTCCTTGGCAGCCGTGGGGCAACAGTTGTTTTTTGTGTGAAAAGAACCAGTTCAGTTCTTGTTGTAGCAACTCGTTCTGCACTTCTTTTTTCTCGTTGGGCTTCTGCTTGGATTCTGTTACAGCTCCAGCCTTTGCCATGTTTATCTTTGTCTAACGGAGTCGCCATATTTAGTAGCACATGAAAGATGGGCCGGCGCTCACAGAACTCTGTTCTTTTAACCCCGTGACTCCTGGTCTCCTCTGCTGGGAACCTGCCTCGTGCCCACGACTTTATACGGCCATAAAGCAATTTGAGCAAATCAGTTTCTCCCAGTGAGTGAGGAATGGGAGTTGTGGGAAATGTAATATTGGCACAAATCATGTTTTCTCCGTTAGTGTTAAAGCTCTGAACCCCCTAAATAAGCATTACTATATGTGCTGTTCTCTTGCAGCATGACTGTCCATTAGGGAGCCCTAGGGTCATAATTCTCAAGAGTTCAATGGACCTCAAGGACACCTAAAACCATGACATTTTCCCTGTGTAGCCACCAGATTAGAGCAGTGCCATTCATGCCCAGCAGCTGCATCGTGGGGGCATGTTCCCACCCTGTTCCTGGGCACAATCACCCCAAATCCATCCAGGTGACTCCACAACAATATCATTAAATGCCTTAGTTCACTACTTGGCCCAGGGGATTCTTGGTCTTATACCTGTGAAGGCCTGGCACACACCAACTGACTTTGTTTACTCACAAAGTGGAAGTTGAGAATTTTTATTCTTGCACTGCTAGAACTGACTGTAAACTGCTCAATTTGGCTGTTCCCCATGTTTGTATATGCATTTCTGTACAGTAGAACCCCCCATTTTACCTTTTTGAGGGGGCCAGGAAAAATGTTGTAAAATCAGGGAAATGTGTTAAAGGAGAAGGAAAGGTTAAAACTAAGTAAGCCTTATCAGAAAGGTCTATCTAAATATACCAGTAAACCCCCAAAGTAGTGCTGCTCTGAGTCCCCTGTCAAAAGAAACACAGCATTTCTTTCCTTCTATTGTGTATACATGGGCTTCTGTATCAGACTTCCTGCCTTCAGCTTAAACCTCATTGCCCTGGGCAAGAGCATGCTCAGTTTGCGCCTCTCCCCCCCCCTCCCTTCTCTACTGTAATCTGAGCCCAGAGCAGGGAGAGACTAAGGCAGGAAGTGATGTCACACCACATTAATACTACAGCTCCTATCCTAAACAAACAGAGAGTTTCTAGAGCTTTTTACTCAGGTATGGTAAAACATTCTACAGAATAAATATAGCATTCTAGCTTGAACTATTGCAGCTAATCTATTGGCAATAAAATGCCTCCATAGCTTTCCTTCTCCTTTAAATTAACTTTCTTCAAGTCCTGAAAGGATATAAGCACAGGAGTCTGTTTTACTTTGAGATACAATATTTACTGTGTTAATAACAAGGGTTAAACATTGCAGTGTTAAAGGACCAGGAACATAGTTTTTTTTTTTTTTTTTGTTTAAATTCGTTTCTTTGTAACAAAAAAAACAAAACACCAAGACAGTTTTAACTTGTAAATCACAAAGCTTTTATTAAGAAATTACTTACCGATTCTCTGCATGCGCTCCTCTTCAGAAACGGCGACAGGGTGACGATCCTTTGTCCGGCGCCTGATTTCTCCTCCCTGGCTATTGTCGCCACTTCTAAAGAGGAGCGCATGCACAGAATCGATAAGTAATTTCTTAATAAAAGCTTTGCGATTTAAAAGTTAAAACTGTCCTGGTGTTTTTTTTTTGTTTTTTTTCGTTACAAAGAAACAAAACATTTTCTAAAAAAAAAATTTGTTACTGGTCCTTTAATGTTACACTATGGGGGGCATGTGCAAGACTCTCTGTCAGTCACATACACAACCTAAAGCAATAAGTGATTGGTGCAGGACTGGATAAGGGGCAGACTCATTGGCATTGACCATTTACAGGCAGAACCATGGCAAAATATACATCTGGTTAGTATTTTAAACCTCTTTATTTCCCAAATAATAACATTCATCAAGGGAAAAAAGGCAGTTTTTGAGATCAGGACAAAATTTGGATGTAAATATCAGTGAAATCAGGGAAATGCACCCATTGAAATGCATTATAAATTGGTGGGACCACAAATAAAAAAAAAAAAAGTAAAATGCGGGAAAACTTAAAATCAGGGCACTTAAAATTGAGGTTTCACTGTAGTTATATTGAAATCTGTATTCTTCTGCCATTTGTTATGAGGCAGTAAATGTGAATATCTGGAATATCTGTTCTTTCCATTGATGAAGATGAATGTGTTGCCTGAGAGTGAGACCTATTGGTAGAGAAGTGCTGCGGTGCAATTTTACGCTACACGGGCAACTAGTCCGCCTTTTTGGGTTAAAACAAGCTGGTATTGGGGCAAATTCATGTAGCTTTCCACTGGGGGAGAAAATGTCTGCTGCACCACCAGCGTAAAGTCACTAAATGTTCCCTATTGTTTTTTGTACAACTTCTACTAAATATGTTGCTGGAAGCCCAGCCTCAGGGCTATTTACAATACGTATGACAATAATGAAGTTTTTAGCTCAAGTCTAAGGATTCGAGTAAGACAGCAGCCAGTACAAGAATGTTCTGAGAAACACTTTATCCACCTCCAGTTGGGCAGCCCTGATTTCTTTGCCTGTTACATCCCAAAATCTGATGATAATCCGTCTGGCACGTGATACTGTTTCAGCTTTTTGACTATATTTTCCCTTTTTCTTTTCAGTTGTCGACCTTATTTACTGGCGGGACATTAAGAGATCCGGAGTGGTGTTTGGGGCAAGCTTGTTCCTCCTGCTCTCTCTGAGTGTGTTCAGTATTGTCAGCGTGCTCGCTTATATTGCCCTGGCCCTGCTCTCCGTCACCATCAGTTTAAGGATATACAAAGGGATTCTGCAGGCCATCCAGAAGTCAGAGGAAGGACACCCATTCAGGTATCCTTAATATATTCGTAATTAGAAATAAAGTCATTAAAACAGTTGCAATCCATGTTACTGTGGCACACACAGTGGCAGTGTTAAAGGAGTGGTTCACGTTTAGGGCAGAGACGGAGGCTGCTATTTCGGGAGATTAGTCGTCCAGCGGCAAATTGCTTATTCTAAGGGCGACTAATCACTTCGGCTTCCCGAAGTCGCCCGAAGTTTCCTCGTGAGGCAACTTCGGAAAACAAAGCGTTCCAAGTGCCATCCAGTCGGCGATTTACACTATAGCCGGTGGGAAGGCAGTTCGGGGACCTTAGTTGTCCCGAAGAAAAAGCGAGTTGTTGCTGGGCGACTAATCTCCCCAAAATAGCAGCGTGTGTCTGCCCTATAGTTAACTTCTAGTATGTTATAGAATGGCCAATTCTAAGCAATTTTTCACTTGGTCTTCATTAATTATTTTTTTAGTTTTTTAATTATTTGTCTTTTTCTTCTGACTCTTTCCAGCAAATGGGGTTCACTTAACGCCATCTAAAAACAAATGCTCTGTTAAGCTGCAAATGCATTGTTATTGCTACTTTTTATTACTCTTTCTATTCAGGCTTCTCCCATTCATATACCAGTCTCTTATCTAAATCGATGCATGGTTGCTAGGGGAATTTGGACCCTAGCAGCCAGATGGCTGAAATTGCAAACTGGAGAACTACTGAATAAAAAGCTAAATAACTCAAAACTGACAAATAATAAAAAATGAAAACCAACTGCAACTTGTCTCAGAATATCACTTTCTACTTCACACTAACCGTTCATTTAAAGGTGAACAACCCCTTTAATGGTAGGACTACACGGATGTTTTCGGCACGATCCGACACGCTGCGACAAATCACATTTAACGAAAATAAGGCAAGTGAATGCATTGTTGGATGAAGTCACAGTGTTGATCGGATGTAGACGCAGCGTGCATATCTCTTACCTTATTTTCGTTGCATGCAATTTGTCGCAGCCCCTCTGATCGCTCCAAAAACATCCGTGTAGTCCTACCCTAAATGTCTCTCATTGGCTTCCATTGGAATAAATGGGAATGGCTCGTTGCCTGGCAGTGTTTGTTTCCAGATTAGCTGGGAAAGGATGTAAAGTTCTCCAAACATTCTACAATTTAAGAAATGAAGTGTTGCTTCTGATGGTTCTGTCCAAGAATACATGATGATTTTTAGATGTTGCCCTTACCTTGTGAAATAGATGTTACTTTACAAAGATGGCGACACCAGGCCTGGACTGAGAATTACAATAGGCTCTGGCATTTCAGGTACACAGAGGCCCATTCAGCCAACACAGAGGCCCAACCAGCCCACTAAATACTGACTTTCTATGGCACCTTATAGCAGCCCCTCTGGCATTTGCCAGAACCCACAGATTGCCAGTCCGGGTCAGGGCGACACTGGTGAGGAGCCTGTAAGTGAATAAAGCCTATAGATGTCTCTTGTCAAGGTCACACACACACTGAATAGCTTTCATAACTTGACCCCTCTATGCTCCTCAGCTAAAATATCCTCTAGGAGGTTATTTCAGTCTTCTGTTATTTCCCCAACCCCCCTTCCAGTGCTCTGTCCTGCCATGGAGTCAACTTGAAATTCTATATGTTTCTGCTCTTCTATTTCAATGTTCTCAATATGGCAAGCATCATAGTTATGAGAAATTGCATCATAAGCCGGAACAAGAGAGAGATTACATCATATGCAATGATGGGGCCTGGATCTGCCTGATTTGGCCCACATGTTGGTGGCCAAATGAGCCAGAGATGTCTTATTTGGTGACCTCACCACGTGAGCAGATCTTAGGGTTTGTATGGGTAGCTGTATTGGGAGTATTACAACCCCACGCTTGTTTAAAGACAGGTAAGGTGAGTAGTGAAGGAGCTGAGCTCCTACAAGCCCTTGTAGGCCACATGCTCTTGGCATTCATTACACAGCACACACGTCAGCATTCCGCTCAGTTCTGACTCCCGCCACATTGTACACTTGTCATCATAAATCCGGTCTCATTTTACTAAGTGTGGTGTATTTTTGGAAATGTTCTCCTGACTAGAACAACATAACGAGGGGTAAGTTGCAAGGGAAGCTATGGCTTCCAACCCAAATGCTCATTGTTGTTGTATCAGCCCTTAGCGTATTCTCTAGATGGAGGCACCAGGGGATGCGGTTACCCTAGACTCATACCTGTTTTTTTTTTTTTATTTTGTATAAGAATTTTTTCCCCTCTTATCAAAGTAGAGGTTCATATTTCTCTTAACCGGTCAGTGGTCATGTTATGGGCTAAAGGGCATGTACCAGAGTTTGGCCTCTCGCATGTTTTCTAGCTTAGTGGGTGGTGCCAAAGCACCGGGTTAATTGCCCCCTCCATTCACTTATATTATCATTGCCCGCAACCTGCTGGTGCTCTAACAGGAATCAGGGAAACCAAACTTGTTTAAAATGCTGAATCTTTATTATTCCATGTTAAAACACACCATGTGAGCAGGCAGGGGAACCAGCTTAACGTGTTTCGTGCCCAAATGTCACTTTATCAGAAACTAAAGCGCCCCCTACAGTTATTAATGGGATCCTGTAATCGGAAAACATGTTTTTTTCAAAACGCATCAGTTAATAGTGCTACTCCAGCAGAATTCTACACTGAAATCCATTTCTCAAAAGAGCAAACAGATTTTTTTTATATTCAATTTTGAACATGAATTTTGTCAATTTCCCAGCTGCCCCTGGTCATGTGACTTGTGCCTGCACTTTAGGAGAGAAATGCTTTCTGGCAGGCTGCTGTTTTTCCTTCTCAGTGTAACTGAATGTGTCTCAGTGAGACATGGGTTTTTACTATTGAGTGTTGTTCTTAGATCTACCAGGCAGCTGTTATCTGGTTACCTTCCCATTGTTATTTTGTTTGGCTGCTGGGGGGGGGGAGGGAGGGGGTGATATCACTCCAACTTGCAGTAAAGAGTGATTGAAGTTTATCAGAGCACAAGTCACATGACTTGGGGCAGCTGGGAAATTGACAATATGTCTAGCCCCGTGTCCGATTTCAAAATTGAATATAAAAAAATCTGTTTGCTCTTTTGAGAATGGATTTCAGTGCAGAATCCTACTGGAGCAGCACTATTAACTGATTCATTTTGAAAAAATGTTTTTTCCCCATGACAGTATCCCTTTAAGCATATAAAACCACTCCAATAAAAAATGCAAATTAGGTTAAGACCAAAAGTCACTGAACATATATCAATTAGTAAATCCTCATTAAATATATTCGATTACGCTAACGGCGATAAGGCAGCAGAACGAACAGAGTACAACAAAATGCAACATAACCAAAAAAGGAAAAAGAATCAAAATGATATTTCTGAAAACCTTATAATATTAGTAAAGTGATGTATAAATAATATATATACACATATCAGTTGAATGTATTTACATCCAGACTGGTTAAGTTCATTAAATCAATAAAGTTAAGTCAAATACATATATGTGAATTTGTATAGAAACCTAAAATTAATTGTACATTTCTCATAAATCTCAAGATACATAATAATGAGTGATCAAAATTAATAATCCAAAAGTTCATATCGGAAAACACTGTTGTTGATATTATAAACATTGGTTGCTATTTAAACGAAAAACTGGAAGAGCCATAAATGTATATGCGTAATAACTGTAGGGGGCGCTTTAGCTTCTGATGATGAAGTGACATTTGGTCACGAAACGCATTAAGCTGGTTCCCCTGCCTGCTCTCATGGTGTGTTTTAACATGGAATAATAAAGATTCATTCAGATAAAGATTCATCATTTTAAACAAGTTTGGTTTCCCAGATTCCTGTATGAGGATGCCCTCCACACAACTAAGTTTGCTTTGAATATTTACTTCCACAGCCAGAGCGGATTTGGGCGGTGCATTCCGACAACAGACTCAACAAGCGCTCTGTTAAGTGCAGCAACGCCGTTCGCCCTCATGCCCCCACTATCTATTCCCCATGTGCCTCTCCCACTCGCATAGCCAAATGGGATATAGACCCCTCTTAAACTTTAAGGTGAACTGAACCTGCTCTGTGTGCAGCCCGGCCGCCAGCCATAGAGCAGGAAAAGTGCCTGTTTTTACAAAAGAAAATATCTGAGCAGTGGGAAATGTTGATTTATATGGCAGCACAAAAACCTAGATCTGCTTTCCCAAGAGTAAAACCGCTATTATTCCATACCTATATACAACTCTTATGCCGTGAGTTGGAGCTCCTGTTGCAGCCGCCCAGATGAAAGGCTCCACTTGTCACTGGGCTAAATTGGCTGTTTTGTCACTGCAGCTGGCATCTAGCACTCACATACATTAATTTTCATTCTATTTCAGGAATAAGTGGCTATTACAGCCGTGCCTATCCGCTTCGGATAAGAGAGAAACACATTTTTTGTAAACAATAGTTTAATAGTGCAAATGTCATTCTAATGCCTGAGTATGGTCGATTTCCCCTTTAACAGGAAGCAATGCATGGCTCCCTACAAATACTCCCAGAAACAGGGTCCATGTGGAGCATTTATAAACCAGACAGGAGGGGGGCAAACTAATATTTGGGAACTCTGATTTGAGTCACGTGTGGCATTGTCACATTGCATTTTCTGTTTTTAACGGGCCCCCAGTGGGACATGTTGGCTGACACTGGCACCATGTGCTATTTCTGTCTTCATTGCTCAATTCTCTCCTTCCGAGTAAATCATTAGTACATTCCAAGGTTCCCGGCCTCCTGCGCTTGCCCTGCTGAATAAGCCCCTTCCCTGCCGTATAAGCCCCTTCCCTGCCGTATAAGCCCCTTCCCTGCCGTATAAGCCCCTTCCCTGCCGTATAAGCCCCTTCCCTGCCGTATAAGCCCCTTCCCTGCCGTATAGGGAAGGGGCTTCCCTGCCGTATAAGCCCCTTCCCTGCCGTATAAGCCCCTTCCCTGCCGTACAAGCCCCTTCCCTGCCGTACAAGCCCCTTCCCTGCCGTACAAGCCCCTTCCCTGCCGTACAAGCCCCTTCCCTGCCGTACAAGCCCCTTCCCTGCCGTACAAGCCCCTTCCCTGCCGTACAAGCCCCTTCCCTGCCGTACAAGCCCCTTCCCTGCCGTACAAGCCCCTTCCCTGCCGTACAAGCCCCTTCCCTGCCGTACAAGCCCCTTCCCTGCCGTACAAGCCCCTTCCCTGCCGTACAAGCCCCTTCCCTGCCGTACAAGCCCCTTCCCTGCCGTACAAGCCCCTTCCCTGCCGTACAAGCCCCTTCCCTGCCGTACAAGCCCCTTCCCTGCCGTACAAGCCCCTTCCCTGCCGTACAAGCCCCTTCCCTGCCGTACAAGCCCCTTCCCTGCCGTACAAGCCCCTTCCCTGCCGTACAAGCCCCTTCCCTGCCGTACAAGCCCCTTCCCTGCCGTACAAGCCCCTTCCCTGCCGTACAAGCCCCTTCCCTGCCGTACAAGCCCCTTCCCTGCCGTACAAGCCCCTTCCCTGCCGTACAAGCCCCTTCCCTGCCGTACAAGCCCCTTCCCTGCCGTACAAGCCCCTTCCCTGCCGTACAAGCCCCTTCCCTGCCGTACAAGCCCCTTCCCTGCCGTACAAGCCCCTTCCCTGCCGTACAAGCCCCTTCCCTGCCGTACAAGCCCCTTCCCTGCCGTACAAGCCCCTTCCCTGCCGTACAAGCCCCTTCCCTGCCGTACAAGCCCCTTCCCTGCCGTACAAGCCCCTTCCCTGCCGTACAAGCCCCTTCCCTGCCGTACAAGCCCCTTCCCTGCCGTACAAGCCCCTTCCCTGCCGTACAAGCCCCATCCCTGCCGTATAAGCCCTTTCCCTGCCTTATAAACCCTTTCCCTGCCGTATAAGCCCCTTCCCTGCCGTATAAGCCCCTGCCCTGCCGTATAAGCCCCTGCCCTGCCGTATAAGCCCCTGCCCTACATTTTCTAACATGAGCCGATTAGTCTCCCCTAATACGAGCAACTACCGTAATCCCCCCCGATTCTTTCCCCCTGGCAATAATGTAAATCCTTGTGGGGAAACATGAATCTCTTCAGCTTTACAAAGTTGCCCCACGTTTTCTTGCGACACAAGAAAATGAAAGAAGCATTTTTGTTTGTTTAAAGAAATGTTTTTCTTCCTGTAGACGAGCAGAACCATTTGGTAGGAAACATACATATTTTTTGGTGCCCCCCCCAATACCATGTACTGTGCATATTGGTGCGTTCAGTTGCCGGCAGAATATGAAGAAAAGGAGAGACTGTCTAGGCCCCCCGTTCTGGTGAGCTGGTTAAATCAAAAATATTGGTCACTGGGTGAGAATAAAACTCTGTGCCATTTAGGGGGCTGTGATGCCAGTCACATTAAATCCTATTGGATCCTACAGAACTAGAGCTCTCATCCCATGACTTGCACAGTTCCCTGTAATTGATTTGCTAAGAGACTGCTAGAACAGAGCTTGGGGCACATAATATGTTTAGAAAGTATTGCTCACCTACTTATATGTTGTAAACTCCGCGTGTATAGAGTATATAGACTGTGACTCGTTCGTTACTGGGGTTCTGATGTGTGGCTTCTCTCCTGTTCAGATCCATCTTGGAGTCCAACCTGGCGGTGCCTGAGGATCTGGTCCAGAAATACTGCAATGTGGCCCTGAACCATGTCAACTGCACAGTCAAGGAGCTGCGGCACCTCTTCCTTGTAGAAGACTTGGTGGATTCCCTGAAGGTGAGTCCTGAATAAATTCAGCCAACCCCAATTAGTTTGCCCCCCCCCCCCCATGCATGCAGGGTGAGTGAAAGACAGAACAAGCAAACGAACTAGAGGGTAGACAGAAGTTGTGCCTCTTCTGCCAACCCCTAGTTCCGGCCCTGATACAAATAGTGACTGGTACAGGAAAGGCAGATTTATTTTATGCAGCCGGCCTTCAGTGGAACAACTGTGAGCAGCAAAGAAGAGGGGTGTTATTGTCTCATGAAGAGCCCCCCTATCAGTCAATCATACAATCCTGCCAGTCTGATATTACACCTACTCACGTACCTTTGTGTGTCATCGAGGCACCAGGTAACACACCCCTTGGAATGGTTGGGATAGGCCTTGCCCCTGTGGGAATGGATTTTCTCCAAATGTGTCCTGGTAACAGTGGCCCCTTAGATCTAGTATTGGTAAAAGCCGGGGGGTCACTAACTGTCCTTTTACTCCAGCCTGTGATAAGTCAGCAGAATTCCTGCAGTGACACTAAGCCGAAAGGGTCGACCATATGTCCCAGGTCACTGACTACTCGCTGGCCGCACAAAGTGTCACTGCTTTGCTGACAGTCGATGCATCGTCCTCTGACCCCCCTCAAGACTGCAGTGCCTATTCCTGGCCTCTCATTTGATAGCTGATACCTTTGCAGTTGTAGGGGGATGACAGCCTGACAAGTGTCTCATCTCCGGCTCCCGGCTTCATCTTAAAGATCGTAGTCACTAAACTGGCTCCTGGCATATACAGCGGATTAGCCACATCATCCTTATTACTAACACAGAAGCGCATACTGTGCAGTCCTGTACAATGGAATTTCCCACACTATGGGATCTAATAGCTCTAGCTCTAATAGCTAGCAGGGCCTTCTGATTACTCAGTCAGCACTGGATGTACACACACCATTCTATTGTACAGCGCTGTGGAATACATTGGTGCTTTAATAATAAGCTAAAAAAAACAGGAGTTTCTTATCTTGGCTGCAGTATTCTCTCAAAGCCTCGAGTGTCAGCCAGTGTGCCCAGCGATAGCGAATTTATTCACCAATGTGCCAGTGATACAGAATTTATTCACAAATGTGCCAGCGATACAGAATTTATTCACCAATATGCCAGCGATACAGAATTTATTCACAAATGTGCCAGTGATACAGAATTTTTTCACCTATATAATTGTATCTAGACTAATGCCCAGAAACAAGGCTTTCTGCACCCACAGTTTCACTGCACCCTATTAAAAGTCAGATAATGGGGATCACTGCATAGTAGGGGCTACGAAACTATTGGTATATATCTATATATATCTATCTATCTATATATATCTCTATCTATCTATCTATATCTATATATCTCTGATTGCTGCCGCTTAGTTGTGTATCGCGTATGTTTTCTAACACGTCTCCCATTTCCAGTTTGCAGTATTGATGTGGGTCTTCACCTATATTGGTGCCTTGTTCAATGGTCTCACCCTGCTCATTGTGGGTAAGTAGAACAGCATTTCCCATGTGCTGCCCTTGGGCCGGGTGTGTTCACAAAATGTCAAATTCTCCTGCTTTTATTTCTGAAAATGTCAATGTGGGTGACTTGAGGTGTGGGTGCTGAGGCTGCAGCCATTGGCAGTGCTGGGCACTTATGGGTCATGGAGGCCAATACTGCCTCTGGTGGTGCCGCTGTTGCACTGCAACTAAGATATAATTAATCATTATTGGAAGTAAAACCAGCCTATTGGGTTTATTTCATGTTTACATAAGTACACTTAAGGTATGAAGATCCAAGTTACGGAAATATCTATTATCCGGAAAACCACAGTTCCCTAGCATTCTGGATAACTGGTCCAATACTTGTACCTCTGCCAGCAGCTGCTTTAAAACGCAATTATGAAATCAAGCGTTTGTCGTTATGTTTTTTTATTAAATCAAGTCAAATGCAGCGTTTGGGCAGAGTAACATTTATTCTGTTGGTCACTGTGCAGTCAATAGGCCCCCGAGGTGTTGCAGGTTCATATGAGGCACAACCATGAGCGCTGGGCACTCGGCTCCATCAAGAAAAGTAAATTGTTTGTACCCATCGGCACATGTGATTGCAATTGGCTCCAGTGCAGTTGCCCTTAGCAACCAGTCAACAGCTTTGATTGGACTATTGGCACCCACCCTGGTGCAGTTAAACACCCATGTTAGTCTGACACAATATGGATCGGGTTTAACCTCATGTGGAGCAATAGTGTAAATCGTGGGCATTCGGCTGTGGTGCACCTCAGTGTTCTGGGATGTTGGGACTTGTAGTTGCTGCGCTTTCTGTGCAACTGATCTCATGGACTGTTTTGTCTTTGCAGCACTGATTTCCCTGTTCAGTATTCCTGTCATTTATGAAAGGCATCAGGTGAGTGGATCTGCCATACAGCTCCTTCTTTCTCTGTCATTGGCTTGTGCTCTGTTCCTCCCACCTTCCCACAATGCATTGCACCTGATCTGTAGGGCAGAAGAGTGACTTCCCCATATGTAGAATATTTGCGGCTACTTTATGGCGTGTTCCCTTTAGCATTCACAGTCTCTCCCACACAACAGGGCGCTCCTGATACCCCACAATGTTGCTTTGTGATAAGGAAGCAAAATTAACCTTTTGCATGCTGCCCGACCATAGAATCTATAACATTGGAAGAATAGTGCCGACACCATCGATTGCTGTGGCTCCAGGTTGTACAGGGTTGTTAAACCTTCCTTTTGATGTGGAACAAGTGAGGAAAGCTGTAGCTATTGGCCAAAGTCAAGTGCTCTCATTCTATTGGCTGTGTGACCGGCTGGGTGTCATCCTCCATGTTTGTTCCCCTGTGTGGTAGCCATTGTTGCTTCATGGGAGGGGCCAGGCAATTCATCCTGTATGTTTATTTGCAGACTCAAGTGGATCACTATCTGGCACTCGTAAACAAGAATCTCAAGAGCACATCAGACCTGTGAGTATCCCGTGTTGCTGCCTTACTCTGCTCATACTATTCCTACAGGGAGTAGATGTGCAGCTCCAAGTGTAATCCTATCATGTGATCACATGCCCTCAGTCTGGATTCAGACTCGCTCTGCTGTACAAGGCGGAGAATGGACAGTTGCTGGGCAATATGGCTGTTGTTATGTCCATTCCAGTACAGGAGCCCCATGAGCTGCGGTTGTTTGGGCCCCGTCTTATGGACCAGCGCCAGGCTTGTGTGTGTGTCACTGTGTAGCCTGACCAGCATATGAACCACCCGCCTACCTGGGCCACTCTGGGTGCCAACTGGGTTCTACATGGGCACAAAAAACATTGGCTTCTATACAAAGCACTGAGCTGCTGTACACGGCCTTTAGCCCACAGCCTCTAGCATACGGCCTCTAGCCAATGGCCTCTAGCGCACAGCCACTCTATGGCACGGCCTCTAGTACAGCAACTCTGTAAACACACGTGCAGAGAGCTCCGTAGATCCTCCAGTTGTCATCCCTTTATTTGAGTAACTCTTCCTTCATCCTGTGCCTTTTCTTCTTCTTTCCCAGGATTCTCTCTAAAGTTCCCGGGCTGAAACGCAAAGCTGAATAGAAGCCATTGACCGTATAAATAGGAGCCTCAGCATTGGAGCATTGGGATAACGCTGCCGGGGTTGGGGGGACACCTTGACGTCATTGATATTTTTTTTTTTTGTTTGATTTTTTTGTTTTGTTTTTTTTTTTAAAAGCAGCGGCGCAGTGTTTATGGGAGAATAAATGCAAGCGTTTTACTGGCACGTGTTTCATTGGGAGTATTGTGAGCTGCTGTGTTTGGGTTTGAGACTCTTTCCCTGTTCCTGGTGTGTTTAATCCAGAGGAGTCTGCGCATGCTGTATATTGCGCTTCCATTGCACTGCGTGTGTGCGCTCATTCACTAAATGGGTAAAAACCGAATCTGCTCTCCCCTCAGTGCTAAACGGCCTCCAGTAATGGGAGGTTTCGGCCCGTAACTCGCTTGTGTCGCTCTCTTGTGATTTGACTCTTTTACTCTCACTTGCCAACATCTGTATCGTCCCTTCAGCCTGTCGCTTCACTCACTTGTCATAATGAGCGTTTTTTATTTTAGAGAGGCCGATCTAAGCGCTAGCTCTGTAGCACATGCGTGTCTAGAAACACTATTGTCTGATAAGACTTGGGGGGGGGTAGGGTTAAGGTTTTGCACAAGGAGAGTCACTTTTCCTGTGAAATGAAATGATGCAGATTTATGTGAAACTTTGTGTTGCAAGAATGTGACATGTGTAACCGCTGCTGAAATGCGCCGACGCAACTCTTGGAATGCATTGTGATATGTACAACCAGAAACCAATAAACGCTTGTAGAACTTAATCCTCCTGCCTGATCATTGGCCAGTCCAGCTGTCCCATGGCTTTCACTGGTGTGCAGCTCACGTGTGATTGGTTGTGTGGAGTGGGTGGTGTCTGTGGGTTAGAGATTGCTGTAGCACAATGAGGAGTACAAGCTCCCACTGCCCCTATAAAGCAGATTTAAATTCTAAGCACTTTTGCAATGTACATTCATTATTTTGGTTTTATTCCAAGATATTAAAGGATACATGTACTGTTAATATGAATGATTTTTGTTACAACAGCGCCACCTGCAGGTCAGTTTCCCACCAGTCTGACCACCAAGTAGTCAAGGAAGTTGTCAGGAGAAAGAAAGAGGCTGCTCTGATGTTCTTCTGCTTAGGAAAGATGTGAGAAAGGTTTCTAATTTTATTCCTAAGCAGAAGAACATCAGAGCAGCCTCTTTCTTTCTCCTGACAACTTCCTTGACTACTTGGTGGTCAGACTGGTGGGAAACTGACCTGCAGGTGGCGCTGTTGTAACAAAATTCATTCATATTAAAGGGGTTGTTCACCTTCAAACAACTAGTTGTTTTCAGACAGATCACCAGAAATAATGACTTTTTCCAATGACTTTCTATTTTCTAATATTTAAGTGTAAAGTGTCATTTTTCACCTTCTAAAACCGCTTTGTGAGGTGGGTTGGTCGGCGACCCTGTAAACTGTTCTAAATGGATACATTTAGTTGATACATTTCTTATCTTTGTCCCTGCTGAGCAGAATCTCTGGATTTCATTACAGGCAGCTGTTAGAATTGATACAATAGTTGCTAATACTCCAGAGATGCTGCTGAGAAATGTATCAACTAAATGTTGCAAAATTGTAACAGTTCAGAATCTGCACCTGAATTACTGAGCTGTCGGAATCAAACACCAGAGACACCAACATTCAACTTTACACTTAGATTTTGGAAAAACAGTAAAAAATAAATAATGGAAAGTAATTGAAAAAAGTCTTTATTTGAATCTGAAAACAACTGAACTGAAAGAAAAAAAAAAAAGTGTTTGGAAGGTGAACAACCCTTAATATATTGGAATAAATAATGAATGTAAATTGCAAAAGTGCTTAGAATGGCCCCTCATTCATTTATTTTTAAGGTTTTCTTATCCTTTAAAGGGAAAGGGGGTGAGAATATGTTGGGTTGGTTTATTTTTAGGGATAAATAATGTGTAGGAAAATCATGTGGCCTTGGGCAGTGAGTAAATACAATAGAAGCTTTGCACGTTCCGCTACTGTACAGACTGCACTGACACCTGGGGAAGGTCAATATAAAGTGGCTTTATTCCCTGGCAGGGGGCAACGTGGGATCTGGTTGCCCTACTGAAATGTGCAACTCTATACACTGACCAATTCAGCTTCAGTCTCTTCCCCTGTATCACGGCCACCTGAGTTTGTAGGGGGGGGGGGGGCAGATAAGCCACATGTGGGTCCATGTGATTGGGGGGGGTGAGGATTATAGGACATTAAATATAAGCCCCCATCTTATGCTCTGTAAGGCTACAAATGTATTGTTATTGATACTTTTTATTCATCTTTCTATTCAGGCCTCTCCTATTCATATTCCAGTCTCTTATACAAATCAGTGCATGGTTGCTAGGGTCATTCGTGCCCTAACAACCTGATGGCTGAAATTGCAAACTGGAGAGCTGCTGAATAAAAAGCTCAATATCCCAAATGCCACTAATAATAATAATAAAATGAAAAACCAATTGCAAATAGTCTCGGAATATCCCTCAGTACATCATACTAACGGTTCAGGCTGAACCGAATCCTAATTTGCATATGTACAGTAAATCAGGTGCGGGAAGGGAAATCACGTGACTTTTCATCTCAAAACAAGGAAGTAAAACATTCTATGGTACTTGTGTCACTGCCCTATGGCATCTCCCACATTAACCTCAAATCACCATGTGTCACATCTACAATCCGTGGAGCAAATTCTACAACCTCACCATAAAGGGTGACCCTGGGTACCCACCAACGCTAGAGGTGCACGGTTTACGTGAAAAGAAAAAAATGCGACCAGCTGAAGGTGTTAAAGGAAAACTATACCCCCAAAATGAATACTTGAGCAACAGAAAAGTTTATATTAAATCAAGTGGCATATTTAAGAATCTTCTCAAACTGGTATATATATATATTTAAGTAAATCTTGCCCTTTTACAGCTCTTGCCTTGAGCCACCATTTCGTGATGGTCTGTGTGCTGCCTCAGAGATCACCTGACCAGAAATACTACAGCTCTAACTGTAACAGGAAGAAGTGTGGAAGCAAAAGACACAACTCTGTCTGTTAATTGGCTCATGTGACCTAACAAGTATGGTTTGTTGTTATGTTTGTGTGCACCGTGAATCCTATGATCCCAGAAAGCGGCTCTTATTTTTTAAAATGGCAATTTTCTATTTAGCATTACCCAATGGCACATACTACTAGAAAAGTATATTATTATAATCGCCTCTTCTTCGGGGCGACAATCTCCCCGAACTGCCTTGTGCCAGCTATAATGAGAAAACACCAGCGCAATGGCACTCGCTGCGCTTCGATTTCCAAAGTTGCCTCACGAGGAAACCAGGCGACTTCAGAAATCAAAGCGCCGCAAGTGCATCACTGCAGGCAATTTTGCATTAAACAGAGTGAAGGCAGTTCAGGGAGATTGTCGCCCGGAAGAAGAGGCGATTAGTTGTCAGGCGACTAAATCTCCCCGAATCTGCACGTGTGCCCCTGCCTTTAAAGTTGGATTCAACACTGGTAAATGTAGAGGGGGTTAAACTGGCCACTTAATGAACAGAAAGAACGAGGAGAACTTGCAACCATGACTTGTGTCACATGGAAATGATACAATTAGTGGCATGGAGAGAGTTAATTGGTTGTACAAAATGTGCAATCGTTTGCTTCCCCTCCAATCAACCGGCATTAGCCTAATGTTAACATATTCTGGTCATTAACTCTACAAAGCGGAAAGAGAATCGCAAGCTCTGCGGCCTGATGGGACATGGAATTAAATGTATAAAGGAATAATGTGGGTGAATGGACCAGTTTTATATGATTATTATTATTAGTGCAGCACATAGGGATCCTCAGTCTCCCAGCCTGTCCTGTCTCCTCTTTCTTCTCTTCCTATACAATATCTAACCAACCTCATACAATATCTAGACAATTCTATACAATATCTAGACAATTCTATACAATATCTAACCAACCTCATACAATATCTAGCCAATTCTATACAATATCTAGACAATTCTATACAATATCTAACCAACCTCATACAATATCTAGACAATTCTATACAATATCTAACCAACCTCATACAATATCTAGCCAATTCTATACAATATCTAACAAACCTCATACAATATCTAGCCAATTCTATACAGTATCTAACCAACCTTATACAATATCTTGCCAATTCCATACAATATCTAGCCAATTCCATACAATATCTAGCCAATTTCATACAATATCTAGTTAATTTCATACAATATCTAGCCAACCTTATACAATATCTAACCAGCCTTATACAATATCTAGCCAATTTCATACAATATCTAGCCAATTCCATACAATATCTAGCCAATTCCATACAATTAGTAAGCAACCACAGGTGCCCCAGTACAACACTAAGTGGTGACACATGAAGCTAAAGGAACAGGAGGTGAATGAGTTAAGGGGGAGGTACTTGCCCCTGAATCCTACAGAGACCTGTGCAGAAGCTTCAGGGGTTATTGCTGAATCCATTCAGCTGTTTCTGTAAATTCCTGTTCCCTCACGTATATCAGTCCTCTAACACTGTGAGTGGTACAGCAGCACCACCTTGTGGCTAAAAGGTGCGAGTGTCTACACATTGATGTAACAATCCCCAGAACATCCCAAACAGTATTAGAACTGCTCCCCTCTGCTCCGGCAAAGTGAAAGCCACTACCAGTAACAGCAGAGGCTCATATACAGACATAACCCTGAGTAGAACTACTAGAAGTCTACACCAGAGGTTTATATGCACCTAAACTCGCAATCATCATTATAGCTCCTGTATTAACCTCACATACAGCGAATATGACATACTTGTCATTATGGGAATAGCTCACATTGGTCACATGTGCCGAATAACCAAAGTAGCGCTTGTTTTCCTCATGCCGATGGCTACCATTTCCTCGTTGGGGCAAAGCCCAGACTGAGCTTGTTTAGCAGCTTCTGTTTTACGACAGACACAAACAATAGCATCAGTCTCATGTCACAGTGACTAGGAAATAGATTTTACATCACAGCTAAATGTCCTCACTGACCGGTTTATGAGATTAGATCCAATCATTTGCTCTCACTGTACTATAATGACTCTTGCACCCAGTGGGGTAAAGCAGATTATTAATGAAGAAGCTAAATTCATATACAGTTTCAACAAATTATGGCAAAACAGGTCAACCTCTAGACATTTTGGTGGCCAGCAGATTTTTGCCCCAAAATTGTCTGAAATTGAGGAAAGTCACCAGAAAATGCGAGAATGCTTAAGAGGGACGGGAGACTGGGGTACAGAGCCCAACATCTGGTAACTCCCGACTTCTACACAAGTCAGTCCTATTGCATGCTGGGTATTGTAGTCTTACATTAAACTTTGCACTTGGCAAATTGTTAAACAAACAAACTACATTACCCAACATGCAGTGGGAGAGGCAGGCGTGGCACATTAAGGCAAGAAAAAACTTGTTGGCTGGTTTCCAAAGTAGCCCAAATCCATACCTTGGCTAGTCTGTACTTTCAAAAGCTTTAAATTAGTAGCCCAATTTAGCTGGAAAACTGGCAACTCTGTTCTGTAACCTTATTGGTTGCTTAAGTATAAGTCCCGGTAAAGCTGTACAGGGATTTAATGGGTGAAGTAGGAGCTTCCCCTCCAGCCTATCCAATCCCAATGCAGCTTTACTGGGACCTAAACTTCAGTGACCAATGAGGGTAGCTGAACAGGAGAAAAATCATACACGTATAGGGTTGCCACCTTTTCATAACATTTCCACCGGGCGGGGGAGGGGCTGGGAACAAAAGGACATCAAAGGGGGCGGGTCGTGACATCAAAGGGGGCCGAGCCACAATGCGCGATTGGCCAGAAGCCGGCAAAAAGTTTTTGACCAGACTGGGGGCAGGCCACGGGCTTTTGTTAGGTGTATTAATACATTGTCTGTAAATTTGTAATCCCGGCCTTGGCTGGTGTTTTACCGGCTAGGCCAGTAAAATACTGAACGGGTGGCAACCCTATACACGTACTGGAACTACAGTCCTATCATATGAAATTTGCAGTCAAGTAAGTGAAGCATGGCTGGGCCCCCCTTAAATGCTAAGCTATATGGGGACCCTGGCAAGCAATTTTTTAAAAATTCTGGCCTGGGGCCAAAGGGAAGCTGACACCAAAAAAACTTCTTTTAAAAAAATGATTCTTCATTTGAAGTTACCTATATGTCATGTTGACTGTTTTCTCCTTAAAGGGCATGTAAAAGCAAAAAAATAAAATCCCATTTTTACTTTCTTTAATGAAAAAGAAACCTATCTCCAATATACCTTAATTAAAAAATGTGTACCGTTTTTATAAGAAACCTGACTGTATGCAGTGAAATTCTCCCTTCATTTACTGCTGTGGATAGGAATTGTCAGATGGTCCCTAACTGCTGAGCAGGGAAACAATCATACTTATGAACAGCAGGGGGAGCCCCCGCCTTACTTCCCAGCCATGCAGAACTCAAGCAGCTTTGTTTATGACGATCCCTAAGCAGCCCAGACCACACTGAGCATGTGCACAGTCTTAGTCTTGCAAAGATGTTTAACAAAGTTACAAGATGGTGACCCCCTGTAGCTCCGGTCCAGATGATGAAAATTTCCACGAATAAAGAGGAGGGGACAGGGGCGACGAACGACAATGGGCCTAGGGGCACCCACTACGTAAATTCGGCCCGTGTACAATAGACAATGCATAGTATAGCGCATTAAACATCCCCTTAAAGATGAAAAAAGTGAACGTGAAGTGAACTTTCATTTTTTTGGTGTTACTGTTCCTTTAATGACAAACAGTAACTTATGAGCAAGTTTAAACTTTACATGGGTTCTCTCCCCAAGATAGTGTGGGACAGTTACGGCCCAAAATTGCACCACTGAAAGATGTGAGAAAGGTTTATAATTTTATTCCTAAGCAGAAGAACATCAGAGCAGCCTCTTTCTTTCTCCTGACAACTTCCTTGTCTACTTGGTGGTCAGACTGGTGGGAAACTGACCAGCAGGTGGCGCTGTTGTGACACAATTCATTTATATTAAAAGTACATGTATTCCTTAATAACTTGGGGAAAAAAGAAAATAAATAATGAATGTAAATTGCAAAAGTTCTTAGAATATCTTCCTCATTAATTTTACATTCACTTATTTTAAAAGTTTACTTATCCTTTAACATCTATGGCCACCTTTAGCAACTGAAAAAAATCCTTGAAAATTTGAATTAAAAAAAACTGCAACCACAACCTGTTGAGATTCTCTATAAGTTGACAGATGGTACATTTTCAATGTTCAAGTTGTTTTGAGTGCAAGTTTTGTCTTGATTTTTTTTTTTAAATTCTGAGGCAAGAAGGAAAACTTTAAGGTTTAATAATGTTTTTTTGTGACCAAATTTCAAAACTTGTTAAATCAGCCTCATGGTGTTTAGTTTTACGTTGATGAAGCAGATGCCAAAATCATCTCATCATTAAAGGTGGAACTTTTGTGGTTTTGGAGATCTTTGAAGCCACGATTAAATTGTATTTCTCTAAAACCACGAAAGCCAAGATAGTTGTTAAAAAATCCTAATATAAAAAGTATGAAGGAAAACAATGCTGAAAGATGCATTAAAAATGTGAAAAAGGTCCAATAGTATCAGTGCAGCCTCTATTGACATCTATGGGACTTTAACAGCTTTTACTTGGCGCAGTTTTGTGTTAAAGTTATTTGTGGTTTTTACACTTGAATTCACCTTTAAATTAACTGTTAGTATGATGTAGACAGGGATATTCTGAGACAATTTGAATTGGTTTTAATTTTTTATTTGTGGTTTTTGACTTATTTAGCTTTTTATTCTGCAGCTCTCCAGTTTGAGATTTCAGCCATCTGGTTGCTAGGGTTCAAAGTCTCCTAGCAACCATGCACTGATTTGAATAAGAGATAATATAATAATAGGAGAGGCCTCAATAGAAAGATGAGGAATAAAAAAAGTAGCAATAACAATACATTTGTAGCCTTACAGAGCATTTGTTTTTCGATGGGGTCAGTGACCCCCTATTGAAAGCTGGAAAGAGTCAGAAGAAGGCAAAGGATTAAAAAAACGATAAAAAATAAAAAATGAAGATCAGTTGAAAGGTTGGTTAGGATTAGCCATTCTATAACATGCTAAAAGTTAACGTAAAGGTGAAACACCCCTTTCAGAAATCTTGAAGTTTAAGAGAAATTAAAAAAACACAAATTTCTTGAAAAAAACAGAAATCCGAATGTTAGTAAAATGTAGTTAAATGCAGTTCAAGTTGAAGGTTTTAATTTATTTATTTTTTCAGTTGAGAAATTCAACATACCAAGAAAACTCAAGTAAAATTGACATTTGGTTCATTTGGACTCTGCGTCCCCATTGTGAAATCATGACACAATATCTGTACAATTTCTGTGTCATTTCTTAATGTTTAAAATATTTTATTTGATTTTCATATTAAACAAATGAAATCAAAATGACAACAAATGTTATGCAGATGAAGAAAATATGTTGCAAAGGAGACAATGGCATGATAGTATCAAAACTATATCATTCATGAAAAATAACAAAAAACGAACTAAAAATTAACTAAGCCAGTGGATGCACAAGTAATAAAAAAAAGAAAAAGCCCATTTATCATCTGGAGTGTCAGATAGGGCATCTAACTATTGAAGAAAGCGCATTATTTGATCGCCAGTATTGGAGTTACAGATTTCAAAATAAGGAGACCAAACCAGCCTAAAAGAATCTTTGGAAATACTTCCTTTAGTTTTAGTTATTAAGGCTTCTTGCCAAGTAAGCTGATTCATATAAGAGATGATGTCCGATAATGAGGGGGGTTCCTTTTGTAACCAGAAATTAAATAAAGCTTTCCTAGAAGCAGCTAGAAAAAAGGAAGTCAATAATTTACTTTCATGGGAGATAATATTTGATTTGCAGAAAGCATATTAATATCTAGATGCAGTAAAGCAATACACGGAGATAGTTTAATTTTTAGCTTCAGTCTAGAATTCAAAAAATTAGTAACTTCCCTCCAAAAAAGGTTAATTTTTGGACAGGACCATAAATAATGAAAAATTGACACATTAGTCTCGTCACATTTAGGACAAAATGACTGTGTCATTTCTTATGAATAAATGCCCTGGGCTACCCCGCTAGCAGCCAACAACTTATGTGGCTTGTGTTATCTAGTGTTAGTGGCACATGAGAGTAGATAATGGCTCTTAGGCAGTGACTGAGTCACATTTTCAGCTCATTTAGAGTAAGGGCAAGGCCAGACGTGGGGTTTTTGCAGTGTTTTTACATTGCGTTTTTAAAAAAGAACAGCCAGGTGTAACAACATGGGTTTTTCAGCACGTAGGATTCTTTTCCCAACATGCACTTCTCATTGAGAATTTGGACGCCATATTTAAAATACGCTAGTGTGGTTTCAAACATGCAGATCCCATAGAGTCTCTTGATTTGGTAGTTTCATGACATATTGGCGTTTCTGCTAAAAAACGCCAATACGGGCATCCTGTGGTCCGCCAGCTTGCAAGCACCCTGTGTGAATTGACATAGAGCGTTTTCCATTAGTTTCAGTGGTAGTGCAGTTGCATATTTACGCCTGGCTGTTCTTTTTTAAAAACGAAATGTAAAAACGGCGCAAAAATGCCAAGATTCTGCTGGGATTCAAGCTGGGAACTTTTGGCTTTCTGGGTGTGAGTCCTTTCCACTGGGCTAAGTGAGCAGCTAGCAGGCTTGCTCACTATATTTCACCTGGCTTTACTATCCTAGGCCATAGCTCCTGCTCCTGCTCCTGCATTCTCACCCTCCTGTTCCTTGATTCCTGTCCTTTCTGGTCTTGCTCCTCATTCCCAGTCCTGTCTGGTCTTGCTCCTCATTCTCAGTCCCAATACTGTCTGGTCTTGCTCCTCATTCCCAGTCCTGTCTGGTCTTGCTCCTCATTCTCAGTCCCAATACTGTCTGGTCTTGCTCCTCATTCCCAGTCCTGTCTGGTCTTGCTCCTCATTCTCAGTCCCAATACTGTCTGGTCTTGCTCCTCATTCGAAAGTCCTGTATGGTCTTGCTCCTCATTCCCAGTACCAGTCCTGTCTGGTCTTGCTCCTCAGTCCCAGTCCTGTCTGGTCTTGCTCTTCATGCTCAGTCCCAGTCCTATCTGGTCTTGCTCCTCATTCGAAAGTCCTGTCTGGTCTTGCTCCTCATTCCCAGTACCAGTCCTGTCTGGTCTTGCTCCTCATTCCCAGTCCTGTCTGGTCTTGCTCCTCATTCCCAGTA
Organism: Xenopus petersii; assembly: GCA_038501925.1. Lineage (NCBI taxonomy): Eukaryota > Metazoa > Chordata > Amphibia > Anura > Pipidae > Xenopus > Xenopus petersii. The sequence goes on from CM076681.1 coordinate 120,450,353, forward strand.
ATAGTCCTGTCTGGTCTTGCTCTAAGTTTCCAGTCCTGTCTGCTCTGCTCTCCGGTCAGTTAGTCAATGAGTCTCTTTGATTTCCAGAGATGATGGATGATTTGGATAAAGCTATAGAAGAGGAGGAGACAAGAAACCTACTAAGTGTCACTTTCACTTTCATTGTGGGTTTCCTCATTGTCTCTGTGATAGTCCTTTACCTGACAAAGGCAATCTCCTCATTAAAAAGCTGTACGTTTTGGAATTGACTGGGTTGAGTGATGTCAGAAGCCATTATGCTCATGCACTATAAATCAAATGGTCGCTTACACCAGGAAGTGTGTGTCAGTGTCCTAGAGCTGGTGGGGGCACTTTAAAAAAAACTACTGTTACCTCCAACCAGAGTGCGGGTTCTATTAGCCAGAGTAGCGCTCTGTTGGCCAGAATGGAGCTCTATAAGCCCACATCTTTGGTTGAGGAAAATGTTTAGTCTTTAAGTCATTGTTCTTATCCTGTGCATCAGCTCGGGGAAGGATATTATTGCATTTCAAGGGGCTGATGGGAAATAGACATTGTGCTGATCTAGTGATTGATGTTATAGTGATGGCTGATGATTTATTACACAGGACCAATTGTTATTCTGACCCATTAAAGACACAGGGACAGAGGGACCTAAGGCTGTCATTATAGAGATGCCAACCTGTGCAGAATGATCTTCTGTAGATTTTCATTTAGGGCTGCCACAGTCTGGCTGGTAAATTTATTTGGTGGCAAAGTTAATTTGGGGACTGATGCCATTGGTCTTATTTAACATAGAGCAAAAGGCAAAAGTCATGGTGTGGATACCAAGGGGTGCTGGGATAGAGCTGAGCTGCAGGGATATGGGATATGGATACTGGGGGCTGCTCAGTAATCAGCTTGATCCCTTGATGGGATATAGAGATATTGCTGAGGTTTATTTGCTGAGGAGCCAGTTGTGCTCATCATAATACTGTATGTTATTTTATTTGTGACTAGGAACCTTACTACTCCCAGCAGCTGCCGCAGACAAATAGATATGATACAGATAACCTAATTAATAAAGTTCCTTTAGCTCTAGGCTTAAAGGTGGGATGTTTGCGTCATCTAGTGGCTGCTTAGTTACACAGGTCTCATGTAACTGGCTGAATAGTTCTGCCCCCTCAAAGCTCCTCTCATAATCTCTGCTTTGTTTCTCTTTCATATCAAATCTCATATTAATATAATAATTACTTGCAGGATCATTGTAACCTTATTCTGCTACTGAAGGACATTCTGCACTGATTTCCTTGTTTTGGGGCTACAGGTGTCCTGTCTCATTATATGTCTGAGCAGATACACTATAATTTGCGGTGCCTCCTGCCTAGGTCAGGACAGACTGGGCTCCAATATTTATCCATGAGAACTTCTCTGATCCACAATTACACACACAGATGGGGTTGATGGGTTTATTTTCAGGACACTGTATAAATCGTATGAACAGTTCTAGTGAGATTCTGAAAAATAGAGGCGATAAGGGGCAGCCTTGCCTGGTCCCTTTGAATATTTCAAATCGTGGGGGGTGGGGTCACCACTGATTCTCCTGAGTGCCAAGGACTCCCTTTGGTTTTCCGTGCCATGGAAAGAACTGACAAGGACCCCCTTTGCTTCCACATCCAAAGCTTTATTTGTTGGCAGCGGGGCCTGCCCCAGACAAGTGACAGGGGCCCGGGTGTCTGTAGCTCAGGGGCAGCTCAGTTTGGATCAGTCCAGGGCAACGAGAGTAATGGAAATAAAAGACGTTGCCCAGTGTTACCACTAAACCTCAGTCTGGTTACAAATCAGTAAAAAGAAAATCCTTTAAGATTTAACTTTAAATCTTGTGTATGGGAAGATACAGTGGGAGAAGGGAACAAAGTGACCCCGTCTGTGAGACAACTGTCAGTTAAAGGAGAACTAAAGCCTAACTAAAGAAGTAGGTAGAAATGTTGCACATTACATTTTGGGCTTCTGTACCAGCCCAAGGAAACCACAGCCCTTTAGCAGTAAAGATCTGTCTCCAAAGATGCCCCAGTAGCTCCCCATCTTCTTTTTTGCTGATTCACTGAACATGTTCTGTGCTGCTGTCACTTACCTGCAGCTCCATCCACCCAAGTGTTAATTAGGATCGGGTAAGTACCCGTGGCAAATAGTGGAGCAATGTGTCTCTCCATCGTAAGGTCATTCCCCCTATGTTGACTTCTACAAAGTGGCACAGTAGCTGGGAAAATTCTACAAGGAAGTTGTGTATAACTCCCCGAATCAGTGCTGTCCAAGTTCTGTGGTAACGAGGGCCAAAATGTTACTGGCCTATGTGGAGGAGGGCCGATAATGGAAGTCAGTGTTGACCACTCCCCCTTTTAAACCACACCTACTGTAAACCACACCCATATTACCACAAGAACATTTAATATCATATCCACATTAACGGTGGTAACACACCAAAAAACCAAATGGTTGGTGCTCACTGCAGGGAATCCCTCATCACTCATATGTGAAAAATTGAAGTCATGTTAAAATATATATCCCCTTAAATCCATATGCCTCATCCTCCCCTGTGGGTAATACAACAACCCCCCAACACATGATTAAACACCTCAGGGGCCCTTAACAACAATTTCCAAATGCTAATAACCCCAACACAGGCTTACATCCCACAGGTAATGTAGGGCAAGCAGAGAATGGCACACACAAGCAGCACTGGGCAAGCAGAGAATGGCACACACAATCAGCACTGGGCAAGCAGAGAATGGCACACACAATCAGCACTGGGCAAGCAGAGAATGGCACACACAAGCAGCACTGGGCAAGCAGAGAATGGCACACACAATCAGCACTGGGCAAGCAGAGAATGGCACACACAAGCAGCACTGGGCAAGCAGAGAATGGCACACACAAGCAGCACTGGGCAAGCAGAGAATGGCACACACAAGCAGCACTGGGCAAGCAGAGAATGGCACACACAAGCAGCACTGGGCAAGCAGAGAATGGCACACACAAGCAGCACTGGGCAAGCAGAGAATGGCACACACAGGGAGGCAGGGCTGGGTCACAGTATTTTTGCACCCTAGGCAAAGGCTTCAATCAGTGCCCCCCACCCAGTCCTGCATTACCATTTCCCACCTTACCAGTCATATAACCCCCTGTACCTGTGCCAGCACCTATCATATTGCCTCCATTTGTACCTATGCCAATGGCAGTCAATCCCTCAGATTGCTCCCAGGCCCCAATCTGTAACTGTGCCAGCATAAACCAAAACATCCATCATATTTTTACCCCCAATCTGTACCTATGCCAGCGGCAACCAAAAGAATCCATCACAGTAACCCCTTACATGCCAGCCAAACTCTTACTTAAACCTTCAGATTATCAGAAATCTGATACTTTTATATTTTCAATTAAGAGAAAGTCACTGGTTTTGGTAAAAGATATATTTGATCCGCTTAAGAAAGCCTTAATGACTTGGTCAAAACTCAAAGAACAATACAAGCTTCAGGATTCTGACAGATACTATTATTTAGCATGTCAATGTGGTCTTTCTCTGCTACATAATAATAAAAACCTGGTTTTAGCTGAGCACAAGCTTGCAGACGATTTGGCAGAGTTTTTGGAATTCCCTGGTCTGGTCTCTATTAGCTCTCTTTCTAAACAATTTTGGAATGTTTATAGTTCAGATTCTCACCCGTTATTGAAACCATCCACTAAATGGTCTGAGTTTTTACATTGTCAAATAACTCCCTCAGACTTGGTAAAATCTATTAGGGATTATAATAAATTCATTCTACCAGAAAATTGGAGGATACAACATTTTAAGCTTATCCATCTAGGCTATGGAAAATTATTTTCAAAAACTTCCTCTAATGGCCCTATTTCATACTGTCCTAAATGTGATGAGACTAATGTGTCACTTTTTCATTATTTATGGTCTTGCCCAAAGATTTATATATATTGGAGGGAAATTTTTGGGTTTTTGAATTATCAATTGAAGATAAGGATTAAATTGTCTCCGTGCTTTGCTTTTTTGCATCTAGATAATGTAGTGTTTCCTTCAGTTCCCAACACAAATTTTATTTCCCCTGAAAATAAATTATTGACAGTTTTTTTTCTAGCAGCTTCCAAGAAAGCTTTATTTAATTTTTGGTTACTAAAAGAACCCCCTGCGTTAACAGACGTTATTTCTTTTATGAACCAGCTTAGTTGGCGAGAAGCCTTATTAACCAAAACCAAAGGAAATAATTCCATTGACTCTTTTAAACTGATTTGGTCTCCTTTTTTTGAAGCTTGTTATTCTAATATAGGTGATCAAATAGGACGGTTTCTCAATTTATAAGATGTGCTTTCAGACATTCCAGTCAATGAATGGACATTTTTCTTTATTTCTTTCAATATGTTTATATCCACTGGCTTAATTTTAGTTAGTTGTTGTCAGTCTCATTAAATGGTATTTCGTTTTTAATAATTTTATGCCATTGTATCGATTATAACTTGTCTTTCATCTGCATAAAATTTGCTGTCATACTGTTATTATTTGTTTATCATGAAAATCAAATCAAATATTTTCAAAATAAAATAAATAGAATCCATCATATTGCCCCAATTTGGATCTGTTCCAGCAGTAGCCAAAAATCCATCATATTGCCCTCAAACATCTGTGTACCTGAGCCAGCAGCCACCATATTGCCCCAATCTGTACCTGTGCCAGCAGCAGCCAAAAAATCCACACTATTGCCTCCATATATGTACTTGTGGCAGCAGCCAAATATCCATCATATCATCTGTTTACCTGTAGCAGCCAAGATATTGTCCACAAATATGTACCTGTGCCAGCAGCTGCCAAAGGGAGCTGGGAAGTTATTCTGTCTGGAACAGGGGGTTTATAAAGTTGAAAAACTATTAAAGGCCAAGCAAATCAAGGTTTAAAAAAGAAATAAAGGAAATTCCCCCTTAAACGTGTGCCCCATGATTGCGCCCTAGGTGGGCACCTACTCTGCTTGCCCCTAGTTCCAGCCCTGCAGCGAGGGAAGGCAGAACAGAGAAGGAGACAGGGAAAACTATCAGTCTAATAAGTACTACATACAGTGACACAGTGCTGGTGCCTCATTAGCATTTTGTATAAAGTGTGAACAGGTGAACAATGTGGGCACTTTCAGTCTGGGTCTCAGGTAGAACAGTACAGGCCTTTAGGATGTGAACAATAGAGGAGTCACAAGTGTGAACAATACAGGGGATTAAGGTGGCCATACATGGATAGATCCGCTCGTTTGGCGATGTCGCCAAACGAGCGGATCTCCCTCCGATATGCCCACCTTGAAGGTGGGCAATATCGGGCAGATCCGATCGTGGGCCCTAGGGCCCAACGATCGGATCCTAGCTCTCACAAACGGGCGGTCAGATTGCGGGACCGCATCAACGAACAGATGCGGCCACGATCCAACGGGATTTTTAACCCCATCCGATCGAGATCTGGCCGATTTTCGGCCAGATCTCGATCGGGGAAGCCCGTCGGGGGCCCCCATACACGGGCCAATAAGCTGCCGACATGGTCTGTCGGCAGCTTTTATCGGCCCGTGTATGGCCACCTTTAGAGTCTGAATTTCAGTTTTAAACAATGCAAGGGCCAGTTAATCTCTACAGTCATACCTTTTAAATCTTACATATGGCAAGGAGACACAGCATCTGGGGGGCCACAGAAGGGGGGTCGCTGGCCGCCAGTTGGACAGCCCTGCTCTAAAGGACAGAGCAAATGTTAATTACAGGGACTGTGTTCACTGAGGCCTGAAGAGCCAACACAGGTGTTGGGATTAATGAGTCATCAACTGTGGGGGGGGGGGGGAAGGACAGAGTGAACTCTACCCAGGAAGTAGGAATCAGGAAGTGATGCAGTTGAGAGAGCCGAGGAGGAAAAAAAAGAAAATATACAGAGGGGAATACGTTTCTGTATTTGCCCAGAGGCTGAGGCAAAACATCAGGAAGATTTCTCAAATACAGAGACCAGTCTGCTCTACTTACAGGATTGCATCATTTATCAGATGGTGAACTCCACCAATTAAAAACGATTCTAAAAATCCCATAGGAATAAATAGAAAATGAGTGAGCTCTTCTGTGGTGAATTCTAATCTCACAATTTTGATAAATCTGCCCTGTGATAGTGCTGCTCCAGCAGAATTATGCATTATGAAATCCATTTTTCAAAAGCGCAAACAGATTTTTTAATATTTAATTTTGAAATCTGACATGGGGCTAGACATTGTGTCAGTTTCCCAGCTGCCCCCAGTCATGTGACTTGTGCTCAGATAAACTTTAGTATTGCAAGTTGGAGCGATATTACCATCCCTCCCTTCCCCCTCAGCAGAACAATGGGAAGGTGACCAGATAACATCTCCCTGGTAGATATAAGAACAGCACTCAATAGAAAAACTCCAGGTCCCACTTCAAAATCTTCAGTTACAAGTATGGAGATTAGGGTTTCCAACTGGCCGGTAAAAATTGGCTTGATGCCAATGTTATTTATAGGGGAAATCCACAAAAATATAGGAAAGCCGGTATTTTTTTCCAGAAAAGGTGGCAACCCTAATGGAGATCCAAATAACAAAAAAAGGAAAACCCTAGGTTCCGAGTATTCTGGATAACTGGTCACATACCATGTGATACACATTGCTGTACAATTGCCAACAGAATTGCTGCTTCTCCATCTATTGTTAATCACATAAAACCAACAGATTTTAGGTTAGGATGGAGCAGACTTTATTAAGTGCAACAGATGTTGGGTTAAGAAGAAGCAGACTTTATTCAGTGCAACAAATGTTTGGCTAAGATGGAGCAGATTAAGTGCAACAATTATTAGGTTAAGATGGAGCAGACTTTATTAAGTGCAAAAGATGTTAGCTTAAGCTGGAGCAGACTTTATTAATTGCAACGAATGTTTGGTTAAGATGGAGCAGATTAAAGGGATACTGTCATGGGAAAATATTTTTTTTTTTCAAAACGCATCGGTTAATAGTGCTGCTCCAGCAGAATTCTGCACTGAAATCCATTTCTCAAAAGAGCAAACAGATTTTTTTATATTCAATTTTGAAATGACATGGGGCTAGACATTTTGTCAATTTCCCAGCTGCCCCTGGTCATGTGACTTGTGCCTGCACTTCAGGAGAGAAATGCTTTCTGGCAGGCTGTTGTTTTTCCTTCTCAATGTAACTGAATGTGTCTCAGTGAGACATGGGTTTTTACTATTGAGTGTTTTTCTTAGATCTACCAGGCTGCTGTTATCTTGTGTTAGGGAGCTGTTATCTGGTTACCTTCCCATTATTCTTTTGTTTGGCTGCTGGGGGGAAAAGGAAGGGGGGTGATATCACTCCAACTTGCAGTACAGCAGTAAAGAGTGATTGAAGTTTATTAGAGCACAAGTCACATGACTTGGGGCAGCTGGGAAATTGACAATATGTCTAGCCCCATGTCAGATTTCAAAATTGAATATAAAAAAATCTGTTTGCTCTTTTGAGAAATGGATTTCAGTGTAGCATTCTACTGGAGCAGCTCTATTAACTGATTTATTTTGAAAAAAAAGTTTTTTCCCATGACAGTATCCCTTTAAGTGCAACAATTATTAGGTTAAGATGGAGCAGACTAAGTGCAACGGATGTTGGGTTAAGATGGAGCAGACTTTATTAAGTGCAATAGATATTTGGTTAAGATGGAGCAGACTTTGTGAACTGCTCAAAATATCCAAATAAAGGGGTAAACAGGACTGTGCACTAGCAGGTTCTTGGAACTCTGCTCCAAATATATCTGGACTGAGCAGATAAGAGACATAGCCCATTGGGCCTATGGGGCTCAATAATTGCTGACGGCAACCCTGATTGTCACTGACAGTAATGTGCATCCACAGCTAAGTGTATATATATATATATATATGTGTATTTATAAATATATATTGAGTGCTCTTCAACTTCAAAACACTCAAGTGGGTGTGTCACCTGCCTGAATGTGTGAGACGCTTGGCTGCCAACAATAAATACACAGAGCCTTCCAGGAACTGGTTAATTTTTAAAAGCATTTAATGACATAGCATATATATATATAACAGAGAGGGTAAAGTCTAGAGGTACAGTTCCACACAACTGAAAGCCAGTTCCAGTACGACTGACTACAGGCCCAGTCATGGAGAGTATATTCATTCCTAATAAATCTGATTGTGCAGTAAAATGTCAATTCTCATGACAATAGTTACAGTGACAGATGCATACGATGTATCAAAGAGCAAAGTAATGTCGTAGCAAAATAACAACACACGGTGCTGCGGCGAACAAGCGAGTAATCCAGTAACGTTACTTTGTTTCCAGTAAATGCGCCATTTCCACTTGTACATTTAAACATCCAGGAGTTAACGCTTGGGGCGCCAGAGACTTTCGCAAACGCGCGTTGTACGGGAAAGATAGCGGGGATCTCTCTGGCGCCCCAACGGCGTTAAAGGGGAAAAAAAAAAAGAAGTTTATTATACATCTAGCCTTGTAATAGTTTGTACTAGAATTAAATCAGAAACGTACAATATAGTGAATCTCAGCAAAAAAAAGTTGTTTATTTCTTATTTAAAACTTGTTAAACCTTCGCGAAACATTCAGAGTTTTCACGGGTCACGCAGGAAAGTGATGCGTTAGTAACGCGTGCCGATCGCCCAATCAGGGTTTCTGCACTGTTACAGCACAGAGAATACGCTATCGCTTTAAGACTAGGAGCGGAGATTGGTCATTGGGTGAGTGAGAAGTGAAGGTTCATGGGAAAAGCTTTTTACACGTCGTTGCTCATTAAAGCGCCGCTGCCTTGTATATTTATACGTGGGCCAAGCATGGGGGTGTTTCCAAGACAGCCTCACAAAATTGAGGAAATGTTTAAATATTTTCAGGTTTTATTCTACAACGACTTTGTTAAAGGGGAACTCCACACAAACATAACTTAAGCTTTTTGAAAAGTAAACAATTTCAAGCATCTTTGCAATATACATCAATTGAAAAAATATGCAGATGTTTCATGATTTGTAATGGTTTGGAACAGTTCCCTAAGCCTAGCCCCCTGCTCTTCTGCTGATCTGTCTGACTACTTTGCTGAGCTGGCTGACTACTGTTACTTTGTATCAACAGCCATCTGTCATCAGTCTGCATCCTCCAAACCCCACAATTCCCTGCACACGTGATTTCAATAAGGAACGGAACATCACTGTGCAATGCATTGTGGGTTATGTAGTTCCTGCATGCTGTCTGTAAGCTGTGGAGAAGTTGTTACAATTTGAACATCAGTGTTTAGTCTCTCCTTCCCTGCCAGGATTTCAAATGATGCAGAAAGAGAAGAACTGTAAAACAGCTGAATTTCAGCATAGAAAATGGCATTTATTTATACTTTTTGAAGAAACAGGTAACTGTGATGGGTATATTAGGGGTTTCTGTGTTATGTGGGTCTCTTTATCAAATTTTGGTTTGGAAGCCGGAGTTCCCCTTTCATAATAAAAGAAAAAAAAACAACGACATATTCTGGGGTTCTCCCTCTCCTCCGCGAGATGCCCAGTGCCCCCCAAACCTGGCGAGTTCCTTGTATAAATAATAGGAGTGAATGCCGTTGGGAAGATTAGGCACAGAGTAACGTATTGGTTCTGAGCTTGCATGCTGACGTCTCACTCAAAATGTAATAGAAGTGCAGTGAGTGGGGAGGGGGGTTGATTTTTGGGGAGGTTGCAGTTCACTTCTTTTTGCCAAAGAGGCTGAATCTCTTTTCTTTGTCCTTTTCTTTATCTTTTTCCCGCTTCCCTGGGCTGTCGGTTACGCTGGCCGGGAGGGTCTGGGCGCGGCTGGATGCTGGGGTGCTCTGGGTGCTCACCGACACCTCACTTTTATCCGACATCATTGCGTTTGTGATGGCCTGAATCCATGTGTTCATGTCCTCCTGCAGATACAAGAAGTCCCCACAATAACTGTTAGAGGAAGAACATAATAAACCACCTGTATTTAATGGAAGAGACTTTACCCTGGATTGTTGGAAAGGCAACAAAGGCCCAGGCCTGGGGCGGTGAAATTTTAGGGGGGGGGGGGGGCATGCTGCTAAAATACACCCACATTGGTTCAGAAGCCCTGGGGATTCAAAGGAGATATGACATTTTTTTTAAACTTTCCTGTGACCCAATCCCCAGTGCTCTGGACCCAACAATGTAAATTTGCTCATGTGACAAAGAAGGGGACGGTTGATGAATGGTAAATTCGGCCCTGCCTACAATTCGGCAGCCGGTTGGTATTGGGAAAATGGAATGATTAGAAGTAGGGATGCACCAAATCCAGTATTCGGCCTTTTTCAGCAGGATTCATTGAATCCTTGCACCTGGCCGAACAAAATCCGAATATGAAAATTAGGGGCGGGTAGGGAAGTCACGTGACTTTTCCTGATTTTCCCCCACTCTTTCCTGCCCCTAATTTGCATATGCAAATTCGGATTTGGAATTCGACCAAATCTTTCACCAAGAATTCGGCAGAATCCAAAATAGCGGATTCTGCTCAGGCCACGCCCCATTCTGATCTAAACACACTCCTGCCTTTTCTCAGCAGAGCCCCATCCTAAACAGATACAATTGTAACCCCTTGTGTCAGCCCTGAGCATGAAAATGGAAGCTTTGTATTGGGAGCAAATGAAACAAATTGAAATTGGGAGCAAATGTCAAATTCATTTTTTCTAAAGAAAAATTGAGCAAAACACAAATGTTACACCGAGAGTAAATGGAAGATGTTTGTTCTACACATGGAGTAATTAGAAAATGGAATGTTTGTATGTGGATGGGGGCAAAAGTGAGTATTTGGGGAGTTAATGTCTGGATAGTTTATTAGGGGAGCAGGACACTTCTAACTTTATACAGATTATCAGTGAGAAAGGAAAACGTGGGCTCCCTGTGTGCGGGTGATACTCACATCATCTTTGGCTTGGAACAGATACTCGTTGCCATCGTTAAGCCTGGGGATTAGAAACATTTCACAATTACTCATCTCTCAATACAAATTTACATTCTATGTGGATTCACTGAAATGGGAAGTGTATCCCGTGAAAGTCTAAGGTACATGTTGTTGCTGCTGCTGCTTTATCCAATGTTCTTGTGTATAACAGCTCTATCATACTGACCAGTTATTGTAAAACAGCAGCCCCTCTATACGTAAGATACTAAGTTTATTGTACGACAAATCAAACAAGCGATGTGGCCACTGATATATAGATATGGCTGAATTTAAATTAGAGGAACAAATATGGCAGCTCCCATTCCCAGCAGGCCAGAATGAATAAAAAGTCTAGTGAGAAGTTGTTGCCTTGGTATGGTCTGGGTATCTCTCAGTTCCTGGTGCAACTGTCACTTACTTTAATTTGAATACGTGTTTCTTCTTCTTGTAGTCAGTTGCCACTTCACAGACGGCTTCCTTCACATTCACAGAGACCTCGTTGTGATACGCAATACCCGATGCAGCGTTTTTGGAATCCTTATAAAATGATATTTCCTGGTTGTTGATCACACAGTACACATTGTGCCAAGATCTGAGAGAGAGACGAGAGTGTAAGGATGGCAATGGGACTTCGACCACCTTATTTTTAGCAGCCCAAACACTCCATGAGCTCTCCATTGTCCCCTAAAACTCTTTATCACATTTTAGAGTGGGGTTTCCAAGTCAGGAGACAGTGGGAGACAGTGGAGACCGTGGGAGACAGTGGAGGACAGCGGGAGACAGCGGAGGACAGTGATAGACAGCGGAGGACAGTGATAGACAGCGGAGGACATCGAGAGACAGTCAGACAGCGGGAGACACTGAGAGACAGCGGGAGACACTGAGAGAAAGCGGGAGACACTGAGAGAAAGCGGGAGACACTGAGAGAAAGCGGGAGACACTGAGAGACAGCGGGAGACACTGAGAGACCGTGGGAGACAGTGGAGGACAGTGAGAGACAGCGGAGGACAGTGATAGACAGCGGAAGACATTGAGAGACAGCGATAGACAGCGGGAGACAGTGAGAAACAGCGGGAGACAGTGATAGACAGCGGGAGACAATGAGAGATGTCGGGAGACAATGAGAGAAGTCGGGAGACAATGGGAGACAGCAGGAGACAATCAGAGACAGTGGGAGACAATAATAGACAGTGGGAGAGAGTGAGAGACAGTGATAAAAAGTGTGAGACAGTGACAGTAGGAGACATAATGAAATAGACAAATGAAAGCAATTAGGACAATGAATATTTCACCTGCTTGAAGCTTTCTTGTTGTGACCCTCCCATTCATGTTTGCGATGCAAGAAACCTTCGAATTGCGCGGAAGGGATTTCCTGCGTCTTAGCCGGGAGGGTGGCGGCAGTCTGCGGCTGCATGCCGGATTTGGATTTCCGATCGGCAGTCGGTGAAGGAATTGGACTGGATTCTTTAGAGCTTGATCTCTGCTCTGTGGACCCGTTAACCATTTCATTGGTGTCCGCATTCTCCACCATCTGCAGATTGGACGGGGGAAACGTGAATGCGAATATGAAACATAAAAATAGAGAGAACTAATGGAAAAGACACTAACATCAAAATAAAGTTTCTCAAATAGGTGAAAGCATTTTCTAACATCTAAAGATATATAAATGCCAAAATATCCTTTATGGCTAGAGATTAAATACAAAACACAAGGCCACATTCAATAAAAAAAACAAGTAGATTATCCCATTGACTTCAGTCTGTGACATGAGATAAACCAAGAAAAGAAGTTGGATTTGAATCAGGCCTGGTCTCTCTTGCATGCAACGTTTATACCTGGAGGAAGCATTGTTCCTCTGCATTCTGCACTTCCTCTTGGGTTTTAACACACAAGGGTCAGACAGGAAGTCAGAGGTGCAAAGGAGAACTGCGTCCACCAGGCAACATAAACGATTGCAGATGACCATAAGGATAAATATCCCTGAATGTTACAAGATGCTCTCTCGTGTTGGAGAAACTTCTCCGTTAGTGTCATGTAGATGGCTGAGTGCAGAGAGCTCACAAAAAAAGAATGCGAGGACAGTAAATGCACAAATTAGACGGACACCAATTAACTGTAAGAATAGATTAGTAACCCCTTAAGAAACAGGAGGAACAGTGAGCCGACATTACTGCACCTCAGATAAAGGGAATATTAAGCCACAGGATCCCGAGTGCTACATATTGTGCGGCACCTGCAACATGTCGCCGAGATGATCGGCCGCTTGGATATTCCCATTGTCACAAATACACGGGATTTCATTACTGAACAAAACATGCAGAGATGAAGAGACACATGCACATTATCACTCCCAGCACCCTGATTAGCGTTTGGAATCTCAGACAAGAGACGGGAGGGACAGGGAACAGTAAAGAGATTTTTTTAGATTTTATAAATTGTCCATTTTTTTTTTAGACTTATTAAAAGCGAATTGGAATTATTGTTAAAGGAAGAGGCAGCAGAGTCACAGCACACAGCTATTTACCCCCGAATAAAGGCCACGCCCTGTGACAGCTTTGTGGATGGCGTTGATTGCTCCGCCCTCTGACCGACACTGGCTTAGGGTGCCCAGTTTCCAGCAGGGGATTGGTCAAACTGGAGACGTCTTCAAGAGCCATTGAAATGTCATATAGTCTGAAGGCCTGAGCTTTTGGCTTTAGACACAATCTACTGTAATGTTACGTTGTCTTTTAGTATCGCCGCAGCAGGCTGGAGCGTGGAATTAGCGAGTTACGGAAGCTCAGTGCTATTTATTGTACATTGCGCTGAATATTTGTCTGTTTGTATAATGGCCAACATAAAGCACGAGTGCTAGCTCATCTGTAAGACTGCTACATTGCTTAAACGGGTTGTTCACCATTGAGTTAACTGATAGTATTATATAGAGAGGGATATTCTGAGTAGGGATGCACTGAATCCAATATTCGGTTCGGGATTTGGCCGAATCCTTCTGCATATCCTTTGCATATGCAAATTAGGGCCGGGGAGGGAAATCACATGACTTTTTGTCACAAAATAAGGAAGTAAAAAATGTTTTCCCCTTCCCACTAAAGCCCTATCGATTTCTAAAGATGAAGTATGAAGATCCAAATTACGGAAATATCCGTTATCTGGAAAACCCCAGGTCCCGAGCATTCTGGATAACAGGTCCCATACCTGTATATATATTGGGGCCATATAACTGGGAAAAGCTTGGCATTAGAGTGCGGCAGCCTAAAGAAAAGAGCACACAGTCTCTTTCTGGCATTTTTAGGAATTGCTTAAAGGAGAATTCAACCCTTAACTAAAAAAAACCCTACCCCCCTACCCTACGTAGACCACCTCCCTCCAGCCTAGCTGCTACCCCGGGGGGAAATGCCCCTAACTTTTTACTTACCCCTCGGTGCAGATTCAGGGATCGCAGTTCATGGCAGCCATCTTCCGGGTCTTCTTCCGGCACTTCGTCAATTTCCGTCAATATTGGCACATGCACAGTTTTTGCAAACCTGGAAACTGCTCCAACTGCACATGCTCCACTTTGCCGGTCTCAGTTTCAGATAACTGAAAACTCGGAAGATGGCTGCCGCGAACTGCGATCCCTGAATCTGCACGAGGGGTAAGTAAAAAGTTAGGGGCATTTCCCTACGGGGTAGCAGCTAGGCTGGAGGCAGGGGGTCTACGTAGGGTAGGGTTTTTTTAGTTAAGGGTAAGGTTTTTGAACTGTTTTTCAGTTTTTGCTGACAGTTAATTCCTTATTGACCAATCACAGAACAGCCCCAAGCCATGAGATAAATGTTCTTTTTAATTGGCTAGGAACATATAAAAGCACAAGTGTTATCACTTCTTACAGAATGATGGGGAGTTTCCCACGATCCTACACTGAAAATGTTCCTCTATGTAACGGGCTGATGGCTGCAGTGTTGTATAGCACTAACCTTGGGTACATATATAGGCACAAATGAGTGAACGCGGGTGCAATACATATGGAACAAAAACACAAATGTGCTACATGGTTTAGAAACATACAAGCAAAAGAAACTTTAATGGGAACATGCTCGGTGCATGCAAACAAACACTAGTGCAACGGGCTCTGACACACTCGTTAGTTGCTCACTGACTTGCTATGAGGGTTAGTGACAAATATAAATATACGCTGGCATTGCAATATATGTGACTGCATAAGGACATTTTACATTTCATCACTTCATTTGAGTCTCTGAACCATTTATTCATTTTACGGTTTCGGAGCCTTAAACGGATTCCTTGGTAAATGACATTTCCCAAGTCTGCACTGAAGCCGCCAGCACCGCTGCAAAATATTGATCAATAACATACATTTGGGCCTATACCACATACGGTGAACTTCCAATTTGTTTCTTACAAATGGCAGAGAGACTCAATGCGTGTGTTTTGCAAATTATTCAAGAAAAACAAAATAAAATGAGAAGCTAAATGTTTTCCTGACAAAAGAAAAAAAAACAGACATGATGGTGAAATGGACTGAAAAATGAATGGTAAAAAGAACATTAATATAGAATAGTGAGCCGGACCATAAAGGAATAGGAATGTAGGGATGTGCTGTACTGACAATAAAAATAAAGCTTCTCTCATTGATACCAATAGATCTCTAGTTACTTCACATGAACTGTATAAAATCCCTTATTAATGTCTGATTTCCTTTTAACTAACCTGAAAATAGAGTTGCTTTACATTAAAGAAGCCCTTGTAACAATCATAAACTTGTGTGTATTTGTGGCATTTAGGGTGTGTTTCTACTGGAAATAAAGATGGCTGTCAATGCAGACGTGTCTGAACTGAGAGGTGATTGCAGGCCAGATTGAGTTTGGACAGATGTTGGTTGAGTTTGGAAATAAAGATGGCAGTCAATGCAGATGTGCCTGAACTAAGTGGTGAGTGCAGGCTAGATTGGACAGATGTTGGTTGCGTTTGGACAGATGTTGGCTGCGTTTGGACAGATGTTGGCTGCGTTTGGACAGATGTTGGCTGAGTGTGGACAGATGTTGGCTGAGTGTGGACAGATGTTGGTTGAGTTTGGACAGATGTTGGTTGAGTTTGGACAGATGTTGGTTGAGTTTGGACAGATGTTGGTTGAGTTTGGACAGAAAGATGGCACTCAATGCAGATGTGTCTTAACTAAGTGGTGATTGTACGTTAGCCGAGTGCAGGCTAGACTGGACAGATGTTGGCTGAGTTTGGACAGATGTAGAGCAAGTTGCTTGCTGTGCTCTACTGTAACATAATGTTGTCTGTAAGCGTGGTATGAGAGTAGGGCACAGGAGTGGAAAGTTTGGAGTGAAGCAGGACCATCCTATGCATGTCAATATTTGTATGTAATGTGTGTGTTCAATATCTAATATAAGTAAACAACTGGACTTGCCAAGTAATTTTATTTGCTGACTGGACTTGCTGAGTTGTTTTATAGTTACTTAGATTAGATATACCATGACCTGGATGAATGAAAATCTTCATAGTCTTGTGTGTTCAATGTGTGAACCCTTCTACAGTACAGCGCTGTGGAATATGTTGTGGCTCTAGATATATACAGTTCTAGCTACAGCTGCCAGATAAGTCCTGCTTCCCCATATATTGACTACAGTACTTGGCTGAACACAAAAAATACAGAATTTAGTAGGTGCCACAACAATGTCTCCCTTTTCTACCCATTTTCAGGAAAATGCCTGTAGATCTTCCTTTCACAGGTAAGAGTCTTGCAAAATGAAGGGCAACACAAGTAAAAGTTCACCCACTCCCAAGTCGCTGAATCCTGATTCTACAGCAGAGACCCTTTACTCCATCACAATATGTGCCTTGCAAAGCTCTCAGTCCCAACTATAGTCTACCCCATACAATATACTACTTTGACCTATAAGCATGAATCGCCCTCTGTAAATGGCTCCTCCTCAGATACTATATTCTTACACTGACTCTAGCTGAAACAGTCTGTAATACATTCATATTATTATATATACAACATTCTGCAGGCTTTCTGTGTCTCAGTGGGGTCTTGGTTTAGAAAACTGTGCACTGATTGTCTAGTACATTTTATGGCTTATAAATACAGATACAATAAATACTATATTCTATTAAATACTCCTTTTCTAAACACTGATATTTAGTTGCCTGGTTCACTTGTGAAGGGAAATGTACTGTGAAATATCCAAGACCTATATAATGACCAAGCAGCTCAATATATTCAAGGAGCATAAAGCTAAGACACACTGAGAATCTTGGGAAATGTGTAACCCTTGACTTTCCATACTTAAGCTGACAGTATTGCCCTTTATTCTGAGATGAATGCCCTTATTAGCTGTGAGCGGAGACATTAAATAACTACTGATTGCTATAAACAGTGTGTTTCCTCGAACCAGGCTCTTACAACAGGACTAGAATTTTTAGAATCAAGATAGTACCATAGGCGTGCAATTCATTAGCCAATCAAATGCATCAATAATCATGGACACTCCAGAGGCCCTCCTATCAAAAAAAAAACCTTAGGAGATGATAGGATATAGCTGTATGCGTAACAACTTTTCTCAATTGAATTTTCCACATCAGTTGACTGAACTTTTACATAATGAAGAAATTAAGGGGGGGGAAAAAAAAACCTTTGGAGTGTCCATGGTTACTGGTGCGATATCAACAGTACAAATACAAGTAAATCATTGCTGTTCATTTAGTGCAGTCCAATATATATAGGAAACAGATATTAATTATAATTGATAGCAGATCTCAGCATGTTTTGAAAAGAAAAAATAAAAACAAAAGTAACAAAGACTAATGTGATGTTACTAAATCTGCAGGATTGTTTGGGGGTTACAGTTCAGACAACTGCCGGTCATTGGATGTTCTTCGGCTATTAAAGTTTTTGTAGTGTTGGTAGGTTTGTGATCGGTAACTAACCCGTGGCGACTCCTGGTCAGAAGGCAATCCGTTCTGAGATATTTGTTCTCCATCTTTTGTTCCATCCCTGGAAAGAGACAAGGGCACTTCAGAATCGAGAGTGTTAACATGAGAGATGTCTATAGCACAAGCAGCCGGTCACTTACCATTGCTGTGGGGATACATCTTCTGAAAGCTTTGGACTTAGCTCGGGAGTCGGAGGCTTCCTTTTCCTCTCCTCTTCCTCTTGCAACCGCCGTACTTCCAACAGTTCCATCTAAAAGACACAGAATGAGGGATTAGGCACATATTCAGGGAGGTTTCAGTGAAGGTCTGTATGGAAAATAAGGCTGGAATCACTTCTGTGTAGATGATGAAGTGAACACAGCAATTGCTGAGCAACAGTATACAGTTCTCCATGAAGCCTCCGTGTGCCTTTGCCTTAAAGGAGAAGGAAAGGCATGTTATACTTGGGGTTGGCAAAAGTTAGGCACCACCAACTGATTGTATTTACTTACCTGACACCAGGGTTATTCCATGAAATCCAAGGATGGATTGTCTTCCGGCTTCTTTTTTCTTCTGGCGGGTGCGCATGCACAGTAGAGCGAAAAGCCGAACATAACGAAAAAAGGCTGTATTTCATGCTACTGCGGAATAACTTCGGGCCGGTGCAGTTTTCTGCTGATAGGAGCACCAGCCCGGGGTTTCATGTAAGTATATAGAATCACTTGGGGTGCCTAACTTTTGGCACCCCCAAGTAAAAATCCCTTTCCTTCTCCTTTAAGGTATTCTCTAGAACTCTGTTTAATACAGGTATTAAAGGACATGTAAACCCCTCTACAAAAATTTAATTAGTGAACAGCCTCTTTGAAATCTTTAGATAACTGCCACTCTGGTCGTTAAAAGTTAACAGTAAGGCTGCGGCATCCCCCTAATCACTTAGAAATCCTTCTCCTCCAATAATCCCTTCATCCCTCCTCCTTCAGGAATTTGCTTTGGCTGTTGATTTATGGGCATACTCAGTTCTTCTCAGCACAGATTACAAAACACCTGTCTAACAGCCATTGAAGAGACAGCATTGCTGGTTGCCATAGAAACTCTAGCTGTCTAATCCTATTTTGTTCTCCTAACCACCTCTCCTGAGCTCAGAGTAACTATTACAGTGCTCAACCCCAGCAGTACTTTTTATCAAATATGTTGTGCCTGTGTAAACCTCCATTCTGCATTGCATGAACTTTACAGCATACATGTCCTATTTGCAGCTGTCAATGTTACTGATGATGTGTCAGAGGGAAAATGGCTGCCAGGTGAAGCTGCTATTTGTTTTAGGAAAATGTGATGGTACTTGCAAATGGAGGGAGGAAAAGCAATACAAATGATGTGGCTTGGGTGGGGAAGATATGCCCAATTTATATACATGGTAGGAAAATGTAGGCTTTACATGTCCTTTAAGCACAGTTGGACATGGAATCTGTAGTTCTAGGCACACTTGTTTCTTCATGTTTTGGCTGCTGTGCTCAAAACTCTATTGTCCACGTTCTTCAGCAGCTCATTAGTTCAAGTGGGATACCCAATGCCTATGACAGGCACAAGAACTGCCAAGGAGGGGTGACAGCATTTCTGAATGGAACAACAATACGGCAGGCAGCTGATGGGGTGAGGCCGTGGTAACCACAGGGGGGCACAATGATAGGTAGAAAAAATATATATCTGTATCTTTGTACTATCCTTTAACATCTGAAGAAAATTGTTGCCCACGTCATTGGACGTTTCATGCACATAACATGATTTAATATTTATCACAACGGAAGCCCCACTGACAGGAATCAACTTATTACGATCTTATTGTGGTACGCGGTGTATGATGTGTAGTGTATTGTGCGTGTGAGCTAATGGGGGCCTGCCTGAGGGAGCTCCAGTGACAAGGTTGCTACTCAGACCTTTCATTAGTTGACTGCTCACACTTCTAGGTCAACAATGAACTCTCTAACACAGTGATCCCCAACCAACGTTGCTCTCCACTCCATTTGATGTTGCTCACAGTGGCGTCACAGTAACTGCCCATTTTGAAATTCCTGGCTTAAATTCAAGTTTTAGAGTTTTTACATTCGAGCGTGGCTCACTCAACTAGCATTTCACTGTCCCCCCCAGCAACATGCACTGGTAACTGTCTACCTGAAATGCTGCTGCTATACCCAGTCTGCAGCTGAATAATGGAGAGAGAGTTCCTAAAAGATGTGCTCCTGAATGGCTTCCTTGTAGACTTTGTTGGGTTTATATTCAATCGGTCATGGAAAAAAAGTGTAATAGGACATAACTGTCAGCTTCATTTATCATCCATTTGACTGTAATGGGATTAATGTTGAGTGAGAAACCAACATAAAACCCCTTGGCCTGTTTGTTCCATCATTACTGCAGTCTCCAGGTCATTAGCAGTGAAGCTGCAGCAAGAGGAATTAGTGGACATGAAAGAAACGTATAGTGTAAATACCGTAGTAAGCCTTTCCAGAGCAGAAAACCTTTCATCCCAAGTAGCTGCCGATTTCTCAAACGCTTCATGCCTCTTAATTAGTTTTTCCACTTCATCGACACTCTGGCCTATTTCCCGACTTGACAGGTATGGCTCTTGTCCCAACAGCCAGGCCTCCGCAACGCTGGCATCTCTGGAAAATTGGTGCACCTCCAGAACTGACGGAAGCAAGATGGGGGGGACACGAGGAGAGGGAAGCTGTTACTCGACATAATGATTTTTTGTATTTTCTTACATAAATCCCCAATTTTTTGTATTTATTAAACATTGCTGATATGGATGTGCAGAAGAAGTTTATTTTAAACCTTTAAATAATATTTCCCATTTCTAAAGTTGGAAACAAACAACTTATTGGGGATCAATCTAATTGGGTGATGTGCCTGAGTACAGTATGCCATGGTAAGTGAATAGGTTTGCTCAATCTACTAAAGGTAAGATGAAAGCAAAAATGGCATTGTTTGTATTGGTTTTCTGCATTAATGTAAATCTGCTCAGTGTTGGCAAACACTTTTAGTCACACAGACGATCAGTGCACAAATAAATAAAAGCCTTTGTGCTATACCTTGGCAGGTTGTTTTATAAAAAAAATAAAAAGCTCAGTACCTAAAACCTGTCAAGCTTTATATTGTTTATTTTTTTTTTTTTGCTGGGGAAATAAGCCAAAATCGGCAGGAAGATGAGGCATTCGAAGGAAGAATCCAGTTTAGGTTTAGGAACTCTTCCACAGAAACCCGAACAGTTAGCTTCCTAACAGCTGCTTTTTCGGTTTAGGTCCCTACCTGCCAAATGCCTTAAAATACCCCAAAGCTACTGTTTAGGTAAGGAAAGGGCCTGTAGTATACTGGCAAATCACCAACTGTGCTCCCAATAAAAGTCAATACTTCCTTATTAAAGCCCTGTACTCGTTACTTATTTATTTTCCATATAGTGAGATTGGTGCAGATTCCATTTGTGCATTCCAATTATCCAAGGGCTGATGTGGAATGTTCAAAGCATATATCCCTTGCACAGTGTCAGTCTCCCACATCCACTTACTGAGTCGCAGCCATTCCCATCGGTCCTCCCACTTGTCAATCATCTCTTTTCTCTTCTCAGTCAGCTGCAGCAGTTTCTCCTTAATCTGGAATAGGGTATGAAGAAGTCACCCAAAAATAAAGATCTCCATAAAAGGCAGTTTACACTGCAAATAATTCACTCTACCATATAAAATGTAATTCCTAACAAAACAAGTGTATTTTTTTTAGTTGTAATATTGGTGTGTATGTGCATCTCAGGTCATTTTGCCTGGTCATGTGCTTTCAGAAAGAGCCAGTGCTGCACTATGGAACTGCTTTCTGACAGGCTATTATTTCTACTACTCAATGTAACTGAAGTAGTTGCAGTGGGACATGGATTTTTACTACTGAGTGTTGTTCTTATATCTACCAGGAAGCTGTTATCTGGTTACCTTCCCATTGTTCTGCTGATTGTCTGCTGGGAGGGAAGAGAGGGGGTGATATCACTCCAACTTGCAGTACAGCAGTAAAGAGTTACTGAAGTTTATCAGAACACAAGTTACATGACTGGGGGCAACTGGGAAACTGACAATATGTGTGGCCAAAATGTCAGAATTCAAAATTAAATATAAAAAAAATCAGTTTGTGGAGAAGTCTGCTGGAGCAGCACTATTAACGGATACATTTTAAAAAAATATGTTTTCCAATGACAGTATCCCTTTAACTACAAATGACTCAATGTTAATCTAAATCTATATTCATGGCAACTAAAATATCCAGAAAATACAAATGTATAGACAAGAGAGAGCAACAGAGCCAAGTATAATTATCCTTATTCATATTCTAGGTGCGTGTATGGTGGAAGCAGAGTCGACCGATATCAGCAAAAGACTTGTATATCAGTCAACTTGTTGATCAACCAGGCCGGAAAACATTGAATTTATCAAAACACCAGCTAGGGTTTACAGCTGAATTGTCAGACACAGGTATAAGGAAGATTTATGTACTCACTGTTAAATCCTTTTCTCTCTAGTCAGAAGGGGGACACAGGAACTATGGGGGTAAAGGGCTCCTCCCACCAGGAGGTAGGACACTACAGTGATGTCAGAATTGTGACACCTCCCTCTCTCCTTTACCCCTTGCATGTTGCCCGACAGGCTCAGTTGCTTACAAAGAACTCAAACAGAAACGGTGAACTGAAAACATAACAATTCCATAAGAATGGCTGAACTGTGAACAGAATGGAGTTCCGGGAGGGAAGTCCTGTGTCCCCCTTCCGACTAGAGAGAAAAGGATTTAACGGTGAGTACATAAATCTTCCTTTCTCTTAAGTCGGATGGGGACACAGGAACTATGGGGACATACCAAAGATGCTCCAAACGAATGGAGGGAGGAACTCATTTGGAAACTACCGCTCTGAGGATTTTTCAGCCTACTGCTGCCTCCGCGGAAAGATAAGTATTGAATTGGTAAAATTTTGTGAAGGTATGTAAGGAAGCCCAGGTGGCCGCCCTGCAGACCTGATCAGCAGATGCCATGTGGCGGTGAGCCCAGGAGGCTCCCAATGCTCTGGTAGATTGGGCACGTAGCAATGGGAGGCGTCCTCTTTTGCACCATATAGGACTGCCTAAATGCTTCTTTGACCCAGCGGGCCTACATGGTTTTGGTTGCTGCCATTTCCTTTCGAGGGGATGACGAACAAGGTGTCCGTCTTCCTGAAGGGTTTTGTGCGAGTAACATAGGTCCTTAGCGCTCAAACTACGTCAAGTTTATGCAATTTGGCCTCCTTTTCATTCTGTGGATGATTGCAGAATGATGGAAGAATGATTTCCAAATTGATGTGGAATGAGGAGACCACCTTAGGAAGAAATCTGGGAGCAGTGCTGAGAATGGCCCTGTCTTCCTGCAAAATGAGGAGAGGTGGCGAGCAGGACAGTGCCCAAATTTCAGATATGCGTCTAATGGAGGAAATTGCTACTAGGAAAATCGTCTTCCACGTGAGTGCCGGAAGATCCACTGAGTCTATTGGCTCAAATGTGGCTTCTAGAAGAGCATTGAGCACTAAGTTCAAGTCCCAGGGAGGAACTGGTTGTCGGAATGGGGGTGCCAGTGAGGAAACCCCCTGTAGAAAAGTACGCACATCCTCTTGTAGAGCAAGTCTTTGTTGGAAAAGAATGGAGGAGAGTGCCAATACTTGGGACTTTAGGGATCCTAGCCTGAGTCCCTTGGCTAGACCGTAGAAAGTTGAGGACTGCCGGAATGTTATAGTCTCTAAAATCAATGTCGTGCTCTGAACACCATGACCAGTAGCAATTCCAGGTTCTGTGATAGATTTTTGATGTAGTAGGTTTTCAAGCCCTTGTATGACTTGATCTGAAAACCCATTTTCTTTTAGGATAGAGGCTTCAAGAGCCTTCCTATTAATGCGAAGAGCTTGGGATTCCTGTGCTGAAG
This sequence comes from Xenopus petersii, assembly GCA_038501925.1. Taxonomy (NCBI): domain Eukaryota; kingdom Metazoa; phylum Chordata; class Amphibia; order Anura; family Pipidae; genus Xenopus; species Xenopus petersii. Next base: position 120,474,226 of record CM076681.1, read on the forward strand.
TGGACCCTGACTCGGCATTGTGAGAAGAAACTGAGAACCTTGCGATTTTTGCCTGGTGGCCATCAAGTCGACTTGAGGTTTTCCCCAATTGTCTACCAGCAGTTGAAAGGCTTCGTGGTAAAGTTCCCATTCTCCGGGATCTACTCGCGTCTGCTTAGGAAGTCCGCCTCCACGTTTAAAACCCCCGGGATGTGAATCGCAGACAGATGTGGAACATTGTCTTCTGCCCAGGCTAGAATGGGGGTTACCTCTCTGTTTGCTGCCTTGCAGCTGTTTGCTGCCTTGATATAGGCCACAGCGGTGGCATTGTCTGTCTGTATGCCCACCGGTGTTTGAGAAGGTCGTGCCACCAGTGAAGGGCTAGTCGAATTGCTCTGATTTCTAAAAGGTTGATCGGGAGTAGTGCTTCTTCTGCCGTCCATATTCCTTGCACTGATCTTCCTTGGATTGTTGCCCCCCCCAGCCATGTAGGCTGGCATCTGTCGTCACAATTTTCCATTCTGGTTCGGCAAACAGCCGACCCTGGGACACTCGGTGGTGTTGCAGCCACCAGGTGAGTGATCTCTTGGTGCTCGGTGGGAGAGTATTTTGCTGGTGGAGAGATATCCAACGCCAGCACTGGAGTATTGCTGCTTGCAGCGGCCAGAGGTGAAACTGGGCGAAGGGGACTGCCTCGATGGAGGAAACCACTCACATGCAAAGTTGCACCGTTGGTTTGGGTATCGACTGAAGACGTTGTATTGCAGTTCGAAGCTTGCTCTGTTTCTCCTGTGGTAACACCATTCTCTGTTGAAGAGTAGACCCAGAAAAGCCATCTTTTGACTGGGCATCAGGCAAGACTTCTTGAAGTTTATTGTCCATCCGAATTCCTGTAGCAGTTGGATGGTTATCTGGAGATGATGGTTGGCCAAATCTTGTGATCAGGCTTTGATAAGCAGATCATCTAAGTATGGAGTGATAGATACTCCACAAACTTGGAGAAGGGCAGCCATGACAGACATGATCTTGTTAAAGATACGTGGCGCGGAGGACAGGCCGAAGGGTAGGGCCACTAACTGGAAGTGCCTGTTTTGAAATGCGAACCTCAGGAATTGATGATGTTGAGGGTCTATGGGAACATGGAGATACGCAAGTATTCTCCTGGTTCCATGGCTCGGATGACCGAACGTAGGGATCCCATCTTGAAACGCTGATAGACAATCCACTTGTTCAGCCGTTTGAGATCCAATATTGGTCGAAACGATCCCTCCTTCTTGGGTACTATGAAGAGGTTCGAGTAGAACCCGTGAAAACGTTGAGATGGAGGAACTGGATCTATGACTCCTGAGTCCTCCAGAGACTGGATAATTGATAAGAAGGCTGTCTTTTTGTCTTGTTGCAAGGGAAGCCTTGACATGAAAAAGTGGCGTGGTGGTAGGCTTGTGAATTCTAGCCGGTACCCTGACGATATGGTCTCTAGAATCCAGGTGTCGGCAGTGTGGCGTGCCCAGGTTTGTGTGAAAAACCGAACTCTGCCACCAAGATTGTAGGCATTCGCCGTCCCTGTGCAGTAGTCAGGAGGAAGTGGTCTTATCTCCAGAAGGCTTTGGCTGAGATTTTCGGGTTTGCCAGGAAGACTTGCTCTTTTTGGGAAAATCTGTCTGAAGGTTTTGGAAGGATCGGGAAGGTGATCTACTCTTGTAGTATCGAAAACTGGAGGTATAAGGTCGGGCTAGAAGATAAGGATGGGCTAGAAGCAAGGACCCTAAGGGCCGTATTTATTATAGTAGAGTCCCTCTTGCGTTTGGCTGGTGGAGCTGAAGTTTCTGCCAATTTGCCTAGCATCTTATCAATTGACATAGCCAGTTGAGGAATGCACTGTAGGCCTGACAATGATTGCGACAGGGAAACAGCCCAGGCTGGCACATCAGAGAAGGCCTGTGAATTGTGTGGCCCTGCATGTGAAGTGCTTGCAGTAGCAGAGACAGAAGCACCTGTTTAATATGGGCTCAGGGGGCTCTGAAACCTTTATGAGGCATGGGCTACATTCAGGGCATAGCGGGCTAATTTGGCCCTCCCTAAATTTGCACAAACACCTGGAGCAGGCCAGGAATGTAACTACTTGGGGAGACCTCCGTCCCTTGGTAAATAATTCCCCCCTACCTTCAGCCATGCTTGTAAAAGCTATGCGTCGCCGCGTGTACCTGTACCCTAGGAGAGAGGAAAGGCCGCCAGCTAGAACACCGCTGTAGTGACTACACTGGTAGGAGCTTGTTCGGTGAGAGAGCGAGCTGCTAGGAGTCGAGAGTGGTGCGTCCTAGAACTGACGCGCAACTGAGGAGAAGGTGCGTATTGTACTCTATATGCTTGGCGCGAAGGAGTTGATGTCACGGTCGAGCGATAGCTGGGCCCGGTATGTGCTGCACGACTGAAGGTAGGGAATTACCAGGAATGTGCCGGTATGCCTCAGGGAGAGAACTCGTGCACAGCAACTGTCTCTTCGGCCTCTGCTTGTGTAGACCCGAAGTCTGTATCCTTAAGGTGCCTGAAGGTACTGTGCAGAGGGGAGGTCCCGCGAAGGGGGCTTACGCAGTGAGTACAGACAAGCTGCTGACTCAGGTCTTACCCCTGTTGCCAGTGATGATCACTGACTGAAGTTAAGTCCTTGTGTAGGGCCTCTCTAGAGGCCAGTCCTGAACCTCCTGTGATGAGGACACTGAAAAAACAGCCTGTCAGGCAACATGCAAGTGGTAAAGGAGAGGAAGGAGTTGCAATTCTGACATCACTGCAGTGTCCTACCTCCTGGTGGGAGGAGCCCTTTACCCCCATAGTTCCTGTGTCACCCTCCGACGAAATAGAAATTCTATTGTTTCTACCTGTTTATCAGACAATTCAGCGTGTCTGTACTGAAATGAACGATCTTTCCTGTGGGCAATGGTTGTAGGAAAGATTATAACGATTACATCAATGGCCACCGTTGGTGTTCTACATCAACAATGTCTATAACATTGCAATATAGAGGAAATGGATTGTTGGCACATTGATGCACATGAGTGTAGAAGATATTTTAAGACTTTTTCCTTGTGCACAGGGCTTCAAAGACGATTATGGGGTTATTGTATTGTTCTCATGCCGGCGTTTATAATGCAATAAGAAACATATAAAAGGATGAGCCAAGTCCTACTTGTGACCAAGGAGGTTTGGCTTTGGAACAGTATACATAGATCTGCATTGCAGCAGAGTGTTATATTCCATGTATCTTACCTCTTCTGATGCATAGTGATTTCTTGCTAAGAGGGACTTGCCGAGCTCAATACATGTAGTAAAGCTGTCATTCCGGGCATCAATCTCCGCTTTTATGCCCTGGTGATTATTCATCAGCAATTCTACTGAGGACACATCCCTGCACAAAGAATATTCACAATTAGTTTATCTAGAAAGAGTGGGCACTGGTATATTCCCTGTGTAAGATATTGCTTTAGGGGTATGGAAAAGCAGATTATTTACAGGGGGAATTCACCTTTAAAGGAATTGTTCAGTGTAAAACTAAAACCTGGGTAAATACTGTAGATAGGCTGTGCAAAATAAAACATATTTCTAATATAGGTAGTTAGCCAAAAATGTAATGTATAAAGGCTGGAGTGACTGGATGTCAAACATAATAACCATATGGGTCATAACAGTTTGGATTTGAATCTAATTTACATGATCCAGACTTTAGATGACATTTTTGGCTAACTTTTCATATACTATCTATTTGCCCAGTGTTTATTTTTTACACTAAACTGTTCCTTTAAGTGAACTTGTATGTTATAAAATGTCCTGTTCCTGTGTGAAGCTACACAGAGTATATCGACACGAGAGTGCATTTAATGCATGGATATTTGTGTAGCTTCACACAGGCTGACATCGGGCCTGACAATGGAAGAGGCGAATGCATGATTTTGGATCCACTTTCCTCAGTCTGTGTTCAAACGAAGGCAGAGGAAAGCAGACAATGAGCTGTGTGCCCTTGTCTTTAGGGAGTGAGTAAGGGAGTTCAGAGCTTGGATGAGTGTGGGAGCTGTGAGGTAGATCTACTTTCTTTTGCCTTTATACAAAACAAAGGCAGAGGAAAGTGGACAATCCATAATGTTTGCCATTGCCCTAAGACTCTGTTCCTCCTTACATTTCAAAAAGATGAACCTAATGCAAAGCCAATATTTTGGCGGTTACACCAGCCTTGCTCTCTTAAAACCCCTCCACTACAACGCATGAATATCGTGGCTGGATATATTGTGGACTTTTGACTTTTTGTTGGAAAATACATAACTAGCAGCATGTAAAATCATTGTGATTTTGAATGCACTTACTTATGATTATATTATTGAACAGTTTCCATCATTCCATAATTTATATATGTGTATATAGGAATGATTTATACACAGTTCATTGACTTATTAGCATTAGTAACTAAGGCTCAGTAAGAGAACTTGATTTCTGAATTATTAGATTACAGGCACTTGCAAGACATGAATGGGTAAGCTGACCATACCTTGGCTTCTCTTGGGCCTCGATCTGTCTGATCACATCTTCCATCCATAACATTAGATCACGCACCATGCTGAAGAAGCGGAACTTGTCCCCTGTTTCTACGAGTCGGAGCCTTCGTCCATCACATGCATCCAGTAACGTTTTCCATGCCTCCAAAACCTCACTCTCTCTCTTCTGGATATCATCTGCTTTGTCGCCGGCATAAGCAGCCTGCAGTCGGGCAGCATCTTCCTGAAGTTGCCTAACCTTTGGAGTAACAAGAACCTTTTATGTAAACCTGGACTGATTACTCAACCCCTGTTCATTCCCCAGAGTGGCACTAAGAGTGAAACTGAATTTTTAGCACCAAAGTGAACTTTTGAGGTGGATGGTCAGAGGATGTGCAAAACTGGCCATACTGCTAGTAAAACTAGGCCTATTTGTTTCTGATATCATGAAGTTCAGTTATTTTATAGCTCACCTGTGTCCCCAGTGCCTGAATGTCGTGTTCAAACGTTGTGTGCATCCTCTGTAGCGTCTCTACTGTGTTCTGATCTCTGCCCAGCTCCTCTGGGAGCTTCTTGTGTTTATCTTGTATGCGGCCAAAGATCTCTTTAGCATCGTGGTAGAATTTGTGCAGTTCATAAGAGGCTGCCAGTATCTGCGTTCTTGTGTCGATAAGCTCGAGAAGGTCGGCCCATGCCTCGTTGAGGCCGTCTTTCCATTCTGCAATTGTGGCTGCGTCGGAATGGCCAGAATTAATGAGATCATCTGCCATGTGGTTGACGGAGTCTACTCTCTCCTGTCCAATATGGCCAGTGTCCCGGGCAAATTCTCTAAACCGCTCTTGTAACATCTGCAACGTAATAAGAGAATCTGAATTACTTTACTCAGCACAGAACACCCAACCTAAGGTACCTACAAAAAATATCCATATCAACATTCTTCTAATGACTTAATAGAAAAAATTAAGATTAGTTATAACTATTATAATTATTTTGCACAAAACCCCCATGTAGTGAGTATAATAAATGCAGGCGATGAGAATGTATTATACAAGTGTAAGAAGTGCAAACTGCTGGGCTTTGAGCAGCACAACTTGCTAAAAAGAAATGTTGACCTCTGAAGAATACGGAATGTGTGCTCACCGTTACATGTTCATAGTCTTGGCCAAGCTCGTGAGATCCCGCTACCACCTCTCTTTCAGCAATCCACTGCTCCAGGTCATCAACTTCCCGATTGAGCTGGAACAGCCGTTGCCTCTCATCCAGTTTGCCTCTCCTCTCTTCAGACAGATCTTTGAGTCCGGCATAAAGTTTATCAACCTGAGACTGACGCATGCTGATGCGCTCGCTTAAGTTGGGTTTCAGTGACGATGGGGAGAAATTAAAAATAAAAGAATATGTATCATTGAGCTTTTGTGTTGCTGAAACAAAGGAGTGTGACTACAATCAATAATAAGATAATGCAGAAGGATATATTAGCAACTAATGGAGACCAGCAACTTATTCCTGCATTAGAACATACAACTGTAGCCTACAAAAAGGCAATAAGGCCATATACAATTAGGATTTGTTACAAAATCAGTAGTAATTGATCTGATTGGCTGATTTTTGGCTGAGGAATAACATATAATAAATAAGCCCTCGTGTTTCTACTAAATAAGATATAATAATAGCTCAAAACCTTTCCTCTCCCATTCGATCCAGGGACTGTCATCTTGGAGTCAGGAAGGAATTTTTTTTCCCCCTCTGAGGCAAATTGGAGAGGCTTCAAATGGGGTATTTTGCCTTCCACTAGATCAACTAGCAGTTAGGCAGGTTAAAACAGAGTTAAAAGGTTGAACTTGATGTTTTTTCAACCTAACTTACTATGTTATGTTACTTAAAGGTTCCGAGTATGTTGCAGGTTATAGTATGATCTATCTATCTATAAATACACAGAACAACACACACAATATTACAAACCTCTCTGGGTGACCTTCTGCCACCAATGCCCTGCTGGTTTTAGAAAGCTGGTGCACAGTCTCTGCATAATCTTCAACGGCTTGCTCAAGAATCTGGTGCTTTTTCAACATAGACACTGCGCTCTGCTCATCCTGGAGAGAAAAATCAGCAAAGATTCTGATTGGGTAAAACAGTGAATTTATTTTGGGTAAGTGAATATGCTAATTCAGATTACTTTTCTTCCATTCATGAAAATCCCTCACAGGTCCTGGACTAGATGAAGATGGATGTGCAGAATGGCCAAAGACACAGCAATAAGCCACATGTTTGGCACCATGCAGTATCAATTCCCAGTTCCCCTTACTTTTCCTAAAATAACCAGTAAAGCCGTAGTTAATTATACTGGGCATACAAAAGATTCCTTTGTACCCATACGTAGGCCTTATTTTCAATGCAAAACCTGTTGCTATTTCAACTTTTTTAAATATGTTTTTTTTTAACTTAATCTCTAAATGCAAGAATGAATCAAGTCTGGCACAATAAGATGTGAGGTCACCTTGGCCTTCTCCTCGGACATCATATACAGCTCTTGCTCACTCATCCAGGCTTCAGCCTCTGCGCCATCAAAATAATATTGCTGTGCCCTGTGCGCCTCCTCCAGCCTCCTATGCCGCTTTTCTGTTTCTTCTATTAACTGGTTCCATAGTGCCTGCAAGTCCGTCAGCCTTTGTGTAATTGCTTCTGCATTAAGGCTGCCGTCTTCTAAGATTAACTTGCTCCTTTCAAATATGTCGTCATTGCGGTGCTGGTGCCCCTGGATCTCCTTCTGAAGAGTCTGTATTTAAAAAAAGAACATCCCAAAGCAAACAATGATTACATGTTTAAACCTAAATACCCAACTGCATTGATAAAACAACATACTCAGCTACCAATAGCCTCTTGGTTCCACTCAATATGGTGTCCTGGTTGATCGTAGGATCACACAAAACGTGTTAGGTAAAATGTTTGGCTAATAAATCTGTTTTATTTCACCGCCGTCTGCTGATTTGCTGAGTGCACGCCGCAAGGGTATCATGTTGGTTGTGAAAGCCTCCCAAAGCTGCGGGTTTGGGGCGTTGCACCTGGACCAGAGACCAGGAGCGGTGAGTGACCTGTTTAATACGAATGCATATCTGAATATCCTGATTTAAACTATAGGTTCGGGGCATTTGCACCCTGACCCACTCAGTGAAGGGGTGAGCGTTGCAGGAATTAAGCCTGTACAACATTGTTATTAACATTTTAATAGTGAAATATTGAAAGGTTAAAGGATTTGAGCGCTTCTTTAAGTGTATATTTTGAGTTTCTGGTTCATTCATAACTATTTTAGTTTATGTTAGAAGTAACAGTGCGCAGATCCAGGTAAGAATAGACTTATTCCTCAGAAAAGAAAATATGGATTTCTGCATCCTTGTTCGTAAGGTCATTGACCAACCAAGGGCAATAGAGCAATTAGCATCATTACTGTTATAGTTCAACTATGTTTTCCATTGCTTCCTTTTGTAATTCTACTGTTAAACCTCAAGCAACATTTGCACCTTGACCCAATCATATATTGCACTGCCTGCTTTATAGGGCACGGTAGCCATTCACCCTACTTTCAACCATCATTATTTGCTCAGAGGGAGGGAGGCAGGAAGGTCCCAGCTCATTATCGAATCATTTTCATTGAAAACAAAAATCGAAATATTGTTTTTTAAACATGTAAAAATAAACATTGTAAAGAGCAACGAAAGGGGCGTTTTAAAGGAAACAAAACCAGACAGCCATGAAGCTATCTCACTGAGCGGAAACCTTTCTTCCTCCTATACTGAAGGAAAGAAAACATCCCTTTCCTCCACAATCAACGCTGGAGAGTTGCTTACATTTTGGTGAGACGACCCCTGCAATAAGGAAGGAAGTTTTGCAAAACGCATTCCTTCACCCTTTCGGGTGTTTAATTGTCCGTGCTGAGAGATGGAGAGCACTGTACAGAAGTTGCCATGTGCCATCACTGTTTACCTTATCACTGTTTGTACTAAGCATGGCTTCCCCTGATCCCCAAAGTTACAATTTCAATTTCAGTGAGGTCATTCCACTGACTTTCTGTGAGACACACACAGCTCACCTTCAAATGTTCTTTTAGTATGATGTACTGACATTCTGAGACAATCTGCATTTTGTCTACTTTGTTTAGTTTGTTTGTGTTTTTTTCTGAATTAACAATTACAGTTAAAATGCAGTTTTACAGAGCAACAGGTTTTTTTTGGCTGCCAGGGTCGGTGCCATTTGAAAGCTGGGAAGAGGCAGGCACATAATTCAAAAGGTATATATAAAAAAAAGACCAGAAGAAAAGTTGCTTGGAAAAGTCATTGGATAACATAATTATTTAAAGGAGATCGACCCTTTAAAAAATCATTCTGCATATTATTTGCCCGGTCTGCTAATTTCCTGTACAGCAGTTCATATGAAGCAAACTAAAACTATTATGATATAAATATTTTACAATAATGCATCAAAATAATTCCCCATAAATTGCGAGAAAAACACATTAACAGGGCAAAGGACAGAGTGGATTAGTTGTGAAATGGAGCACTGACCTGGTTTTTCTTTATCAGCAGCTGCACAGTCTGAAGATTGTGCCCATGGTCTGTGGACGTGGCAAGCGGCATTCTCTCTACGACCCAAAGCTACACAAGGAAGAACATAAGCAGCTGTCATTAGATATAGCTTGACAGAGTGATAGGCAAAAATTAAGCCTTTTGCTGAATCTAGAATATCATGCCTTCAGTAAAATTGCACAGGGTAATAATGGAAATGTTCAATGGTGGCAAAATCCAGATCTAATTTTTGTCTACTGAAAGGAGAAGGAAAGGCGCTTATTTAGCTTACAGGGAAAATGTTATCAAACATTAATAAAATGTTTAATGAAAACCAAGGTTGTCAAACAAGCGGCTCTTTATTCCAATTTGCCCACCGAAGGCCCCTATACATGGACAAATAAGCTGTCGAATCAGTCTAAAAGGCCTAAATTGGCAGCTTGAATTAGCCCATGTATGGACACATTTATGGTTTTGTTCAGACAGAGAAAATTTGCTCCTTCCAAATTAGTGCACTTACAATCTCGTCTTCCACATCCCGGTTGAACTGATGGATCTCCTTGGAAGCCAACAGGTACTTTTTCCTTTCATTCAGGGGTGCGAGCAGTTCCACAAACCTCACTTCCACAACCTGCCGCTGGCCATCCACTTCATCCGTACTCTTCCCCTCCTGGCTCAGCGCCTGGGCTTGGCTCCGCAGCTCTTCTACCTCCTTCTTCCGCACATCCATCTGGTTCTCCAACATCTGAGTGGGAGACACGTGGGCATGTGAAATACATACAGGTGGCATATATCAATGATGGATTGTTAATTACTTTAACATATACACTTAAAGAGCTGCAAATAGAAGTACCAGGTGATATGAAAGAAAACTCTAATGAAAAGCCCGGCTTGTTAAGATGAGATTAAAACTTACTTCTGTCCTAAATATTTTTGGAACTATGGCTGAATGACTATTACACAGATACCCTGGGGGAGTGACATGAACAAATCACTCCAACCACTCCTCTAAAGTAAGGAAGGTAAGAACAAATGGAAAACCTTCCTACTGTTTGCCATAATACCTCTATGTGAGGCACAGTGATGGTGTTACTGCTTTATCTTGAGGATAACAATGGTTTTTATACAAGACTGCAATAGCAATGAGCCTGAGCCATTGAGCTTCCAATCTAAATGAATGCTTGCATGTTGAATCCTGTAATATATAAAAAAAAGGGATGATTTCATTCTGTCAAATTATCTGATTTATGTGTCTGTGGCAGCTGACGATGTATCAAAGCCATTTTGTGTTCCACCTGCTCAGAGGAGCCCCTGACTGCAGGCTGATGTGCCCGGTGTGAGTAGAAGAGTCACCATTGTGCAGCATTGTACCTAAAGCATCTCAAGTCACACTGATCCTTTGTCCCCTGAGCACAGTGGCTTCCATTAGCCCCTTTAGCCAATTCTGTGCTGCACAAATCTGGCTGAACTAAATATAACACTACTCAGAGAGAGAATAATGTCTATGAAAGGATTATTTTCAGAATTCCCAGTACAGTAACCTCTCAGTATCTTTTCATATGCCCTTCACATTGACATTTCAGAGATCACATTCCACGGAGAGATCTGGGGCCGTCAGACAATAAATGTGCAAACAGCAGCTTTTTAGATGCTAAAGGGGGAGTCGGAGATGTGTGGGAGAAATGTGATGTTTACTCGCTCTGCCTTTGTTCTGTGTTTCTGAAATTCCTCGTTCTCGCGTTTTTACTTTACTGATATTTCAGGTCATTTTACACCCCCACAACAAACACTTTCAAACAAAAATAATAGGAAAAAGGAAATTACAGTGTGTAATACTTCTGACTCATACAGCTTTTATATTCCTTGGTATCATACTAAAATATATACAAAATAAATGGCCAATTTGCAATTGCGTATACGGTAATGAGATATAGCAGCACACATTTACAGCCAAAAGTGATACTAGGAGTTGTAGCTGAAAAACAGTTGTAATTTTTGAAAATGTTTAGTAACAATCATAGGCACTGGCACAGGGGGGTTGTGGCCCCTTCCAATTTTAACCACCTGAATTGTTATGGAGGAAATGTTGTTGATGCAGTATGTGGAGCTTAGGCCCCTGGCTCCCCCAGAGCAATGAACTTCTCTGCAGGCCATGCCATCTGTTTTTATCAGGATGTGCTTAAAGGAGATCTGTTTCTTGGGTATATATAATGCTTATGATTAAGGGATTGTATCCCGAAACGCGTAGGGCCTTTGATCCCTATTTTTAGCTTGTAATAAAGATTTTTTCCTCTTCAAGTGGAGTGCCGTCCATTCCTTTGGCACAGTTTATATATAATGCTAAGCAACTTTTCTATATACTAAAAAAAAAGAGGAAAGCCTGGGGGTTTTCAATAAGCAAAACACTTTTGTGTGTGTTCATTATCTTAAAGGAGAATTCAACCCGTACCCCCCCCACATAGACCCCCCCTCTCTCCTCCCCCAGCCTAACTTGGTGCAGTTTCTGGTTTCCAAGTTTCACGCAGCCATCTTTCAGCGCTTCGGCAATTTTCGTGAGTTTTGGCGCATGCGAAGTTGTCGCAAACTGGCAAATTGCTTCAACTGCGCATTCGCCGACATGCCGATCTCCCACTCATCTTGTCGAAGACCCGGAAGATGGCTGTGTGGAACTCCAATGCCAGAATCTGCGCCGAGGGTAAAGTATATAGTATGGGGCATTTCCCAGGGGGGGGCACGGATTTATTTCTTAAAGGGTTGAATTGTCCTTTAAGGGTGGCCATACACAGGAGATTAAAGCTGCATATATTGGTCTTTTAGACTGATTTGTCAGTTTATCTGCCTATTAATGATTCTTAAATGGATTCAGGTCCTCATGCTATTTACTGTGGGTCTACATGACCCCCTGTAAAGTTAAATGTTCTGGCAATAATAATTAAAGTGCATAATTAACTCCAAACCAATTATTTTAGGTCACAAGGCTGAGAAAAGAAAAGGGTGAGATCCAGATAAAATGCCAGTTGTGAGTTACAACTGATGTCTCCCTCCCTATTCTGCACTGTTCTCTCTCAAAATCTCCTCTTCTCGTTCTCATTCTCCCCTTTCCTATCTGTTCTCTTAAAATAGAAAATAATGACCCTCATAAAACAGGACAACTGATACAGAGGAGCGCTTCAGATATTCAGCTAATTCTTGGAATGAGAATAATAGATGGAAAAATACTTGAAGCATTAAATATAAAAAACTTGAGACATAAAAGAGAATAATGGAGCTGCTGTCTGGTTCTCTGTGGGGCTCCTGTCCCAGATCATCATGTAGAAAAAAAAGGCAGTTTGATATTAGCAGAGGTAATTATGTTGGGCATGAGAGAGGTCACTGCAGCATTGGGAGGCTGCCTCACTCTCTGCAAGGGAACAAAAGCATTTTAGAAGACTGACGCTCCCTGCGGAAAAACAACACGTGAGCCTACGAGTGAATGGTGATTATATTCATTGATTAGAAGGCATATATGTACAGTATCTATATACACAGTTTATATGGATCTATGTACTCTACCTGTTGTTTCTTCAGAAGAATGTTCACGCTGGTCAGATCTTTCCCATAATCATCCGACTGAATCTGACTCTCCAGGCCGTGCAGCCACTTATCCAGATCCGCACAGCTCTGGGTTAAAAGCTCAGCTTTGTTGGCATCAAAAAGACGCTGCGCTTTGGTCTGTGTGGTGGTTTCAAGCTCTTCCCACATTTCATGCAAAGCACTCATCTTCTCTCTTACAATAGCTTCTGTTTCTGGTTTCTCTGCAATGAGCTGGTTTCCCTCCTAAGGAAGAGCAAAAAAAAGTAATTTTCTAGAAGGGGTAAAATAAACACAAATATGAGAAAACTTTTTTTTTTTTAGCAGCAGTCCATCTCATTACAGCTCACTGCTCCTGCAGATTACCCTTCAGGACAATGGTGGGGTAATATGGAGCATTCTGCTGCTCTCCAACCTGGACATCAAATGGGCAGCAAAGTGCTCATGCCCAGTGTGCCAAAATCTTGAGTAAAGAGAACACTATTCAATATTGTTTACCTTTTCTATTTTGTCCAGCCACTCCTTATTGGATGCCAATTCAGCCATGAAAGCTTGGTGTTTCAGCCACTTACTGTGCAGGTTTCGGGCCTCATCGTAAGACATATCGCGAGCTGTGAGCATCTTCTCATTAATCCACAAGGACAGCTAGGAGACAGGACCGATGAAATTAAATTAGTCACAAAATATACCGCTTATCAATAATAATGCAACTGAGATAAAGTCACATGCAGAAACATGTGGAGGCCATTAGAACTTGGTCTGTGCATAATGCGAATCAAATGGAAAGCCTCTGAGAAAGTTTGAATATGTAATCGGAATCCCATAAAACCCACATCAGAGAATTTACTCGGGTCTATATATATCTATATATATATATATATATATATATATCTATATATATATATATATCTATATATATATATATATCTATATATATATATATATATATATATATATATATATATATATATATATATATATATATATATACACACATATGTGTGTATATATATATATATATATATATACACACATATGTGTATATATATATATATATATATATATATACACACATATGTGTGTATATATATATATATATATATATATATATACACACATATGTATATATATATATATATATATATATATATATATATATATATATATAAAAAAACAAAACCTCACTAAGGTAGACTGACGGGAATTTGCCACTTAAACTGTTTGCACTCCATCTGGAAAGGGACTGAAAGCCAAGGTGCGGACAGCCCATCAGTAGCACATATACAGAGGAACACAGGGATATATATATATATATATATATATATATATATATATATATATATATATATATATATAGCACACACTGCACAAATAAGACAGCACTTGATCAATATGCAAGAGAATAAGAAAAGATGGAGAGATAAAGTAATATTGGACTGTAATATGAAAAAAAGACAGGATAACATATGCGCAAAAAGAGAGCCATGTGCTTTAGGGCAATGCTGCTGGCTAAAGCTCAGGTTGCATCACTTATTATGACACACTTATCTCTTTCATGTGATAAATGTAAAACTAGAACTCCAAGTTTCTTTAGCAAATCAGATTACAATCATAGCATCTAGTTCTGTATAATCACCCAGCAGAAACTGTTAAATTTACCTCTTGACAGTCCTGAAGGAACTTCTGCATCTCCCTGTTGTCTTTCAGGCGCATTAATAGATCATTAGCTGCTGCGCGATTCTTCTTGTGCCTTTAAAAGAAAATACAAAAAAAGATAAATATATTTTCAGGTGTTTTGCATATATTAGCTCAAGTAGTTTAACACTGTTCTATTGAAAACACTATAGGAGAATAAATAATATCGAGAATGCTTGGGACCTGGGGTTTTCCGGATCTTTCCGTAATTTGGAACTTCATATCTTAAGTCTACTAGAAAATCATATAAACATTAAACAAACCCAATGGGCTGCTTTTGAGAGCGAGAGAGAGACAGTTGCAAATAAATTAGCAAAAGTGAGTGTCGGAAAGCATGTGCTGTTTGCAACATTATTTATAAAATACATATCCAATGTTCAGGATCAAAGTGCTGTTAGTTCCCCCGTGTTATTTAACAAAGTGAAAGCGCATCAGGTTATACAGGTTTAAATTAGGGATGCACAGATTCCAGGATTTGGTTCAGGATTCAGACGGGATTCAGCCTTTTTCAGCAGGATTCGGCCGAACCTAATCCCCGGTCGAAGAGAATCCGAATTTGCATATGCAAATTAAGGATGGAAGGGAATCTGAATTTGCATATGCAAATTAGGGATGGGAGGGAAATCGCGTGAATTTTTGTCACAAAACAAAAAGTGTTTTCCCCTTTCCACCCCTAGTTATAGAAAACCAAAGAGGTAATCTTTTCTTTACCTGTTATCTATTGAATCCACCTTCTCTTCAATCTTATCAGAATTAATGTTTTCATCTTTGACCAGCCTTCTTCCAGTGTCCACCACTGCATTGATCTTCTCCTCGCTAGCATCCATAGTAGTCATGAAGTCTTCCTGCTTCTTGATAGCCGCCTCTGCAGCTTCCAAGTTATTGGGCATTTCTGTATGTGCCAAGACATATTCCTGCAATGGCAATAAACTCAATGGATCAGAAATATGACATAGATCTTTTCTTTCTGAACAATCAGTAAGTGATACAGTGATCAACTACAAGAACACCTTCTGATGATCATAAGCATCCATTTTAAATACACTGAAGGCTTTGTTAAGGTCACAAGGAAGGTTTTTGAACCCATCTGCCAAATTTCTGCAGGTTGGTTTCGTGAGGTCACTTTGGACATATTTGGAAGCATTGCCTTTTTCTGTCATAGATACCTCTGGAAGGCCAAATTGAAGGTTAATTAGAGCAAGATTTTGTGTGAACACTTATTTGATCTCCTACATATTCTTAGCACTATGGCTGAAAGCCTAATAGAGCAATGGTTGAACCAAACCACTGCCCTAATGGACCACAGCAAATGTGTCATTTACTCTATTATTTTGGGATCATGACTTACAAGAGGTATTATCCTGCTTACCTGGTTATTGAGAAAAGCTTCAGCTTGCTTTGTATCTCTTAGGAATAGCTGATAAGCGTGAGACTGAGAAAGGAGGTTCTGTCTGTTTTCCCACATCTTGTGAAGCTCATTCCATCCGGTGTCAAGAGCCTGAAGGCGTTGGTGCAAGAACATGTACTGTGCATCTGTTTGTCCCTGTGTCACCACCTCACCCATATCCCTCATCTTCTGGTAGTCTTCCTCATAGTTGTCGATTTCATTCTTGATGTTTTCATGCTGAGTAAGAAGCTTTTCGGCCTCTGCCATTGTGTTTGGCATGTCCTCTGATGCAATAGCAGTCTGGGTCCTGGAAAGCCAAGACTGGAAGTCATCTAAGTCACGCAAGAACTGCTGCAGCTTGCTGGCTTCACCAAGAGACTCTTCTCGATTCTTTAGTGTTGTTTTCATTTCTTCCCACACGTTGTTAATTTCAGCAAGTCTGTCCATTATTGCCTGAGCTTGGTCAGGATGCTCAGCTTCCAGTTTTTCTGCCTCTTTCTGGAGATCAGTCAGCTTCGCCTCAATGGCGGCCAGATCACGTTCCATGCCAGTTAATTTCCTCTGCAGAGCCATAACGCCGGCCAGGTCATTACCAAGTTCTTGTGTAGACTCAATGACTTTGGTCTTTTCTCTAATCCAGGACTTTGTCTCATTGCACTCAAGGTGATAGTTTTGAATGCTGAGTGCTGAGTTAAGTGCATCCTTTGTTCTGTCTACCAGCTCTCTAAATTGACTCCACCTGGGTAAAGTAAACATTCAGGACATGAGAACATTTAATTGGGAAAGAAGTAAAATGTAGTATTTTGACAATGTGTATATCATTTCTAGAATTCTGCACACTCACCTTGTGTTCAGTTTATCCTGCTGTGCTTTGATTTCCTTCTCACTTGGGTGACCACTATGGATAAGCTGACGAGCAATTTGGTTCACGACAGCCACCCGGGAAGCTTGGTTGTTCATTTCTGGCTCCAAGCTTTCAAATCTAAAGTTAAAATAAAAATGGGCAACATATAAATATTTGTTGGTCGTTTGTTTTCCTGCCAACGTCAAAGAATATCAGCAAGATACCTGTGTTGAATAACTTCAAGATCTTCTAGTTTTTCAGGGATTTGCACATTATTTAGCCATTGCTCCTTCTCGACAATCCAGAGCTCGCAGGCATCAGCTTCACTAAACATTTTGTAGAGCGTAAGGGCATCTTGCAGAGCCTGTTTTCGAAGCTTTGCCAGCTCAGCCAATTCTTTATATCTCTCTTCAATGCCTGACAATCTGTTCTGCACATCTGTAGAATTAAATCGCTCCTCAGGGAGGGCAGCAGCCTGCTCATGGAGAGCATCAATAGTTGATCGGTAACTTGCAATTTCTTCAGCAACATCCTTATGCTTTTTAACCAAGGACTGTGTAGAATATTCATCATGCCCCACGTCACTACTAGATACAATCCTCAGGATGTCTAACATCCATGCATCAACGTCATCAGCATCTGCCTGGAACTGATAGAAACTGGATGTATCTTCCAGACGTTTCTTTCTGATTGCAGACAACTGTTCCAGATTTGCCCACTGCTCCTGAATATCCTTAATTCTCTCTGATATTTTCTCAGAACCGAAATGGTCTTCAGCAATCATCTTGTCACCCTCTTTAATTGTTTGAAGTAAGTGTCCACTTCGACCGCTCATCTCATCCTCAAAAGCTTTATGCTTGCTATACAGACGAATAACACTTGTCAAATCCTTTCCATAGTCATCAGAGGACAGAATCTGTTCCTTTTCACGAATCCATCCCTCTTCTTCTGCCATTTCCCAGAAAAACTTCCAGAGGCGCCTAGACTCCTCTAGACGAGCCCGCCTCTCTGCAGCTAGCTGACACAGCTCCTGGTAACAGAACTCCATGTGGGCCACACGATCCCGAATAACTTGAGGGTCGCATGGTGTATAACCTACAAGCAAAAAGAAAAGAAATCAAATGTGAATTTAATCACATTGGTAATGGATGTACAGTTTAACATATGTTTCAATGAGAAGTCATCGATATATGGCTATTTAAGATATGCCAGTTGAGAAATCGTCTCACCCTAAGGTCGTAAGTGTGATATTTATGTAACAAGTATGTTAACCTTTAGTTTACATGATAATGTATTTAAGCACATACACATTTCCCAAAAATTTAATGGTTAATATACAGCATGCTTTTTGTGGATGGGGAACTGAATAGGGACAAATGGGTTTCTATATGATATTTAAGAAAGAAAAACATTTTCTCTTATTGTTTGTATTACAATAAAGAGGATACAATGGAATAAATATAAATACTTTGGATAAACTACATGAGCCAAACAGGCGGAAAAGCCTATAGTGGGATTAAAGTAGTTGGGTATTATGAACACAAACATTTGCTGAAATCCAGACTGCTGTGTATACAGAACACGATTCATGGTAAAGAGTAAGCACAACAATAAATCATATTCTATTTTCTGTTCTAATTGCGCTGTGTAAGCCTATAATTTGAATGCCAAAAAATTATGGTACTGATCAAAAGGGCTTGATTGAAATTATTTAATATCTCTAAGGGGAACAGAAAGACAGTCATTTGTAATGTAGTGGATTGCATTCAAGGGATTTATACCCTAGTTAATCCTCTGAGAAGCAGACAGTTTCTAGCAGAATGGGTTAAATGTAAATCCCTACATTTCCACTCATACCTTCTCCTCCAGTGGCAAATTTCTGAGCAGAAGCATTGACAGCTCTGACCCGGTCTGCTTGAATGGCAATGTCAGCCTCCACCAAGGCATGTTTCTGCAACAGGTCCTCAACCCCCAGCAAATGTTTCCCATAATCTTGAGACAATAACATAACCTGAAACATGGATGCAAGGGGAAAAATTGTATTAAAGTATGAAACAGACGCCTTGTGTTCTACAAAGAGCTGCCATGATGAGGGACCACTGTAAGCAGGACCAGTGCATTGAACATCAGTCACATATCAGTTACCTTCATTTCATCCATCCAGTCCATTATGTAGAGCATTTCCTGGAAAACCTTTTGCAAGCCGAGGTTCATTTCAAGGCGCTGTCGTCGAGCCCTGAGAAGCTCAAGAAGATACTCCCACAGTCGAATGACATTATCCTTTCTGGCGGTGATACGTTTGATGTCATGGTAGTTTTCCGCTTCCAGTTCCCTAGCGACTGCCACCACAGCCAACACACGCTCTTCGTAGGCTGCAATGTCTGTTTCAATGGCCTCGTGCTTCTTTGTAGCTGCTTCCACAGCGGGGAGGTCAAAACCAAAATTATCCTGCAAAACAAAAAATTAACTAACTGCAAATAATTTCTAGGTGGGTTTGAGCCATTCACAAGTAACACACTGAACAGTGATGACAGACTATGAAAACTATGTTAATATTTGTGCAAGTCCTGCTGTTTAACCAAGTGGAATTCACATAACAGATACAGGAAACAAAACTGCAGTCGACTGAACGTCAACAATACAGAATACATTTTCCTTAAACTCCAAAAAACAATTAAACTCCAAAGAACAACTGCAACTAGCAGATACCTATGTAAAGGAACCTTTCTCAAGAATGTATATATAATGAACAACAGTGCAATTACAAATATATCAGGATAGAGACTTAAAACCCTACCCAAATTACGCTAGACTGCCTGCTGGTCAAAGGATATAAAAGTAAGCAGTGGGAACTGGTTATAAATGTACAGGTGGATTTTCCATAGAGGCCAAAGAGGCCCTGCATATATTCAGCAGCAGGAATATTGTGTATTCTTATATATGCTTATTCAGGACTGGAACTATTGGTAGGCAGAAGAGGCACCTGCCTAGGGCCCAATGATAGGCGGCGTTGGTCAGGTATCTCTTAAATTGTCTTCTGTCTAATTAGTGAACGACTCCCTCCCGAGTCAGAAACTCACCTATCTAGCTAGAGGTTGCCCTGAGAAGTTCACTGCTATATGGCTTGACTTATAGAATAATTAAGCAAGCCATGTTGTGTACTGTACGGATATTCCTAATGTTACATAGGCTATGAGAAATGTAGCGTGAATTGAATATATAGCTAAAGGAATGAGTCCAGTTCAATAAAATGTAATAAAGTAATACTTCTAACTGTTACTTTAACCGTTCAGATCCACTATATTCAGTCTAACAAAACTCTGTATTGATATGTAGTAAGGTTCATGGTGCAGTTTAAGTGTAGAATGGATGGGCATTAGTGATGCGCGGGCCTGCCCAATACCCACGGGTCGGGCCCACCTTACATCTCACTTTTCAGGTGCAACCTTACAAATGCCGGCTTCCGACTTCTGGGTTGAACTTTTATAGACGCGCGCCTGCTCACGCGCCCCTTTTGTGACATCATTGGCAGGGTGGGTTGGCAAGGATCTTTAAAAGGAACCTGGAAGTCGGGCGGAAAAGACCTGACCCGCACATAACTAATAGGCATATATTTTTTTAGGTTATGGGCGTCAGGTTCTGTAACATCTCAAACAGCACAATCTACAAAAACATACTGGATTCCATTAAACATTGTTGCAAAAAGAAACATATCTCACTTTTTCACAGCTGACGACCCGGTGCAGATTTGCCTTTCACTGCATGCTTATGAAATATTTCATGTACAACATTAATAGTCTAAGGGCATGCTAGCGCTACAGGTGATAACAGAACACTGAAAGGTGATGCTACCTGGGACACCAAGCGCTGGTTTTCACTGAGCCAGGTTTCTCTCATAGCTGCCTTGCGATCAAATCGCCGTGCAAGTTGTTCCAGTTTCTCCTGTCGGATGAGCTCATTGCGCAGTGCCAACTCTCGCTCGTGTTCGGCTTTTTCCAGTCTTTCCCAGGCCTGATATTGAAAGATTACAAAACAAAGCAGGTCAGGGGTGATTCTACACATACTCAGACTGAACCCAACTGACAGTTGTAAACCTAAGCTACTTGGTACATTTTCCTTTAGTACCTGGTTTAACCCAATGATTCCCATTTCACTTTAATGATCAATTAGAGAAATTGCTGATATAACTAGCAAAAACTACAGTTATAAACAAATCAAAAATTATTTCAGTTAAGTGTATACAGAACACACTGTGGCATAAATATTTTGTGTGATTTTCCCTCCCTCTAACTGGGTCTACCTAGATGGAGTTAATGTAAAAAACCTGTATTCTCCTAATCTTTAAAACAATGTAAAATGTATATTATTTCAGCCTTTATAATAGTCTTTTCAGCCATTTTGCAAGTAGAACACTAAATGCAATTGTCAGATTGGTTAACATGGGTTACTGCCTAGGTGCAAATTTGCTCAATGTTTATAAATGACCCTACGAAGTTTGCCTAGGAGCAGTAAACCATAGCAACCAATCAACAGGTAGGATTTATTGGTTACCTGTGTAATCATAGCAAACATCTTCTTGGTTGCTATGGGTTGCTGCTTCTGGGCAAACTTAGTAAGGGTCATTTATAAACAATGATCAAATTGGCCCTTGACAACCAGACAATTGCATTTATAAGTAGGGATGCACCAAATCCACTATGTTGGATTCGGCAAAACCCCCGAAACCTTTATGAAAGATTCGGCCAAACACTGAACGGAATTCTAATTTGCATATGCAAATTAAGGTGGGAAACATTTTTTACTTCCTTGTTTTGTGACAAAAAGTCCCACAATTTCCCTTCCCGCCCCTAATTTGCATATGCAAATTCGGATTCGGTTCGACGGGCAGTATTTGTCAGAATCCGAATCCTGGCCAAATCCCGAACCGAATCCTGGATTCGGTGCATCCCTAGTTTATAGCAACTTGTAAAAAAACCTAAACCCTGATTGGTTGCTATGGGTTACTGCCCAGGTGCAAATTTGCACCAGACATTTAATGATTCTCAATAAGGGATTTGTATAGTAATTCTGCATCACGGACTTATGTAATAAGTGTCCTGTTACAATAAGGAAGTTTTGGCACAGTCAGGTGGCACATCAATGTGGCCTCTTTGATCCCCTTGTGTTACGGTCGGCTAGCTAAGCCTGTGAACTTGGCAGAGGTGCAACTGGGCAAATGAATGGGTTCAGATTCAACTAAAGAATGCGCAGAGGGATAGAATAACCACTCATCTACTGTGTAATGAGAACAGAACAAGAAACGGTCTATGTGAAATGCATTAACTGTAAAGTCACGTGGCCAAGGCATTGGGAATTGGAGAGAGAGAACAGAGGCCAAGTAAGTTTGTAAGGGAATTATATATGATCTCTGCAACATGAATGTTCATACTGTACTAGTTCTATCTAAGAGATAGCGAGACGAGGGTGATGAGAAACTTTCACTATGGGCATTTCTGTACTAAAAATAAAGACAAGTGATTTAAAAATTTACACCATTGTAACAGGGGGTTTAATCTATACTTGAAAGGCATTTAATGCAAAAGCTTAGCAATAATTTAAGTTAGGCCCCTTTTAGCATTAAAGCCATCAAGAATGCGAGGAATCTGGCGCTGCTGTATGAATTCGTACATATACTTTCAAATTCTATTCACACAGCCCAATAAATGCAGCAGAAACACAGGGTGGCACCAGCAGCCACACAGGAATCTCAGACATGGCAACAATGCCGCCCCCGAGCAGTTACAATCAATAAAAAGCTTTATGTAAAGGTTCTTTTCTAATCTGCCCAGAGAGAACCACTGAATTCGCCCCTTACTGGAAATCTGCAGCTGGAAAGAAAAGGCATATTTAGGAGACACAAAGCTGGCAGTCACCTTGTTAATATCTGAGATGAGTTTGCCCTCTCTTGGCATGTACACTTTCTGGTTATTCGCCCTCATTTTACTCTGGATGGTGAAAAGCAAGACTTCCAAATTTCCTTTCTCTGTAAATCTGGAAAGAAAAATAAAATGTAAGCATGGACATTCAATTAATTATTTAACTGTATTATGCCGCAAGAAATACTATTGCTACTGACACATTCCCCAGTTAATTAAATTATCGGCTATGATATTTGGCCAGATATTGGTCAGACAGGCAGTTTCAAGCATCGCATGCATGAGTTGATTAGGACTGGAGGGGCCAAAGTTGGCAGTTTTCATCAGCCCATTTATGGCCAGCTTTATTGAAAATGATACCTCTACATCAACGCTATAAAAGCAAAGAATCACCCCCATACTAAAAGGGACTAATTAAGGACACACGGGCAGAGTCGGGGAGATTTAGTCGCCTGGCGATTAATCACCTCTTCTTCGGGGTGCCAATCTCCCCGAACTGCCTTCGCCTGCTAAAATGAAAAACTGCCTTCGGAAATAGAAGTGCCGCGAGTGCATTGTCACAGTCGATTTTTCATTTTAGCAGGCGGAAGGCAATTTGGGGAGATTGTCACCCAGAAGAACAGGCGATTAGTCGCCAGGCGACTAAATCTCCCTGAATCTGCCAGTGTGCGAAAGCCCTTAAGGTGGGGTTTTTATGAGGTGTAATTAGTGTCTGCAATTTCCTTTATTTTCTTAATTTCAGTTACAGAACCAACAGCGTATTGAATATAATTAAAGCTTATTAAATTGATTGTTAAAGGGGAACTATCACGAAAATGAATTGAAAATTTAATATACACTTCCTCATACTGAATTAAGAAACTTTCTAAATACAATCAATTAAAAATTCTGAACTGCTTCTGAAATAATCCAGCATCTGTTTGCTTCTTTCTGTCTTCATGCAGCAGTTGGGTGTCAGATGAATGATTCAATATATCTTATAGGGGGGGGCTCCTCAGACATTTCCGGTGTCACAATCCAATCCTTAGGCCCTAGGGCCCACCATCGATCAGCCCAATATCACCCACTTAAGGTGGGCACATCGGGGGAAGATCAGCTTGTTTAGAGACCTCTACAAACGAGTGGATCTGCCCATAAATGGCCATCTTTACAGTTTTCCATTCATTGCAAAAGCAATAAAAAGGCACAATGGTCTTACTTGGGGGGTTTCTCCACAGTACGGTAAGTATTGAACGCCTGCAACTGCTGCTGTACACCAACCAAAGAATTGGCAAATTTCCGATTGTTCAAGATGATGATGGTCTGCTCAATCCACTCCAGGAGGTCGGAGGCCAGAGATTCGTATTTTTCAATCATTTTCTCTGTTTCAATGGCGTTGTCCAACACCTGCAAAAGACAAAACAGTTTGTACAAAGAAGAATTTGTTTACATATATACCTAACGTGATACCAAGAGCCCGGTTCATTTTACATGCATTTCATCAACTTACTTTTCCTATGCGTTTGCCTTCCACAGCAAGAGCTTTCATTTTGGAGAAGTAGTGGTAATATGTTACAACGTAGGTAATGATAGACTTTTCATCAGGATGGTCCACGCTGATATCTAGAATACAAGGATATACAAGACAGGACAAAATAAATGTAATGAAAAGGGCCATGCACCAACATATGTAGGTCTGGCATGCATCTGATTACGTAACTGATCCGACTTCATAAAGCTGCCCATGCATGGCGCAGGATGGCTCACTGATTTGGTTGGTTTTGATTGCTGAGTGGGGTCCACCTCTCATCGGATTGGAGTTGATCAATCACATTGGAAAATGGTGGCTCTTTTTGACCCAATGGTAGGTCAGGATGGTAGCACAAGCTGAACCTCCCACTTAATATCTGAACAAATCAACTATTTGGCCACACGTTTAGTAATAATGCACACCATTCCATCATTTGGCTCATGTGTGGTTGCTTTTTCTACCTTGTTCATGTCTTGCCACTACAAATACTAATATATGACACAGCTGAATTAGGCTGCTACATGCTTACTGAAAGGTAGACTAGACTGGTCACCTATACACTGGGCCAAACTGGGGTGATAAAATGTCTGCCCAAACTTCTTCCAGATACATGTTGGGTAGACCGACAGGAGGGCCCCATACACAGTCCGATTAGCTGCGGACTCTGGCAGCTTCTATTGGCCAGTGCATGTCCAGCTTTAGAATGTCTGACCTTGCTCAAATTTGCATTAAAATAAAATGACACACCTATTATTGTGCTGACCAAACAACCTTTAATGTATTTTATAGTATGTGTCACTGGGGCAGAAATTCTGATATGAGGCACAATGTAATCACTTAGTAGTAAATCTGCTTATGACACTTAGGAGCGGAGCCAATACAGATATTAGTCCTGTTTTCGCAGTCTTACCCTCAGGGTCCAGAAGCTTTGTAAGGCCAAGGTGCTGCTCTGCCAGGTTAAAAGCATTTTGAAGATTGTAGTGTGCGTTTGATTTCTTCAGCTTATCAAAATCAATTAGATCAGGCCTAGATGGTAATGAAGAGGATATCAGTGTGTTAAAATGCCATAGCAACCGCATCAATTTACATAGGGGAAAAAATATGCTGAGATCAAGATGTTATCCATGTCTTTCCCCAAGCACATAGTCCATCTGCAGTGTCTGGCTTAAAGGAGAACTAACTAACTAAAGAAGTAGGCAAGAAATGTTGTACATTATGTTTTGGCTTTCTATACCAGCCCAAGGCAACCACAGCCCTTTAGCAGTAAAGATCTGTGTCTCCAAAGATGCCCTATTAGCTCCTCATCTTTTTTTCTCCTGATTCATTGCACACGCTCTGTGCTGCTGTCAGTTACTGAGTTTAGGGACCGGCTAAAAATATAAAATACACATAGAATATAAATGTCACAATATAAGGACAATACAGATAATTACTATATGGCAGCACAGAAACCAGTGCAATTAGCATCAGAATATAATAATCAGCCCTGTAGCATCAGCTTATATTACTGACCAACCTCATTTTCTACTTTAAATTAGTGATGACCCCTAATCTTAGCTTCTCAACAGCTGCTCAGAGCCCACTGAGCATGTGAGTGTCACAGACACTTTCCAAGATGGTGACCCCCTGTGACAATTTGAATTCCTGGATCATTGTTGCTATTGAGAAGCTGAAACATTAGGCTGGTGCAATAAGATCAGTATATAAAATATGGCATTTTTATCCATATTCATTTTTAGGGTTTAGTTCTCCTTTAAGGGAGCCAAAACTGTTTTTTATTGCAGAACCCTGGTGATCCTGGTCTATAATGGTAATGACAAACACAGGGGTATTCAGGGGCGCTTTTGGCAGATGGCCAATAATAAATACACATTCATGGTCGAGAGATAATTGACCAACCCCAAGTCCAAGTAACTGTCATAAAAGTGAATTTGATGGCCCAGCTGGAATTGCTTGGATGACAAGCCACCCTGAATCACCCCATTGTAGAAAGGCCATGCTGGATTTGGACAATGGATTCAATACTTCCTGTTAGTTTTACCACACACTCATACTGGGCCAATGAAGATTTGGGTTCCCCATAAGACATTATTATTCCATTCCAACAAGCTTCTGTGAAGCACAATGTGTTTCATTCTCGCTCACGTTCACATTATTATTACTCTGAGAAATCCACTTCCGATCAGAGATTTGTTCCCTCGCTAGAAAAACAAGTAGTTTAAATGAAGGCCCTGGTGGCAGAATGATGTTTTGAAAGGGAAATTAACAGCACATTTAGGGTCTGGCCACACAGGAACATCGGGAAGATTAGTCCCCAGCAACAAATCTTCTCTTCTTCGCGGCGACTAATCTCCCCGATCTGCCTTCCCCCTGCTAAAATGTAAATCGCCTGGGGGCAGGCACACGGAGTGCTTCGCTTTTCCAAAGTCGCCAGTAATTGCCTCACGAGGAAACTTTGGGCGACTTTGGAAAACGAAGCACTCCATGTGCCTTCCCCCAGGCGATTTACATTTTAGCCGGGGGAAGGCAGATCTGGGAGATTAGTCGCCATGAAGAAGAGGAGATTTGTCGCCTGGCGACTAATCTCCCTGAATCTGCCTGTGTGGCCAGACCCTTAATAGTGGGACTAAATTCTTTCCTGCCACATGATAAATGCCTCTTTCTACAGCCGCTAAGCCTGACAAATTGTGAAGAACATACATATATGCTTAGAAGGTCTAAAGGATTTCAAGTCTCTTTTTTTTTTTTTTGGATCTGGCCCAATGCTTAAGTGTCACTTCTTCTCCACAACAAACTCTCCATCAATTATTTTATTTGCGTGCTGCACTTTTCCACCGTCTGCTTTTCTTATTCTGTCAACTTTCAAGAGGGCTTAAAGCTGAGTATGTGGTCTGGTCGTATGAAGAGCAGCGAGGCCGGCAAGCACAGCACCTTCAGGCCACACTCACTTCCATAAAAGGCTTACAAACCAATAAATGCAAAAGCACGACAGCGGCATACATCGTTTTATACGGGCAAGTTGCATAATGCAAGTTATCGAACAGCTCAGATCTAAAGGGGATATAGCCTACCTGTTAAGACCCCCAAAGAGGTCACCAACCTAGAAACACAAGTAACTGTAAGCTGAATCATGAATAGTGACTTGCAATGCTAACTCTGAATATGGGCCCCTTATACAGGTATGGGACCTGTTATCCAGTATGCTTGGGAACTGGGGTTTTCTTTATAACGGATCTTTCCGTAATTTGGATCTTCATACCTTAAGTGTACTAGAAAATAATTTAAACATTTATAAAACCTAATAGGCTGGTTTTGCCTCCACTAAGGATTAATTACTTCTTAGTTGGGATCAAGTACAAGCTACTGTTTTATTATTACATAGAAAAAGGAAATAATTTTTTAACATTTGGATTATTTTGATAAAATGGAGTCTATAGCTCCATAATTTGAAGCTTTCCGGATAACAGATCCCATACCTGTTTAAAATCACTGGTGTAGCTTTCTTTCCATGGGTGCAGGGTCCTGGGGCATGTATCAAGCCCCCTGAATTCCTAGTACACCACTTACATGCTACAACAACTGCTTGTAGTAGTAGGGACATAGTAGGAAACAGGCCAGGAGACAAGGGCTGGTAAAGAAAAGCTGTTAAGTGTATGATAGCCAGGGCTCCGGTACAAAAGCAGCAGTACAGAAGCCCTTTCCCACAAAAGAAATAGGCCACACCTTTTAAAGGCCTTACATGCCCTTCAGAACATCTATGAAACCCTTAGGGTAAGGGCACATGGGCAGATTCGGCAACAAATCTCCTCTTATTCAGGTCGACAATCTCCCCGAACTGCCTTCCCGCCGGCTAGAATAAAAATCGCCAGCAGGATGGCACTCGCGTCGCTTCGTTTTCTAAAATTGCCTCACAAGGACATTTCGGACGACTTCGGAAAACGAAGCGCCGCGAGTGCCATCCCGCTGGAGATTTTTCATTCTAGCCGGCAGGGCGACTAATCACCCTGAATCTGCCAGTGTGCCCTTACCCTTGGGCAGGGAGGTGACATAAGAGTGAATATGAGTTGGAGAGATATGCTATAATAAGCCTTTAACATTAGATTTGCATTGTGAATGTATATATGAATCCAGCCAAATCTGCTTCCATTTTCAAAAGACGCTGCGAAAACACGCCGAAGTAAACACGCCAGCAACAACACTGTACTGTTGGTACTTCCGTCCTCTACCCATAATACAGTTTGGGCGGAGGAAGTACTGAGATGCACCATGGGAAGCATAGTCGCGCGTGAGCCAAATCGCTTCATTTTTTATGCCTGTTTTTTTCATGCGCTTTGTCGCCGCTACTCTTGATTTTCTAACCGCGGCGACTTGTCGCGGGCGAATCTTCTCGTGTGGACTAGCCCTAAAAGCAGGCCCTGCCAGTTTCAGTTCACAGGTACAATAGCTTCAGTCATCGCTAGTTTATCATTAACTAGCACTATCAGTTTACTGTGAGAAGCCTAAACTGCACAGCCCTTTATAACAGCATCAGCTTGGACTTCCCTAGTATATCATGCTACAATCATGTCAAAGGGCAAACCTGTAATGTGCTATGGGAAGAAAGAATATGTTAAAAATATCCCCCACCCACTCCCCCTCAACTACAGAAATAAAACAGCAGCTAAGAGGAAAGCTCAGATGTTACAGGAAGATTGCACCAGAAAATAAAATTGTGCTTTTGAGGCGACTGTATGATCTCTTGCACACCCTCCTGTACCCAGCAGCAAGGTGGATAGAGCAGCTTATCTCAGATTTCTCTACATACCTGTGTTTGTGAATAAGTGCATTGAATGCCATGCCGTCCCTCCAGCTAGTTGTAAAGTTATGGATGTTCACATTCGGATAGCTGGAAAAGAAATTGTCAAGATGTTAGACAAAGGAAAACTTTCAGTTTTGCATTCTCTAGAGCTCATTTCAGATATATTTGTATACACAGTCTATGTCGCATTTAATACACTTCCCCCACTATCACAAAAATGTCCTTAAAGAAACAGTAACGGTGGCCACACACTGTAAGATTTGCTCGTTTGGCGACATCTTTCCTCCCTAGGGCCGAATAATCGAATCACAATGAAGCAATCGGGATACGAAGTTGTACCGCATCGC
Organism: Xenopus petersii; assembly: GCA_038501925.1. NCBI lineage: Eukaryota > Metazoa > Chordata > Amphibia > Anura > Pipidae > Xenopus > Xenopus petersii. The sequence continues at coordinate 120,503,347 of CM076681.1, forward strand.
AAGGACCGCATCAACGAGCCCACAATGTGTCGCTCCATCCAACAGAAAAATCAAGCCTGCCCGATCGAGATCTGGATGATTTTGGGCAGATATCGATGGCAGATATCGATACACAGGCAGATAAGCTGTCAAATCATTCTAAAGGACCCGAATATGCAGTTTAAATCTGTCTGTGTATGACCACCTTTACACCTGTGTATGACCACCGTTACACCAAAAAATTAAAGTGTTTTAAAGGAATGACAATATAATGTACTGTTTCTCTGCACTGATGAAGAAATGGTGTTTGCTTTAGAAATATTACTATAGTTTATATAAACAAGCTGCTATGTAGCCATGGGGGCAGCTATTCAAAGCTGAAAAGGGACAGGATACACAACAGATAAGCTCTGTGGTATACAATGGGATTCTTCAGAACTTAACTGTTATCTACTGTGTATCCTGTGCTTGAATGGCTGCCCCCATGGCTACAGAGCAGCTTGTTTATATAAACTATAGTAGTACTTATCTGTTATCTACTGTGTATCCTGTGCTTGAATAGCTGCCCCCATGGTTATACAGCAGCTTGTTTATATAAACTATAGTAGTACTTATCTGTTATCTACTGTGTATCCTGTGCTTGAATAGCTGCCCCCATGGTTATACAGCAGCTTGTTTATATAAACTATAGTAGTACTTATCTGTTATCTACTGTGTATCCTGTGCTTGAATGGCTGCCCCCATGGTTATACAGCAGCTTGTTTATATAAACTATAATAACATTTATGACGCAAACCAGTTGTGCAAGTGCAGTACAACAGTACACTACGCTTTCATTACTTTAAAACAGTTTAATCTGTTGGTGTTACTGTTCCTTTAATCTCATTAGAACTAAATTCTATAGAATGATATATATTCTATGGCATATGCCCTATAAAATCATATGAATACCCAACAAATAAAAAAAAAAAAAAAAAAAAGGTTAGTGAGTCCTTTGCTGCAGAGTGTATTCATGAACAGCTGTTTATTTCACTACTGGATTTACTGCCCCTGCACAATCTGCAATATACTTTTTTGTGTACAAGTTTCTATTGATGAGTCCTGGTCCCATGTGGGGGATCTGGATTTGGAATGGCAGTCATGGGCAGAACATATACCCACTAAGTGGATGGACATATGGAAGAGTATTGGGCCTCTCCGTTACTTCTTACGCAGACAATACAGTCAATTCTGTGCTTTGCACTAATCCCATTAAGGACATGTTTGGTGCAAGCACAATTGTTTTTGTGAAAACTCTGTGTAAGAAGATCTTTTGAGGTAATCTTTTAATCCTTCCTCACCCAGCTGTCTTCATCTGGCACCAAAGAAGCAGTGCGTCCTTAGCAGATTTCTTCTCTTTGTTGTCCTCAGTTTCCACGCTAATATCTTGAATCTAAGAAAAACAAACAATTTTCCATTCCACATCTGCAATTATCTTGTTCAAGTATCAAACACAACGACTGCTAAAATATAACAGGATATTTATTTGTACCTGGAATCGGAGAATAATGGTCCAAATAAGACCAAGGATCAGCCTGTGATTTCCATCCACAATATCATGGGAGCCCATGTTCTCCAGGTGCACCCGCTGTTCCTTTAGGAACTGGAGAGCTTTATCAACGTTTTCCAGGCAGTGGATGCGCATTCTCCCCTTGGTGGGTTTGGGCTGTATGCACATAGAACAGAAAAGTTAAATGGAAGTCAAAAAATAAAAAAATGGTCTCACTTATAGTTAAAAAACTAACTTGCTGGCTCTTAAGCATACCTATCCAGGAACTGAAATGTGCCTGAAAAACTGCAGCCTTCGATGTTGCAATGGTGGGACACCCATGACCTATTTTACTCCATCTTAGGATGAAATATCACCATCCATTAGTGAGCTGCTATTGTGATAATACAATCATCCCTCATTGTGTAAGCCCTTCTCAAACAGCCAATCAGCCCAGACCTGTCAAATCCATAACATTCTGCATTGCAGGAGACTAACAGAATCATTTAAGCAAAATAAAAGCACATTTTTATGATGCCAGAGCGTTTTTAATTTTCCTCCGTCAGTGGCACTTTTAACACGGTTTGTATCCGCCAATAATTTACTTGCATGCCAATGGCAGGATGGCTAGTTTATTTTTCGGCGTATGGGGACAAAACCAGCAGCAGCCCAACTATTATCTGGTTGGGAATTGTTAAAGGGGAACAATCGTGAGAATGAAAACTGAATATATACTGAAATAAACTTACTAAATCCATTCAATTAAAAATTCTGTAGCGTTTCTGAAATAACCAAGTTTATCTTCACTATTCCTCTCTCAGTGTCTGTCTCTCTTCAGTCTCTCAGCCTCATGCAGGAGTCTGTTTTTGAATAATAGTTAGATCCAATATATCTTATAGGGGGCTCCTTTTGCCTAGAAGATATAATAGAGCTCACCCTATTAAAACCACCAGAAATCCTGTCTCTCTACATGCAGGATTTGTGCAAAAGGCAGTTATTTTGTTAGATTTTGTTTGTACTTGAATTAGTTATTTGAGTGGGCTCTAATACATCTGCTAGGCAAAAGGAGTCCCCCTATAAGATATATTGGATCATTCATCTGACCAATTATGCTGCATGAAGACAGAATGAAGAGAAACAGATGCTGAGAGAGGGATAGTGATTATTTCAGAAACAATGCATCATTTTTGATTGATTGTATTTAGAAAGTATATTACTTCGGTATGAGGAAGCTTATATTAAATTTTCATTTTCGCAATAGATTAAAAATAACACCGGGTAAGGACTTTTCTGCCCATGTATGGGGCCGAAACAACCAGCAACTTGACTGATATCTGCTTGTGTATGAGCTACATATCTACCATGTAGGTTACAGAAATCAGTTGAGCAAGCTTCAGGCTATTGATGTGGCTCTCTCCAGATGGGTTGAATCTGACATTTGACTCAGGGGCCAAATGTTTGGCTCAGCCAGATCTGGCCCACTATCTGCATCACTAAACGTGGCTATAGACGTTACAATTACAATCTTTTCAGGAAAGATCATTCGTTTCAATGCACACGTGTAGAGCTGAATCGTTAAATATACATATAGAAACAATAATGCTGTTTAAGCAATTAAGTCCTTAGCAACCAAATAACTGTTAAATTCCAAGCCTGACAGCTTCACAAATACATGTTAATAATTCAGAAAAGCAAGATGAGTCTTTGAATGCCACCATCCATATCATTCTGAAAGTTAATTTTAAGGAGGACTACCATTTTAAAATAATCTGTTGATATTAGAAATCATGTTAAAGCTAATTACTAAGCATGGGATGGAGTCAGCTGCATTCTTTACATTTTACAATGCAGGGAAAAGGAAATCCTGCCCTAGAAAGCACAGGAACTGCTTAAATTAGCTGACCAGAAACTGCCCTAAAAGTCTGAAAGGTTGGGATAATGCCCTTCAAATGAATTATGTCCACCAATGAGACTGTGAAGGGACCCTTTATCCTTCATGGTCATACTTCCCAACATTTTGGAATCAAAAAGAGGGATAAAAAAGTTGCTGCACGTCCATAATTACCATGTTCATTTTACAAAATTTGGCAAGTTATGAAAGTTTGAGCATATTTCTGTGGGATTTTTCAGTTATTACAGTTTTGCCAATGAAGCTGAATTGCCCTTTAAACTGTGAGTCTAAGGGTAAGGGCACACGTTCAGATTTGGGGAGATTAATCGCCCTGGCGACTTTGTGCTGAAGTGCTGCTTTGGAAATGTTTTTTCATCACCATTCACCTTCTACAGTAGTAGTGAAACTAACAGGAGAACTAAATGACGCTATATTTCCCTTTAAAGGGAATGTCAACGCCAAAAATATTTGTTTTTGCGTTACAAAAGATAACATCATTCTAAACTGCAATATACATTCATTATAATCAGTCTATGGATTTAAAGTTATTTGTACATTATATGTGTTTAATAAATGTATATTGGAAAGTTGCTAAGAATTATGCTTTCTTGTATTAGGCAAATATTTATTTTGTCCTTTAACTGCCATCCAGACATGACAAATATTAATTTAACCATTAGTTGGAGTCATTCCTGCCTGTTCTTTCTGTGAACCAAAACCATTCTATGCATCACTGTGGCTCATTTTGGCAAGATAAAGGATGTCCTAATAATCTTTGAGTTATGCCACATTTTCTTTCTCTCTCATTACGTATTACTGGCCCTTTAAGCTGATGTCAGACATAGGGTTTTCTTTGCCATTGGGAAAACTCAGGTAAAAAAACCTGCCCTATGTGTGCAACGACATTGATGTTATTTGGGATTTAGGCTGTACTCACACTATCTCAGCCAGCAGAGAAACCCTTAGGGAAAGGTCACACCTGGAGATTCGGGGAGATTTAGTTGCCCGGCGACTAATCACCTCTTCTTTGGGGCGACTAATCTCCCTGAACGACTTCCTCCCTGTCTTCCGCCTGCTATAATGAAAAAACGCCTGCGGCATGGCACTCGCTTTGCTTTGTTTTCCGCAGTCGCCCAAAGTTTCCTCGTGAGGCAACTTCGGGCGAATCTCCAGGTGTGACCTTACCCTTAGGTGTGACATTAGCCTTCACATAAAGGATTGTGCCTATGAATCAGTCTAAACACTGATAGTTACGAGCCAACACCCACAGATAAGTTTGAATTCCTTTACAGTTAGTTGCTGTACATTCAGGAACTGCAGTTTGTTAGAATATGTCCTTCCAAGTTAATTTTGAGTGCAGTAATTCTGGACACTGTGGGGGTTATTTAGTAAAGTCTGAATGCCAAAAACAAAAAAAATTACTATAAAAACTATAGAAACCAAATGTTTAGTGGAAAAAAACCCTAACATTTTTCAAGATTTATTACAGTATATCACGAGGATAGAAAAAGTCAGAATCAGAAAATCCGGCATCTCAGACCTGCCGAGGTTGTATATAAGTCAATGGAAGTTTCTGTGGTCTGAGCTGGAATTAAGCCCCAAAATCCAATTATTTTGGACTTTTCAGCAAAAATCCAAAAAAGTCAAACTGTTTGAGAGAAAGCCCGGAAAAAAAAAATCTATTCGGGGGGGGGGGGGGGGGACTCATACAATTAAGATTTTCACTCAATTTTATTGAGTTTGTACCCAATACGATTAAATCAAGTTTTTTTTATTAATAAATAAGGTCACATCATGAATGTGGTCAGACTTTTTTAATTAAAGAAATCCCAAAAATCTGATTTTGATAAATAACCCCTGAATGTCTGAGTGGGCATGGGTGGGTCAGCAACTGAGGCTTTGGAACAGTTCTACTAATGAGTCTTTGATATTTTGAATGGCTGAAGGGCCCATCAGCAACCCAGAAAAACTAAGATGTCCCCAGAATATGGGACTGACCTCCCTAGGAAGTCCAGAGCAGTGGCTGGAGGGCCAATTCTAAAGTCTAATTAGGATTATATTTGAAAAATGCTCCTGGAAGGCCACATAGAGGGGTTTAGACTTAGGGTGAGATGTTGGGTGAACACTAATTTACTGTCACAGATAAAAGGTTTCACATATTTGTAACCTTGTAGGGTCTTGACCAAATGTTCAACCTCAAGTGTGAGGTTGAGCCAAAAAAACACTGGCCTGAACTGATATAACTTGTATGTCGGGGGGCTAAGCCAATGGTGAGTGATAAGAAGTTATCAGCAGCACAGGAAGGTTACAGAATAGACTTGTGTAAGCTTAACTAGATTTTGGTTAACTCACATGGTGCATACAATGTGCCCTATGCAAATATCAACAGCTTACTTAAGGTGGCCATAGACGAACAGTTCTGTACAATATTTGGCAGGAGATTAGGCGACCAATATCGGCAAAGACATCGGTCAGCTCGTCCATCAGGCAAGTCGGAAGATTTTGGGCCCGAGTGCCAGGACAAATCGTAATTGTAATATTTATGGCCACTAAGTCAAAACCATAGGGGAAAAACTTGATGGAAAAAGGTCATTTTTAGCAGCAGGAAAGTAAGAAAACCTGTAAATTGTAACAGTCCCTTTTACGTTAAACTCTGATAAAGCAAGCATGCCCAGTGGCACTAACTGCAATTAAAAAGGGGAAGAAAACTTTACAGGAAATGCAATTGTATCTAGAATAAGGCTGATAAATGGTGCAGTACAGATTCCTCCTATCAGGACTTTCATGTGACAAGTCAAGTATATTTCTTCTACTGATTTGAAACATTTGCTTACGAGTCTTTCTCCGGAGAGAACCTCCAGTAGTTTGATAAGCATCCTCCCATCTCGAAGGTCTGTGTAGAGATCAGTAATTCGGCACGACACCCGGGATAAGTGGGAATTAACCCATTTTGTGAAAGTCTTCTTCTGCACGGCTTCACGCTCATCTGCAAATAGAGAGGCAATAGTATTGTTAACAACAGGCAGAAGAAGTGCGGTATATTTCATATACGAATAAGCATGGCACTGTCTGTACAGAATATCATCATAGATACAACAGAGGGAAACGTTTTGCCTAGGGCATGAAACACGGCCATATTTGTTACTATTACCCTAAATGCAGAGGGACACACTGTCTTATGATTTTTCATTTTATTTATTTATTATAATTTTTATCAATATAGTACAGACATATTCCACAAGACTTTACAGACATTATACATGAGTGATACCAGTCCCTGCCCCAGTGAAGCTTACAGTCTAAGGTCATTATGCAATTCAGAAACAGGAGAAAAACATTACCAAGTAACCAGAGAAAACCTGCGCAAACACAGCACAGGAGAATATACAAACTCCTTGCGCATACAGGGATGCACCAAATCCCGGATTTGGTTCGGGAATCAGGTGAATCTGAGTTATTTTTTGCAGGTTTTCGATTTAGCCAAATCCAAGAACAGGATCAGAACCAAAGCTGAACCATACAAAATGGAAAAAAATGCTGCTCGCAACAATTTGAGTGTGCCTTGACTTGCGTCGGCAATCTTTGCTCAGCATTCGGATTTGGTTTGGTATTTAGTCGAATCAATACCCTAGGAGGCATCTGAATCCAGAAAAGAATCGGTCCGATGCATCCATAATATGTAAAACGCTTTCATGGCTGGCATTGAACCTAAGCCCCCAGAGTTGAAAGACAGCAGTACTAACTATTGTCGCAATGTGCCTACTATTTGCCTAATAAGTTGGGGGGGACTTCTTGTGGAACCCCTATCTGTACCAAGGCAGTTGGGGGCCCAATCAGGAAAAGGAGGAGCAAATAAGCACAGAAGGCATGCGATTCAAAAAATATTTTTCTTTATTGGACAAAGAACTATGAAGTTTATGTGCAATACCTTCAGAAATATCAGCAGGTTGAATTAGATATGTCAGCGCCACAAGGCATTAAAAAGTGGAGCGCTTAAAATGGACTGTAATGAGTCCTTAGAGATGAATCAGTATTAATCTAAGCCACAGCTCATTGTCACATCTTGCGTAATGAATTCTACAAACGTTATGAAAAGACACTTGGCCATGTCTATTGTGCGTGAACTCTCAAGAAAACACAGTGAAACAAAAGAAATTCCTGCATTTCCTATACGGCCCTTGACATGAGGAGGAATGCGTGTGCTTGGATTGTGGGCAGGAAACGTGGGCAGATCCTCAGAATTGTCTGCAATCCCAACACTAGGTAAAAGGTTTAACATGACTTTTAAATGGAAGGAAAAAAGAAATACTGCACTAAGGCTTGTTTTCTTATCTTGCCATTTTCTAATGGATGGCTTCCGGTAAAGCTGCCTAACCCCCATTTCCCCAGCCATGGGAGGAATCTATTGTGTAACTGGAAAAATAATAAGTCTGTAACTGGAAAGAAATTCGATCTAAAAACAATACTAGAAATCAAATTGGAAGCAGATTAACCTTTAATGGATTAATAATAAACAGAACGGGAAGGATGCTGGTCATGTTCTACTTCAGTTTCTAAAAGCTGCGGAGATCCTCCATTATGAAATCTGAGACTACAGAAGAGAACCTGCTTTAAGGTGGTCATAGATGCACCAATATCATTTTTCAGCCTGTCTATGGTGGGAGACGAGCCAACCAATATCGGCAGAAGACTTGGATATTGGTCGGCTCGTCAATTGGGCTGGCCGGAAAATTTTGATCGGGCACTTTGAAGGCACCCCAACATCGGCCACTGTTAGTGCTGAATCATCAAATACAGGTAGAATTCTATTGTTTCTCCCTGAACGATCTTGGTCGCAGGAAAGATCATAATTATAACATCTATCGCCACCTTAAAACCTGGGAGTTTAAAACTCAGTGAAAGATAATAGGAATGGTCCACCATAATACTGGCTAGAGGATATGGATGAATATGGAGCTGCTTTAGCAGGTGCCACCGATGGACATATAGGCTGAGGTGCCTCAGGGATATTGACAGAAGGGATAATGGTCACATGGCAAAGAAGGTCCTCCATACGAGGCCAGAAGGTGACCACTCAGTGAGTAGAGTTGCCTGAATGATACTAAGAAGTATCTGCTGAAGCTCATAGCGCTGAATTGGAGGCGGCAGACATTGTTCCAAGACAATTCTTGGATTGGGTAGCAGGCGAGGCCAACTCCCTGCAAGGGCTGTAGTGCCAAGTGTGAGTGAACGAGCTCTGGTCTTGTTACATTAAGGGTGGGCTAGAGGGTAGGGCAAAGAGGGCATTTAGACCGTAGCATATGTCCCCCTTTTGGGGATAAAGAACAGTAGCTGCTCCAATTAATTACAACAGTGTGCAGCAATAGTTGGAAATTATCAGCATATATGTTATGAATATCTGTGGCCACCTGAAAAGTAAACTGGGCAGCTGAAAGTAAACATGGCAGGCAAGGTTTCAACATCTAGAGATGTGTAACCTTTTAGGAATGTGTTTTGAAAGACAAATAAGTAGATAAAAAACTGGTTGATGTCAAAGATTAGAGGCATGGGAAATTGATGGTCTTTACGGCAGAGGATGGTGCCAATAGCAAACGTCAAGAAGCCGGAAACAACCCCACTGATAACACCATTGAATGATTATTTTGTAGCAACATTAGGAAGGAAGTCCCCCCTGAGGAAGGGACAATGGGTTATGGGGACTGCACAAATGATTTTCAGTACATTTGCCTGAGATAACACCCACCCACCTTCATACTAAGGAGACAGCAATAAATTGAAAGGAGCATTAAAGCATAAAAAGGAGACAAGTGTTAAATAAATGTTATTGATATGACAATATTGTCAATAATTTCTCTTGCGTTTCAGTGAACAATGAAAGGCCTGAGGTAGCCAGAGAAGAGTTGGCACAACATACCCAGGTCCTGCTATGTCCTAAGTCAACAGTCTGCCCAAAAAATATCCCTAGCAAAAGCACAGGTTACATGTTCTGATCTGTATTGTATGTCATTTTTTTTTTCAGGTTAAATAAAAGTTTCTCTGGTCAAGCTCAATCTATAATAAGGGAAACTATAACACCATTCTTAATACTCTGCCCTTAACAACTGATAAATTATCTAAAAACACAAATAAAACCTTTTACCCAGTGAAATGTTTCCATGAATATGTCAATAATACGACAATACAAAAACATTTATTATGATGGGATGCCAACGTTTAAGGGCCTGTCCAAAAAGGGCCCAGAGTTACTGGGATAAAAACCCCCAGTACATAAATTCAAAATCAAATAATTATCCCGTAAATCTATTTTAAGTAAAAAATATGTCTTTAAAGGAGAAGGAAAGCTCCAAGACAGTTTATTGCCAATAGAATAGCCACAATAGTGCAAGCTAGAACGCTATATTTATTCTGCAGAATGCTTTACCATACCTGAGTAAACAGCTCTAGACATGGTCTCTGTTTAGGATAGAAGCTGCCATATATGCTTGGTGTGACATCACTTCCTGCCTAAGTCTCTCCCTGCTTACTAACAGCTCTGAGCTCAGATTACAGTAGGGATGGGAGGAGGGAGGGGGAGAGGAGCAAACTGAGCATGCTCAAGGCCGTGCCCTGGAGGTTTAAGCTGAAAACAGGAAGTCTGATACAGAAGCCCATGAGTACACAATAAAAGCAAAGAAATGTGGTGTTTCTTTTGACAGAGGACTCAGAGCAGCATTACTTTGAGGGTTTACTGGTGTATTTATATAGACCTTTCTGATAAAGCTTACTTAATTTTAGCCTTTCCTTCTCCTTTAATCCAAAAATTGTTTTAAAAAGATCACATGATATTCTGCCATAAGCGAGAGGGTATGAAACAGGTAAGGCAGAAGGTCTGTATGCCTATCTTTTTAAAATAATTTTTGGAATAAAGGCATATTTTTAACTTAAAATATATTTACAGGATAATTATTTGATTTATTTATTTATTTGAATAATACAATGGCACCATGGGGCCACAAAACAAATGGGTGTATGTGTTATAAACTAACTACTCAGCTGCACATGGCAGTTATTTCTGTAGTTAACACCAGTATGGGATCTGTTATCTGGAAACCCGTTATCCAGAAAGTTCCAAATTACTCTCATGGAATCCATTTTATCCACATAATCAAAAATTTTAAAAACAATTTCCCTTTTCTCTGTAGTAATAAAACAGTTACTTGCACTTGATTCAAACCAAGATATAATTAATCCTTATTGGAGGCAGAGCCAGCTCATTGGGTTTATTTACTGTTTAGATGATTTTCTACTGTGAAGATCAATTATCCAGAATTCTGGATAACAGGTCCAATACCTGTATCTACACACAGTGATATACTGCAGCCTAGCAATCAGTTCATGTTCAGTTAATTACTTCTTTATCTCTACAGGATAAATAATACTGTATATTATTATCTTTATCAGGACTGCATATTATACTGTATATGGGGTGTTAGTTGCCATCAAGTATCCAAATAGACAGGCAAAAAAAGAAACGTTATATATTTAGATGTTTACAAACCATTAAGCATTTCCAATATAGTTGTACAAAGCCGTGAAAACGCTACAATGTGAGTGTGAAGACTCGAGTGCTATAGACAACACAGCCAGAGTACAATACATTGTGCTGACAGAAAGAAAGGTCCTTATAACAGGCTATTCTCTCCTGAGAAATGTTAGGAGAAGGAAAGGCTAAAAAGAAGTAAGCTTTATCAGAAAGGTCTATAAAAATACACCAGTAAACCCTCAAAGTAATGTTGCTCTGAGTTCTCTGCCAAAAAAATAAATTCTCTCCTTCTATTGTGTATACATGGGCTTCTGTATCAGACTTCCTGCTGTCAGCATAAACCTCCAGGGCTAGGGCATGAGCATGCTCAGTTTGCTCCTCTCTCCCTCTGCCCCTCCCAGCTGTAATCTGAGCCTAGGGCTAGAGACTCAGGCAGGAAGTGATGTCACACCAAGCTAATATGGCAGCCTCTATGCTAAACAAACAGAGAGCTTCTAGAGCTGTTTACTCAGGTATGGTAAAGCATTCTGCAGAATAAAGATAGTGTTATAGCTTGCACTATTGTGGCTAATCTATTGGCAATAAACTGCTTCAGTAGCTTTCCTTCTCCTTTAAGTCTAATCTTTCAATAGTAAATTAGATTTTCCAGGGCACTTACTGGCCCCATTCCACGCCGGCAGAGCTTTATGAGATACATTCACTAACAAAGTAGAGCTCATGCTGGTAATGTATAGGCACCTGCACTTGCAAATATACCTCTAGGGATGAACTTGGTACAGTAACAAATGAAAGTGAAATAAATGAATGATTTTGGCAGAACAGCATGTGAATGTGTTTCTAGTAAGAGATTAGTCATTAACACAAACCATACATTTGGCCTAAGAGCAACAACAAAATAGGTCATTACTAAAATCTTGACTTGAGTAGTTCCTGTGCAAAGAACTCAGCCTGTGGCTTAATGTGAATTCTTGCATATTTTCACTTTACTCCCTGATCATGATATAACTACTGATTCGAGGTATTTAATTTAAAGGGGACCTCCACTCAAAAACAGTTTTTTTGCATAATGCAATTCTAAAGCTGGCCACAGACGCAAGGATAAAGTCGTACAGATTTTCCTTTCGTACAAATTTCAGACCATTTTACCCCATCATTTTTCATACCATGGTGACAGTCGTTTAGGCGATGGGACAGGTTAGAAGATTTCGGTCTGCTACTGATAATATCTCTGCATGTATTGCCTATCTGACCATATCAGTGGGTTTACTTACTACTTTCCTACCATCGCTGTCTGTGAACTCACGGCCAGAACACCGTCTGATTTGTTCTTTCTACTACTTTATTTAATCTGACTGGTTAGTGGTAGGTCGGGAGATTGTACCGCACTATCGTTTGGAGAATATACATAAGGACATATCTGAATGTCTATGGCCAGCTTAGGCAATTGACTTTGGTTTTATAATTAATCTGAAAATGTAATTGCAGCTGAATGCACAATTTGTTTATTCCTTTCTGTTCTCTGGTTCTGACTCTTGAAATAATGTAGCAAGAGCCATTTCTCCTACAATCCTGTTTTCTTCTGTTCCCTTTTTAAAATAAAACAGCTGGTTCTTCCATATTTTCCACAGGTACCTGTACTCTAATGTAAAGCAGCGCTTCTGCACTAAATGATACTTTATATGATGCATTACATTTTTTACTTTTCTGTGAGAGATAAAACCAAAAACTTTTATTCTATAGGCATTGTTCCTGATTAGGCCAGATGAACAGAGTGCAGCGCTGGAGCCTATAGATGAGATTGAAGGGGTTATTTATTAAAGTCGGCATGTTAAAAACTCAAACAATTCAAATTTTTCTAGATTTATTATACCCCGAGGATGCAAAAAGTCTGAATCTAAAGAAACTCAATCTTCAACCTGATGTCCTGTAGAAGTCATTGGCAGAGGTTCTGTTTGCAATTTGAAGATATTTTGGTCTGCGCTGGGTTTCGTACGATTACCCGTCTGGCTTTTCTGCGATTTCACGTAAAATTCAGACTTTTCGGGGTCATATCTGAAAAATTCTGATTTTAACACGCGACAATCCGAAAAAAGTTGTGGTTTTTGTGCGCCAATCTGAAAATGTTGCGCTTTTCCTGCTTTTTTTTTTTAATGATAAATAAGGGTAAATCGCAGATTCTAGTTTGGTCTGACTTTTTTTTTTTATTTAAAAGATGAGAGAAATTCGGATTTTGATAAATAACCCCCTGAATGAGCCAAGGTGAGAGCATGAGGGTATCCAGTGTTGCATATCCAATCCAACAGAAAGCGACAGAGGAAAGGAACATTAAGTGACCCGTTGCAGCTGCTACAGAAGTTTCCTCACAGGAGTCCTATGCTTGGCAGCCTAACCCAGAGCAGAAATTAAAGAGTTTTTGCTCATAAACAAGCCAAAAGCCAGAACGCAACCTCCTGGAATTTTCAAATTGTATATAAGAATATTAAGAGTAGGGATGCACTGAATCAAAGATTCTCTCCAGGATTTGGCCTTTTTCAGCAGGTTTCGGATTCTTGCAAATCAAATCAAATTACTTTTCAGAAGTAAAAGGAGTTGGGGAGCAACATTAGCATGAAAAATGTTCTTGGGGTGCCAAATAAGTGCTTTGATCGGCCATTTAGTAGCCCCTATGTGGATTGTCAACCTACATTGAGGCTGCGTTTGGCAGTGCACCTGGTTTTTATACAACAAAAACTTGCCTCTAAGCTTGGAATTCAAAAATAATCACCTGCTTTGAGGCCACTGGGAGCAACATCCAAGGGGTTGGAAAGCAACATGTTGCTCACCAGCTTCTGGTTGGGGATCACTGATCTACATCCATAAAACCATTGTTAGCATTCTGTTCCATGAAAAATATTACTTAAATACTGATTTACTGAATAAAATGTATATTGTTATATTTAACAACAATTTCTTATGTAACCTTAACGTAATTAATATCTGAATGAAAAGCATGAAATAGGAGGGTGATTTAGTCAAGCTGTTTGCTGACAGTGTCTTGAGATCTACTGACCACCAGCTAAAGGTCTACTAGATCTCAATCTACCTTTTGGCCACCTCTGTATTAGTGCATATAAAAACTATTATAATATAAAGGTAAAGTGGAATCTCACACACACGGGCACAGCCTTTTTATGAAACAATTTCTTTACTCTGGAGGAAAAAAAACAACACTGTGATGAGAGACCTGACAACCTGCACAGATGCGCACAATATTGCCTCCATTACGCATCTATCCCTACTCCATGCTTATGGTCTGACAGCAAATTGTAGGAGATCAGCAAATAAACCTCAGATCCAGCTGGACAGCATCATGTAAAGCACTGAGGCCAATTAAATGTGTGTGTTTGCACATCACATGGGAGACTTCCCTGTATAAATCACTGAGCCAGTGAGCTGACGCATGCCGAGTTGCCTACAAATGCTGAGTACAATTGAACGGAAAACCATATTGCAATCAGTTTTTCTTCCATCCAGCAGTTGCATAATGTAGAGCTCTGCAGTGAGTCGGGTACCCGTGGGTTACCTGCAAACAAAGCGGGTACCCTGTAGGTATAGATGCGGGTCTACGAGTTTAATCTAAATTTCTAATCTTATGTTAAATTGTCTACATTTTAGTCCTTTTAAAGGAACAGTTCAGTGTAAATTTTTTTCGGATATTTTTCCTGAATCGTTCTTTTTTTTTTAAGTCTTTTTCCGAGAAAAGCCCGAATTTTTTGGATCTTTGTCCGAAATAGTCAGATTTTCGGGTTAATTCCAGCACAGACCGCTGAAAATTCCAAATAGGACAGGGACCTCTCCCATTGACTTAGATACAACCATTTTCCATCCTCGGGATATAATAAATCTTGAAAAATTTTAGGTTTTTTTTCCACTAGAAATTCGTATCTTATAGTAAAAAAAAAAAAAAAAAACCCCCCTAGTGTCAGGAAGAAGGGGAAATCCAGGTGAGAAGTCGTTTTTGTAGTGCATTCAGGAGGCAGCAACTACAACAGACTAAAACAGGAAAGGCAAGCACAGATAAGTAGCAGGCCAACACAAATTAGTTAAAGGGCCAGAAGCTACAAGACATGAGAGCAAAGTTCATTGTGAGACAAGCCCGTGTGTTTGCTTACAGGGTGGTTTGGAGCCCTTCAGCCACCTTTCACATACTTAATATAGAAATAAACCAATGGAAACAGATTGTTCCTTTAGTCTTTCTAAAAGGTCATGCATAGAAACATGTACCTTTAAATATCATCAACATGCGCTCCTTTGCAAAGACTTTAAACAATACAGATCTGAGTAACATCAGCTGGCCACTGGCCAGGGCTAAGGGCAGCACCGAGGGCAACAGTCAGTGGCAAGTTTTGTGGCTTTGCGGATAATAGATCTTTCTATAATTTGGATCTTCATAAAATCATGTAAACATTAAATAAACCCAATAGGATGGTTTTGCTTCCAATAAATTTAATTATATCTTAGTCGGGATCAAGTACAAGTTATTGTTTTATTATTACACAGAAAAAGGAAAAAAAACTTTTTAAAATTTGGATTATTTGATTATAATGGAGTCTATGGGAGACGTCCTTTCCGTAAATTCGGCGCTTTCTGGATAACAGGTTTCTGGATAAAGGATCCTATACCTGTAATATGATGATATAGTTACCATAATAAATAAATAAATATATATATATATATATATATATATATATATATATATATATATATATATATATATATATATATATATATATTACGGTTATATATTCATCAAACCCAACTGAATTGCACATGGGTTGAAAATAAAAATGAGTTTTGCTAATAGAAATTGAGAAATTCCTATTGAACAGCAGTGTTGCACAACTTGGAGAAAACCAAAAGGTTCCCAATAAGCCAATCATTGTTGTTGGCAGTAGGCATGAAAAAGTATTGCCAGTGTAAAAGAGCTATTGCCAATGTCACTGATTTGTTGACTGCATTGACTTTGCTTTTAGGATCCATGTGATCCGAAACATGTCGTGATTCAATATATTCTTTTGCAGCTGAGTCTGGGAGTTTTGTGCTCCATCCAAATCCACGTTGATCTAATTGTTGACTGCATTAGGGGGGCATGAATCTTTCTATTGGGGATGTGCTCTCTCTGCAGCAGAGAATTATTGGCACTTGAGCACCTTGACCGCCAGCCCTCTCAGAACCAACTACAACGGCACCTGGGCTGATATTAGCATTTGTAATATTTTACTTATTTAGCAAATCTTGGATTTTTTTTTTTTTTTTTTTAAATCAAAACAAGCCCTTGCATCATCAATATATCAGGGGGGGGACCAGTTTAACTGCTGGGGCTTTGGTAGATTTCTTTCATTGGCTACTGCACAGTATATTTAGGGGACACGTTCCATGCTTATTGTATTAATCAGGGTAACTGAATTCAGCCAGATGAGGCTTTAAGAAAGAACAAATAATTGTTGCTGATTTATATATTTCTGCTGACCTTTGCATAATGTGACTTGTCAAGCGTAAGGACAGAAGACAAGTGTTGAAGCCCATGTACCACCATTAAGCGATTAAGGCCCTAATCAATTCAGTGAAGCTCAGCAAACAGGGGAGGAGAACATGGGGACATGTTTAAATTTAAAAAAACAAAACAAAACAGCCTACTAGAATGGGTTAGGCACCCAATATTATTACATGGGTTCTAAGGCAATCCTAAACCTTTTGTTTCTAGGTAAAAATAAATCCGTGGTCTCCAACCAGTAACATGTTGCTCACCAAACCCTTAGATGTTGCTCTCAATGGCCTCAAAGCAGGTGATAATTTTTGAATTCCAGGCAAGTTTTGGTTGCATTATTAACAAGTGTTTTAGTGCCTTTTGTAGATGCCAGTCCATATAGGGGTGACCAAATAGCCAATCACAGCCCTTATTTGTCACCCCCAGGGACTGTTTGTTCTCCAAACCCATGGGTAAAAAATGCCAGGGACCCCTGCAATAGATGGACACGTCTTGGATCTTTCCAAGGCAAAATAATTTAATTGTTAGCAATAGCTTCTGTCTATGTTTAATATTCTTCTATAACAAGTAATCCTCTGTTCTGTGAAGCTTACATTCTAATAGTTTTAAAGTAAACGTCTGTTAAACACTTTTTACCTTGGGTCAGTATCTAGGACTACTTTATCACTTAAAATGGGAACTGTGGCTTAAATAAATGCCCCCCCCATGTTCCCTCTAATTTAAACCTGGACATATTTGCAAAAACAATGTGCATAGCAGCGGATTGGTCCAACAGATACTGAGATCTAAATGAACGAGTGGTTTGTGTGTCTGCATTGGATATTATATTGGATATTGCAGACAGCTGTACAACACCCAGGCCACTAAACAGGATGATATGTTTCACCGGGTGAGAATTGTTCTTCTCCCAGGTCCATGCAGAGGGATCACAAATCAAAGCCTCTCTCTATGGCTCTGTGCACACAATAAATTATATACTAGGAAGAGCTAGTCAAGCGTGGAAATTTATAGGAAAACCAGCTGTTCTATGAACAAATAAAATTGATATTCCCCTAAGTGCTACAATACATGTTTTCTTGCCTTTACTCTTCCATTTTGACCTGTGCAGCTGCCTCGCACCGTACAAGCAAAATGCATGGAGGCACGGGGTCCCCAGACAAGGAACAGTTCCATGGCAGCCACACGGCTCGATCATAAAAACCTCAAGTTTAGACAAAAAGGTGGGATTGTTTCCTGCTCGTGCAAGGAATGTGGTGCACAAAGTTATTGGTTAGACAGTCGGGATAGTGTGTGCACCTTGACACCTAAATGTTGACAACATATACATGGCTCATACCTCCCAACTGTCCCATTTTCCGGAGGGACAGTCCCTCTTTTGACAGCTCAACCTGCAGCCCCTCATTTGTACTGGAAAGTCCCTACTTTCTCTGCACTTAACAGCCAGAAAAAGAAACAAAGTTTATCACTTAATTGGCTTTTAGCAGAGAGCACAGAACAGCTAACAGGTGCAAATAAGATACTTTGTAACAATTTTGAGACACAAAATAACAGTTTAGATAAGGAGTAATATTTTCATTTTCATAACCTGCCAAATTATGTAAAATGAGCATGGTAATTAGGGTGTGTGGCCACAGAAAGGGCGTGGTCAAAAAAATTGCTGTTCTATGTGCGAAAAAAATTTTTGTCCCTCTTTTTACTTCCAAAATGTTGGGAGGTATGATGGCTGATGTTGCTTCTTCTGGGGTTTTTTTTTGGTTTGGACAGGCCCAAATAACTAGCGCTCAACCAATCAGAGCCCAAGAGGTTAAAGGAACCGCAAAACCAACAATTTAAAGTGTTTAAAAGGAACGACAATATAATGTAGTGTTGCCTTACACTAGTAAAACTGGTGTTTGCCCCAGAAACACAACTATAGTTTATATAAACAAGCTGCTGTGTAGCCATGGGGGCAGCCATTGAAGCACAAGATACGCAGTAGATAACAGATAAGTACTACTATAGTTTATATAAACCAGTTGCTGTGTAGCCATTCAAGCACAGGATACACAGTAGATAACAGATAAGTACTACTATAGTTTATATAAGCTGCTGTGTAGCAATCTAATGCAATTTATATAGGCTGACTGGATGTCATAACATAATAGCCAGAACATTACTTCCTGCTTTGCAGCTTTCTTGGTTTCCAATGATTGGTTACCAGGCAGTAACCAATCAGTGACTTAAGGAGGGGGGGCACATGGGCCATAACGATTTGCTTTGGAATCCGAGCTGCATGCTGCAGCTCAATTGCAAGCTCACTGACCAGTTATGTCCCATGTGGCCCCCCTTAAAGCCTATGATTAAGGGAGTGATTCCCGAAACGCGTAGGGCGTTGGATCCTTGTATGTGTTTGGAATAAATTCTTATTCCTAAGTATTGGAGTGCCGTCCTTTTCTTTGGATGTCTAGTGCCCCCTTAAAGTCTGACTAACAGAGTTGGAGAGCTGAAAAGCAGGATGTTGTATTCCGTTCTATTAGACATCCAGTCACTCCAGCCTTTATAGATTACATTTTTGGCTCACTAACTATATTAGAAACATTTTTCATTTTGCACAGGCTATTTACCCAGTTTTTATTTTTACACTGAACTGTCCCTTTAAATTTTTGGTGTTACTATCTATTAACTACAATTGCTAAGGCAGTAATCCTCTGGTCGGGCAGTCTCATTATCACTTTTGTCCCAAGCTGCTGAAGTGACTGGGGGTGACTGAATGAGGGCACACTCGTCACCCCCATAAACCACATACAGGTTCTGTTGAACTAACTTGTGGTAAAACCTAATACAAATCTGTACAGGAGCCAACAGCAGCTCTTGTGCCAGAAATTCTAGCAGCTCTGTGACAAATTAAATATTGTATTGCAGAAGGAGGCTTGCTCCGAGCTGGTTCCATCTAATTAAAAGAACTCCTTGACATACATCTACATGCCAGACATACGGATGATATATGCCCTTTGCCAATTAATACAGGACCTAATGATTTAGCACCACTGCCAACAACTATATACTCACTATACAGGAATAGCACAGACAAAAACATAATGAAAATGCAAGGCACCCATTGAAAAGACATGTACAGTTTGGGATAATCTTGCCCTTAATAATCAGTGCTCAGATTTCATCACATAATGATGGACTGGACAGGAAACAGACAATCATTTTGTAGTCTACAACTAGCCAGAAGGGTAAATCAAATCTTCCCTGTGCTTAAAGGGAATGAGTCAGTGGGACTAGAGTCTGTGAAAATTAATAAGAATCGGAGCCATGACACTACACTTTCTCTCAAGGTGACTTCCTGAGGGTTTAACTAATGACATGAACAATGGAGCCTTGGCAAGGCTGAAACGGCAAGTCTTAAACACCTCAATAGAAGTTGCCTCCCGATATTGAAAATATGTACGTTTAACATTTTCTGAAGGGGATATTGTCATGGGAAAACATTTTTTTTCAAAACACATCGGTTAATAGTGCTGATCCAGCAGACTTCAGCACGGAACTCCATTTTTCAAAAGAGCAAACAGATTTTTTTTATATTTAATTTTGAAATCTGACATGAGGCTAGACATATTGTCCCTTTCCCAGGTGCCCCCAGTCATGTGACTTGCTCTGATAAACTTCAGTCACTCTTTACTGCTGCACTGCAAGTTGGAATGATATCAAACCCCCCCCCCCCCAGCAGCCCATCAGCAGAACAATGGGAAGGTAACCAGTTAACAGCTTCCTGGTAGATATAATGATCAATAGTAAAAATCAATGCCCCACTGCGCCTCCTTCAGTTACAATGAGTAGGAGAAACAATAGCCTTTCAGAAAGCAGTTCCATAGTGCAGTACTGGCTCTTTTTGAAAGCACATGACCAGGCAAAATAACCTGAGATGCACCTACACACCAATATTACAACTAAAAAATACACTTGTTGGGTCAGAAATGACATTTTACACGGTAGCGTGAACTATTGCAGTGTAAACAGTGCCATTGAGAAATAGAAACTACACCATAAAAATCATGATGGAATCCTTTTAATGGAGTAGCCACATTTAACCGTAGTGCAACCTCAACTTAAAACAAGTACTGGGCATCACGAACAGATGAGAGACATTTAGCAGCAGTTTTACATTATTGATTAAATCCCATTGCAACTTGTAACCTAACTGCTAAATAAGAGGCACACCCTTCTTTATATGGCGTGTTAATCTGTCTTCTGTAAACCTCCCGACCCTGCATTTTTAGAACATAAAGCAATGTGATTATTTAACATAGAAATGGCCTGTACTGGACTGATCTCGGAGGTCCCTGGAGAAATCATGAAGCATATCTGTTCTTAGGCTGACTGCTTGCAGCTGTCCCAGAGTGCACAAGTCAATGCTCAGCATGACAGCAGAGAAATTCTGTAAAGTAGCATATATATATATATATATATATATATATATATATATATATATATATATATATATATATATATATATATATATATATATATATATATATATATATATATATATATTATATACACATATACACACACACACACACACTCTATGCTATTTGCATTGAAGAGATTGCACACTGGGATGCATAACATGAGCCAGATGTTACGGGTCAGCAGATAAAGGTGAATTCTAGTACAAGTACATATTTCTAACGGCTCGTTACAGCTGCCTCTTTGTAGCCCTGGACCTCAGACCAAAGAACAAACAAATCTGGGGCAAACTATCATTTCCTCTGGGTCTGCGTTAGACGTCCTACTGGTGCGCAGCTACACTTACATCTGCCACATACACGCCCTGGAGGGATTTTGGCTGCCCCACCACTTTCCAAAGAGATTTTACACTTAAGGACAATTAAAGCTTGAATGTAAGCTCTTGGTTAAAGAGCAAGTAAAGCCAAAATGAACAGACTGCATAATGAACTACAATGTCTTTATTGACATCTCTTTTAAAGTCCAGAAGCTCTTGAAAGAGGTCAGCAGTCTTCCCAAACTCATGTGGAAGGTTTTTAGTGTAACTGTCATAAGACTGGAAGAGCAAGATCATATGACGAGCAAATATTACACATATTAAAGTAAAAATCTAGGCAGGACCATTATTTTTTAGTGTAATGGATCCATAATAGCTCCTGGTTGGATTCCTTACAGCTCCTGCAGGAATAAGATTTGCTTATTTATTGCCAAGTAGATCGAGGGTATACTACCTTTATTCCATTTATCTAGATCTACTAGTCTTGGGATGCCAACTACAGCAACAATGCCCTGACCTTCCCAGGTAGTTCCCTTAATTCATGCCTATCCCTTAAAGGAGAACTAAAGCTTAGCTAAAGAAGTAGGTAGAACTGTTGCATATTATGTTTTGGGCTTTTGCACCAGCCCAAGGCAACCACAGACCTTTAGTTGGGAAGATCTGTGTCTCAAAAGATGCCCCAGTAGCTCCCCATCTTCTTTTCTGCTGATTCACTGCACATGCTCTGTGCTGCTGTCACTTACTGAGCTTAGGGACCCACTCACAACATACAGTACACATAGAATAGAAATGTAGATCTTGTGCACAAATCATTGTTTTTTGCATGGCAAAGATATGGTAAACTGCTTTTTTTCCCTGGATCATAAATACGTACCCCGACTTTAAAAATGAGATATTTTACATCCATGGCCTATGTAAAAGCAACTGATCTGCGGCCTTGTACCTTTATGGAGTTGGGGAATTCGGTGGTGTTTAAGACTTAAGGGGGTAAACCATTTGTCAACCACATACACATTTGGCATGACTATACTTCAATTATAATTCTCACTGGGCAGGAACCCATGGGCCTAGCTTTTCCAACTCCATGTATCTAAAGGTGGCCACACACAGGGAGATCCGCTGGTTTGGCGAGATGGCGGGATTGCACCAACGAAAAGATGCGTCCGTGATCCGAGAGGATTTTTTAACCTGCCTAATCGGCATCTGGCTGACTTTCGGCCAGATATCGATCGGGGACATCAGTCGGATGGCCCCACTCATGGGTCAATAAGCTGGTAAATCGGTCTGTCGGCAGCTTTTATCGGCCCGTGTATGAGGGCTATTACAGTTCCAGCAGATACAAATACAACTTGATGCCAATGTTATTGATAGGGAACATAATATAAAGAGTTTATTGTGGCTGAGCCTTATCAAGAGAAGGGAAGTCATGGTCAAAATGGCAGGTATCCAGTTACAAAGGGAACAAAGTCTATGTTCAGTGGGAAACCTGTGTTTGTACTTCTTCTTTAAGGCCAAACTGTCATCTATACTCAGGGCAACAGAAGGCAAACATTTGGTTTATTAATGGCTCTACTATATAATTTGCTAAGCAGTATTTTAACATCTCATTCTGTTGCGACATCAGCCATATTATTATACTAGTCCCAAACAACCCCACAGGATCCTTGGAAAATCTTTGAAGATGCCTGTGCAGAAGAAATGTTAGTCATCGACTTGAAGGGGGGCCACATGGTACATATCTGTTCAGTGAGTTTGCAATTGATCCTCAGCATTCAGCTCAGATTCAAAAGCAACAGATATGACCCATGTGCCCCCCCTCAAGTCTCTGATTGGTTACTGCCTGGTAACCAGGGTAACCAGTCAATGTAAACCAAGAGAGCTGAAAAGCAGGAAGCAGTGTTCTGGCTATTATGTTACACATCCAGTCACTCCAGCCTTTATACATTACATATTTTTATACTGAACAATTCCTTTAAGGAGAGGAAAATCTTAACATCTATGGTGAGCTTAAGATGGGTACTTTGCTTAGGGTCACAATGGAGAAGAAGTTTGTCTTGCAGATGTTCCCAGAAGAATACAAGATGAATAATAGAATAGCCCTACGTAGCCTCAGAAGTAGTGTGTGTGTGTAGGAACATTTAAAACCTAACCCTGCTATTATTAAGGTTGTTACCTGGTGAGAAAAAACATAAAAATATAGGAAGGCTGGCATTTTTTTTTTCCAGAAAGGGTGGCACCCCCTACCTGCTGTATATACCTACAGTGGTGTGCAAAACTATTTGCCCCCTTCCTGATTTCTTATTCTTTTGCATGTTTGTCACACAAAATGTTTCTGATCATCAAACACATTTAACTATTAGTCAAAGATAACACAAGTAAACACAAAATGCAGTTTTTAAATGAGGGTTTTTATTATTTAGGGAGAAAAGAAATCCAAATCTACATTTTCATGTGTGAAAAAGTAATTGCCCCCTGAACCTAATAACTGGTTGGGCCACCCTTAGCAGCAATAACTGCAATCAAGCGTTTGCGATAACTTGCAACGAGTCTTTTACAGCGCTCTGGAGGAATTTTGGCCCACTCATCTTTGCAGAATTGTTGTAATTCAGCTTTATTTGAGGGTTTTCTAGCATGAACCGCCTTTTTAAGGTCATGCCACAACATCTCAGTAGGATTCAGGTCAGGACTTTGACTAGGCCACTCCAAAGTCTTCATTTTGTTTTTCTTCAGCCATTCAGAGGTGGATTTGCTGGTGTGTTTTGGGTCATTGTCCTGCTGCAGCACCCAAGATCGCTTCAGCTTGAGTTGACGAACAGATGGCCGGACATTCTCCTTCAGGATTTTTTGGTAGACTGTAGAATTCATGGTTCCATCTATCACAGCAAGTCTTCCAGGTCCTGAAGCAGCAAAACAACCCCAGACCATCACACTACCACCATATTTTACTGTTGGTATGATGTTCTTTTTCTGAAATGCTGTGTTACTTTTACGCCAGATGTAACGGGACGCGCACCTTCCAAAAAGTTCAACTTTTGTCTCGTCGGTCCACAAGGTATTTTCCCAAAAGTCTTGGCAATCATTGAGATGTTTTTTAGCAAAATTGAGACGAGCCTTAATGTTCTTTTTGCTTAAAAGTGGTTTGCGCCTTGGAAATCTGCCATGCAGGCCGTTTTTGCCCAGTCTCTTTCTGATGGTGGAGTCGTGAACACTGACTTTAATTGAGGCAAGTGAGGCCTGCAGTTCTTTAGATGTTGTCCTGGGGTCTTTTGTGGCCTCTCGGATGAGTTGTCTCTGCGCTCTTGGGGTAATTTTGGTCGGCCGGCCACTCCTGGGAAGGTTCAGCACTGTTCCATGTTTTTGCCATTTGTGGATAATGGCTCTCACTGTGGTTTGCTGGAGTCCCAAAGCTTTAGAAATGGCTTTATAACCTTTGAAATTGAACTCAGGTGTGATAAACCACAGTTAAGATATTTTTTAACAAGGGGGGCAATCACTTTTTCACTCAGGCCCATGTAGATTTGGAGTTTTTTTTCTCCCTTAATAACGTAAACCTTCATTTAAAAACTGCATTTTGTGTTCAATTATGTTATCTTTGACTAATAGTTAACGGTTTTTGATGAGCAGAAACATTTAAGTGTGACAAACATGCAAAAGAATAAGAAATCAGGAAGGGGGCAAATAGTTTTGCACACCACTGTATTCTTAATCCTCTTACATTATTTTAGTTTCTTGCAGAAAATGCAGCCAAGAAAACAAGCCTGTTATTTAACCCCACCGCAAGAGATCATTCCATAAGGCTGAAATCGAAACCCCAAAAGAGAGAGAGGTAGAAAAGATGACTTGCCCAACCCGTGCCTGGCCTTGAAATTCCCCATGCACTATGCACATAGGGTTGCCACCTTTTCTGGAAAAAAATACCGGCCTTCCTATATATTTATCTTTTTTCCTATTAAGAACATTGGGATCAACCATTATTTTTACCGGCCAGGCCGGTAAAATACCGGCCACATGGCAACACTGTGCACATTATAAAGCAGATTCACATGACATTTTTTTATTGTGATGTCAGATAACAAGGGCCCTTCATTGTGATTCGGGCAGGGTTGAACGTTTCCGAGACCCCCTCCCTGGACAAGTCTCTGATTTTCTGCAACCCCCCCAAGTGCTTTGCAATGAAAATAAGCAGTCTTTTGTTAGGGTCTTGGGCTGAACAACTCCTCCCCACGCCCCCTTATAAATTCTCCTGCTTTTCATTAGCCTGTCTGGCAAGTCAGTGATTGGACCGAGAGCGAGACATCAGGGATTTGTGTTTTGGGGCCTGTGATTGGAATACCTAGTTCCTTTGCACAAATTTGTCATGAAATGTTTGGCTTGCTGCTGTGGCTTTTAGGTGGATAATGCCAGAGGAAACAGAGTTCCACCTGCTCTGACTGTGCTTTAGTCTGATACTGCAGCACATTCGGCTGAAAATTCCTCATGATAGCAGGGGCTCGGCCCCTGGCTTGCTAGAACCTCTTATCCTGGCCTCAAACAGGAAAGGGACAGAGCCCCCTCCTGTATGAATAAAATGAAGCAATAACGAGCACTTCTAAGAACAGCTATGTAGGGTCAGGCTAAAGGGACAGTAATGCAAATCTATACCCAAAAGCTTCCATATGTTGTTACTAGAAGGCAACCTTGGTTCTAATGTATGCAGTGTTTGCTCAGCTGCCTCAATAGTGAAAGAATCTGTCATTCCAAGTAACTTTCCAATATTTATTCATTCAAATGGTAATGGCTTATTTATTACTGCTATAAGAAGCAGTATCTGACTTATATCCTTTGCACTACTGCTTCTGACTCCTCAAACAATGTTGGAGAAGCCAACCTGATTAAAGGAGAACTAAACCCTAAAAATGAATATGGCTATAAATGCCATATTTTATATAAATTCCATATTTTATATACAGAACTTACTGCACTAGCCTAAAGTTTCAGCTTGTCAATAGCAGCAATGATACAGGGCTTCAAACTTGTCACAGGCGGTCTGCGACACTCACATGCTCAGTGGGCTCTGAGCAGCTGTTGTTTCTGTGCTGCCATGTAGTATTTCTCTGTATTAATTACTAATCAGCCTTAGACTGTGACATTTCTATTCTATGTGTACTGTATATTGTGAGTGGGTCCCTATGCTCAGTAAGTGAAAGCAGCACAGAGCATGTGCAGTGAATCAGCAGAAAAGAAGATGAGGAGCTACTGGGGCATCTTTGGAGACACAGATCTTCCCTGCTAAAGGGCTGTGGTTGCCTTGGGCTGGTACAGAAGTCCAAAACATTATGTACAATAGTGATGTGCGGGTTGTGAATTTCTCGACGTGCACCCGACCCTAACCCGCCCCCTCCCGAACTGCACCCGGCCTGCTACTGCCCTCTTTTTATAGACCCGCGCTTGCCCCGCCCCACAGTGATATCACAAAAGGGGCGGTGAAGGCAGGCAGGAGTTGGCCCGAACCTGCCCAACCCGGGTCGGCCCGCACATCACTAATGTACAACATTTCTACCTACTTCTTTAGTTAAACCTTAGTTGTTTTTTTTTGTTTTTTTTTTAGAGACCTGGACCTTATTAAACTTGCCCTTTAAATATACTTCAGTGTATTGCTATGAGAGATAACAGCCAACGAACTTGAGTATTTGAGTGTTGGATTCATTATCCAATTCAGAGCTTTCTCAAATACAAGTCTCAGTGTTCCTTCAGGTAGGCTTTGCACATCTGACACAGCAATCCACAGGAGCTGAACTATGTTCCTTTATCATATAAGTGAGATATAGAAAAGAAAAACACACAGTCTCTCGGCTCTGGATATGCGTTTCATTTTGTGGTATGTGGTCCATCTCTTCATATCTGTGGTTATCCATCCCAGCTTGTGTGCTGACCACCCAACCTCCCTTAAGGGAATAGATTTGTAAGAGGGATGTGACTTATTCATGTTGTGTTCGACACAATGATGTTAATGAGCCAATAACACACCATTAAGTAAGGGAATGAATGAGAAGTAATGGAGCGTATAAGGCAATAATGTCCAACCTGCCACCCTCCAGATGTCAGACTACAACCTAGTGTCCCTCAGCAGAACTTTAACATGCACTAAACTATATTGACATTTGAGGGAACGTTTGCAGTTCCATCTGGGGGGCTGCAGATTGGGCACATGCAGCTAATGGCAAGAATGAGTCCCCTGGCACAGCTGGCAGTCAGTCAGCAGGGCACAACCCAAATGAAGAACCCTTAATGTATATGCCATTAAACTATCTAACAAGAGTTTCAGTGCAAGTCTTTAGATACAGGACTAATAGAATGCATGGCCTTTGGAAGGCACTTTTTTTATATTGCCCATATATAATAACTCATTTAAGAGCCACATTTTTAAACAAGCCCCTAACATAGCAACTGTCACAGCATGTACAGAGTTAAATGGCTTTAGTGACAATGGTTCCCTGTGGGGCCAGCAATCTGGCATGCCGCCTATAAGCTTCCCTTTGCAGACAAAGGCTACTCGTTCCCTAGCCATTGTTCTTAATGCCTTGGGTCACCCATTCCTCAACATGGGGCGTGAGTAAGCAAGTGACAGAGCTCAAGCGACTCCATGCTAATAGCCCAAATCCCTCCAAATGCTTCCATACCCTGCACGGACTATAGACCCATGCTGTTCATTCAGAGGGATTTAGGAAAGGGGGGAAATGGTGCTTATTACACCTACAAGTGACTTCCTTACATAATTCACAAGGCAGCAGCAAATTCCGTATCAGATTTCCGAGTGCATATATCATAGCAACGGCGCCTGCGAGGACAACACACGTCTTCCTTACCTTGTAACTGTTTAAACCTTCCCTCCAGCTGGTTGTAATTGAAGGGCACTTGAGAGGTGTATTCTGGGGACAATGGTCCGGGTATGCTAGAAGCTCTTTGTAATTCCATGGACAAATAAATGAATGACCCTGCTGCCCCTCTGCTCTGTAGAATTCATGCAAACTACAAAATTCATCCAGGCAGTTCCGGTCCTGAGCACCCAAGTAGCTGTTGGCAACGTAAAGCCGAGTCTTTCAGAGTAAACACAGCCACAGTGCACAATCCCCAGGCACGATTATAGCTTTGGATTCAACCATAAACTACTGGTCGGGCTTGGGATCATTTCCAGATGGGAGAGGGGGGTTCCAAGCTGAACTACACGCAGCACAAGGAGGAGAGAAAGTGGTGCATCACTGCTGGCTGTATATGTTTTGAGTGCAATGTGTGAGTGTGTGAGTGAGTGCACAATGACTCCAGGAACAAGCACACACCTCCCCGTTGCTGCTGTGTAATTCTCTAGCTACTCTGTGTATTTAGTGCTGATGTCACTTGATTAGCATAAGACAAGCGGAGGCCGTACCAATATGCACAGGAGAGGAGGCACAAGCAAGGAGCAGCAAATGACAAAAAATGCCAGACATGAGGTCAGATTTGTGGGAAGGCATTGGGCTGCCAAGACTCTCAGCAAGGAGCAGCGTGAAGCCCAGGAGACTCAGCCAGGTTCTGGTGGGATTGCCCAAGTGGCCACACATGGTATGCTCCTGAACAAAGCTGCTGCTGCTCCTGGAATTACAGTCTTTTGTTTAAGGGCCTCATGTAACGGAAAAGTCTCCCATTACCATCAAACGAAACTGTGGTTTTCTTTTCCTTCCTTCGCCCAAACCGAATGATTTTTGATTCAGCAGGTGCAGAGCAAATTGCCCCCCAGCAAACCAATGCTTTGCATTCAGGGGGTGCAGGGTACCGACTCGGCCTTCTCAGGTATGGGATCTCTTATCAAGAAAGCTCAAAATAATGGCCACCCCCATAGAGTCCATTTTAAGCAAATAATTCTCCATTCTAATCATATAATTTTAATTTTTAAAAATGATTTCCTTTTTCTGTGTAATAATAAAACAGTAGCTTGTACCTGATCCCAGCTAAGATATAATTAATCCTTATTGGAAGAAAACCCCACCTATTGGGTTAATTTAATGTTTACGTGATTTTCTAGTAAACAAGGTACGAAGATCCAAATTACATTAACATCCCTTATCCAGAAAACACCAGGTCCCGAGCATTCTGGATAACAGGACCCATACCTGAATTAATAAAAACCGTCCCTTGTACTTGATTGTAACTAAGCCACATGAACTCATATTGGTGGCAAAACAATCCTATTGTGTTTGTGTCTAAAACAAACAATCCATTGCTCTGTGAGGCTGCAATGTTATTATTATTACTTTTCCTAATTACTAATTTCAGTTTTGAGTCCAGCACTGGCCTGAATGATCCATTTCTGCTCGGACAGCGAGTGGCAGTACTTGGGTTTCTGTTTCTGACCCTCAAAGAACTGCGGGATCATATGCTGGGCATATATATATATATATATATATATATATATATATATATATATATATATATAGAATCAATACATGAATATACTTTCCCAAGTGATAGGGCCTCTCTAAAGCTACCAAACACTGCCCCACATGGGTATACATTGTATACAAGCATCAACATGGATATTCTTGTGGATTTTCTTTATTAGCTGCCCACATTATTTATTTAAAGGTTTGCCCAAACACTATTCCAAACCACAGAAATGCCTTAGATCACCCATCACACATACAAAAACATTACAGGCTTGTACAGAACAAGTGGCAAAGCCTGGGTGTAATACAAAACAATACACCTGCCTTTCAGCATCTAAACAGCTTTATTCTAAACACTCACCCACATGGACCAACCGCCCCACCCTTGGCAAACACAACACCCTCCTACAATGAGCACTAGATAATGAAGTCACAGCTGCAGAACATGGAGCTCATGCACATGTATAGCTGGACTAATGGTTCCAAGTACCAGGAAAGTTATGGACACTCTCCTTAAAGGAGAATTAAAGCGTAACTAAAGAAATAGCTAGAAATGTTGTACATTATTTTGGGCTTCTGTACCAACTCAAGGCAACCATGGCCCTTTTGCAGGTCGGGCCGCGGGTCTTCTCAATAGCGATTGTTACTCCTTTTTCCTGATTACGCCTACTTCCAATGACACCACTTCCGGTTTACAATGACAGCACTTCCTGTTTTACTCTTTTTTTCCCAATCATTCCTCCTTCCGATGATGTCACGTCCAGTTTACAATGACCACACTTCCGGATTCTTGATGGTCAGTGGGTCGCGGGTCCGGGTTGCGGATAAGGTACTTGCGGGTCGTGTAGCTGGTCCAATCGGGTAAGAATGCAGGTTGCCGGTACAGGTCGGGTACGGGTTCCAAAAAATGGATCCGCACAGGACTCTAACAGTCGCAGTCTGTGAAGCTGAGAAAATTCCTTTTTCTGATGCCTTCTACTAACCCATGCAGATGGCCACTGGCAACAGAGTAAGTTTTCCCAAACCTAAGATTTTATCAATATTCATCAAAATTACAAAAATACCCCCATGAGTGATGGAAAGTCAAAAAGATTCTTAATGTAATGTGTGTGCTGTGGAAATAAAGTCTGAACATATGGAAAACTGAAATATTCTCCAGCCCTTTGGGTGTAGCCATTCTCCTGCATATTCAGTGCTAAATGGCCTAAGGAAAATTCTGAAAGAACTGTAACTATGTTGCCTCACATTGGGGATACACAGTGACTGATGTGAAACTGGGGGTTCCGACGATTTCTTTCACACCTGCAACTGTGTGTGCACTGGGGGCTTAAGGGAAGAAAATAGCATCTGTGATAAAACAGGATCCTACACAGCTGCTAACCATGACCGTTGAAAGTAGCACTCAAATCCCTACAATAAGGTTGTGTGTTGCTTTCACATGGGGCACATAGCAGTACAGCTGGTGTACATGTTCAACTGATCTGCAGCCCGAATTCATTTAGTAAATGATTTACAAGTTTTTTATTCCACACAGGAAACTAGCAAAAATTTTACAAATACAGACAGTAGAAATTATAGGCAATTACTTTTTTTGTGTGCATGGAGCTGACTCAATAGAGAGGTCTGCACTAGACTCCTGCAGCGGGTCGGGTACCCACGGGTTACCCACAAAAAAAAAGAGGGTACCTTGATTAAAAGTCCAATGCAAACTGCACTGGTTTCTGACCTGACAAGCCAAATTGTACACAACTGCTTCTCAGGCCTACAACAAACCACTCCACTGTACTTAAAGAGGTTTAAA
The DNA here is from genome assembly GCA_038501925.1 of Xenopus petersii. Taxonomy (NCBI): domain Eukaryota; kingdom Metazoa; phylum Chordata; class Amphibia; order Anura; family Pipidae; genus Xenopus; species Xenopus petersii. The sequence continues at coordinate 120,534,765 of CM076681.1, forward strand.
AGCACCCTCTCTTTGGTTTTGTTTAAAGCTCAAAATATGGTTAATAATGGAAACAAGTTTTCATTATACAGTAGAACCCCCATTTTACATTTTTCAGGAGACCAGAAAAAAATGGTGTAAAATCAGGGAAATGTATTATGCATAATATATAGGTGGGGCCACAAAACAACAATGTAAAATGAGGGAAAACTTACAATCAGGGGATGTAAAATTGAGGTTCTACTGTATGTAAAGTGATTGTGGTTCTGCTGCAGCAGTTTAACACTGGTTTAATTAACTGGATACAACTTCACAAGGGCATTAATTAATTAGTATGCAAGAAAATGCTTCTAATTAAGGTAAAGTATACATTACAACTTTTCTACAGTCTCCAAATGACCATATACGCTTGAAAAGAGCAAGAAAAGAAAGCAATAGCATAATATATAAGAGGAGTCAAGTGGATCCAGGCCTGTGTGGATGAAACTTAATTACTATTAAAAAAAAGCTAATTAGAGAGATTATTTAGGTTTATTTATAAGGTATGAACCCATTAGAAGATATAGAAACTACACTAACACAGGCCCATACAGGATTTAAAGGGGAGCACTGGAGCTTACAATCTAAAGATTACTTCTAAACTTTTCACCCTGCCACCAGTTTGATTTTGGTGGCCGAAATAGAGGTCACATCACTAGTACTTGATGACCCTCATAGTTTACCAAGTCAACAATATGTTTTTTTTTTTCTTACAAAAATAAAATCTTTTCTTGAACGTAGACTGGCCTTTTGTATGAATGCCGTACCCTTTATCAGATAACATCCATAGTAAATCAGCTATCAGACAAGATGAGGATTTCACTGCCTCGTTTGATGTGCTGTATATAAGAGTGCAATTGGGCACAGTGGGTTCATAATGGAATAGTTGGCATGAAGCGGCACATTGCCTTATTAGCAGCCTCTTCTCTGGGATTACAAAAAGCAGCTGAGACAGTAAAAGGGCATTATTGCTCCATGATGTGTAACAATTTGGATGACACGGGGGAACAGTTCACAAACAGGGTGTCCATTCAGATACAAGTACTGATGTTGCACGAGGTCTATTTCAATTTGAATGCAATTTCATGTGAAATACCAGTACTACCAGGTCTTTTCTTTTCAACTGACCTTTCTAAAGTCTTCGTTCAAGATGCTGCAGCTTTGGAACACTTCAGATAAGGCCAAGAGATGTGTCAACAGTATCACACAGTGCTGCCATTTGCACACAGGTTTTATGCAACTTGGTTACATCATATTCATATCATTTGTTCCCGATATGAGAAATACACATTGACATTGAGAAATGTTCTTTTTTTTTCCTTCAGAATGAACCGACTTGATATGAGGAGTAAACGCTGACTAGGTTGCCTGAAAGACTACAGTGTGCATGATGCCTCCATAGTTCCCTGACTGTACAATAGTAGATATAGTGAATAAAGTACCCCCTATTGTAAAATATAAGGATATTATAAGTCACCGAGGAGTTCCATGACCATATAAAAGCACAAGGTCGAAGGCTTTTATACAGGTCATGCAACTCTGAGGTTACTTCTAATATCTTCATATTTTTCAACAAGGGGTACTTTATTATAATACAAAAGTTTTAATGAGTTTAATAAAATCACTACTCACAGCGTCGGACTGGGGGGCCCTTGGCCCCACACCCTAGACGCAAAGCACTCTCTGGCCACCCTCCCGGAGTCGCAAACCGGACCCCCTCTGGCCCCCGCGCCTACCTTCATTTACTTTCTGCAGCGCTGGGGGTCAGGAAGTGGCTTCCACGTAAAGGTCGGATCTGTGCTGGCCCAGTCCGACACGGACTTCTCACAATTTATAACTGATGACATCACTAGTCACCGTTTTTAAGGATATAATTTACAAGATATTCATGGGTGATCAAAAAATTATTTAGGTGTGTTGGTCAAATAATATCATATACTGTAGCAATGCTACAGATACCTGATTAATTGCATAATGCTTATAAGTTGGTCTGGTCTAGCTAAGACCCCTGGTTCCACCAAAAGCAAATGTTCAGGATACAGCGTACAATGACATTCTTAACATTTCTATACTTCCTGCGTTGAGGCAGCCGTTTAGGGAAGGTTCTTTCCTGTTGCAACCCAATAATGCCCCTGTGCACAAAGAGAGGTCACTACAGATGGGTTAGCTAAGATTTGAAGGGTCAACTGAGTCCTGAGCTCAACACGTTTTCTCAATAATGCTCTTGTGGCTGAATGGAAGCAAATCCCACCAACAATCTTCCAATTTCTAGTAAAAAGCCTTCCAGGAAAGGAGAGGCTGTTGTAGCAGCAAAGGGAGGAGCAAATTCAAATGAACCCACTTGCTTTGGGAATTAGATGTTGGACAAGCAAGTTCCAAGATACTTTTGACCATATACTGTATAGCCTATAAACCAAGCCCGAGTCAGTCTTACTTATTATATGGTGGCTCTACTAAACCATTATAATTCTTTTACTAGAATTTATCTAGTTGTCAGTATTTGTTTGCAAACTGTATGTTTGATGCAGCTCAGGAAAGAGGCATCTATGCAATGGAAGGGCTGAAAAGTTCATAACCATAATAAAATGATTTTACTCAAACATATTTGAGGAAATGGCCTAAATGATCCATATAAAGAAGTGACAATTCCTTATAAAACAACCATGACAATGCAGTCCAATTCAGTGTTCCCTGTTCCTTCTCCAAGTCCAGTTTCCCTTTTTTTTCTGGCACGCAAAGAGAAACAGAAAACTTTACAACCTACCAAATGCCATATTAACACTGGTATGTCTGACTGAATCACAAGGGTTTCATGTGCACAGATCCCTGCAGCTACATCTTCTTGTTATTATCAAGCACTGAATACATCGCTTGTTTCCAGCAGCAAATGATGTGGCCTCAACTAATTTCAAATTGATGACCTCAGGAATGCAAAAACCTCCTGTCATTTTCCCACAGGCTCTTCGCTACACGCCCTTGACATAATAACATGATAAAAAGATTATAGCTTTAACTGAATTAAAGATATATGGATAGAAGAGATAGGGCCCACTAAGAATATGTCTGAGGGCAAAAGAAAGAATTCGCCCATCCCAAGCTAAAGCACTCAATGTTTTAATCAGCAGCACTTCTAGAAGACACCCCACTTTATTCAGAAAAATTATTCTAAATGCATGCTGTTTGAGTAAAAAATGTTGTTTATTAGATCATATTAAAATATCAAAAACACCCCACATGGAGCCATACGCGTTTCATGCTTACCTAGCACTTAAGACACCCCTCTATCCGGCTTATTGCCCACGGACATGAATGGAGAAGTGAAATTATTGCTCAAAGAAATACATATTGATGCCTAGGCCTGGACCGTAGGCAGAAATCATAATTTGATGCCAGGGAGAGAGATAATGGCATGCAGTCCTGGCAGTGTGCCTAAAATAAAGTAGTTGCTCCCGTTCTGCAATCCCAGGCTAATCCCTGCACACAATGCTTTGCCCAGGCTGCTAGAACTTAAAAAAATGAGTTTATGAGCATATTCTTTAACGCTGGTGTCTTTTAAGCTCCCACTATCCTTTTCCCACAACACGGGAGAGATCAGGTACTTGCGGGAATGATTACTACTTTATAAGGCATGCTGGGAGTCATGTTTCACATGAGCCGATATCAGGTTCAAACACCTGTATAGCATTTCAACTGCTGTAGAATAAAGTAATGTTATAGCCACTGTCAGATCTATGCATGTCAACAGAATGGAAAGCAATGGCCTGGATCTCACGAAGAACACACAATATAATGCAGATGCTCGTCAAACAGGCAGATGTTTCCCTGATCTGGGCACCAAACAACCGAATAACATAGGCAGCCCCTGTACTTCAAAAAAGTTTAATGCAGTCTTCAGCTATCTGAGGTTTATCATGAATGATTATGGAAGAGACCATTTTGGGTTGACATTGCCAAAAGGTAGAACCCATGGTCTTCACACATGTGATGTAACTTTCTAAGTCTTTATAGAGTGTCATGTTTATCTTGCTTCTCAACCTCTCTGTGTTTATGTTATCTACTGTGTAGCCTGTGCTTGAATGGCTGCCCCCGTGGCCACACAGCAGCTTGTTTATATAAACTATAGTAGTACTTATATGTTATCTACTGTGTATCCTATGCTTGAATGGCTGCCCTCATGGCTACACAGCAGCTTGTTTATATAAACTATAGTAGTATTTATCTGTTATCTACTGTGTAGCCTGTGCTTGAATGGCTGCCCCTGTGGCCACACAGCAGCTTGTTTATATAAAATAGTAGTACTTATATGTTATCTACTGTGTATCCTATGCTTGAATGGCTGCCCTCATGGCTACACAGCAGCTTGTTTATATAAACTATAGTAGTATTTATCTGTTATCTACTGTGTATCCTGTGCTTGAATGGCTGCCCCCATGGCTACACAGCAGCTTGTTTATATAAACTATAGTAGTACTTACCCGTTATCTACTGTGTATCCTGTGCTTGAATGGCTGCCCCCATGGCTACACAGCAGCTTGTTTATATAAACCGCAAAGAAAAAAATAGCATTCATGGCTTGATCCAACACCTGCCTGGTGCTGTAGTGTTCATTGCAGCAGAGTAATTAGACATATTGTCAGTTTTCCTTTGCCCGTCTTTGCTTATTCAAATTTGTCAAATCTCTTATACAATACTAGAAAGTCCTTTTCCATACATGATCAGTGATGGGAGCTAAACCATAAATTCCCCATTTATATATGTGGAGCTGAGTCAAACACAATGGCAGGGTCCCAGCTCCAGATGCAATAACCCAGAGGATGCTAAACTGATTAAATGTACGGAGACAGACATCTGCTAATGTAGTTATGCTGGTTTTATGTTTCCCTCCTGTATCGAATGAAACCTTCACGTCCTTCTCTTCTGACCTCGTTCACTCATGCACTCATGAGCACCGCGCACTCGTTTATTATTCAAAAGCATCCCTCCGGCCCGGTATCCTTTGCTAAGATTAGTTTTCTCAAAATCTATGCTTTCGCTTACTGTAAGAAACCAGGTGAGCCAACTAGTTAGCTTCCATAGTCACTGTGTCTACACGAAGACCAAGCCATAGATCTGGATCCTTGGTGGGCACTCCACATACTTACACGTGGCACTAGACAAGGTCTTGTGGTTATTGGTTGTCTGTGTACCATGCAGTAGCTTTCAACACTTTAGACCTCTTTGTGATCACACAGTATAGCTAGGGGCAATTATGACTTAAAATGACCCATATCCCAGATCTTCAGTTGGCAAATCAGTATTTTAGCGTATTATGCCAATTTGCCCACTGTTGAACTAGATTCTAAGGACAAGATGTCTCTTCTTCTTAAAGGAGAAACCACTATGTAAGCTCATTTTATTAATTATTATAATTGTATATTATTATAATACATCCATATTTATTAGGTTTTCTGGAAACCCCTTTATCCATATTGCTTTGAAAATGGTCAGTGGCTCTTCTCCTATAATTAATGACTGCAAAATAATGTATTACATTCCGTTTAGCTTCTAAGCTCTATTGAGCAGGGCCCTCTGTACCTCTAATGGTTATTGGTTATATTTTTGTTTCACAGTCAGATTTATAAACCAGTCTACTGTACATGTGCTGTGGAATATGTAAATATACTTATTAATAATAATAATAATGTTCAAATGTGTTTTAGTAGCTCTCTTGCTACATATTACAGAAGAAAACATTATCAAAAGTCACTGTTTTATGTTTTGAAAAGGGCAGAGCGTCGCATGATGAATCGTTGTCAGGAGTGCAAGCGGAGTTTCAGTAAGTTATTTCTTAATAAAGACTTGGCGATTTAAAAGTTTAATTTGTCTTTGTTTTGTTTTTTTCATTCTATACAAACAAATTAAAAAAATAAAATTATGTTACTGGTCCTTTAACAAAAACCCCTCCAAATAATGGGTGACTGTAACCCTAATGGCAAAGGGAAATGAATAAGCTATTGTGTGTTTTTTCGTTCTATACTAACGAATTTGAAAAAAAAAAAATGATGTTACTGGTCCTTTAAGGATTCCTTGTTCTGATGGACAAAACCTTAACCAAATTAGATGGCTAAAAATAATCCAAGAGAATTCCAGCCGCATCCTTGCAATCTCATCCCAGGAGACAAATGAGGGGGGATGTCTCTTGAGACAAAGCAATGGGGCGCAGAATGTGGCTCGGGAGTGGTCACAAAGGCATCCTGTTTATCTCTAGGGAATGTTGGCGACTCTGGGAATGACGAATGGAGGAAAGACTTGAATAATGAGATGAGCACAGAGAGGAAGCAGCAGAAATAGACATTAGACCCTTTCAGAATCAACATGCGCTGGGGGGACTGTTAGATCTCCAGACAAACAAAAAATTATATTTCTATAAAATGAATACAACTGAAATAAATGGATACATACTGTATATAAAAACAAACAAAAGTATAAATATACTGAATTCACTCGAAAGGTCTCTGCTACATCTCTATATTCAGGCGCCAAACAACATGGGGATACAATGCTGAGCCCATATTCCATAGGTTACTAGTTTAAGGTAAGACTTCATGGAGACTAGGGACTTGAGCTTGGATTAGTTGTGAGAGGTAAGTCAGTAGAATCATCCTCATAATAACCCCACCCGGATATTGGCCTGGCAGCTATACAAACTCATGAAGAGCATGGGATCTGACAGTGAGGGTCGATTGCTAAATGCCACCTATTTCTAGATCATCTCAGCATAGATGGAGCCAATGTTGAGGAAGTAATCAGTTCAACTTTTGCATGAAAGCAACTGCCACAATCCGTCAGACATAATTGGAAGACTGCCGTATACAAGAGAGGCCGATGACTGAAAAATAAATGATTTTATAGCACAGTGAACTACAAACAATAGCTGGACTGCAACTCCCATCATATTCCAACATTGAAGAATGTAAAAAGCAGAAGATAAAAAGGCAGGGGTTGTTTTTCATTGTGATCAGGCCCAGCCCCAGTGGAATTTATAATCTAAATTCACGATTGCATTCACACACCCAAGGTCAATCTCATCATTAGCCAATCAATCTGCTTGTATGTTTTTGGGGTGTGGAGGGAAACCCGAGTACCGATACGTGAGTACAGAATACAAACATTTTGCAGATTATGTCCAGGCCAGAATCGAACTCAGGACCCGAGCACTGAATGGAAACTGTTCAATCCACTGGGCCCCAGTACCATTTGAATAAGAAACCCCAGGAGACTTGTTACAACAGGGTAACTTTACAGGGAGGGGGGTGATGATATAAAACAAACGGTTCTTTATTTACCCTGCTAAAGTGAAACCATATCATCACTTGCCCTACTTACAGGGGGTAATAAAAAGTGTTGTATAACACCAATATAACCAGTTAATAAACCAGCATGTAACTTCCTTTTATTTCATTTACACAGGGTTTAGAAAATGTTATCTTTAAAAAGTATAAATCTTGGCTGTCGAGTTCACAAGTTAAAAACACAGAATTTGCACTACTAAATTCTACAGCTCATTCCTTACTGGATAAACTGCCAGAAGTCATTGGGCCGCTATAAATCGAATGTGTTCATTGGGAGCGGTCATCAGTTTGAAAACACAGAACAGAAGGGGAAAATATCACATTATTTGCTTTGCTTCTCACAGTCTGCTTCACCCTACTGCCACCCTATTTCCATGTTCCCTAAGCACAAGAGCTACTGGACACATACACAGAGGGATAGTGTTAAAGGCTGAAGGGAAAATAAAGGGCAGATATGTCAAACTGAAACTTTCTTAAATACTAGTGATCTTTAAGAATGAGCAAAATCGGAAATATGAAACTTTTCCCAGCAAAAATATGTGAGGCTTATGCATACCTCCTGACATTTTGGAAATAAAAGGAGGGTTAAAAAGATTTGTCGCTTGCTGAAAATGTTTTAACCACGCCCATTTGTGTGGCCACATCCCCTAATTACCATGTTCATTTTACATACAGGTTATGAAAGTTTTAAAACATGTCTGTGGTTTTTATGTGTTATTACAGTTTTGCAACTGAAGGTGAATTGCTCTTTAAACTGCAAGTCACAGTTTCCCCAAGAGACTAGTTTATCTTAAATTGCTACAATAGTTTCTCTGCTAATCTTAAATTGTTACAAAAGTATCTAAGTGTACCTGGTGGCTATCTGCCAAAAGCCAATTAAGTTAGAAACACTATCTTTTTCTGGCTGTTCAGTGCAGGAGATCAAAGAGAACTCTGGACATTTCAGTAACAATCTGGGACTGCAGGTTGACCTTTCGAAACTGGGCCTGCCCTTCGAAAAACAGGACAGTTGATGTGCAGGCCGGCCCAATACCCATGGGTTTACCCGCGAGTGGGGCAGGTTATGGCTGACCTTGCACTCCTCTTTGCGGGTGGTGGCCGCCCGCCCACCACGTTGCAGTGCCGGCTTCTAATTTTATAGATGCCGCGGGCTGAGGGAGTGTGGTTAGGGTCGGGTAAAACCCGACCCGCACATCACTAGACAGTTGGGAGGTATGCTCATGTCACACACAGCGGGTCATTTTTTCTCTACCGGCAGAGAAAACACCAATCGTCTTTAATTCTCCCCATGTCCCAATGTGAGTACTGACAGGAATTGCATCTGCCTGTCTGTGCTCAAAATTAGTGGATTTCAGCAACACTTCAACTGACACTTTCAGTCCAAAATGCACCCTGTACTAATATGGCAATGCTATAATATATTATTGTGCTCACTAAGTGCTGGGCTGGTGGGGGGCTGTTTTGGCCTCTGTGTGGCCTGTTGGGGCCTCTGGGTACCTGAAATGCCAGGGCCTATTTTGATTCTCGGTCCAGACCTGATTTTGCTGAAGTTATTATAGTATTGTCCCTGTGCTTGGGAACCCAGCTCACTGAAAGTCATAGTTAGCTCTACTTTCCATTTGGATACATCAGGCATTTGATCGCCTGATGTAAATAGTAAAATCCTGCAAGTTATATATTTCACATGGTTTAAATCTACAGGCAACCTAAAAAAAAACAAAACCCTGATGTGAAGTTGAAGGCAAGGAATTTGGAGTTGGTGTGGCTCAGCACGGAGTGATTGTGCAGCAAGGTCAGGAATGCAGGAGCAGCACCATGGGACCTGGGAAATCATTTACAGACTCTCCCATCACTTCACATGTAGCTTTGAGGCATAGGGAGCATGATATGATCTCAGCCTGAGCAACTAACACAAGACTAATGCTTTTCTTATGGCCCCTCTCCTTTTATCTTCATACTCCTACTAGGGCCATCAGCTCCTCTCTCCAATATAGAAGATTAAGACTTCAGAGATTCAAAAGGTTCTCAATTTATTATGTTAATGTAGCCTGTGACATGATGCAGTTCCTAGTTGTACAGCTCCATTTATTTTGGGTACATCTGGGGTGGCCCAGGTATACAAACAGGGCTGAAAACTTACACTAGTCCATTAGCCTTCATTTAGCAAAAGAAGTCACTCATCCCTCTTTTTTGGACTCATCCCTTTTAGTATTCTGTCCTGTTGATCTATTGAGCAACCATATCTATACAACAGACTTAATTAGGGTGTTTTGGCACACACAGCAAACAAGGGGCTATTTGCCAAGTTGGTTCTACAATATATTGAACCAAATCTGGCTGATCATCTTGCGTTTGGGCAAATACACCAACAAATACACCAAAGGTCTAAGAGGCTGCTCTGATGTTCTTCTGCTTAGGAAAGATTTGAGAGAGTTCTCTATTTTTTTTCCTAAGCAGAATAACATCAGAGCAGCCTCTTTCTTTCTCCTGACAACTTCCTTGACTATGCGGTGGTCAGACCTGTCAGAAACTGACCAGCAGGTGGCGATGCTGTAATAAAATTCATTTACATTAACAGTACATGTATCCCCTAAGATCTTGGGAAAAAAAGAAAATAAATAATGAATGTAAATTGCAAAAGTGCTTAAAATAGCCCCCTGATCAATTTTACATTCCTTTATTTTAAAGGTTTGCTTATCCTTCAGTCACAAACCGTTGCGCTACAAGGCTACAGTCTTATTTCCATTATCACAGTGCTTTCTGTTCAGGCCCTCTGCTATTCATCTTCCAGTCTGTCATTCAAATCACTGCCTAATTACCAGGGTAAAATGGACCCTAGCAACCAGGTAGCTGCTGACATTTTAAACTGGAGAGCTGCTGAACAGAAGGATGCATAATGTAAAAACTACAGCAAATTCAAAACAAAGACCAATTGCAAATAGTCTCAGAATATCAATGTCAATCAAAGATGAACTACACGTTTAAACACTTAGAAATGAATTTTCCTACAGCTGGTATTGTTCCCACGGCAGTAAACCGACCTTGCTGCACTTGCTTTCACAATATCAAATTCTAAGTTTCACTTGAAGTTTCAGCCTTGATATACGTGGGCCAAAGGTCTAAATATGTATAGTGAAACAGACGTTTATCAACGCATGGTTAACCAATGTGCCACTGGGGCAACACTATCAGCAGAAGGACATCAGAGCAGTAATTGAAGGGTGCTAATTAGCAGACATACAGATGGCAGCAATGACCTTGACAATGCACTGAAATCATATGTACTTTGTGGTTGGATTTTACTGGCCGTATGTGTGCTGAAGTTAAAGTCACAGCGTAACACTTATTGTATGATCTCTAGACAAACACGGCAGACTTTATAGTAGATTAGAAGCCTGAGCCCACAACTGATTACTGCATACCTGCCACAGAAAAAATGCTTAACTGGGTGAAAAGTGAAGCACTCACTGATTCATTGTTATTATCTGATCTGGTGTTACTGTTCCTTTAATGCCAATATCAAATGGCTATAAGCTGGCTATAACATAACAGCATTTCCATTCTGAAACCCACAATGCTGAACCTCTAGGATCAGCGAAACGCGTCAGGTGAGGGGGACAACTCATGGGTCTGCAGGAAGCACCACAAGAAGGTCTGAAAAAAGTTTTATTTCTCCTTTAGATGGGGTTGTAGAGTCAATTCACTAAGTTTGGGGTTTAAAGGAGAACTGAACCACCCACTATTTAAAAAACTCCTACCCAGTACCCTACATAGTCCTGCTCCCTGCAGAGTAAGCACAGTGGAGCTCATGGGCACCATTTTCCGGGTCTTCGGATCTCTTCGGGAAGTGAGCTCCTTATTGGCGCATGCCCAGTTGGAGCAGTCTTCCGGTTTGCAAAAGTGACATAAAATTGTGTAAGGGAAGAGGATCCGAAGAATACCAAAGAGCTGGAAGATGGTGCCCATGAGCTCAGCTGCGCTTACTCTGCACCTATAGGCGAGTAAAGGATTAGGGACACTTATAGGTGTTATCACCTATGTGGGGGGCGGGGGAGCAGGGAGGGGGTACTATGTAGGGTTCTAGGTAGGGGTTTTTATTAGTGGGGGGTTGAGTTCTCCTTTAATTCAGCTTAGGTGCCATGAGTATTTGGGGCTGTCTGATGTGGCGGGTGCACCAGAGTTTATAACTATGGATAAGTCTATAAACCTTCTATATTATAGGCTGCTCCTTAAAAATGCTAGAGGAGTATATGTATATCTAGGTGTATAAAGATAGAAAAGTAACAAAAGAAACGAATTAAATTGATTGCATCATGATAGGTAGTAGACAAGAGGACACAACATACCTGCTAAGGCCTTGATGCGGGATCTCTCAAATAGGCGGGCAGAGCTGTTCTCATTGTCCCACTCGTCATCCCAGCGATTGTTGACATCGCTGTACTGCTGTTGTATGTCGATGTTGTCGTAGTCTGTTGCGACGGCCGTCATTGTGACCTTCCCTAACCTCTCATCAGCTTCAGCTCACTTGGATCTGCACGAGACACAACAACGTCATCTTGGTTAGTTCTGAAAATCAACTAAGCCGATGAAAGTAGTACAGAACAGAGGTGTAAAATCAGTTTGGAGAATGCAGCAAATGCTTTGATACCGACAACTTTCCACAGAAAAGCATTTGCTAGATTCTCAAGTATAGTCACTGGTCGCCTTGAGGAGCACAGTAAAGATGGTGGTGGAAAAGCAAGTCTGGGGGATTATTTACTAAAATCCAAATTGATCTCGTATTTAAAAAAAAAAACTACGACCAAACTCCCATGCCTGATTTTAGCTTATTTATTAATGAAATAACTTAATTTAATCGGATCACAGAAAAACTCAATAAATTCAAGTGAAAACCTAAATTACTCAAATTTTTCAGTCTTTTTCCAGATTTGTTTGAATTTGTTGGGCTTTTTTCCCCCCGAATCATTTGATTTTTTAGAGTTTTATCTCAAAAACCCAGAAAAAGTTGAATTTTCTGGTGAAAACCTCCAAACACAGTGATAACTTCAATTTGAGATAGGTGCCTCGTCCATTGACTTATATCAGCTTGACTGTGCTCCTCAAGGTTACCAGGGACTATTGCAATCAATGACTCTACTTATTGGTCAATAATTCTACACTGCAAATTAGTATCAATTACCAATGAGGCAAAATATCACGTTACTCCGGTGCACGTCTGTCAGCAATTAAGCCATCATTTAGTTGGCCAATCTGTGGCACAACGGCAGCATGAAATATAATGTATAGCAGAGGAAGCGAAACCAGTCCTTAGCATAGAATGAAATGCTAAAATAGGATTTTCTTTTCATAGTGATGTAACTAAATTTGTTTGGTCCAAACGGCCAGCAGAAGAGCCCTTGTCCAGTAATGGAGGACCTATTCTATCAGAAACCTGTGTTGTCTGCTTACCCCTACCCTCCCTCAGAATAGGACTTCTTGCAAGGCGGCTTTCAACCACAACCAAAGAAGGAAAACTGCCACATAGAATCACCATTTTTAAGGGGAAAATAGCACACAGGTTTAGCTAAGCATTTAGTCCCTATACACTACGTCCCCTCAACAAGGCCTTTAAAGCATATGATGTCATGGACTAATACTGTGATGTATCGGCAGCAAAGCATTTAGTCCTCATACTCTAGGCCCCCTCAACAAGGCCTATAAAAGCATATGATGTCATAGACTAATACTGTGATGTAATCAGTAGCGAAGCATTTAGTCCCTATACACTAGGACCCCTCAACTAGGCCTATAAATGGTTATGGTGGCTATACATGACAAGTCAATAGCTTTTTGTCCTGCCCGACTGATTGGCCAAAAATCGGGCAGGAATCAGCAGGTTTTGCAAATCCTGTAGGATGAGAAGCATATTAGCATGTTGATTTGGGCAATATATATGTGTCAGGAAAAACTCAACCTGCACCGGACCCTAACCCGTAAAACCATAAACCACAAAATGTTTCCATTGTAAGATCTGCACCCGCAGATCAGCCGTTAGTCTGAGAAAACACACACACTACAGTATTGTACCCCAGTGTGACTCGCATACTACATGGACTCCCAAAATTCAGCCTGAACCCGTCCAACCCGTGGGCATCGAGTCAACGCATCACTAGTGGTGAAATTAGGCACAGATCTGCTTATCTGTCGACCTTGCCAAACTGACAGTATATGGCTAGCTTTACTGTACACTAAATAAACAGCAGGACAAGGGGCATTGGTAATCTGTATCTTGAATGTAGAAAACAAAATATCTGCATATCAAAGCCACAAATTGCATTTCTTCCCCTATTGCATTAGGAGAGTTAGATGTTCATTTTCAAGCAGCAATAATACTGCATCGTGTGATACGCAAAGTAAAGGGGCACTTAAGAAAAAAAAAAAAATTAATGGCTTTTCCCAAAAACGAGAGCGGCTAATTGACTGATGCTATTTCAGCTTTTCACATCAGCACTACAAGGACACATTAAGACCAGACAGGGACAACACAATATAGATGAGTGACGATCACAGACACTTGAGAGCCAGGATGGGGGAAAGCAGACAATGACAAGCGGAAAATAATACAGGGAGAAAAATACAGCCGAATAAGAAATCGGAGAACAGTGGATTTTCTTTGTATGTATAAAGAGATTTAGGGAAGAGATTCCAATACAGGCATGGGATCCGTTATCAGGAAACCCATTATCCAGAAAGCTTCAAATTATGGAATGGCCGTCTCCCATAGACACCATTTTATCCAAATAATCCAAATTTTTATAAATTATTTCCCATTTCTGTGTAATAATAAAACAGTAGCTTGTAATTGATCCCAACTAAGATATAATAAATCCTTATTGGAGGCAACGTCAGCCTATTGCTTTTATTTCATGTTTACATGATTTCCTAGGAGACTTAAGGGAGGTATGAAGATCCAAATTGCACAAAGATCCATTATCCGGAAACCCCCATGTCCAGAGCATTCTGTATAACAGGTCTCATACATGTATTTTAATCAAATATTCCCAAGCAATGCGGTGATCAGAACTCAATGGAAAGTAGCATAGGCAGTTTTGGGTATTTCTCTCGGCCGCCTGCCGGGGCTATTTGACAATATTGGGGGTGAGTGGCTATGTGTAGTGAAGAAACATTCCATAGTAGAGTCATGCGCAGAATCAATTTGTAAAACTCGAACCGCGACCGGCACACTTACCCGCTTGGACCCAATACCCAACCCGCAAATACCTTATCCGCAACCCGCTGATCATCAAGAAACAGGAAGTGCTGTTATTGTAAACAGAAGTGACATCATTAGAAGTAAGCGCAATCAGAAAAAAGGGAGAAAAACAGGAAGTACTGTCATTGTTAACCGGAAGTGACATCATTAGAAGTAGGCGTGATCAGAAAAAAAGGAGTAAAACTCACTATTGAGAAGACCCGTGACCTGACCCGCAAACCCAGAGAACCGCGACCCGCGTCTATACCCGCTCCCAAAACTTCTACCTGCAACCCGCAGGGCACCGCAGGTTTTTGTGGGCAATCCAAGGGTACCAGACCCGTTGCAGGACTCTGTCCCACAGTATATGCAGCTTTTATAGTGCCCCTATACCCTCACACTTCCAAGAAGAATAGTGCATAGGACAATTTTACACAATAGGGAATTTTACACAAGCACAGAAATGCAATATCTCTAATTAGAGGTTATGAGGAAGACACATCCATTCAAATATATTATAAATACAACAGGAGGCAAATGGGAAGTGATAAGGGGCTTGTGGCCACCATGCCAGTGAAACAATGGCTGCTGAGACCAGGCCAATGAATATGGTATATCACGGAACCATGACAAACAAAACACTGGTTGAAAGGACAGCAGCAACCCATATGTAATTTGGCAATACGCTCTGTACAAACCATCTGTTTGAGGTGGTATTAATGTTTTTATAGGTTAAATGTGTTATAATGCATTTATAAAACAGTTTGGATAGTTATTTCAAACATAATTGTTTTACTGTATACGCATATATCTCTAACTGTGTAGATAATGTGTTGAATTGTGTGACAGCCCTAATTCCCCATGGAAGATTCTACGTTGTAAGCTGCTTATATGTGACTTTACTGTATAGCTACCAAATGCAATACCATATGTTAAATATGTCACCTGCTTGTTTTTGATCTTGCCCACTCCCGCACCTTGTGTCTCATTCCCTTCACCTTTAGATTGTAGGCTCTTTTCCACATGGCCTTCCTCATCTTTTTTTTTCCCGGTATTGGTTGCTATGTACTTAACTCTGTATGTTCTATGTATGTAATTCATGTGATTTCTATGTATAAACACATTTATTTTACAGTGCTGAGCATTATGTTGGCGCTCTAAAAATACATGTTATTAATAATAATAATAATAATAATAATTACATAGTTCTGATGTGGCTAAGCACAAAGCTGGTGTCATTCCTGGCTCTCTACTGCCACCTTCTGGTGAATATAATTAGTTAGCAATAAAGAAGAGGATGCGATGCTGTGTTGAAATGGTGTGCTACAAAGCACCTCCAAAATTTTTATTTGTGCGGAATGTGGCCCAAACGTTTCAGGAGCTGCCTGCTCCTTTCTTCAGTGGGTTGGTGCACTTACCCACTGAAGAAAGGAGCAGGCAGCTCCTGAAACGTTTGGGCCACATTCCGCACAAATAAAAATTTTGGAGGTGCTTTGTAGCACACCATTTCAACACAGCATCGCATCCTCTTCTTTATTGCTAATTGGATATATCACGTTGGGTCACGTGACTGGAGGAGACGCCGAGCTGTTAAGTTACTACATATTGTATCCAAGTTCCGTGAGTGTATACAGTTTCTTTATTGTGAATATAATTAGCACAAAAAAAAATTTAATTTTTTTTTTACCATTATCACAACTGGCAGTAGAATACAGGGCCATGAGCAATATCCGACATTTGTCTTTTAAGAGCTAGAAAGATATAAACATATAGACGCCGTTTCTCACAGACACATAATAAGAAAATAACTTGGTCTAAGCTGCTAAATGGGTTTGTCTGGAAGAAAAGGAAAGTAGCCACTTGTATCCCCAATTAAGCAAATCGTTTGATCCCAAATTCATGTTTGTGTGCAATACCCAGAGCCGCATGAGTCAGGGGAGGGTGCAAGAACATGAGTCTGAGCAGATGTAATTGGGCTCATATGATCTCTTCGCGTGATTACACAATGCCCAGAAGATTACAATGGAATCCACAGTCTTTCCTTGGAGAAAAACAGGCAAAAGTTTAATAGGAGAACTTCAACTACAGGCCATCAGCATTTAGAGCAACTGTGAGAGCTCCGCCATGTTGCCAAGCTAGAAATGGCACGGGGGGGGGAGGCAATTTGCTCTCAATCACACCCCGTATGTGACAATCTTTAGTGCCATTTAGTGCCATATCGCACGCAATTGCCTGGACGAGGCTTCAGATAATTGCAAATAATTATTGCCTGTCACGTTTCCTTGAGATCCCGCTGAATGGTTAAGAAGTGAATTTATGGGGCTATAAGTGGGCAGACATGGAGCACTTTGTATCTATATATCTCTATCTATATCTATCTATATATCTATCTATCTAGTTTAGGAATGAATCATCCCAGGACCAGCACTTCCCTTTGTGAAAAATTCTCCAAATTGTATTTAGATACACATAGTGTCAGTATCTAAATAAAATTTGGAGAATTTTCACAAAGGGAAGTGCTGGTCCTGGGATGATTCATTCCTAAACTAAACTGTATGTTTGAGAAATTGACCGTGCAATCTGAACAGAGTGCTGGCGCTTAAAGATTTATATATATCCTGCAAGCAGAAGCAAAACGAGGGTCAGCCACACGCTACATTAACTGAGCCTCCATCAATATCTCTAATGGAGCCATTCCCCGGTCTCTGATGACTCCAGTAAGTTAGCGCTTGGATAAAAGCAAGAATTAAGTGAAGAAGTCAGCTACAAGCATCATAGTGACAGCTCCATCCGGCAACTCCTGGATTTTCCGCCCATCCGGCAGCCTTGCACACATAAACCATCCACCCCCCCTTCAATACAAAACTAGTGGGATTACAAATAGAAGCAACCCAGTCCAATTACACTTCCATATACAACACAACCAATTCTTAAGGTGGCCATACAGTTTATCGGCCAGTGTGTGGGTCCCTCTGACGTGCTCCCCCGAAGTCGGTTAGATGACGATCGGACAGGGGTAAAAATCCCGTCGGATCGCAGACTGCATCTGTCCGTTCATGCGGTCCCGCGATCCAACACTAGGGCCCGCGATCGGATCAGCCCGATATCACCCAACAATGGTGGGCATATAGGGGAGAGATCCGCTCGTTTGGCAAAATCGTATGGCCACCTTAAGAGATATGACTCACTTTCATAAGCATTCGTCCCAATTAAATGTCACTCTTTGCAGTGATGAGTGCTCAGGTCTCACGAGCCACATGCCACAGTCCTAGTCAAAGTCCCCCTGCCCACCCATTATACAGCCCCTTTATTTATTTCTCTGCTGCTATCTTTTAGCCTTATGAGAAGCCCCCAGATGGAATTCATCTTTTATATCAACCGTAAAACAGAAAGAAGCTGAAGTGCCAGGGAGGGATGCCAATGATACCTGAAGTCCATGAGACTTAGCAGCCAAAAACACAAAAGGCCAGAATGTTTGTTTCATCAGCTGTAATGAAAAGGAATGTCAAGTTTATGTAATTGGGCACGAAGTAGGGATGCATTGTTTTTACACATTTTTTTAATTCTGCAAAAGGCTTCACGAAAGATTTGGCTGAACATCAAAGCAAACCATTTTTGGTTATTAAAATTTGAGTACATTTGAGTAAAATCCCAAACAAATATTGCTTAACTCAGGAAAAATTCCCTCCCTGCGTTGTCCACTGCTTTAGTTTGGGTAGGAATCCAGGACATGCCAGGGGAGAAAGGCAAAAAAAAAAAAAAGTAATTCCGTAGTTCTGTAAAGAGGGTGAATGCCAACTGACCTCCCTGGTAAACCTTGCTGCCACCATGACTACACAGCAGCAGCAAACACTCCGTTTGTACCAGGGACTGATAAAAATGCTTTATATTCCAATGCACAGGACCCCTTTTATTTGTTGGTGTTGCAGGAGGTAGGAAGCCGTTACTAGGAAAGATAATGCTCCCCAATGGGCAAGTAATGACCTTGTCCCAAACCCAGTGTCTTTATGACCGCCTTTCCATTTTCGCAGAAAAGGAACTATTTTAAAGTAAATTTGTGGTTTTCTTGGTCTTTGGTTTATTTATTTAAAGTTTTCATGAAGAAGTGTGGCCACAGGAAAGTGTGAGTTTGTTGTGTCAGGGTCTGTAAGTGCAAATAAATATCTAATGGCTGCATGGAATCATCATAAAACAACAGCCAGTGGTCCATGTAATAACTGGCACAAGCAGGACCATATTTACTTCCAATATAATGTATGGTACTGCACTCTCTAATTCATTGATTCGACTTACCTAACCTCAGAATTTGAGGCGGTGCAGGAGATAAAAAATATATATATACAAAACTATATCCAATAAAGTATCTCCAAATTTGCACTCGGTATTCAGTCTGTAATAATTTATTAATTAATTAATTTGTTCTCAAGGCTCCTGCTTCAAAATTCAAACCTCATACAGATTTACAAATTGATAATCTTTTATTAACACATACAAAAACACCTTTAGCAGTTAAATTTAAAAGTTGAACAGTAATAAATTATCAAATAGAATTCATGGATAGTAAATCAATAATGTAAGCATGATATTAACTTGAATGAGATAATTAATGAATATCCCAAGATAACAAAAACCGAAAAAAAGTTAAGAAAAATACTGCAAAAAAGTTCAGATGTCCTGTTAAAAGAATTTTCAAGGAGAATATTAAATTTTTTCAATATTTTTGCTTTTCCAGTATGTGGTTACAAAGTATCAGGTACCTCCCCTGACTGCAAGAGATTTTTTGAAACCCAGTCCACTTGCAACAAAGTATAACGACTTGCAACAGAATATAACAGTAGCTGCTGTTTGTTGAAATAGTGGCCGATATTATTTCTTTAAAGTTCCCAATAGACCAAAAGGTGCAATGCTTGTAACCCTTTCGGGTAACCAGACACGAATGTTATTGCTGGTATACGTTACCGCATTTTATTGTAATGAAGATCACTCGGTAACCGGCACCACCAGCCGCACCAATTAAATGCTGCTAAAGGCCGCCTCCGGACAGAAGCAACACACGTCTCACTTCCAATCCGTCCCGCAGGGCGTCCACATGCCTACCGGCAGAGCTCCTCCAAGCTACGATCGCTAGGGTTTATGGTCGCTCCAAGCAGTCTCTCCTCAATTGCCGATTGGAATCGTCTGTGAGTACTTCAAATACGCTGGTTATGGGAACCATTTAGCAGAATCCATGTATGGTTATCCTATGTCAATGGTGACTTCAAAATGCCTCCCAACCGCCCTGTTTCAGCTCCCAGAAGCCTCTCTGAGCAAGCCATCACTTATTAATGAACTTGTTTCCCGGCCTGGGAAAAAGAAAAACTCCAGCCCGTTTGTACTGTAGACCAATGCACATGACTGGCCACTCACAACTCACAACTGGCACTGCAGAAACGTTCAGAGTAATGATATACGAATAGTGGAAAAGTAAAACACAAGAAATAATGGGGCCCCATACACCTGCATGGCCACACATCAATTCCAGTTCTTCATTTTCCTGCAGTGCGGAAAATGTAAGTCCCAAATTGCAAATTTTTACATTGCGGTTTTAAAAACGTACAAACCCAACAGTTTCAATAAGGCACCTGACAGACGACTCCTGCCTGCCCTCCTGGCTCTTATATACATATCAACAGATGGAGCCATGCCTAGGAATTTGTAACAGCCAATCACTTGTTGGGTTATTGGAAACAAACTGGTCTGCACACAAAGTTGTGAGGTTTTGATAGGACCCATTTTGTTACAGAAAGTGATGCAATTCTGTTTGATCAGATTCCTAGTACCCTGTGGCCTCAAATCTCCCCACTTACAGGGTTGCCACCTTTAAGCCATACCTAGATCTCCCCAAAAGCCACCCAATTTATCCCACCAAACCCGTTATCCTGTTCATCATAAAAGGTTGGACTGTTCCAGAGCTGAAAGGGTAAAGTTTAACCAACATCAAAAGTAATCTAAATGGTATTTCTCCAAATATTGCAATTGGCATATTCTTTTCAGCTGAACTGAAGGCCAAAATCAGCTACACCCAACAACCAGCACAATGTTTTTATCGCTTAATATTGTATTGTTATCCTTAATGATTTGCTGGACAAACTGCTGAACAAAAGTCAAGAAATCCAAAAATCACAAAACCAACTGCTTGATTGTTTTAGAAGACCATAACAAAGATTCCAATAGTGCACCAACATTTCTTTATGCATGAATTCTATCAATGGGCTTGGGTCAAATGTTGGAATGATAAGGTCTTGTTGGTTGGAAAGATACGGAACTGGTGCATGAAGAAGGCCTCAGAAATGCCTGCTCAGAACTGTGCCATTGACAACAGATTCCACGTAGGGAAAAGAATGAAGAAAGCTCTTAGTCTCATCTGAGACCGTTTTAGATGAATGTGAAAGTTACACATGTACTGCAACCAAGTTCACTGTAAATCTGTATTTTTTTGTCTTCCCCAACAATAATAGCCCCTGCAGAGCTCCTACAGACTTTACAAGGTTTCGAGCAGTGCGGAAAATTAAAGTTCCAATGTGCTTTGTTCTGGGTGAGGAGCCCTTTGCGGAGCTGTCGGGAGACCAGGTTTGGTAGTCTACAGACCTCACATAGTACTTAATGCACAACAGATATCTATATTTGTCATTCTGCAGTATATAAGGCTGACACTGGAAGGCCTACGGCACATGATGAGAATATTATCCACTGAGCCGATAGAGCTTAATCAGGTAACTGACGGATATGTTACTCGGGCAAATTTGGTCATTGTCAGGGTCAAACTGGCGCAATGGGGGCCCACCTGGCAGTCACCAGGGGCCCCCTCACGACCTCCAAACACCTACACCGTGCACGAAAGACGCTCCGCGCAGGTGTGCTGACTCCAACAGCCAACAATGGGCCAGCTGATCGGGGAGCAGGTCTGGGCCAGCGAGGGACCCCTCCTGACCTCCAAACTCCTGCGCCATGTGAAAAAAACGCTCTGCGCACATGTGCTGACGTTGACGCACGACAATGGGCCATCTTGTCAGGGAGCAGGTGTGGGTCAACGGGGGCCCATGAGGGCTGGGGCCCACTGGGGTTTTCCCCGGTGTCCCACCAGCGCAGTTCTACCCTGGTCATTGTGAAAAAGTGCCTGAGCACCCTGTACCTCACAGGCCTAGGCATGAACACCCAAACAATAATACAGTCCCAAATTCTGTGTGGCAAGTATTGTGGTGCTCTATCTGGAAGCTCTGTTGCATAGGACAGCTTTATTAGACAATATATACTATAGGAATACTGTGATTCTCCTGGTCTTTTCCCAGTGATAACGAGGGTACTAATCACATCCACTAATCCACTGTAGATTTTAGTGGCATTTGTTTTAACTGGCTGAGGTGGTAACCTCAGAGAACATACTCCAGGGCGGAACAATGAAAAAGCAAGAGAAAACGCTCTCAAGTAGAGCTATTTTGTTTTTCTGGAAGGTGCCTGGACAGTTAAAGGGCAAGAGATAACCCAAACTGGCTACAGATGATAATTACAGTATAACATGCCTGTGGTCTAGGAAAGCAACAACTTCTGTGAACATAGCAAGCCAAACCCAACAGAGAATAATATGTATAAAGAAGTCAAATACAGTGATATCCTAGAGAGAAATCTTTTAAGACACAAAAAATAAACAAAAAATTAGATGTATCCCACCCATCCTGAGTATAAAGACTGTGGGGGAAGGGGCAACGTAGCTGATAGGAAATGTCAAGGAACACATGGAAGCCATTAGCTAGCATTAAAGCCATTTTCCCACAATTTTATTTATGCATTACTATGTAGAAGAACTCCAAGAGGCAGGAAGGAAGCGTATGAAATCCTTTACCCGCAAAGCTAGATATCTAGCCGAAAATATACAGTATAAAAGGGGTGTTTGGGGAGCACTTTCCATCAAGTGAAAAAACAGAGGACGGTGTGCAGGGTCAAGTATTTAAGTCAATAATAGAGAGAGGAGAGAAAGAACTGACTCATAAACTTGCACCTTCCCATCAACCATAGTCCAGAAACTCAATTGTATATAAATACACAAATATGTGTATTAAAATAAGTATTGGTAATAGTCCAGTGTAACACCATCAAAATTAGGTTAAAGGCAAGGAGGCGGATTACCAAGAGGTAACGGGTTAGTAATCTGTACACATAACAGTGCATATGACGGGTAATTGGTCCGTATGTGATTAGTAACCCATACCTCCCAACTGTACCTTTTTTCGGAGGGACAGTCCCTCTTTTGACAGCTCAACCTGCAGTCCCTCATTTGTACTGAAAAGTCCCTACTTTCTCTGCACTGAACAGCCAGAAAAAGAAACAAAGTTTCTCACTTAATTGGCTTTTAGCAGAGAGCCCAGCTAACAGGTGCAAATAAGTTACTTTGTAACAATTTTGAGACATAAAAAAACAGTTTAGATAAGGAGAACTATTTTCAAACTTTCATAACCTGCCATAATATGTAAAATGAACATGATAATTAGGGGGTGTCGCCACAGAAATGGGCGTGGTCAAAATATTCACTGTTCTAGGTGCGAAAAAAAATTTTGTCCCTCTTTTTACATCCAAAAAGTTTGGAGGTATGCTAACCCTCTACCTCTTTGTACCTGAAAATGCTCCTATTGCGCATGCGCCAGAAGACGCCGGTCAAAGCAGGAAGAAGACCGCGTGGGAGAAGATGGAGCCTGTGAACTCCGTGGACAGGACCTGCACAGAGGGGTGAGTAACAAGTTAGGGGCATTTGCCTGGGGGGACAGGTAGGCCAGGGGGGAGGAGAAGGGGGGGTTAAACAGGGGAGGGGTTTTGCGCCCAGGGGGTTTCCTTCTCCTTTAACCTAATTTTAATGGTGTTACACTGGACTATTACCAACACTTATTTTAATACTTGACTGTTATGTTTTAACATATTTGTGTATTTATATACAATTGAGTTTCTGAACTATGGTGGATGGGAAGGTGCAAGTTTATGGGTCAGTTCTTTCTTTCCTCTCTCTATTATTGGCCGAAAATATACAGTCATTCAGGCCAAATACACAGGCCAATAAACTGCCGACTTAGTCTGTATATTTAAGCTGGCCAACTATGTCAAAGTCAGTCCCTTTGTAAAATGTATAATGAAGCAATAGAATTCTTAATGAAGCAGATGAAAATTGAGTGTAGGACAGGCCAGATATGGGATGACTTTGACGTAGTTGGCCAGCTTAAATATATTGCAATATATGGACAAACAATCCCTGTTTTGTTTAAAGGGTAAGGCATTTTTCAGTAGCAGTATGCACAAAATGTCTCTGTCTTAAATATATTGATAATGGGTTGTGTGCAGAGAACTCTTGTATTTGTCTAAATGTTTAGAATATCTATTGTATCCCAAGGCCTTAGGGGCAGTTCACCTTTACACATTTTAAAAAGTATATAACTAATAATAAACATTCCAATTAGTTTTTGTTTTTTTAACATGTTTTTATTAAATTTTCCATAACAATATAAAATAAACATTCAACTGTGCATTATTATTTAAATCTTACATTTCTAAGATATGGGGATTGGCACTGCTCTTTAGTGAATGAGGCCCTATACAACATTCAGCAGTAGGTTAGAGATATTTGCATGCAGAGATGTGATTATAGGTTTACTAGTTTAGGCAGTCTACATAGCAAACAAGAGGCACTTATTTTTTTCTTATGTAATGGGGATGCCTCCATTAAGGTCAACAATATGGCAGCTCTCACTGCAGTACAACTGCAAAGACAAGCGCAGTGACACTTGTGGGACACACACAGTGAGCCTTCCCTTTACAAATACAGTGAAATAGAGGTTGGCACTTAATGAGAGGTGTCTAATGAGACCGTTAACAGCTGTGGTGCATCACCCAGTGTCGGGAACATTCCTATCTACAAGGGAATGTAATGCTGTAGAGTGACCCTTGAAGATCACTGGAAGGTTAACAGCCTGAGACTGGAGAGTCTTGAGTCTCTAAAATGAGCACCTTCTTTGGCTTTATTTACAGCAAGGAGCCAAGGACAGCTGTATAAACACCACTAAAAATGTCTGGCATACTGACTGCCACCCACTGGACCAGTCCTCCCGCCACCTGCCGGCACTTGTGTCTGGATGTGCATTAAAGGTGAATAACTAGGGTTGCCACCTGGCTGATATTTTACCGGCCTGCTAGTAAAAATGATGGTTGATCCCAATGTTATTAATAGGGAAAAAAGATAAATATATAGGAAGGCCGGTATTTCGTTTTTCAGAAAAGGTGGCAACCCCATGAAAAACACTAAATACTGGTCAATTGGTAACTGTATTTGTATGCAGTCTGTATGATAAATGTGTATTTTACAGCATTGCAAATTGGTCCTGTAGCAAGCTCTGTGTAAGGAGCACTCGCCGGTACATTTAACTTATCGGAGAACGGTTTAACTAGATTTTTTTTTTAAGCAAATGAAACACTAGACTCTGTTGCATCAGCAAAATGACAAAAATCTCCCATCATAAAGCCCATTAAGGAAACAAAGCAATCGATATCTTGATCCTTTCCCTGGGATGGGTTTAACTGGAAAGCAGCAAGAATTGCGCACAAATTCGAAGCACATAAAAGCAGTAGATTTAAATAGTTTCTTTCACCTTTAATTAAGGTAATATTTCACTTGTTTCATAAACCAAGAGAAGAAGAACTTGGCCTGACACGCTGGGCTGAAAACGGCTAATTAACTGTTTTATAAATACGTGTCAATAATAATAAAAGAATAATAATCACAAGTAAATAATAAAATGGTTTAGATTTCACCACATTCATAATGTAAGTCCTACTGGCAAGGACAAGCCCCTGATTTTACCTGAGAATATACTGAATGAACTGAAGCCCCAGTGAAAAACTATCAGGACTAAACAGGAACAAATGTCTATTCTTGTTATATTTTTACCTGGGAACCAGTCAGGATTTCAGGTTATTCTTGGCTTGTTTCTGACCAACAGTTGATCTTGGTGCTGCTGGGATTAATCTTTCTAACAGCAGATGGCTAGGCCTACAGCAAAGAGACAGCAAACACTACATGACCCAAGCTAAGCAGCATTAGAACTCTCTAAGCAACTGCCAAAGTTAGCATTGTAGCAAAGCATGTTATGTCTTACAACCTTCTTCTCCGGCAAAATGGTGAGATTTGTAGTTGCACAGAAAGTGAAAGGTGGAATTGGGGCAGTTGAAGGCCAGTTGAAGCAAGATATTTGGTTAAACTGCATTTGCTGGACTAGATACATTAGAACTACAACCCAACAATGTATGTGTATATATTGGTAGCCAGGGGTAAGCAAGGGGATGTCTTCACCGTTCCTTTAGACAACCTTACCTGGTAAGCTAAATAACCGGAAAACCTATAATAAAAAAAAACTGTTGCAAATGGTCTTAAAATATCAATGTTGACATGATCCTAAATGTTAATTTAAAGGCAAACAGTGGAACTAAACCCTAAAAATGAATGTGGCAAAAATGCAATATTTTATACTGAACTTATTGCACCAGCCTAAAGTTTTAGCTTCCCAATAGCAGCAATGATCCAGGACTTCAAACATGTCATAGGGGGTCACCATCTTGGAAAGTGTCTGGACACTCACATGCTCAGTGGGCTCTGAGCAGCTGTTAAAAAGCTAAGTTTAGGGGTTGTGGCAAATGATCCTCTTCTTGGGGGCGATAATCTCCCCGAACTGCTCGCAGCGCTTCATTTTCTGATGTTGCCCGAAGTTGCATGAGGAAACTGCGGGCAACCTCAGAAAACGAAGCGCCGAGACTGCCATCCTGCTATCGATTTTTCATTATAGCCAGCGGGAAGGCAGTTCAGGGAGATTGTCGCCCTGAAGAAGAGACAATTTGTCCCAGGAGCAAATAATCTCCCCGAATCTGCACGTGTGCCCTTACCCTAAAGTAACCTTACTACTGCCACAATCACTTTCAGACGGTTATGCAAATAGTTTAGATTTTTAGCAGATTTAGCCATGTTTATCCTGTCATTGCCCCTATGATATATCTCCAGCATTTGTATTTCTAACTTCCCCCATTACTGAAGCATAGTAAAAATGCTCCTGAGATACACAATAACCACTGTGGTGCAGTCACATCATCTCTTCAGTGCCGTTGCCCTTATTCTGACCGTTTCACTGCCGGCGCACTTAGGAACATTCATTTTCCTCCTACACCATCATTCTCATGACAACAAAGGACTACAATGGTAAGATTTTAGGATGTCAGAAATTGATTTTTACCCCTTTCCCAAAAATCGCCTTTCAATTCTGGATTGCAACAGTTTCCATGGTGCCCAGCAAGCACGGGCGATTGTGCCCCTTTCTCAGGGACCATATAAATATTAAAAAATGAATAATGCATGCTGGAGTGCAAAGATGAGGACTCAAAAAGTCATGACAAGGGCCCGTGTTATTGAAGCAGCTGACTCGCCTGCAAGACATGCAACGCATTACACTGCCGCAGGATTCCTATGGGACCCAACCACACCTCTCCTTGCAAGCCCAGCACCTCATATTGTTCCAATATTTCCTCACCGTCCATGTGAAACGCTGCTTGTTTTCACTTCATACAGAAAATTAGACAAGGGCTGCATTTTTGGGTGGTTACGAGAGCAAATTAGTGCCTATTATGAATGTGCAGCATATGGGCAGAAGGAAAGGGGACTGTTTATTTGCCAGACTTCCATAACTAAAACACACTGAAATTCTCTTTCCACTAGCTAAATCTCATGCAAAAAAAATGCGTTATTTAAACCCTATGTACATTTAAAAAAAAAAGTACTAAAGTGCAATAATTGTCATATTTGCATTCTGTTTCAAAAGTCCCAAATAATTATGCAGTTATGCCTTTCGACTGCCCTTGGATTTAGCATTAATGGTGGGGAAATCTCTGTTCCAATGTTAGGCTTGAGCGATGTCAGCAGGTCCAATTTAAAGTGCTCACTCCACGTGGGGATCAAGGGGTGCAGGGGCAGAAATAACAGGGATTGGCAAAAGAAAAGCAGGGCCAATCACTTGTGTGACCAAATTAGGTAAAAATCCACTTATTTGCGGAGCTCGTGAAATAACGAGATCTTGCTGTAAATGGCCACAGTTAAGATGGCTGGGACATAGTTAGATATTAAAATGGCTTGAATGGAAAGTCCCATCGGCTATGGATGCCATGAGGCCATAGATGTGATTGTCTCCCTATATGTCTATGTAGAGCCCCCATGTTATCCAATTATTTATCCCCCTAATGTGGCTCACAGGTACAAAAGGTTGGGGAACTCTGCCCTAGGCTGAATGAGTGGATCAGCGAGGAAGTAGTGGGTAAGCCAATCAAAGATATTCCAAGTAATAAGCTGCCAACTTGGAAAGGTTATCAGCCCGTGTGTAGAGCCCCCCCAAAAGGTTTTCCCAATCGATATCTGGGCGAAAGTCGACCAGATGCCGATCGGGCAGGTTAGAACATCCAGACGTATCACGCCCGCATCTTTTCGTTGAAGCGGTCCTGCGATCCGACTGCCCTAGAGCCCACGATCGGATCAGCCCGATATTGCCGAGATCAATGTGGGCATATCGGGGAGAGATACGCTCGTTTGGCAAGCGGATCTCTACGACTATGGCCACCTTAAGGGTCTGGCCACACAGGCAGATTCAGGGAGAGTAGTTGCCAGGCAACAAATCTCCTCCTCTTCGTGGCAACTAATCTCCCCGATCTGCCTTCCCCTGCCTTCTGCCAGCTAAAATGTAAATCGCCTGGGGGCAGGCACATGGAACGCTTCGTTTTCCGAAGTCGCCCGTAAATGAGTCACAAGGATACTTCGGACGACTTCGGAAAACAAAGTGCTCCGTGTGCCTGCCCCCAGGCAATTTACATTTTTGCCGGCGGAAGGCAGATCGGGGAGATTAGTTGCCACAAAGAAGAGGAGATTTGTCATCTGGCGACTAATCTCCCCGAATCTGCCGGTGTGGCCAGACCCTTAGAAAGCAAATCTTTCTTAGGATAAGCTTTGATATTATATGCATATGTATTGGCCCATCAGGAGACACATTCCACAGAACACCTTGTTATTAGGCTGCACCTAGACATGCTCTAAAATTAAACACATCCAGTTCATATTTAGAAGGCACACTTAGAAAGGGAAAAAGCTATGATTTAAGGAGAAATTTTAGAGGTTATTCTGAGCAAGTTAATATTTGGCAGGAACCGCCCAGTTCAAGTGCAAACCAGACTGTAGAACATCATACTGCATTTCAATGCATCTCACATGTTAATGGAACATATAACTGAAAGTTAACAAGAGCCAAATCCCTCACTTGCTAAAATGTAGCCAAATCAGCCGAGCAGAGCTAAAATGTATACATTTACAGTCTTTACATGAATGTGCAACAAAAAGCTAATTTATAGCATACGCTAAATAATCATTTATTTATAGAGAAAACTCCCTGACACAGTATGTATGGGAGGAAAGCAAATAGCCTGGTACAGTAATATACAGCATGAGACAGAGATGGACACAGAAATGTACAGTTTGAAATGCACAGATGCCGATAATAAAGAGCAGAAATGGACTGCATACGTTCATACTCAAGGGTAAAACAGTCTTTCAATGATACAACCAATTACATTTCTGCTTGGCTGTCTTGTTCAGACAATACTAATTAAATTATACAATCAAGTTGTTGATTGCTAAAGGCAAACCTTCTACCCTTATGCATGACAATAAAATGTTTACGTGAGCAAAAGTGACTAATTGGCCTAAGTAGGATATTAGCCCGGTTCACAGTGTGGGGCTACAGCACCCCCTAATAATTAAGGAGGCCAGGATTAGGCAAAATATATATATAGGATTCAGGTTCAGTAGAATCCAAGGGGCCTGGCTGAACAAAATACAAACCCTACAAAATGGGGAAAATGTTTAATTCACATGACATTTCAGGAACATGCCAGTTCATCATTTCTGATGATGCCAAGCAAATTAGCAATGAGCAGGCTGGTAAAAAACCTGACTAATCATGGCGATTTCAAGATGAAAAAGAAAAGAAAAATGTATGATAACTTACGATGTCAAATAACGATTTCAGAAAAGTTACAGATGACAATACCTTTGAATCAGTGAATTCACTATAACTATGTCTAATACTGTATAACCTGTAACATGCAATATGTTTATACTTCTTTGATAAATAAAAAGAAATACTAAGAAAAAGAAAATGAAGAAAATAAGCCGCTGCTCATTCGAGTATTTAGACAAATCAAATGGAACAATAAAAGTGGCCATACCACATACTGTACGTAGCTACAACACTGTATACACCAAATCCCCATGTAACATTTGTAGCTCTTATTGATACTCTTAACTTTCTGGGGCTGTATAAATAAATAAGGAGGATGACTTCCATTAAGCCATTGTAGTGAGCACTCTATCCTCAACCAACTGGACAGCTCAAAATATCCAGGTCCATCAAAAATACAATTTTCCTGCAGCAAGTTACATCTTAATTCATGATATAAAGATGTATTAACCTAACTAGAAAAGTGCTCTTCAACCATTCTGGGACCTTTATTCGATCTTGTCGTGTGTGTGAGCAAAGACTTCTAGCTGAGGAGGAAATCCAAGAGAGGAAATGAGAGCTTCATGTTTGTATCCACACCCATGGACCCAGTGGGATTATAGAACTGCTGTCCACTAAATTGAAATTTTCCAGACGCTGATGGATTATATGTTAAAATATTAAGGAAATATTCTTTTGAGTTTTATGCCTAATGCACTAAGTTCTCTAGTGTCTTTCTGTCCTACGCCATCAGGTTTCTCCATCCATGGCAAGTCCCTGAGTGTCTCTTTCACGCCTCTGGCGAATATCAGAAATATTTTAAAAACTCTCTTAAATCAGGGTACAGGCAAGGAGCATACTGGTGAATGTGCCCATATTCACTATACCTTTACGGCAACTTTTAGTATGTTATAGAATGGCTCCTTCTTAGCAACTTTTCAATCGATCTTGTTTTTTCTTTTTTATAGTCTTTGAATTATTTGCCTTCTTCTTCTGGCCCCTTCCGGCTTTCGAATGAGGTCACTTAACCCATCTATAATTCTAAACTTGCTTTGTACAATTATATGTGCATGTATGGGGGGCACCAATTCCAACCGATATAGATAGTACTGTGGAGAGTAGTCGATTTATGTATCGGACAGATTTGGTGACCTCACCCATTGCTGAAGTTTCCCTTCACTTCCAAATGATTGGAACAGCAGAAAGGCTGCCATACCATGCGTGGCCCCTCAAACATTCTCCATGTATTTGTCTGTGAGCTGATCGGTTGGAGAGCATGCCATGTTTGGGAACTTTACACATCATGGTATTTGTGCTTTACAGTCTTTTTGTGGCTTATTATAATAACAGACACACAAAATTTCTTATGTTACAGCTACAAAACAAGGTAAGACATGGCAGCCCGGGCTTGTGTGTCTGGTTTCCACATTACCAGTTCATTTTCACCGTCATTTACCTTCATTTTGTCGACAATATTCAATAACGCCAATCCTTCCCAGTCTCACATAATTAAATTATATAATCTGATTTTCATGCTATTAGCTTTAGTGTTTGTACCTAGCAATTGCCAGTACAAATGGGGGTTGAGAATAAACCACATTAGCCCACAAAACCAGATCTGATGCTACACACTAGCTCCAGGTATGGAGGCATTTGTTTCACACAAATAAACGATGACAAACAAAATATGTAGATATAGATTCTCTTTTATGCTGTTTACACTCAATTCCACAAAATGTTTTATTCTAGACTCTTGGTGTAGAAGAAACCTGAACAAGATGGAGAGGCCCAGAGGACTCCAGCTTTGGATCATGCAAACGGATGTATGTATGTTCTCACCAACTTTTCTTTACATTCTTACAATCTCAACAGGTCTTAAAAATGACCTGAAGTCACAGTGCCAAATCAGCACCTACAATGTTCAAAGCTTTAGGTATGAGTTTATAGGCAAGTCCATAGGCTGACTGACTCACTATAAGTACAGGGACAATATAAGAGCAATACAAGGCCATATACAACTGCAGACACTTTTGCCAAAGCACCACAAAAAAAAACTGCGCAAAACATTCCATTGTTAACTGAATCTCCAGCATGTGTGTAAACCTGAGCGAAAAGGATTAAAGCATCTCAGATAAACCTGACCCATATGGTCGGTGGCTATGCAAAAGGACAAAATCTAGGTTAATACACACCTGCTGGATTGCTCGGGTGCAGTAACCCCTAGCAACAGCATTAACTGAGCAGCTGGGTTTAAAAGGGAATATCTTACTGGTTACCATGTTTACTGCACCTAAGCAAACGGTGCATTTTTATTACATATGGGGAATTATGCTATGATTTATAAATGTGCTAATTAAATAAGTGCCCATTGCTACCTTGTTGTCCTGCCCTTTCACCCACTAGGCCAACATTTGCCATCCAAAGTCTCAAACCAATCTGACCAGTTGTTCTCTGATCATTAAATTCTCACTGTAATCGGACGCATTTCAACATAGAGTTGGGCAGGGTGGGCAACACAAATTCCATTGTAGTATTTGGGCGTCTCATTGTCATCTACGGTTAAATATCACAACCGCCATTTGTCTTTCACCGTTGTACTGGTCATGCCATCCTTACAGAGAAGCCCCTGTCCCTTGGCAGAGCATGACTTCAGGCTGGAAACTTTTCAATTGAACATGTAAAGGAACGGCTAGCACCAGTCTGCTAAATACAGCACGTGCAATACAATTTGCTTGTGCTGCCATTCTTTTCAAGTGAGGCTCAGATAACTATTGGTAAGTCAATTAATTGCAATTGCCAGCATTCTAACAGTGGAAGGCTGTATTTAGCAACAATTCATTATAGAATAGGCCAATATATTGTTTTATAGCTGGTACTTTATATAAATAAGGCTTGGTTCAAGACACATTACCCCCAAATTTCATTAACCCCCAGAGAATCACTACTACTGGAAACTACTACAAAAGAGTCTAGGAAAAGGGGGGGGGATATATAATACATTATAATGTATGGGATCTGTCATCCGGAAACCCATTATCCAGAAAGCTCAGAATTAGGGGAAGGCCAGCTTCCATAGACTCCATTTTAATCAGATAATTAAAATTTTTTAAAAATTATTTCCTTTTTCTCTGTAATAATGAAACAGTAGCTTGTACTTGATCCCAATATGTAATTGATCCTTGCAGGATACACAGCAATCCTATTAGGTTTAATTAATGTTTCAATTATTTTTAGTAGACATAAGGTATGGAGATCCAAATTATGTAAAGACCCCTTATCCATAAAACCCCATCCAGCATTCTGGATAACAGATTCCACATTTGTATTGTAATTATTTATCCTCTCACTGCTGTCCTTGGAACACAAAAGTAATACCAGCAATGGCATTTATCTAGTACAGGTATGGGACCTGTTATGCAGAATGCTTGGGGCCTAGGGTTTACCAGATAATGGATCTTTCTGTAATTTGGATCTTTATACCCAAGTCAACTAAAAAAAAAATCATTAAAACATCAAATAAACCCAATAAGCTGGTTTGCCTCCAATAAGTATACATTATATCTTAGTTTTGATCAAGTATAAGCTACTGTTCTACTGTAACAGAGAAAAATAAAATAGTTTATAAAAATCTGGATTATTTGGATAAAATGGAGTCTATGGGAGACCACGTTCTTGCAATAAGTAAATTTCTGGATAATGGGGTTCCAGATAAAAGATCCCATACCTGTACTAACCTTGAAGTTATCCAGAACTAGCTTGATTATAAAATATAAATGACCAGTATCAGAAGCCAATGCATAAACACACAGTGGTATAATTACAGTGAAAATATACAAGTTTTCCTTTTGCATAGATCATAGAATACAGGAGAATAATGTT
This sequence comes from Xenopus petersii, assembly GCA_038501925.1. Lineage (NCBI taxonomy): Eukaryota > Metazoa > Chordata > Amphibia > Anura > Pipidae > Xenopus > Xenopus petersii. Next base: position 120,568,319 of record CM076681.1, read on the forward strand.
TGATTTTTACATAAATTTGGGTGGTACCATATTGTCAGCCGGAGCAATTCAATTCCAACGTTTTGTAAGACAAAGCTGTCTTTACCAAAAAATATTAACAGATTTAACAGATCATCTTTTTGGCAATTCTTTATCCGCAGAAAGTTATGGGAGTGATGTCACGGACTGGGCTGTAAGCAGCTGCCCATCAAGCAGATACATTCCTTTTGGAATGCTCATCTGAAATATTGGAAGTATTTAAAAGAGCCTGGATAATCACATGGGATGGAAGTCCTACTGCACCCATACCATGCAAAGCATGCCAGGCATCTCCACAGATGTTTGCTTCCAGTATGTTATCTATGAAATAATCCCCCTCGCCAAGCAAATGTGTGGGACGGGGAGGGTCATGGAGTATGTTTGGGATACACTGTAACATCAATTCTAATGAAACTTTTCCTGGTTAAAGGACCAGTAATGTCAACTTTGTTTTAAAAAAAAAAATAAGTTTGTATAGAACGAAAAAAAGACACCAAGACGTATGTAACTTTAAAATCTTTATTAAAAAATAACTTACCGAAAATCCGCTTGCGCTCTTCTTCAGAAAAGCCGATAGGGCTATGATCTATCCTGTGGCTCTCGATCCCTCCTCCCTGTCTTCTATAAGAGATAGCCAGGGAGGATAAATCGAGCGCCACACTATGGATCGTCGCTCTGTCGGCGCAAGCGGAGTTTCGGTAAGTTAATTTTTAATAAAGACTTTGCGACTTAAAAGTTACATATGGCTTGGTGGTTTTTTTTTCGTTCTATAAAAATACATTTAAAAAAAAAAAAAAAAAAAAATGGCATTACTGGTTATTTAAGCTGCTAAGGGTGGTGGCAGACCAGGAGATTAATCGCCCATCAATAAATCTTTTCTACTGTGGGCAACTAATCTCCCCAAAATGCCTTGCCTGTTGGCAAGAATGCGAATCGCCGGCTCAATGGCATATGTAGCGCTTCACTTCATTTTCTGAAATCACCCAAAGTTGCCTCACAAGTAAACTTTGGGCGACTTCAATATGTATGCCATCCTTAAAATGAAAATAAACACTGGAAGTAGGATCTTTTGCTTTGTTTGACCCCTGGCCAATGATATTACATGTTGAGTCCATGAAGTCCCATCAGGAGATCACATTAATGGCCCAATGCATGTCACATACAACAGGACTTCAAGTCTTCCCAATCAATAATTGACCAAGTCTTGATAAGGGTTGGGAGTCCATTGTTTTGTCCCACCACACTGGCCAATGGGCCCAAATTACTCACTCCACAATGGCTATTTTAGTGCTTATTTTATAAATTAGCAGCTTTCTCAATCCAAATCTGGTTGTTGCAACTGAAATGTGTAATATTCTTGATCATTGAAACTGAAGTTTTTTTTATAAAGGTTTACTAAAAAGCCCAAACACTGCTAAGTGTAAAGGTGGCCATACACGGGCAAATAAAGCTGCCGATATCGGTCGTTTGGACCGATTTGACAGCTTATCTGCCCGTGTATGGGGGCTTCCGACGGGTCACCCCGATCGATATCTGGCCACGATATCGATCGAGAAGGTTGGATTTTTACCCGACCGACCCATTGGAGCCGCTTGGCGCATCGTAATTACGCTCGAATTACCCCCGATATAGCCACGCAGTTTAGTGGCATATCGGGTTAAGATCCGCTCGTTTGGCGATGTCGCCAAACGAGCGGATCTTTAAGTCTATGGCCACCTTAAACGATCAGCTCTGTGTCTGGGGAGCTAGATTCATTAGTGGTTGCATACAGCAAATAACCTTTCATAAGCCTGTACATGAACATATGAAATTTAGATTTAATGTTAAACACATGATTTAAAATATATTCTGCATGCAACCATCCAGACATGACCAAACACTCATATTTAAGCAAAATACATCTATAACCTTAATCTTAAACAGTCTGAAGATATTTAACAAGCTGGAACAGAATTTTTCCCAAATGAACAAAGCCCTAGCAAATATCCGTAAAAATGTTAGTAGCCCAGGGAGACGTAACTTTGTATACACTCAAAAACCAGAAGAGCCTTTTAAATGTAGTGGAATTCAATTGTTTCCCCTGAAGCTGTATTATATCAGTGTTTAGTAGTGACGTGCGGGCCAGCCCAATACCCACAGGCTCAGTGGGTTCGGGCCGACCTCGCTGCCGCATTTGTGGGTTGTAACCTTACACTAATGGCCTCAGACTTCCGGTTTTATAGTCACGCACCTGTCTGTCCCTCCTGTTTTGTGATGTCATCGGCAGGGCGGGTCTATAAAAGGAAATCGGTAGTTGGGTGCAGGCCGATTTTTTTCGACCCGCACATCACTAGTGTCTAGTGCTGATCTTTCCAGACATCTTTGGTTCGATCAGTCCAATCTTTGGTCAGGCCACCCCTTAGCCCTAACCACCTTTCCTTTGGAAAGAACAACAGAACCTAAAAGAAGAAATCAACCTGTGGGGGGGGGGAACCCTACAACCCACCTCAGGTAGACCTCCCTCCTGGGGAGATGCCCCATACTCCATACTTACGCCTCGGCGAAGATTCTTCCAGCGAAGTTCAACGCGTCCATCTTCTGGCTGCTCTGTAAGCTGACTGAGAGTATTTGTGCGCATGCACAGTTGGAGCAGTTTGCGACAACTGTGCATGTTTAGAATTGCACGGAAAATGCAGATCTCTCAGTCAGCTTACAGAGGAGCCAGAAGATGGACGCGTGGAACTTCGCTGGAAGAATCTGCGCCGAGGGGTAAGTATGGAGTATGAGGCATCTCCCTGGGGGGGTAGTTAGCCTGGGGGGAGGAGGGAGGGAGGTCTACCTGGGGTGGGGGGTACAGGGTCTTTTCCCCACAGGTTGATTTCTCCTTCAAAGCTGCCAATAGACATGCAGATTTTGTTCACATGTACAACGAACGATCATTCATTGCAATCTACCGACCTATTAAACATTCCGATTAAATACAGTAGTAAAAATAACAAATGAGAATGTTTTGGCCATTAATTGACAGACAGCAATCATACGAAAGTTATATCCAACAAATAGAAGTGACAGTCACCCACTGGTATCATCAGGCAGGCAATTCATGCAGAGATATTATTGTTAGCCGACAGAAATGTTCTAATCTGTCCAATCGACTAAACAACCGATCGCCATGGTATGAAAAATGTCAGGACGATTCACCACACACAGTCCGAAAACAATATGAACCTTCGATTCGTATGTCTTTATCTTTGCATTTAATGCAAGCTTTAATCAACTGAACCAGGATATATGATTAAGCTCTTCCAAGAGCACAGTTTGTGATAACCCAAGTCCAACATCCCACTAGCTCCAACATGGGCAGTGATACCCATAGATTTTTATGGTTCTATCAACCTAGAACAATGACTCAGTACCAGGAAATATTCCGCTTGTCCCTCCAGTAGCTGGGTCAGGGATCGGACACGGACTGTTCCACTCATCAACTTCAGGTTCCATAGAAGATGATTTTTCTTTTCATCAAAAAGGTACTATATTGGCTGCATCCTAAAACCCCTAAGGGCTCAAAAGCAACTGTCATTTGCAAACAAGTTCTAACTGTCTGGTGTAAGTGCCTATTTGGGTTTTTAGACACATTGTTTCTAAAAGCAAACTGAAAACTCAAGCAGATCTTGAAAGGTATGAAATTAGGATACATGGCTCATTTCCAATGGCACTGCAATGCACCTCTTGTCATAACCAGCACTACACACCAACAGAACAGCATTCCTTTTTGCTAAAATATCAGTATATAGGTATGTTTGTATCATACACATAGATATGATATATTTCTGCAAGCACGGCCACTACCAGAAATTCTGGCAACTTCTCCCCTGAGAATGTACTGGCCCTTCCCAGGCCAGTCCCCCAGCCGGGGGAACAGAAGGGTTAACAGAGCAGAGCTGTAGCCCAAATGCCTCTCGACGTGACGGCACTAATTCTGCAGAACAATTATCCAACCGCTTTCCTAGCAGGACACCATGACAAGTGAATATTTTACATCCAGAACAAGTGCAGGAAGTGTCAATACAGTAAAATGGGGAGGGCCCCTTGCGATCACTAGAGGGTGTTGGAAGGGATATTATCCCGGTGTAAGGGTGGGGTTGTGACCGACACAGCGGCATATGCCTATCTAGGAAGAAGACAGTGTTTGCCCGTTGCTCCATGGTGCTGCATCATCTCTCAGCAGTGCATGGCGCCTCTTTTGCTGCATTGAATCTGTCCGACCCCCCACACACCCAGATGGTTCCTACCTACCCAAACACCATGGAGGGCACCCGTCGGACCGGCCAGCCATTAAATGGTATTGGCATTGACCTTAAGCTGATGTCACTTATTAAAGGGGTTAAACACACACAAAAAAAACCACCTGATGGTCCTTTGAGGACACAGATGCAAAATGGTGTGGCACAGCAACCCTGGCAATCGCTGGCACCCCTGGAGAAAGAGAACAGGGAGATTAAGGAGTGGGTTGGGAACCACGGCAACAACCCAGCCCTGTGACGCCAGAGGTGGAAAGACTAAGACAAATGACAAGAGATTTGATTTCAATACAAAACAGAAACAGGAGGGCAGGAGAATGCTGGGTTCCACTATACGTGTGCATACAAACACTGCCCATCTCTGATGCATTTGCAGTTGCAGAACTATAAACCCAAACACCCCATCAGGTATTTAAAGCCACAGCTGCAGATTTCTGCAATATGAGCACAGAGTGGGCGAGGCATCACCTTCACCCCTAGGACCACGCCTGTCCCTACAGCTCCAACAGATATGTCAGCAACATGGGGGCAACTGTCACCCCAATAAAGTGATATTGTGCCAAGGATGACCAACAACAGCTGCTTTGTACCATAGGGATGTCCAAGCCAATATTATACTAAACAACCTGCAGCTCTCGCTCTGTCAGTGGGGAGATCAGCTACAGCTGGAAGGTTGCAGGGCCCACATGGATCTGAGGAATAAATACACAGCCATAACTAGCTGGCGGTTGGATGACATTTGCTGGGGAGAATGTTAAAAGGAGGATGTTGGAAGCCCAAGTAAAGGGCAGTGGCAGAGAGAAAGCAATGGGGTGGGTTCTGGTGCTGCAATGCAATAATGGTGCAGGCAGGAGCATCAGGGATGAGGCTGCAGTCCTCCCCCCCCCCTCCCCTTCCATAAGGATGGTGTAGCCTGGTGCCCAGGGCATAGACACGCATGGGGCTGGGGGGCACCACAGTTAGGGAAAGGGGGGGGCAAGCCTTAGGGATCCCAATGATGGAGACACTGACATCAATGAGTGTGACTTGACTGAACACGACTCCCAGCCCCCAGCTGAATCCTCAGTCAAAACCAAATCCGGCCCCGCCAGTTGTATCAGAACTACAAGTCCCAGAAGCCCCCCTGTAGCCGGATGGTGGGAGCAGTAACGAGGCGGCAGCAGCGGGAAGGCTAAATGGCATGTACCAAGGAGATGTGGGGGGGCAGAACGAGGAATCGTTCCCAGGGTTATTGCACATCTACTGCTGCAGTGCCGCTATCCCTGCCGGTCTCCAAGCAACCGCTCCCTGTCCCATGGCACCGCAATCAATGGAAGAAACAGCGGGAGACGCCGCCGGCTCCTTACCTGAAACGCACCGGTGTGACTGAGAAGCCCGCGGGAGCTTGTGCCGCCTGAGCGCAGGGCACGGGATGGAAATGAAGGGAGTGACTGGAGGAATCCGCAGCCTCACCACACACAGCAACAGCTGCACTGATTCTTCCCCGGAGAGGGGCGGGTAGAGAGGGAGAGCCAGCGCCCGCACCGCCACAGCGACCCCTACATGAAACACAGCGCTACTGCAGCCGACTCTGAGATGATGAACGAACAGGCGCCGCCCTTGCCTCTCAGCGAAAAGCTTGTGCTCTGTCCTTCCCCCCAGCATCACCTCCCGGGCAGCTGGAATAGCAGCAACGCGCTCCCTGCTCCCACACGATGCCCTCACGGAGGAATGCTCAGGCCTGCAGCTGCCTCTGTCTCACAGGGACTATTTTTGGTGGCAGAATATGAATGAATCCCCTCACCAGGGTTGTCTGGGTTTAATTTTCAAAACCTGCCAAAGTTGGCTACAAAAACCAGCCCAAAACTAGCCAAGAGGCACTTCAAAAGTAGCCTATAAATAGCACAATATGTTGAGTGGAAAAAGTCTAAAAATAATAAATGAATATATGGGGAATTATTCCTTTTTCAAATTTTCACTGCTCTGAAAAATTTTCCATAAAGCAAAATGGGACAGATTTGCCCATCACCGGGGGTGTAAGTTAGAGTTCTGCGCGGTTTCATTTTTTGGGACCCAAAACTGACCCGTACCAGGTCTGGACTGAGAATTAATAGGCCCTGGCATTTCATGCACACAGTGGCCCTAACAGCCTCACCAGCCCACTAAATACTGACTTTCTATGGCACCTTATAGCAGCCCCTCTGGCATTTGCCAGAAACCACAGATGGGGGCAGCCATTCAAGCACAGGATACACAGTAGATAACAGACAAGTACTACTATAGTTTTTATAAACAAGATGCTGTGTAGCCATGGGGGCAGCCATTCAAGCACAGGATACACAGTAGATAACAGACAAGTACTACTATAGTTTATATAAACAAGCTGCTGTATAGCCATGGGGGCAGCTATTCAAGCACAGGATACACAGTAGATAACAGATAAGTACTACTATAGTTTATAGAAGCAAGCTGCTGTGTAGCCATGGGGGCAGCCATTCAAGCACAGGATATACAGTAGATAACAGATAAGTACAGTTTCTAAAGCAAACACACCAGTTGTACCATTGCAGCACAATCAGTACATTATATTGACATTAGTTTAAATCACTTTGTTTTTGTGTTACTCTTCCTTTATCCCCTTCCACTACCCAACTGACCGTATCTCCATTAAGTGGGGGATTAGAACACAGTAGGGTCAGCTCATTGCGCCTATGGAGTAACTACATGTGAAGAGTCATGGAATTGCTGTGAAAGGGGTAGTAAGAGGCACTGCTCTTTCCCTCTGACATTGGATAAATAGGTTAGACATGTGCTAATGACTACATTGATTTTCATTGGCTTTTGTCTGAACATGTCATACAGTACATGTCTGCTATACATAACACTGCAGCATTATTGTATCTTGTAATTTACACTGGATATCTACACACACACGTATATCAATATATATATATATATATATATATGCTCAGAGAGGGGAGTTATTTTTGCTTAACCTCGTTGAGTCAACCTATAACCAGGTGAATTTGCTGCTTGCGTGATCAGCTTTATCAGCCAACCATCACTCTCCAATGTTTTATATTCTCTTTTGATATTACTCGGTCACATTTAGGGACAGTACAAAAGCCTTTTTTATTTTTCTCATTGCTCTGATGCAGATTCACAAGTGGGTGGGAGGACCCAGACTAAAGGGTGTTTAGAATGTGATTTTTAGGGTTAATGCCCTTTTGTTCTCCTACTTACTACTGAAACCCCAACTCTGGGCAAGGGGTAGTGATAATTGTCCTCACATTAGCCTATCCAATACATATTTTTTTAAATATAAAGAATTTGGTGTTTGTGTTTGAGTCGAAAAACAGTGGTTTTGTTACATCCCAGTTTAAATTAAAAAAAAGATTTTGTTATTTTTCTTTATTCATTCACTAGAATTATCCTTGGAAGAGTTAATCGGCTTTGAATTTATGATCTTATTTGATTTGAATATTTATATCATGCCTCGTTAGCCATGCTTAAGATGGAAATGTATAAAAGTACTTATTATAGAACAGAATTAGCTCTATGTAGAGCAGCACAGAATATTTCAGTGTTACAATCACATTCTCAGCGCTGTTTAACTTGGCAAAGGTTAAAAGGAGCTGATATCCCCACAGGCATCTCTGTTGGAGGGGCTTCTCTCTGTAGCTGAAATATACACACACATCCCTTTGGTACTTACTGTCTTTTGTTTTCTCCATAGTTAATAGGCCCGTAGCATGCCAGGGATCTGCAGGTGCACAGCATAGCTTGCTTCTTTGGTTATAGATACCTATATACACCTTTTTTTCAACATTAGCAAAATCAAAAGAATTTATGCTGAAAATACATTCTTGCTATTCTTTTAAATTAAAAAAAAATACAAATGTTTGTATATTACCATTAATTAGCAGAGTTTAAAAAGAGACATTGAGCTCTGTATAAACAACCCTCTCCCTTTACACTTTGTTTTGACTATTTTGACTTTCAGATGAGCAGAAACACATTATGCATTAGTAATCTAAGTATCAACCTCACAAGAACCAAACTTGGAGTAGCTTTAGTTTCCCTATTTTGCCCTGTTTAGATCAAGAAATTAAAAGAAAAACATTGATTTTTCTGATTTAAAACAATAGGCAAAAAGTAGAAGCAGCATTATACAGTGGCATACCTCCCAACTGTCCCATTTTTTGTGGGACAGTCCAGAGACAGCTCAGCCCACAGTCCCGGATTGTTATGAAAATGTCCTGACTTTCTTTTTTTCCTACACTGAACAGCAAGAAAAAGAAACAATTTTTCTAAAATGTAATTGGCTTTTGGCAGAGAGCCCAGAAAAGTCGCAGGTGCACTTAGATACTTTTGAAACAATTTAAAATAAGCAAAGAAACAATTGTAACAATTTAAGAAAAGAAACAATTGTAACAATTTAAAATAAGCAGGTCTCTTGGGGAAACAGTGACTTGCAGCTTAAAGGGCAATTCATCTTTATTAGCAAAACTAATTACACATAAAAACCACAGAAATGTGTTCAAAATGTCATAACCTGCCAAAATGAACATGGCAATTAGGGGGTGTGGTCACAAAAATAGGTGTGGTCAAAAAAATGTGCTGCCCTCCGCATGACAAATCTTTTTGTCCCTCTTTCGATTTTCAAAATGTACGGCGGTATGCAGTGGACTTATTTGTAAACCGATTTGTTTACTAACTGTTCCTCTGCAAACAGTAAGCAGCAAAAGTGCTAAAAGGATGTTTAATATGCTAAAAATGGTTTAGTCATCTTGTATAGCACAATAAATAACAAAGCACAGATCAGGGCTAGAACTAGGGTTAGGCAGAAGAGGCTTGTGTCTAGGTGCATAGCTGGGAGGGTGCCAAGAACGTATCTACTCTGTCACCTACTCCGACTTGAACGATGGTGCATACTAGCCAATACTGAAAAGCAATAGGCGGCAGTTCCATTCTGATCTTTGCATTTACGTTTTACGATCCTGGTGGAAGGGGTGCCCTCATTACTTGTGATAAACTGAACATGCATGCTGAATAGATGGGATTATTATTAATAGATGGCATTTTCCTGGTTATAATGGATATGCAATCCTTGTATAGACTAAAAGGATACACATATGAAAATACTGATTTTTAATGAACCTTATTTACTACTGCAAAGGGACATAAAGAATCACAGCGTATTCCCCAGCCTCTCCAAGTTTGAAAATCATAAATATTTGGGTATATTAATATGATGATATTATTGATAAACCATTTCACTCAGTGCCCATGGTTGTTGGTTAAGTACATTGATGATGAATTACAGGTATGGGATCCGTTATCTGGAAAAACTTTATCTAGAAAGCTCCGAATTACAGAAAGGCTGTCTCCCAAAGACATTATAATCAAATAATCTAAAATTTAAAATATGATTTACCTTCTCTCTTGTAATAATAAAACAGTAGCTTGTATTTGATCCAAACCAAGATATAATTATTCCATATTAAAAGCAAAACCAGCCTATTGGGTTTATTTAATGTTTAAAGGATTTTATAGTGGACTTACAGTATGTAGATGCAAATTACAGAAAGATCTGTTATCCGGAAAGCCCCAGGTCCCGGACATTCTGGATAATAGGTCCAATACCTTTAGTTCTGTTGGTCAGATTATACTTTTTGGAGCTAATATTCTTCTCTCTCTTCTTTACAATATATAATAAAATCCAGTGTGAAGCCTTCTAGTTAATTATGTGAGCCCATTTTGGTGTCAAAATATCACTAGCTAAGAACCTGGAAATAAGGTTTCCAATGAGAGCTGTGTGTCAGGACGGGACTACTTTAAAATGTTTATAACCATGGGAATGTTATTTCTGGCCAAAGGGTGTGGAGCTTCCCAAAGTTCTGAATAACAATCTCTCATGGTGCTTTTTGCTAAATTAACATTGTAAGGACACTGCCATTTGCAGCCGTTCTGCTTTGGATTTACTGCGGCTGAAACATTTTGGAATGACAAAGCAATAACTGCACTTCTGCATTATGAAAATGTTACAGTCTCAAGGAAAAAGTGTGGGTTTGTGCCAAGTGTCAGGGATCCGCAATGGGCTTTTGTCCTTCCCGTTTGATATTTTATTCACACATCACAGATAAATCTCCATGCATGGATACTTTAGGGGCATTCTCCTTCTCCCCATTGTGCTCTTGCACTTCAATCAGAGGGAATCATAAACGATCCCTTATGTGTCTAAAGATGGGGCAGACATTATTATTTCTACGGCACACCACTGATATTAGAAGAAATACTTGACTGTATAGGAAGATTCTATTGTCTATAGATGGAACAGGCTTTAAGGTGCATTTCATGGATACCAATGCTTCAAGGTAAAGACCGCCTAGTTAAATTCAGCACTGATGATGGAACGTGACATTTTATAGCAGTTGAGACCCAGATAGAAAACAAGGCAGAATTTAGCACACACAAGTAAACTCTCTTTTTGCCATAGATATATTCCCCAACATTGCAATGTGAAAATAAAATGATTTAGGAGTAGATTACAATTAAGCCATACCGGCACACATTTCCTTTCAACCACAGCCTCAATTAAATATGTACCATGCAGGATTCATCAGAAATCTCTGCAAAATTCACCTGTGCCGCTGTGTCCCCCGGTGCCCCCTAATTTCCCAGGGGATATGAATCTTTCTTATATTGGGTCACAATGGGGAGAGTTTACAGAATCTTGTGAATTAAAGAAATGTTGGCAGAACTTGAGTATCTGAGATGGTGTTAGTGTGACAGTGGAAACTCTAGCGGGCAATGATGTGAGCTCTTGGAAGAGGAAAAGGGAAATTACAGGTAGATCAATGGGACGTTTCATGCTCCAAAGTCAGAAAAAATCTGGATGGCCAGTGAGTGTTTAGGGGTGAGAGCTCCTGCATTGAGTGCAGAGAAATAAACCATGTGTTTTCCTACAAGGTCATGGAAGTTAATGATCACTGTGTCCCTGGGGCTCTTTCATTGGTCATAAGGATTTCGACTGCATAAAACAAGGAGGAGACAGATTTTTTTTCGGTCATTTGAGTTTGAATTCCAGCCCTTCCCCCCTTTCTGCTCTCACACTCTTCCCAACAAATGTTCCTTGCCTGGAAGTCTTCCTTCTTGAAGTTAAAAATATACACATACTTCAGTAAATTCTTTTCTTCCTCTTGGGATCCAGTGCGAGTAATCTTATCCCTTGTTCATTCTCCACCCCACCAGCAAGAGCATATTGAGCCCTTATCTTGGCCCCCACCTGGTGTTTGTCAGCTTTAAGTCGATGACTTTGGGGAAGTGATAATGCAGAGACTGGCACACTAATCTATAGCTGCAATTTGTCTGTCTGCATCTGAAATCACGTCATTGAATTTATAATGTGATGTTGGGAGTGCAGCCGTCACAGTATGGGCTGCCTCCAATAATAGTCACATGGGAAAATGTAAACATTTACATTCTCATTCTTTATATAGACCTTTTGCTATTTTGCTTTGTCCCCCCTGAGTCACGAAATGAACATGGAAAAAATAGTTTAGCCTCGGATGGAGCAGGTAATACATTTTGAATAAATGGATCCCTCGGGTATTATGTCTTTGCATTTATGGGTTTCAGAATTAATAATAGGTCCGAATAATACTCATTATATTGAATATTATTTGCTTTCACTCAACTGACCATTACATTAGCTAAGTTCTTATTGGTTGCTATGGATTATTAGATCAAAAAGTTTGCTCCTTATTTTCTGTTTATTGCATTGCCCCTTAAGTCTATAAAAATGCTGGCAGTATTCCCATGTAGTCCAATAAATATCTGCCTGTCACTTGTTAATGATTCCCCTTATGATACAACTTGTTGGTGGGGAAATTCTTTATTTTTTTTAACTTTGCAGCATGCTCTGTAGAGACAGGCTTTCACTCCATGAATAACAGCCTGCATTCAGCAGCAACATATTTATAAGGGGCATCGGAGGGCATGAGTTAGCACCCTAACAGCTTTTCACCTGTTTTTTCTTCTACATAATGTGATATAAAAATAGGATATCATGTATCATGCCATCAGTTTGTCCCCCAGACTGGGGCAATTGGCCCGTGTATGGCCACCTTAGGTTTTCCTTTTTCCCAGACCTTCAGAAAAATATATAAAGGATTGTGCATCTAAAAGACCCAGCATTTCTATTGTTTACACCACTAGTATATGGAGAGGCTGTAAAAGAATCATGGAGAAGTGGAGGCCCTATCTATGTTCTGGAGCTACAATGCTCAGAATGCCGCTCATAAGCTCCATACAGTGTCGGGCTGGCCCACCGGGATACCAGGAAAACTCCCGATGGGACCAGGTATCGGTGGGACCTCATGCTGCTAAACATTTGGCCTATTTCATGGCCATTCTCTATTTCAATGAGAACAAAGAGGCTAAATAGATGGAATAATAGATTATAGTATGTAAAGAAAAGGGACTGGGAGAATAGAGGTTGTGTGAGGAGAGGAAGAATAATAGTACTGAGAGTGACCCTTGGTCTAAGGTTTTTGGGTCGGCCCCTGGTGTCCCAGACCAACACTACAGTGGTACCATACATTCTGTCTTCCCCTATGTGCAGTTGATAAACCAGATCTGCCGTGAAATAGGTTATATTATATATTACTCAAAGCAACCAATCAGGCTTTGTTCCTAATAAAGGCATCTCCCTTGAAAGCCTTCACTGAATATTGTTTATTTTTCTTTTTTTTGGCTTTGCTCTGAAATATTATTTTCTGAATACCCAAAACTGAACTCGCCTGCAGGTTTCTGGGAACTCTGCCTTGAGATGATTCGATGTGAGCTGTAAGGTGATATTACATTGTAAAAAAAACATTATGCTGCATTATTTGGGAACCGTATCCACTTGCACGCTGGGATCACTTTTAGGGAGAAAATTCCAGAAACCGTATTTGGCACATAATACTCCAGTTCTTCCCCTCGCCCCAGTAATCTAGGCCAGTGTTAAAGGACTTGATTGTCATGAAATGAGCTGCCGGCTAATAATGATCCTATGCAACTAAATAACCCACCCAGATCCAGTGTTTAATGTGGAGCGGGCTAATGGGATTTGCAGACATGATTTTAGCTCTATGTATATGGATGGTTTTTAATGTTGCTTTATTTTTATTGACCCAGAAAGCACATTACAACAGAAATAATAGTGGAATAGTAATAGAGGGAGCACAGTGGAGGGAGGAAAATGAGGGAACACGGATAGGTATAGGGATGTAAAGGGCAGGACTGCATTTTTTATATAGGCATCCAATGCAGCAGCTTAAATGGAATGGCCCTAGGGAGCCTATATAGAAAATAATATATAAACAAGAACAAAGCACTAAATTGGATGCAAAACTTGCTTTGCAACATAAAGTGAGTGCAAATGCTCACACCCAGGCTTAGTTGCGCACAATTGTGTTCATGGACCCAAGGGAAAATTGAAAGTATCAGCAGCCTGGACATTAATTCCAAGTTTCCCTTAGTCCATAAGCAAGTGAAACTGAAATGCATGGCATTATGAATCCAACAGGGTAATGCAATCACTTTCATGCAATTTGACGAAACATAAAATAAAGGGGCAGATTTATCAAGGGTCAAATAGTCAATTCGAATTTTCGAGTTTAAAAATTCTCACTTTTGAATTTTAAATCTCCTATTTAAATGTAAATTTGAGTGTGAGATTTATCATACCTCGACCATGGAAACAGTTCTAATTGGAATATTCGCACCGCCTAAAACCTGAAGAGTTCATGTACAAGTCAATGACAGAGGTCCGCTGAGCCATTTGGAGATGGTAATTGCCTTCCTGACATTCAAGTTTTTTTTCTGGAGAAAAATTTGATTCATACGAATCGAATATGAATCGAACACAAATCGAATACAATTCAAATTTTTGGGTCGGAACCATTCGAACGAATATTAGCCATTAAAATGTTTTTCTTAAATAACCTCCCAGTCGAATTGTGAGTAGATTTGAATATAAAAAAATATTTTTGTCTCAGAAACTGCACCAGGGACTGATAAATGCTGTTGCCAAGGATAAGTGCAGAACGCTGTGGATAAGCCATGGATAATATTGGTAATGGGTTTCCTTTTCTCAATTCAGTTTTCCTTCAAGGAAATACCAGACGCACTACATAACCTGATTCTATTTGGCATCTTCCGTTAGATAAAAGAAAGGAAGGAGTTTCTATTCTCCCGGGGGGCAGATAGTTTAGTTCTCATGGCCAAATAATATAAACTCTTCAGACTGCATGAGAAGCATATGCTCCTCTAAACACTGAGACTTATAAGCAATGATCATTGAATTCTGGGGTGTTTATTTCATTAAATGTTTTAATCCAGTAACGTAACTAACCAACACCGGGCCCGGGTGAGGACCTTGTAGCCGCGTTCCACACCCCCTCCAGAAGTGATCTTCTTGGCAGATATATGGGCGCATGAACCACCGGCGGGCCCCGAGGGGGTGTGGGACCTGGTGCAATCACACCCCCTTCTCCCCCAGTATTTCCACCACTGTTCTAATCGCTGCCTTGCTTGAAATTAAATAGCTCCATGTAGAGGATTTGAGAGAAGATAACCTGAAGCAGCTCTAGATGGCTGCAAACTAAAGTTCAGCTGGAAATAGCAGCTTGGGGTTTGAATGCTGGGGTGGCCTGGGTGGTGAAACCCACAACATCCCTATTTACTCTGCAGGAAGGTTCCAGTAGCGTACTCAGGTGCTGCTAAGGTTGCCACCTTTTTTGAGAAAAAATACCAGCCTTCATATAAATTTATCTGTTTTCCCTATTAATAACATTGGGATCAGCCATTATTTTTACCAGCCAGTTGGCAACCCGAGGTGCGGCCCTAGGCTCTGAACCTGTAAGCACCTCCACGTGATTTCAGTGGATGTGATGTCACGTTGCAACACATACATGATGTCATAGCTGCTGAGCAACTCTAGTGGGACCACCAACCTCTGCTGCAGCAGGGAAAGTGTTATTTTTTCTGGAAAGTATTTTTTTTAACCATATAGGCATCTGACAGCCATTGAGTGCCTATAAGGCAGTGATCCCCAACCAGTAGCTCACGAGCAACATGTTGCTCACCAACACCTTGGATGTTGCTCTCAGTGGCCTCAAAGTAGGTGCTTATTTTTGAATTCCTGGTTTTTAGGCAAGTCTTGGTTGTATAAAAACCATGTGTGCTGCCAAACAGGGTCTCTTGTAGGCTGTCAGTCCATATAGGGGCTACTAAATAGCCAATCACAGCCTCTTCTGTCATCTACAGGGGCTTTTTTCATGCATGTGTTGCTCCCCAACTCTTTTTGCATTGAATGTGGCTCACAGGTAAAAAAAGGTTGGGGACCCCTGCTATAAGGTAAATATGGCCCTGCAAGGCTCACAGGGATTAGCAGCATTGGCAGCCATTGTGGTACAGTCAGACGCACAAAGGTGTTTCATGTCCATAGGCCATTGTCAGCATCACATTATTCAGGATGGTTGAGGGCCAAGCTAATGGGGAAACCATTTGTGCGCAATTTAATGCAAACCTGTTACATGGGCAGGGCTTACGTGTAAAATATCCCTATGTATCCTTATGTGCGACTCTTACACACACACACACACAGAAAATGTTCTCTGGCCACAATCTGTGGAAAATAAGATGTAATTATGAATTAATATCATATCACAAAGATGACAAAATTGCAAAGGCAGTGGGAAAAATAAAAGCAGTTGACTAAAAATATGAAAACATTCCAGCACAACACAGCAGCCTGGAGAACTCTCATACTGCTACTGCTATTGACTTTTTTCCCCTTAAAAAAAAAGAAAAACGTAGAAGTATCCCCCCCCCTCATTTCTGGTGTTTTGTTAAAAATAGAAGCCAGGAGTTGCTAGGCAACCAATAGTCACTTCTTAAAGGAAAACTATACCCCCAAAATGAACACTTCAGCAACAGATAGTTCATATCATATTAAGTGGCATATTAAAGAATCTTACCAAACTGGAATATATATTTAAGTAAATATTGCCCTTTTACATCTCTTGCCTTGAGCCACCATTTCGTGATGGTCTCTGTGCTGCCTCAGAGATCACCTGACCAGAAATACTACAACTCTAACTGTAACAGGAAGAAGTGTGGAAGCAAAAGACACAACTCTGTCTGTTAATTGGCTCATGTGACCTAACATGTATGGTTTGTTGGTATGTTTGAGAGTACAGTGAATCCTACGATCCCAGGGGGCGGCCCTTATTTTTCAAAATGGCAATTTTCTATTTATGATTACCCAATGGCACATACTACTAGAAAAGTATATTATTATGATAATGGTTTATTTACATGAAGCAGGATTTTACATATGAGCTGTTTTATGCAATATCTTTTTATAGAGACCTACATTGTTTGGGGGGTATAGTTTTCCTTTAAGAGCCAGACAGTTATATGTGCCCCCCGGTTTCCCTATCATTATGGCACACGTATCTTATAACAGGCGCACAGTGTGCAGGTGAATATGAGCACTTCTGGGTCTTTACCTCTCAAGTTTATTTATTTATTCATCTTATCCCAACAGGGTTTCTAAATATTGTGTGTCCTCCCCAGTGGCGCTAATTGGCATTAGCACAGGAAATGAGCACTGCACTGCTGATGTCACATCCACTTCCTGTCTGCATGGCCTCTATACCCGCCTCCTTATTGTAAAGGGCAAGAGACATTTTGGCATCATGTAAGAGCCGAGCCCTAACTAATGTATTACATGTAACTGTGTTTGGATCAAGTGCAAGGGACACTCCGCTAGGACACAGGACTTTAATATTAGCAGGTTTTACTAAGAAACAAGTGTTCCTAATAAATAGACCAAAATAAAGCCAAACTGCACCCAAAGCTTTAGGTTAGGGACTCGCTCAGTCACTTGAACTGTGCTAGTATCTAGAATGCCAGAGTGAGCCAGGAACTGGGAATGGCAGGGCTTAGGGTTGCCACCTGGCCGGTAATTACCAGCCTGGCCGGTAAAAATTATGGTTGTTAGTAATAGGTAAAAAAGATAAATATATAGGAAGGCTGGTATTTTTTTCAGAAAAGGTGGCAACCCTAGCTTGGAATGAGGGAACTGGAAGAGGAGCTAAGGGATTATGGGGTTCTAGTTCCTGGGTCACTATTGGGATAGGTGGAGACTATGGTTGCCACCTGTAATGTTTCGAACCAGACAGCTGTCTGGGAGGGCTTTTCTGGGTGAAAACTGCCTGCCCGGTTTTCCTAATTTGGAAAAACAGGCAGGATTCCCTGAGATTGAAGTGGCGATTGGGCAATTACCAATTGTCACGTCATAGCTCCACACACTGACCCGCCCGAGCAACATCACCATATCACTCACAACATTTTGGAAATCGAAAGAGAGAAAAAAGATTTGCTGATTAGCGTTTACTGAGTTTTGACCACGCCCATTTCGTGACCACACCCCCTAATTACCTTGTTTATTTTACAAAATGTGGTAGGTTTTGAACACATTTCTGTGGTTTTTATGTGTTGTTATAGTTTTGCTAATAAAGTTGAATTGCCCTTTAAGCTGCAAGTCACAGTTTCCCCAAGAGACCTGCTTATCTTAAATTGTTACAATTGTTTCTTTGCTGATATTACATTGTTACAATGTAAAAGTGCACCTGCCACATATTCTGGGCTCTCTGCCAAAAGCCTATTAAGTTTTAGAAGCTTTGTATCTTTTTCTGGCTGTTCAGTGCAGGAGATCAAAGAGAAAGTCAGGACATTTCAGTAACAATCCAGAACTGCAGGTTGAGTTTTCAAAATCAGGACTGTCCCGTGAAAAACTGGACAGTTGAGAGGTATGCATCACTGGCCCGCCCACAGAATCACCCCCCATGATGTCATTGGTCCGCTCCCCGCCCCTAGCTCCCAGCAGGTGATGGCAAAATTGTTTGCATTGTGAACTATTTTTTGTGTTAGCGACCAATATTACATTGTCCCATTAGTCTTCTTAAATCATTTCAACGTTAATAAATCCAGTAGGATTTTTTGCCTTTGAGGATTAATTATATCTTAGTTCTGGTATCAGGTACAAGGTATGGTTTTCATAGAAATCATTTTTGAACATGTGAGTTATTTACTTAAAATGGAGTCCATGGGAGATGGCCTTTTTGTAATTCAGAGCTTTCTGGATAAACTGTTTTCAGAAAACAGCTCTCATACCTGTACTCACTTAATGAGTATTTCTTCCCCTGGTCTAGCTGTGATCTGCACCTCTTGCCAGTCCTCGGCAGCTCTATTAATGGCTTCTATGGAATTATGGGGAAATACTCCATTGTGGTAAAAAAAAATGGCAATTGTGTCTTGAACTGCACTTTGAGACTCCTGCAGGAGAATTAACCTTGGGAAACGTTTGCTATACACAAATACACAGATTTTCCTGAACCTCATTCATTAAAGGAGAACCACACTCTATAAATGAATTTGGATAAAAATGCCATATTTTATATGCTGAACTTATTGCACCAGTTTGTCATCTTGTCAATAGCAGCAATGATCCAAGACATCAAACTTGTCACAGGGGATCACCATCTTGGAAAGTGTCTGTGACACTCACATGCTCAGTGGGCTCTGAGCAGCTGTTGAGGCGATAAGCTTAGGGGTCGTCACTAATTATCAAGCAGAGGGTTGTCTATAATATAAGATGATGCTACAGGGCTGATTATTTAATTCTGATGCTAATTGCACTGGTTTATGTGCTGCCATGTACTAATTATCTTTATTAATTATTAATCAGCCTTATATTATGACATTTCTATTCTATGTGTACTGTATATTGTGAGTGGGCCCCTAAGCTCAGTAAGTGACAGCAGCACAGAGCATGTGCAGTGAATCAGCAGAAGAGAAGATGAGGAGCTACTGGGGCATCTTTGGACACACAGATCTTCCCTGCTAAAGGGCTGTGGTTGCCTTGGGCAGGTACAGAAGTCCAAAACATCATGTACCACATTTTTAGCTACTTCTTTAGTTAGGCTTTAGTTATCCTAAGAATTTCAGGGACTTTACAAAGACTAACCATATACAATCCCCAAAAGGCTACTTTAAAACATCAGCCAAATGAAGATTTCTCACATTTGATCATTATGATTAGGATTCATTTTGGTTTGGTGTTTGGTCGAATCTTTCAGGGAGAATATTTCATTGGGCCCATGCTATAAATGGTGGATCAGGTTTATTCCTGTCAGTGCCTGATACAAATATTCAGGAGAAGTTGGTGAGGTGTGTGCAGGCAAGTGCAAAAACAGGCAAAGAAAATCCAGATAGGAAACACTTTAAGTTTTCAAAATACCATATCAAGTTTCTAAAAATGAATTGAATCCCCTGCGGCCACGGAATACCAACAGGCAGCTGTGCCATCTACAGTGAGGGAAACTTAAACAAATGTGTAACAGGCCAGTGGTCTCCGTGCTTTTCATGAGCTCATGTAACGTGTTCCACAAATACCCCATTGTGCTGAGTACATGAACATATATATATACAGCCATTCACTGACGCACATATTGTTCTCATAACAGAACAGAGAAAGGGAAAAGCATTATAGAACATTATGTCAATAAATACTGAGCCGGAATAAGTTGTAACCAGAATGCCCTTTAATGGAGTGGCACATGCTATAGCCAATTAAGACTTCAACATTACTCTTTCTATTAATCAAACCCAAATAGACATTCTTTCCCCTTTATTGGTGCCTGGAATGCTCCTAGTTGAGCTTTTTTCCAGCACTAACAGCCATGATCTGTAAAGGCGGCAGGTTATTGTGATTTCATGTGACTCAAGAAAGGACTAATGTAAATATATGATGATTAGGCAAAGCAGCAGTCAGTAATACAGTGTTGAACTGTTCCCAAGGGAAGAATCATGTGAGCACATGCTGATCATATCCACTAATCCTGGGGAAACAGAGCCTTGGGTGCCACAGCTGCCACACTAGGATTGAGCTTTTACAGTAGTTATGGATTTGCATAATGGACGATAAGATTTGATCCAAGGGTGGAAGAATTTGGGGTGAGTTGGTAGGTAGCCACAATTACTCTGTCTCAAAACTTAAAAATTGTGTTTAAAACGTGCTTTGATTGAATATTGAGTTAAGACCCATTACCTACTAATACTGCCTAATTCAAGTATCTTTGCTATAATCTGGAAGTGACATCATTTTTTGCTATAGGAAAAACCCATGACTTGCCTGATGCCCAACCTCGAGTATCTGCACGCTGCCAGCAATTTTGGCAAGTCAGGAAAAAATATAACCAGACTGCTATGTACAAATTCCATGGGTACACCTGGGTGCCCAACCCAACATAGTTAGGACTCCCCACCTTCACTCACATGCCTGCGTGTTGACATATTGGCCCAAATTATCTCATCTGTATCAATAACTGTCATTAAAAACCTCACTGTGGGTGGGGTAACTGGTCTGTCAGGGAGAAATGCAGGAAAGTCTCAGCTATTGTGGGTCAGTGCTACAGTTCCTCTCCAGTCTGGGGGTGACAGTAAGAATAAATCCAGCCCTCACAATTTTTTTGCAACATTTGTAAAGCCGGCTTCCATATTAGACTGGAGTAAATATTTATGTAAAGAAAGGCCCTGATCCTATGTCATCATATGCAAATCCTCGGTCTTTCCTACTGATTTTAATTTTAGAATATGTAAATGTATATTCTGCATTCTGCTGTCAAGCAAAAGGTTTAGAGAGAGAAAATGATCTTATAATCCTCCATAGTCAGCAGTTGTTTAAGAGAAAAATCATTAGACATGTTAATGGTTCTACCATTTGCCTCTCCAAATGGCCTTGGAAGCAGGTAATGATATAAGTGAGAGGTGAATGGTACATGTTAGAAAGATTGGGGAGCTACTGTACCTCAGGGAAATTGTCTCTAGTGAGCTGCTCTGGAAGAAGATTGTTACCTCTCCCCAGTGCAACAGAGGAATTAAATCAATTAGAAGGAAAGCAGATGCATACAGTACAAGATGACCCTGGCTTAATGCACAGCTAGGGGAACAAAATCCAGCCAGTGAAAGTAAATTGATACAGGTCCATTTTCCTCCAAGGACACATATTGATGGGCTTCATAACTAAGATTTTTACAAGTCCTCAACATTAGAATGCAGCACAGCCATAGGGCAGATCTGGAGGAAAACTGAAGGGCAAAGGACCCCTCCCACCAACAGCAAGTAGAATTATATTATCTGACAACCTTCATACGGCTGTTATGTACCTAAGGGCACTTATCATTTGCATGTTATCATTTGCATTTGACAGGCTATAAACCATCTAAATAATATGTGGTAGCCAAGATAACCCTAAACCATCTAAATAATATGTTGTAGCCAAACTAACCCTAAACTATCTAAATAATATGTTGTAGCCAAGCTAACCCTAAACGTAGTCATAACCTTAAACTATCTAAATAATATGTTGCAGCCAAGCTAAGCCTAACCCTAAACAATCAAAATAATATGTTGTAGCTAAGCCTAACTCTAACCCTAAACCATCTAGACAATATGTTGTAGCCAATCTAACCCTAAACTATCTAAATAATATGTTGTAACCAAGCTAACTATAAACCTATTCATAACCCTAAACTATCTGAATAATATGTTAAAGCCAAACTAAGCCTAACCCTAAACCATCTAGATATGTTGTAGCCAAGCTAACTCTAACCCTAACCTATTTACATAATATGTTGTAGCCAAGCTAACCCTAATCCTATCTATAAGCCTAAACTATCTAAATAATATGTTGTAGCCAAGCTAACCCTTACCCTAAACCATCTAAAAATATGTTGCAGCCAAGCTAAGCCTAACCCTAAACAATCTAAATAACATGTTGTAGCCACGCTAACCCTAACCCATCTAGATAATATGTTGTAGCCAAGCTGACCCTAACCCTAAACCATCTAAATAATATGTTATAGCCAAGCTAACCCTAAACCATCTAAATAATATGTTGCAGCCAAGCTAGGCCCAACCCTAAACAATCTAAGTAATATATTGTAGCCAAACTAACCCTAAACTATCTAGATAATATGTTGTAGCTAAGCTAAGCCTAACCCTAAACCATCTACATAATATGTTGTAGCCAAGCTAACCCTAACCCTAAACCATCTAAATATGTTGTTGTAGCCAAACCAACCCTAAACCATCTAAATAATATGTTGTAGAAAAAGTTAACCCTAACCCTATCCCTAAACCATTCAAATAATATGTTGTAGCCAAACTAACCCCGAACCCTAAACCATCTAAATAATATGTTGTAGCCAAGCTAACCCCAACCCTAAACATCTAAATAATATGTTGTATCCAGGCTAACCCTAACCCATCTAAATAATATGTTATATCCAAGCTAACCCAAACCATCTAAATAATATGTTGTAGCCAAGCTAACCCAACCCTAAACCATCTAAATATGTTGTAGCCAAGCTAACCCGTCTAAATAATATGTTATAGCTAAGCAGGCAAATAGTAAGACTTTGTTCCAGGCCTCAGAGCTTAGAGTCCAATTGCTTTGGCCACATTATCATAATCCCACCTGCCAGTGCTTAGCCTCTGCTGCTAGCTTCTCCCTAGCTCATTTCCTTTATGCCATTAATGGGATTTCACTTACAATGATACAGGGCTGGACTTTTTGGAAGACCACATATGGCCCAGCCTTTGCTGGCATACTGGAGAAGGGGCAGGATTTTCAATCCTTATGAAATCACCTGCCTCTTAGTTGCTAGTGTGTCTCCCTTTCTTTCAAATATTAAAGGTACCAGCTAGCTGGGGAGTTAGGAAGTACAAGGGGAAGGGGAGTGTCTAGGGGTGTGACAAGTCAGAATCCACCCCTGAAATCCAGATGGGGTAGGTAGGATACGACTTTAACAGTATCCCTATGGCCTATAATAGAGCAACACAAGGAATTAGACAGCAGTGAAGGCAATGCTTATACAGATTTACACCAACTAATGGTTATGCTGGTGGCACAAGCAGGGCCTGTTACTTACCATTGAATGACCTTGGTGAGGGCATCTCATGTGCATTTCTATCGGCCTCACTCATCACTGAGCAATGAGAGGGCATCAAGCCAAGTGCAGAGATGCATTGCAGATAGAGAGTCAGCCTAGTGCTCTGCCAGCAATGCATTACACACAGCTTATCTGAAGCAGCTCGGCATCATAATAGCTCACACACTAATACTTTGTTAATTGCAGGCAATTTCCTGCAGTATTTGTTGTTTAGCATTCACTATGGCTATTTCACACACACTGACAGCTGCCACCCAAAAAGACACTCCAGGACGAGGTGCTCTCCCTCCTTATCCCCTTACCTAATGTGATTGTGCAGGGAGAGACGTCACAATACTGGGAAAAGATTCAACCTTCTAGGCCAGAAACCACAAATTACATTAGCAGCCAGTGCTTAGTCACTTACTCACACGCACGCTCCTTTGGACCAAGCAGCAAGTCGTGAGCAGGGAATCAAGGATTGTCTTTGACACCAAACCTTGGAGAATATTGTAAGACTGAAACAAGATATGCTCACTATTATGCCTTGTTTTCCCTTTAATATAAATGTTCTTTGGAAATAAACTATAGATGGGAGTTGCTTTAGTGTTGGCCTTAGACAAAACAATTTGTTTGTGTAACATACTAGTACTTATTTACTACAGGTACAGACACAAGCTCCGGGCGGAATTACAGTATTTCATACCTTTTTTACCCTCTGCTGGGAGCTGTCCCTGCTATGGAGAGTTCTATTTCCAGGCATGTTCAACTGACAATGCCCTCACACTACTACTAGGCCATGCCCATTGTGTTTTTTTGTTAGGGGCTTATAACACAATAGGTTAACAAGCCTGAAAGACAATGGTGAGTTATGCAAGGCTGAATGAGCAATAAACACTCATTTCCATTAGACAAACACTTGCCAGTCCTGTGATGATTATGTTTCATGGGGTCATGCTACTAAAGGTCCCCGTAGACGCGATGATTCTTCTTTGGTGAACGACTGATTTCAGTGCTGTCCGACCAATCCATCAAGTTATCGTGCAGTTAGTGGGTTTCGAATGATCGTACATCTTATGATTTTTTTGGCCATCTGTCAGAAAATTGATTGGCCCGGTTCAAAAAATCGGTCCCAGTGCAATCTATTTATGTTTGCATGGCCAAGCAGGCAGATCTTCAGTGTTCAGTGACCTGGGAGTTCAATACAAACTCACTAAGAATGCCTGGCAGGGTGCCATGGGTTAACGTGAAATTCTAATAAAATGCTTTCTAAGAAATCGTGTTTTTGTGGAATTAACAGGGCCTGAGAAAGAGGTCTTGGTGTGGGGGGTGGGCAGGAGTTGTAGAAAGGCTGAGGCCTCAATGTAATCTGAAAATCAGCTGACAGCAGGTTTTCCTGTCTCAGGTGGCAAAAGCCCCTAGGCTCCCCCTTGTATAAATACTTACAATAGCCAATAATTATTATGACGCAGTTGCTATGTTTTCCCCCATGCGGCCCTGTATAACTGGGGGGCAACGTTCCCTTGTTCTATATCCTGACACCAGTGCTGGGGCACATTCGTACATTAAGTGGCTCAGTTGAGCTACACAAACTATTATCAAACACTGTCTAAAATTAATCTTCAATCAACCTTTCCCCTGTAAATCTGAGAATTATGGAGAATTTCAGTCTTTATACCAGATACCAGATTTTTGGCAAAATTACAGGTATTTCAATATGTTTTATGGTTCAGCTTTGTAAAATCAATGGACAAACATGATAAATACTTTTCCCCAATTGTGGGCCCTTTAGTACAGTAGAACCCCCATTTTACGTTTTTCAGGGGACCAGAAAAAAATGGTGTAAAATTCAGGAAAATGTAGAATCAGGGAAATATATTATGCATAATATATAGGTGGGACCACAAAACAACAATGTAAAATGAGGGGAAACTTAAAATCAGGGGATGTTACTGTTCCTTTAAGGCAAGACTTGTATCATCTCCGAATCTTGTTTGTGCACCAGAATGGGGGACCTGATGTCCATCCCCATGCACTGGTTACACAATTAAATGGTGAAGAGAACGAGGGAATGTGGGGAGAGCAGTGACATCAAGGAAGTCTAGGAAGTGCTGAATGGAAAGTTAAAATAATTGACTGCCTCGCCTCTATGCCTAAGGCATAGAGGAGGGGCAGACAATATTTGATTGTCAGTTGAGATTTTTAAATGAGCTTACAACAGCTATGAATGCTTTAATAAAAAATAAAAATTGGATTTCATGTATTATTTGAAAAGGACTTATTATACATATTGTTGTGTCTGGGTGACAGGTCCACTTTAATGTTACTTTTAAATATACAGTGTGTATTCTATATTTGCATACAGTCAGCTAAAAAATACCTATGGTCTGTCTCATCCAATCAGATAAACATTTTCCTGTGCCTTTGTATTATTGTTTATCTATTTTCTGCTCATCGGCTTTTGCTCCATTGTGTTAGGCAATATCTGCCTCCCTGTTGGCTTGTAGACGTTTTCCATCTCAATCCAGTTGACTAGTTCCTAGAGGAATGGCCAGTTTCTATATACTGGTGCCTGCACTCTATATACCATCCATACCCCTCTCCTGGAATGGTCATTTTTTAGAATTATTCTTCTAAATTTAGCTTTTTAGTGAAAAACCTTACATGGACAGCAGAGAGGTCAAATAGCTTCCGAGAAGACTTCTACTGCTAGAGCTGGCTGCCCTTTATAGTAAAGGTACCCATAGTAACATGGAGTAAAGTCTCATAGCAGAACTGGTTCATTATCAAGATAATGACTTGTATTAACTCCAGGGAATATACTGAGAGATCATATTGTCCGTGGATATTATACCTGGATTACAATGAGGTGCTGTAAGAAGATCATGTGCCAGTGATAATAGTTGTTGCTGAGGTTAAATCCTGAAAGGCGGTACAACAATTCCAACAAGGCAAGGGGGAGGTTGTAAGAATTCTCTGATCCAGAATTTAATAGTGATGGTTTAAAGAGAATCACAACATTTATTATCTAATTGTTTTCCTTATATTTTACAGGTGACTGTATCCCACCTCTCATCACCTGACTATTATAAAGAGGGAACATGTTGGAGAGGTATATACAGTCTTGAGACACTAGAGAATATGGTACTGAGTGCAAGAATTTGTGTCTGGGGGGGAGCAAAATTTAGTGCCTACTAAATGCTTAATGATGCTTCTGGCTAAACTGATTTGCTTCCAACCGATCTATAAGCGAAAAAGAAAAACCACAGCAAAATAAACACTCACTCACTTTATGCCAAAGTCTATTATGACAGAGGGGGTGAATGAACCATATAAACATACGTTTAAATTTAATTGAGTTTATTTTAAATAGTTTATATGTACCCTTCAAGCGAATGACTGGGTGAGATCGGTGAGTCCCTCAAACTCTCTACACAACCAAAAAAGATACCACAGGTATGCCAACAGTACCATTTTAAGGGAGCACGAGAGTCCTGGATTGAGATTGAATGGGTACCTATTGTATTGTTGCAATTTTTCTCAATCCAGGAGTCTCATGCCCCCTTAAAATGGTTCTGTTGGCATACCTGTGGTCTCTTTTTTGGTTGTGTAGAGGTTGTGTGAGGGACTCACAGATCCCACCCAGTCATTCGCTTGAAGGGTAAATATAAACTTTTTAAAGTAAATAAACTCAATTACATAAAAACATAATTAAATTTATGTTTAAAACGTTCATTCACCCCCCCTGTAATAATTGAGATGTTTATAAGTCAAGGGTTTGTCACCAGCTCAAGAATTTTCCCAGCTGTAGCAGCCAGAAAGGAGCACCCAACCTTCCCCTAAGGTGCTCAGTGACTTGTAGAACTTGTAGTCTGTATGTAGCCGACCATGTGTTATCAAGGGCCACTTGTTTTCAATCGTTTTAAGCATAAAACATAGTTAAATATGAAATTTCTATTACAATCTGGAAAGTAGGACTTGCAGTTGGCATTTTCTCCATATAAATAGATAACCTTTACCTCCTCCTCAGTGATCCATTACTGTGAGTCAAGTTAGATGAACATGTCATTATTCATGAGACTAATTGCTTGAAAACAAATTTGAAAGGATTATTAAGTCAAAAATATGAGATTCGCAACCATGGCAGAAGTCTTATATGGGAAAAAGTCAGTAACAAAATGAAGACTGAGGCTTGTGTCCCAGGCTGTGGACTTGTAGAGTTTAAGTGATACTATAAGTGTGTTATTGTTGTTATTATTGTGCATCTCACTGTGGCGGGGGGCAATTGGGGGCTTGCCTAGGGCTTTCCTCATATGCGGCCTGGCACTGAAACTTCTGTACCAGCTTTACTGTACTGTACAAATGATGTAATTGAGCTGGCGAGTCCCCATGGTGAAATGAAATGTCAGATCTGTGGGTAAAATATATTAGATATCAGAAAGCCCTTCTTTAGGAATCAACTCAGCCGACAGATTGAGTCAATAAATATGAATCTATAGCGATATCTATGATTGCCTGAGCCAAAAGGAACCAAAACAATGACTGCTTTGGGGTATCAAATCCAAACTGATAGAAAACGATGAGCGATAATAATGGATTTCAATTAATATCGATATTGATCAATATTTATTAAATGACTGGTTTCTGGGATGACTGACCCCAGAACAAATCCTTCTGAATCCAATTCATTCTTTGCTATAAATGTCCGAATTATTTGGGACCAATTGATCCCTTATGAAAATACAGAAAATCAGCCTCTTGTACAGGTATGGGACCTGTTATCCAGAATGGGGTTTTCTGGATAATCGATCTTTCTGTAGTGTGGATCTCCATGCCTTAAGTCTACTAGAAAATCATTTAAACATGAAAAATTGCTTCCAATAAGGATTAATTATAACTTAGCTGGGATCAAGTACAAGCTACTGTTGTATTATTACACAGAAAAAGGAAATCAATTTTAAAAATCTGGATTATTTGATTATAATGGAGTCTATGGGAGATGGCCTTTCCATAATTCGGAGGTTTCTGGATAACAGATCCCATACCTGTAAATACTACAATATATATTTTTCAAGTGAAAAATAAAGCTAAAGTAAATACTTGGGATCTGTTTTGAACAGCAATAACTGTGTATATAATAAAATATTCTGGGGGCAGAAAAGAATTAGGGGTTTATACAGCAGTTCCATGGCCCAAACACAGAAAACAAATTCCAAATGATTGAATGTCAGTCTGGGACACTTAGGAACCTGCTGCTGATTTGCTGCTTAGTTAGGAATGTGTGTCAGGCAGTTATTTTCCTATACTCGCTCATTCTTTCCATTGACCTCACCACCCCTCACTTCCCAGCCCAAGGCCAACAATTCCCGTTGCTAATAATGGAGGCTTAATTAACTTCAATAAAAAAAGTAGCCCAGAGTTCCCTGACATCACAGTTTCAGCCATAGGAATATAAAGCCTCACATGTCATGGGAGTTCCACAAAAATAACAATATGGAATTCAATAATAATAATAATAACCATCATCATCATCACTCTGACCTTTTGCAGGGCACATTTCAGGCCCATCATTGCCCCCCTAGCAACAATGAATCCTCATAGAAGCATGAGAACTTATACTGTTCATCAGATAAATTTGTTCTTTAACACCCCACATAGAAATGCACTAATACAGTAACGAGCTGCAGACTTAGGGGCCGATTCATGAAGCTCGAGTGAAGGATTCGAATTAAAAAAACTTCGAATTTCGAAGTGTTTTTTGGGCTACTTCGACCTTCGACTACTACTTCGACTTCGAATCAAACGATTCGAACTAAAAATCGTTCGACTATTCGACCATTCGATAGTCGAAGTACTGTCTCTTTAAGAAAAACTTCGACCCCCTACTTCGGCAGCTAAAAGCTACCGAAGTCAATGTTAGCCTATGGGGAAGGTCCCCATAGGCTTGCCTGAGATTTTTTGATCGAAGGATATTCCTTCGATCGTTGGATTAAAATCCTTCGAATCGTTCGATTCGAAGGATTTAATCGTTCGATCGAAGGAATAATCCTTCGATCGTACGATCGCAGGATTTGCGCTAAATCGTTCGACTTCGATATACGAAGTCGAACGATTTTAGTTCCTAGTCGAATATCGAGTGTTAATTAACCCTCGATATTCGACCCTTAGTGAATCGGCCCCCTAAAGTGACCAATTCCCTAGTTACTTGTAGATTGTAAGTGTTAATAAGCTAATGAAAGTTCTTCATAAGTATGTGCTATGAATGTTGGATGTACAAACCTCTTTATGGTACAGCGGTGCGGATTATGTTGGCACTCGATAAATACATGTTAATTAAATATTTCTACTTGTCCACATTCCTGTCAGGTCAGCAACTTACTATGTACCTCCATAGAGAACGGGGCAGGTAATTGTTATCACTCACCGGCAAGTCAAGCACTGCAGCAATGGATGAAACTCCTTGTCTGTGGGGGACCAAGTGCTCAGCTGGTTATGTATCAGTCGGGGCTTTTATGTAAAAACATCAGGATTGGAGACAGAGAAGGGCAGTTGAATGCTGCAGTTGTGCATTTTGTCCTGTGGCCCACAAGCCTTACATGCCACTTAAGCTGGCCATGGATGTTGAGATTTTTAAAAGATCAGATCCTGATTGTGAGACCACAATCTTCTCAGAACGATCGTACAATCGTACGAATTTACCATCAACTAAAAAGACTAATTTGCCAGGAAAACAAAGGGGAGCTGCCAGCTTGGCCCTGCAAACATAGATAGATTGCACTGGGACCGACAAAGATTTTTTGACATGGTCGATCAATTTCCTGA
This sequence comes from Xenopus petersii, assembly GCA_038501925.1. Taxonomy (NCBI): domain Eukaryota; kingdom Metazoa; phylum Chordata; class Amphibia; order Anura; family Pipidae; genus Xenopus; species Xenopus petersii. The sequence goes on from CM076681.1 coordinate 120,598,470, forward strand.
CAGATGTTGGCCGAAAAATCGTAAGATGTACGATCGTTCGAATCCCACTAACCACACGATAATTTCGAAGGATTGGTCGGACTTCCCTAAAATCGGTCGTTCGGCAAGAAGAATCGTCGCGTCTATGGGGAGCTTACGTCACGTGATTTTCCATAGAGAATAAATGTTGCAGCTATAAGGGAAGGTACTTGATTAAACAAAGGCTCTGTCTTAATAAAGAGATAACATGGAAAGCTACAGACTTTGCGCTTTCATAGGGAATGTGAGAGGCAAATGTAAGTTGCACATGTCATATCATCTGTATATCTGTTAGTTAGTTGTTAGTTAAATATTTGGTGTTATTAGCATTTTTCTTGTAGAAGGATGTCTCTTTTTAATCCCTGCTTCCTACAAGTACTGATGGCACTGGGGGGCAGCGTGTGTACTGGGGGGTATTAAGTCAGAGTTAATTTCCCTGTTTGGGCAAAATATTTTCAATTCAAAGCAGGAAGTGCTCAGAGCAATGAGTAATTATTCTGGGGGAATCTCTTTGCCTATGACATTTATACTCTGACCCCTGACTTCCATGTTCCTTCCTCAATTAGTCTTCTCTTATCTTGAGACTTGCCATACCAGGCAGTCATTAAATATTATGTTATAAAAGGTGTATGGGTCACTGAATGCAGGATGTAAGATTCCATGGTTTGGGGGGGGGGGGCAGTTTGGGCCTCACTGTACTTAGAATACCAGGACCTATTGTGAATCCCAATCTGGACCTGGTGGGATCTGTTTCTTCATTGTATACTACATTTAAATGTAGGAAGAACTTCAAAGACAAACCCAATTAAAGGTATACCCGACGGATTGGGAAAATACTCTATACAGCATAAATTAGTAAAAGAATTGGATTAGACCATGGGGTCCCATGGCTCTTCGTTTATTACTCATTTATTGCTCTGATATTCCATTCTATATCCATTATGCTGTAATAATATGAAGCCTGAGTAGCTTTATACTAATAGATTACCCTAGCACTTTACCCAGGGCATGTTGCCCCCTTTCCCTGTTTATGTGACAAGTACAGGTTATGGCATCCGTTATCCAGAAAACCATTATCCAAAAAGCTCCAAATCACAGGCCATCTCCTATTGATTCCATTTTAGCCAAATAATCCAAATAATCCAAATGTTTAAAAATGATTTCCTTTTTCTGTGTAATAATAAAACAGTAGGTTGTACTTGATCCAAACTGTACTTGATCCAAACTGAAATATAATTAATTCTTATTGGAAGCAAAACCAGCCTATTGGGTTTATTTCATGTCTATATGATTTTCTAATAGATTTAAGGTATGAAGATCCAAATTACAGAAAGATCCGTTATCTGGAAAACCCCAGGTCCTACCTGCATATTTATTTCTATGCAGTCAGACATGTACACATATAGAACTATCATTAGAGAGGCAGTGTAAACAGAACACGGGGCTATAAAACAGGACAGGTTTCGCAGAAAGGAGCAGAAATGGGAGAGAAAGAGAAGAAAGAAGCAGATGACGTAGATTTGTGTTATTGGGAAATACTGTATATTCATTACAAAAGAAGAAGGAGGTGGAAACACTACATTACAATATGAAATGAATTTCAATTCTCTGCATTTGTTCGACTTACAAGAAAAAAGGTGGGCTGGTAACTCTGTTAGATGGGACTTGAAGAGGTGTGCGTGAACCTCAATAATGAGAGAGAGAATAGAGAGAAGACATTTAATACAAAGAAAGCTGGGAGTCTGCAACCGTCTGCTGACTAAATCCTTCCAAACATCCCCACTACCCAAACTGATCTTCCTCATCATCTTTGATTGGCCCCTCAAGTCTACTACTTGGATAAAACAATTTGTACTTTGTGATAATTCGTTGCTTCCCTATTCCAACACACGAATGCCGCTCAGGTGCAATGGCAGCTGCGACTGCACAAAATTGTCTTTATGACTTCCCAAATGCAGAAAGGGTTCATTATAGCAACAAAGACTCGTTAGGTTAGTCCCGCTGAAACTTTGTTTGTTGGACCCAACATAGAAAATCGCTTATTTAGTTTCTGTTTTGTTTATTTATTTTTTTATATTGAATGTTTATTGATTTTTACATGCAAGTTACAATCAAACATCTTTTAAATCAATAATCATTATGTAACAGGTATGTAATGACAGTTCAGATCTATAAATGTAATCAATCACAAACATAGTCCCATCATGTGCAACTGCATATTCAAAACTTAAGTCATGTTACTTTCTCTATAGCGGATGAATACCATGTGAATGTTTCTTTTGAAGTACTGCCCAGTCTATTTATTCTACTCTATATGAAATACAGGGGAGAACCAGGAAAGTGGGTAGGGGGGTCAAGGGGGTGGTTACCGAGGGATCAGTCCCATGAGTTAAGTTGCCTCTGATTGGGCCGTTTCAAATTCCGCCCAGGAGAGCCACAGCAATTCGTTGTCGTATCCCATGCCTTGCATTTATGCCCTAATAGTTTCCATTGTCCTGACCCATTTAACTTTGGTGATGAGGACTTGTTGACTTTGGAGGGAGGTGCTCTTCCAGTTGGCTGCCCGGGATGTTTTTGCTACTGTCAGTATATGCGTCGCCAATTTGTTAGTCTCAGGGGCTTTCAATGTTTCAATGGTTACCCATAGGAGAAATAACTCAACTCTATGGGATCTTTAAAGATAGCTGACAGGGTACGGGCTACCATTTCCCAAAACCCTTTAACTACCGTACAGGTCCACCACATGTGGTAAAATGTGACCCTCTCTCTGCATTGCTTTCTGTTTCATGAGGTATTTCCATCTCATTTCATTTCTCTCCCTAAACCACAAAACTAACAAATCATGTAGGTAACAAGGCACTCTAAGATACAATGCAGGAATCCAATATTCTTAGGAGCAATCTTACCGAGTTTGACCTACAAATTATCCCCCACTCCCACGGGGTGCTGCTGGAATGAAACAAATTCAATAAAAAAGTTTACATTTCAGTAAAATGAAGATTGGTAAAGGTTGTTATTTGTGGTGCACTATATGAAAATGTTGTTTAAGAAGGCTTTTCCCTTCCACTGTATCAAATAACCATGTGAATATAACCATAAAAGTCTCAACAGATAATTACACTGGGAATCCTACACCTCGGGACAGCCGGGCCACCTCACCCCCCTTCGGAATCGGTTCTCAAGTGCACAAACCACCAGAGAGAGCACTGGAGAAAAGAGTTTGCTTGTTGTACCTCTGAAACGTTGTGTGTGGTTCTCAATAAACGACAAGTTTTTTGCACATTTGCCAGAGTGTGTGCCATCTGATTTTCTACTATACACGGATTACTGAAACCAAGGTTTGCAGCAAGGTTTCCAGATTGAGCACCACGCGAATATACGCACAGGTTTTGCATTACCACTGATTCACAAACCACCGGTGTGCCCGAGGGGGTGCGGTCCCTGGTGCAGTTGCACCCCCACAGTAGTTCCGCCACTGGGTCAGGCAGCTTAGTGCCAGCTTCTGCAGATGCTCTCCAGGCCGTGGGTGGGCTTAGGTTGAGCTCTTCCTTCTACTCTTCCTGACAACCTTTCTATGCAGCTTGTGACAGTGTCAGCCTCTATTTATAGCCACACACCTGCCCCGTCATGCCCCATTTTGTGATGGGTGGGTCTATAAATAGAACTGCCACACTGGGTCAGGTAGGGTTCTGGTTTGGCAGGATCAGTTCCAAGTCGGGTGTGGGTTCCATTTTATCTGACCAGTACATCACTAGTACCCATGTAGAATCAAGGGTCTATGTGGTCCAAACGCAGTAGTCTGAGGCCATTTAAGAAATGTAGCACACAATGCAAAAAGAAACTAGCCATTTATGCACTTTTTTGCACTTGCACACTGGATTCTGCAAGGTAAATAACCCCTCTTATTTTTTCTTTACCAGTTTTGGACCCCCAGTCCCAGTAAATACAGGCAATAAATGAAACCCACAGAATGGCAAATGCCTAAAGATAAGATTGAGTCATTTTAATAATATCTTACAAATTAACAATTTCTCTTGCCCCTTTTTTTGTATCTTAAAAATTGTCAAGAAAGCTCTCCCTGGATATTTTAGTCTTATATAAGAGGTATTGAGACTATAATAACCCGGAGACAGGCTAATGGTGTATATTGGGAATTACACAAATTGCTTGTTGTTTAAATCTAATGTTTTATTGTATAAGAGTCTATCTCTTAAGCGCTAGAGAGAAGGTATAAATATGTCAAGCTTCTTATACCTGCTCTGCCCTGAAGCAAATAAATCAGATCAATCAATATAATAAGAGAGATATGTTTGTGAAGTTTCTCATTCATTCATTCAGGTCATGGTATAGTTGTAGTAATAAGTCAACTGGACTTGCTGTGTTTTTTCTTGAAGACTTTCACCAATCATCCGACTGACTTTCTCAATTCAGAATAATTATCACAATTAGAATAATTAGGAACCGATCCCGCCCCAACCTGTTCTGAATTTGGGAAGCCCGTCAGATGACTGGAGAAACACACAGCAAGTCCAGTTGATTTGATTAATTTCTTCAGATATAATAAGAAAGAGTTTATTTAATCCTTATGGAAACTTGAATGATTTATTTGGATAATGGTGAGAATTGACTCTTTTCTCTGAAGGTTGCCATACAGGATAATACAGGTCGCCAAACGAGCGGATCTTTTCCCTGATATGCCCACCAAGCAGGGTGATATCGGGTTAATCCGAAAGTTCATCCCTAGGGATGAGGACCAAATCAACTAGCTAATGCAGTCCCAGGATTGCCTGAAAAATCAAACCTCCCTCTTTGCCAGATATCGATCGGGCGATCCGTCTGAAGCCCCCATACACTGGCAGATAAGCTGCCGAATTCATCTAAAGGACCGATAACTGCAGCTTTAATCTGCCCATGTATGGCCACCTTTAGGGCAGAGACACAAGTGGAGATTCGGATGACTAATATCACCCGAACTGCCTTCCCGCTGGCTAGAATCTAAATCGCCGGTGGGATGGCACTCGCTTCATTTTCCGAATGTTGCCTCACAAGGAAACTTCAGGCGACTTCGGAAAATGAAGCGCTCCAAGTGCCATCCCATCGGCAATTTAGATTCTAGCTGGTGGGAAGGCAGTTCTGGCAGTTCTAGTCACCCAGAGAAGAGGCGATTGATTGCTGGGCGACTATTCTCCCCAAATCTCTATGTGTGTCTCTGCCCTAAAAGTTTCTGATGCACAAAACACACAGAGCTACAAAGATATACATATCAGGGTATCACAGATATAGCTTCTAGTTCACAGAATGTTATCATGACTTCCCAAAATCTCATCTGCCCCCTTCAAAAGAAATAACAGGAACGTGCAGCTGAACAATTAGCTACTTGCTTTACACCCTGCTGCTATGTGATCTCATGCATTGTGCCTGTGTCATTGTGGCATCACCGTATGCTGAGCTGGCAGTGCCATATGTGGCACTTAGTTGCTACTTCTGATGCCTATAATTCTGCATTTCAATGATGTCATCCTCTATATATGAGTCATGTTCCAGTGAGAGAGGGAGGGAGCTGGCACCGTACCAGCCGTTAGTGGGAATACATAAAAATATGAAGACAAGAAAGAAATGGTGGGTACTGGTTCCTATGGCAGCCATGCATAATGATGCCACTGTCTGACGCAAGGATCAAATCAGATATAAAGAGCATTATAACGAGTGCAAGTTGTGTCTGTAAGAAATCTGGATTTCAAATTAGTAGCAAGAATCACAAGATACTGGAACACATGCAGGGGGGAAACACTCCAGCCTGTTGAATGTGCCCATTTTCCAGAAATTCCTTTCAGAGTCCAGGAATAAAGGGCTGTATCACAGTCGCACATTGTACTTTCCCAGTATGTTGAGTATTAGGGGACACTGTCACTGGGGACGACAGCTGAGCAAATATTGCAGCACTTTCCCTGGCCTCGGCTTATAGTGACTATTATAGTCCATGGAAACGCAGGTTTAAAAAAACAGTATTTTGGTTACAGATTGTCATTACTCATTAGAGAAACAGTAACATAGTACATAGTTACATAGTTAAATTGGGTTGAAAAAAGACAAAGTCCATCAAGTTCAATCCCTACAAATGAAAACCCAGCATCCATACACACACCCCTCCCTACTTTCACATAAATTCTATATACCCATACCTATACTAACTATAGAGTTTAGTATCACAATAGCCTTTGATATTATGTCTGTCCAAGAAATTATCCAATCCATTCTTAAAGGCATTAACTGAATCAGCCATCACAACCCGGCAGTGCATTCCACAACCTCACTGTCCTGACTGTGAAGAACCCCCTACGTTGCTTCAAATGAAAGTTCTTTTCCTCTAGTCTAAAGGGGTGGCCTCTGGTACGGTGATCCACTTTATGGGTAAAAAGGTCCCCTGCTGTTTGTCTATAATTTCCTCTTATGTACTTGTAAAGTGTAATCATGTCCCCTCGCAAGCACCTTTTTTCCAGAGAAAACAACCCCAACCTTGACAGTCAAGGTTATGATTTAAAGGGGAAGGAAACCTAGTTGGCTCAAAAACCCTCCCCCCTCCCGTGTGTTGCCCACCCTCCCCCCTGGCCTACCCGTCCTGCTGGGCAAATGCCCCTAACTTGTTACCCTTCTGCGCAGGTCCAGTCCAGGGAGTTCACAGACGACATCTTCTTCCATGCGGTCTTCTTCCTGCTTTGACCGGCGTTTTGGCGCATGCACAGTAGGAGCATTTCACCAGTACGGATCTACTGCGCATGCGCCAAAAGTCAATGTACTTTTGGCGCATGTGCATTCGATCGTACCGGCGAAATGCTCCTACTGTGCATGCGCCAAAACGCCGGTCAAAGCAGGAAGAAGACCGCATGGAAGAAGATGTCGTCTGTGAACTCCCTGGACTGGACCTGCGCAGAAGGGTAAGTAACAAGTTAGGGGCATTTGCCCAGCCAGGATGGGTAGGCCAGGGGGGGAGGAGGGAGGGTGGGCAACACACGGGAGGGGGGAGGGTTTTTGCGCCAACTAGGTTTCCTTCCCCTTTAAATCTCCCATCCCTCTAACCAGTTTAGTTGCACTTCTCTGCACTCTCTCCAGCTCATTTATATTCCTCTTAAGGATTGGAGTCCAAAACTGCACTGCATACTCCAGATGAGGCCTTACCAGGGACCTCTAAAGAGGCATAATTATGTTTTCATCCCTTGAGTTTATGCCCTTTTTATGCAAGAAACTTTAAATACTTTAGTGCCCAGAATTAGACAATTTGTTCTCTACAAAAACCCCTAGATCATTCTCAGTTACCTAAGAAAATATCCTTACAAATTGCACAACACTGTTGACAAGGCAAATACAGTAGAACCCTGATTTTAAGTTTCCCAGGTAAATCCTGGGAAGTAATATTGGGGTCCTACCAGTGCCAGGCCTAGCTGGCCGGGCACGGGGTCAACGGAGGACCAGCACCACTACTGCAGAGTGAGTAGATTCCGGGTGTGCAGTGTATTACTTACATTCCTTATATTGAATGGGCAAGGTCACACTGGATACAATGATTTTTATTGAGTTCTCTTATATTATATGTCACTGTATAAGCAACGAATCATTGCAATGGTATGTAGCAAGAAATTTGAATTTTCTCCACCATCGTTATAGTCTCCCAAGCACACAATGATAAAATGCTGGAAATCATCCTCCATTGGCCTTTATAAGAGTCACCTGGAAGCTCAAGAAACTACCCTGTCTCAGTTCTCACTGAAGATCCTGGCAGGTGCCAGTTCTTGCTCTTTGATTCTGATAGACACCATTGGTGGGCAATGTCAGATATGCTGATGCCAAGTGTCTGGGCAAGATGGCAGGTACCTTGTACCACTGTACCTTAAGACATTACTGCTAATGGTTGCTGACAAAGAGAGAATATGGTGATATTTACAACAAATAAACAAACTGTGATTTGACTTTCTGGCAGTGGCACAGACAGTAGCAGAGCATGACTGAGCCAGACCCCTCCATTTCTACTGTGGTGCTTAATGGAATAACAGTGAAAACGTCACATTCACTCTTGTTCTTCAATCTCATCCTTCATTTTTAAGACAAAAGTATTATTGCAATGAAAAACAAAGACTCGAGGCAATGGCACACACCTGGGAAAGCTGCCAGTCACATCCCATTATAGCCAGGGGTTGTCGTGTGGCTTATGGCACGTGCTGGGAACTCTAGAATAGTTCAATCGGATTTGCTTTTCTGCCACCAAGCAAGTTGCTTTCATTTGCTGCTTGCCTTATCAAGGAAAACTAAGGCTTAAAAAGGAAACAAGACAGAAATACAAACTTTGGGCCAGATTCAAGTCAATGAGGAAAAGGTTGATCACATGAACACTTATAGACGAGATTCAATTTGAGATTGAAATCTATGGGAAAAAACTGTACTGAATTTGGAGAAAAGTTTTTTTCTCCTCCAATTTAATCTTGTACATGAGTTTTCACATACCGGTAATAAATCGTTATATAACTTTTGAATTGAATCTGGCCTATTGTCTTATGGGAATTATTTTCTAGCCCAAGGCAACGACAGACCTTTGCAACCTAGAAAATGACCCCAATATGACCCCATGTTCTTTTACAGCTGTCAGTTAGCTGAGCTGAAGGTCCGACAAACACACTCTAATACTAATGTTTTGATGATTTTCTGACCCTTAAGCTTAACTTCTCAACAGCATAACTAGATCCAACATGGCGAGCTCCTGTGGACATATGTGAAGACCTAGATCATTAATGTTATAGGGCTGCTGAACCTCTAGTCTGGTTCAGTAAGGTCAGTATATTAAATAAGCCATTTATAGACATATTTTTAGGCTTTAGGTCTCCATTAAATATAAGATTCATCATCAATCAAACCACAGGTTGGTGATGTTATACTAGGGCTGTGTCAGGACCAGCCCAGACTCAAACTCTTGTGTGTGCAGTTCTGGATACTTGCACTTAACTTGTGAGCCACTGGAGGCTCTTGGTGCTGGTCCTGACTCTGCCTGTTCCCAGTATGTCTCCTCCCTTCTCGTTACCCTCATGTGTTTCCCATTTTCATATATGTCCCCTTTATAAGCCTAGCCTTGACCCTTGCCCGTCGCTTGGTTATTGCATATTTCCCTGCAAGACTTGCCGACCCTGTATTCATCTGATACTAGTTCCTAGTTCTGAGTTCCTGTGACCCATCCTGTTCCAAGTTCCTTGTTCCTGACTCTAGCGTTCCTGTGTCCTGAACCCTACCTTTGTGGATCTCCCGGTATTGACCTTTTAACTATTCTATTGCCTCTTGATTTTGTACTTCTGCGGATTCCCTGGTTCCGACCATGGCTTGTTTCTGACTACGATTCCTGTTTCTGATTCTCATCACTGCCTGTATTCTTGTGCACTGTTCTGTGAGTTTAATCTTTGTTAAACTGTGTTTATCATGGCTTCAAGACTCTGTCCTGCATTCTATGGGTATACCCCAGGCTTCCCACCATACCTATTACCTCCAGAGTACCTCTCTGCAGTGTCACAGCGTTACAGGCTGCACCAATAAAATATCAGATGGTTTAGGCAGGCAGTCAAGTTAAAGAAGATGTGGCAGAGGAATAGGGACTACCATACAGCAACCCCTGCAGTCTGGACTGCAGCCACAGGGTCTGTTGTATGGTATGGTCAGGCCAACGGACTGAAACTATACAGTTTGCTTAGGAGCAAATTTATAGATTTTCCAGGGAATCCATGTATATCAGTCAATACCCACCTACATGTTTGAAGCTGACGCCCTGGCGTAGGGACATACCTCCCAAGTACCCCCCTAACAGAATGAATGCTGAGAACAAATGGCACGATGTTCCAATTAAATAGCCACGATAAAATTGACCCTAGAACAATAAATAAACCTCTTATTCTTCAAAATGGTTTTATATATGGTTTGGTGTGAAAATGCTTTTTTTTGTATCGCAAATACCTTGAATAAACAGGGTTATTTTTTTAATGTATCTTTAAAGGGGAAGGAAAGTCATATCCTATTGGGGGTGCCAAATGTTAGGCATGTGAATGTGTTTACGTAACTGAAACCCCAGGCTGGTGCTCCAATCAGCAGAAAACTGCACCGGCCTGAGATTATTCCAGCGAGCACCATGGAGTGATCCTCTTCCGGCTTCTTCTTTCTTCAAATCTCCCGGGGCAGACGCATGCGCGGTTGATTGAAATAGTAACTTTTTCGTTAAAGTTCGGCTTTTCATTCTAATGCGCATGTGCAACTGCGAGAAGAAAGAAGCGGGAAGATGATTGATCGAATAACCCTGGGCCTGAGGTTATTCCAGTGAGCACCACGGAACGATCGCCTTTCTGCTTCTTTCTTCTCACGCCTGCACATGAGCATTAGAGTGAAAAGCCGAACTTTAATGAAAAAGTCTATATTTCATTCTACTGCGCATGCGTCTGCCCTGGGAAATTTGAAGGTAAGTAAATACATTCACTTCAGGCACCCCTGAAGTGGGATATGACTTTCCTTCTCCTTTAAGTGTAGTTTCCTAGTTTCTTCGGCTCTCGCTTCTATACTCACAAAACATTGTTAGAGTGAAGGGGAGCAGGTTGCTTCTAAATGCATCTGATGTTGCCATGGAGACACCGTTTTATGGGATGGAAAGCAGCTTGGGTTTATTTGTTTCTTGTTAATGCTCAGGATGAACTATAACCAGAGCTGCAAGATTAGCTTGTAACAAGGAACCATCTAGTTGTAAATATTGTCTGTACAACACCATCTTACATCTTGGGTCTTAGACTGCACGTTCATGAGACGCCAACAACAGACATCAGTAATATAAACAGTTCCCAAGGTTTCATCCTGACATATCCTCAAGGCTACATTAAACCATCTTACCTACATGCCCTGGCATTAAGAACACTGACATAGGTTTAAGAAGATAGACTTCTGCATTTCTAAGACTTCTATAGGGCCATGAAGGCAACATGGGGTCAGTAGAGATAGAAATAACAACTGTAAATGTTATCAAAGAGAAGGAATTATACATGTATATTTGGAACCCCTTGGACATGTTTAAATGGCCATCATACATTAACATGTCCCAAGAGAAGAACTGGACGTTGGTCACTCTCTGTGTAAGCTAGAGGCAACCTTAGGAGAAGGTTCCTACAAGAGCTGTGCCTTTAATTCCAACTGGAACTATTTCAGTGCCATCATAACGTACCTACGTGTAGAGCAGAGAGTTTAGAACACAATAGGCAGGTCAGACTTAAAGAGATATTGACACCAGAAATTAAAGTCTTTTTTACATCTATCAAAATATTGCCTTTGAAAGCTACTTATAACTTTACTATAAAGAATTTGCACAATGCTCATGTTCCTGTATGAGGGGGCTGCCATATTTGTGCAGCAGGAGTCCGTTAGCATTGGAAACTTTAACTGACAGGCTGAGATGGGACAGTCAGGTTGGCAAAACAGTTCAGGTTTTGAAACTTCAACTAACAATAACTCACTAAAACAAACCTCTCGGCAAAAAATGATCAACATGACCTATAGGTAACTTTTAATGCGCATTCATATTTTTAAAAGTAGTTTTTTAGTTTCAGTATCACTTTAACTAAAACTGCAGTGACACATCAATAAACGCTATGGGAAAATATAGGAAGATGGTTTAAGATTATGGCAAAAGGAAAGTAAAGGCATATTTGCCCTTAAACTGATAAAAGTGACACAATCAATACAATATGCACAAAAGGCAAGGCAAAAACTGGTTTTCTTGGCGCAAGTATTTATTTTTTCTTTAAATCCTGATTGAATCAGTCAGAATTTGGTGCCTCCTTTGTCTACAATTACGATCAGTTCCTTAAAGGAATTGTAAAGTGTAAAAATAAAAACTGGGTAAATAGACAGGCTGTGCAAAATAAAAAATGTTTCTAATATAGTTAGTTAGCCAAAAATGTAATGTATAAAGGCTGGAGTGATTTGAGGTATAACATGTCAGTCAGTTCACTACTTCCTGCTTTTCAGCTCTCTTGGTTTACACTGACTGGTTACCCTGGTTACCAGACAGTAACCAATCAGAGACTAGAGGGGGGGGCCACATGGGTCCTATCTGTTGCTTTTGAATCTGAGCTGAATGCTGAGGATCAATTACAAACTCACTGAACAGAAATGTACCATGTGGCCCCCCTTCAAGTCGCTGACTAACTCAGAGTTATAGAGCTGAAAAGCAGGAAGTTGGATTTTGGCTGTTTTATTAGACATCTGTTCACTCCTGCCTTTATATATTACATTTTTGGCTAACTAACTATATTAGAAACATTTTTTATTTTGCACAGTCTATCTATTTACCCAGTTTTTATTTTCACACTGAACTGTTCCTTTAAAGGGGTTGCTCACCTTGAAACACTTTTTTTAGTTTAGTTGTTTTCAGATAGTGAAGTTTTATTTTTCAACTTCTAACTTCTAAAGCAGCTCTGGGGGGGAGGGTTGCACTCCCTTTAGGGTAAGGGCATACCTGGAGATTCGGGGAGATTTAGTCGCCCGTTGACTAATCGCCTCTTCTTTGTGGCGACTAATCTCCCCTGAACTGCTTCCCCGTGTCTTCAACCTGCTTCAATGAAAAAACGTCTGCGCCAATGCACTTGCGGTACTTCGATTTCCGAAGGCACACGACATTTCCTCACGAGTAAACTTTGGAAATTGATACACCCTTACCCTTAACTGTTCTAACTGATACATTTACTTGATACATGAAACATTCCTAGTTACCATCCAAGTCCACAATAACCGCCAGGTTCACAAACTGAACTCTTATGTGACTCCAATTTAGGTCACACATTTGTCCTATTGTCCCATTTCTTGCCCTTGTGATGTAGAAATATGTTCTATGTATCACTATCACACATGCAAAACTGTGATGTCAGTTCCAATTAGGCGCAAACACTTGGATCGGAATGACCAGGATCAGGACCAAGTCAATAAATTGTTGAAAAGAGGTGGTAATTATTCTTTCTGCTGCGCTGGTTCATTTCATGAAATGAACAAAAGTGAATCCTTCGCTGGAACATTTGTAGATGTTGTGCTGGTGTGCAATTAAATCCACTGAAATTGCCAAACGTAATACAATTATGAGGCTGCTCACTGAATTCTGGACAAACAATAAAATATTCTGTGTGTGCCGTTTAAAGGTCACGTTAACTGGGATATTTTGGTTTCTACCAGGCACCAATTCAGTTCACTGTGACTGTTTAGGAGCAAAGACAGCTGCATTCAAACACAAGGGGTTGGAAGATCCCTAAAAAGCAGCAATTCACAGTGCAACAATTATTCCATTTATAGAGCGTTACAGCTGTTTGGGACATTCCTGTAGGGTTGAGGCTGAATGATTAAACTTCTTTATAATGTGCTGCAGGATATTAGATATCATTTTAAATGAATCACATATAGTACCAGTATGGGACCTGTTAGAACCAGAATGCTCAGGACCCGGGGCTTCCGGATAATGGATTTTTCCATAATTTGGATCTTCATACCTCAAGTCTACTAGAAAATCATGTAAACATTCAACAAACCCAATAGGCTGGTTTCGCCTCCAATAAGGATTAATATTATCTTTGTTTGAATCGAGTTCATACTACTGTTGTATTGTTACAGAGAAAAAGGAAATCATTTTTAGAAATTTGGATAAAATGGAGTCCATGGGAGACAATCTTCCATAATTCGGAGCTTGCTGGATAACAGGTTTCCGGATAATGTATCCCATACCTGCACTAGGAACTATTTTGGGATAATTAAGAAAAAAAACAATACAATGTTTGCAACGGAAAAGAAAAATCAGACAAAGCACATATTAAAGGAAAGGTCAGGTAAAAGGCCATTTTTTTGTATCCGCTGATGCTGGTTGTGACTTAAGCATGTCACTCATTCTGGTGTCTGGTGCAAAAGGAACAGGAAAAGAGATGACTACTAAACCCATCAGATCAAGTTTATACTTGATACCTTTTCACCTGTGGGAATGAGGGTTTTTCTCCCAGTTATCTGTGAGCTGCACGACTTGTTCTGTTCACTGTCTGCTGCACTGGGATTGGACTTGGCTGCTTCTCCAAGGTCTGATTTTGATAAGTGACTTTCAGAGCTGAACATCTGCTGGGAACCATTCATGCAGCGCCTGGGTGAGGTCATACTGCTTTCCCCCAAATTTCCTTTCTCCGTCTCTGCCTAGTCAAGTGAATGTGACCCTGTAGTGTTCAGGAACAGTTTGGTTCCCTAAGGGACCGCTGGCCCACTCACTGTTTTTATCTCTGTCCGTACAAAGGCTCAGTAATGCTGGAAAGGAATACAGAGTTGACGGTGAGCAAGGGAACTTGGGGCAGTTACAAAGTGCAGCTGTGAGCTGAGTTCATCTGTTAGTGTAAATGCTGGCAAAACATCCATTTGTTTGTGTGCCTCTTTATTGGCAATGGGCCTGAAGCCTCTGAGATAAAGTTAAAGTGAAATGACGACCCTCTACTTACATTTATATTGTTAGTGAAGCTGCGCAGAAAAACTTGCTAATGATTGTTTCCTGCACAACTCAAAGGGAACACTTCTATTGAGACATACATATGGAGCAAAATGGCCTACACCACAACACGTCCGTATTCATCACAGTGCAAAAGTGTGCTAATAATCTAATAAAATAGTGAGGTGCAGGGTTCAGTCTGCCATGTTTCCTATACTTTGCAGCCTGCCATGCATTTTGAAAAGCTGCAGCAGGTCTCAGATCTCCAAAACAGAGTGCTGATGTGTCCCACCATGAAAACAGTGCTGCATATGTTGAGCAACATTGTATGCATGAGGATGGGCTAGGGGAGGCATCCCCCTTCCTGTCCCCTACTCTTTCTCTAACTTGCATGTTAGGAGGCAAAATGTGAATTGTTAAAGTTAATATATAGTTAGTTGGGCCACTAGGTGGCAGTGTGTCATAGGTTAAACTTTGAAGTTTAAAGTTGTTGGTACTGAAAAGTGAATAAAGAAAACAGGAACAGGAAATACGGTGGCCATTCTTGCAGTGATAGAGGAAGGGACAGCAATCTATGTTAGGGAAAGGTGAGTTGAAAGGACTGTGCTGCCATTTACCTGTTATGACAAGGTCACAGCAATAAAATTGAACTTTTTATAAGAAAGTCTTTCATACCTTGTGGGCAGACCCCAGATACAAGCACCGTAGTCCATCAGCCGGTGACCGTAGAAAGATGCTGGGATTTGTAGTTACTCTTAATCTGTTTATTACCTACAAACCACTTTATAAGGTTAGGCCTTTCCCTAGGGGGCAGTTTTAGAGAGAAAGGCAGATCTCTTCTTCTGATGAGGTATACTCATGGGCAATTGCTACAGCACGGTAATGTTTATGGACATTCAGCTACCGTAGGGCAACACTCACAGAAACATAACTCAGCATAACAATCAACAACTATACACTCATGGACAATTAGCTACACTACAGCAAAATGCATGGAGAATCAGCTCCTGTAGGAGAACATCAGCCTCAACAGGCCAAACCCTATGGACAATCATGCAGCGCTAAAGAACATCTACAATAAGGCAATCTTAGTTTTGTAACTTACCATGATATGGCTCACATTCACCCTAATTGGTTCATTTGTGTTGATCTCAAATTATAATTATGTATGGAGGAAATCTGTTCCTGCAACAGCTTTGGCAGCCGAGTTCTGCTTCTCGGAAGTGCAATGCAAAAATATCTTTTTAGAATTTTGCTTTGAAGGAATTAGATTCTTTAAAATTAATATTACTGGATTAAAGGATAAGTAAACCTTTAAAATAAGTGAATGTAAAATTGATGAGGGGGCTAGTCTAAGAACTTTTGCAATTTACATTCATTATCTATTTTTTTTTTTTCCCCAAGATATTCAGGGAAATATCTAATGTTAATATGAATGAATTTTGTTACAACAACACCACCAGTTTCCAACCAGTCTGACCACCAAATAGTCAAGGAAGTTTTCAAGAGAATGAAAGAGGCTGCTCTGATGTTCTTCAGCTTAGGAAAGATTTGAGAGAGTTCTCTATTTTTTCCTAAGCAGAAGAACATCATAGCAGCCTATTTGTTTCTCCTGACAACTTCCTTGACTATGTGGTGGTCTGTTGTAATAAAATGAATTTATATTAACAGTACACGTACCCCTAATATCTTGGGCAAAAAAAGAAAATTAATAATGCATGTTAATGGCAAAAGTGCTTAGAATAGCGTCCTCATCAATTTTACATTCACTTATTTTAAAAGTTTACTTATCCTTTAAGGATCTCTACAATGTAATTCAAGAGGACTTCTATGGGAACCGGATTCATCCCAAGTAATAATCATTTTGGAGCATGGGGCAGGCCTAGTGACATGAAAGGGCTACATAAACCATTGTATCTATGGCAGGGATCGCCAAACATTTTTTATCCATGAGCAACATTCAGATGTAAAAAGAGTTGGGGTGTATCACAAGCATGAAAAAAGTTTATAGGGGGTGCCAAATAAAGGATATGATCGGCTATTTGGTAGCCCTATGAAGACTGACAGACTATAGGAGGCACTGTTTGGCAGTTCACCTGGTTAACCAAAACTTGCCTCCAAGCCAGGAATTCAAAAATATGCACCTGCTTTGAGGTCACTGGGAGCAACATCTAAAGGGTTGGTGAGCAACATGTTGCTCATGAGCCACTGGTTGAGGATCACTGATCTATGGGAAACATAGGGCATTTTCAAAGAGGTTTGCTCAAGAAATTGTGGGTTAACCTGAGTTAGTTCCTGTGGATTTGTTTCTAATGAGGAGGAGATAAGTACAATAATTGTATAAACCTTACAGAGAGAAATTGATATATATTCAGGCAATAGTGGTCACTTTAAACCCAACTGGATCTTAATGGGAGAGGAAAAGAAAAGCCTTATGCATTTTATTTATGGTTTAGTATTAAACGTGTAAGGCTACCTCTACCTAAATAAACTACTTTTGAATTTTACATATCCGTTTGGAAGATTGCTCTTTGAGTGCCTGCTCTACACTCTACACTTCTAATTCATTAGAATTTCAGTCTAATGAAACTGATAAGAAAAAAATCTCAGAAACTGATGTTTCTTAAATATTGCTTGGCTTTTCTTGTACCTTCTCTCCAGTGTTTACTTGCTGAAAGAAACTGGAAATTCAAAGCTGCTGAGATTGATTTAAAAGATCAGATGTAGTGTGAATTTTAATGGAGATCTTTCTGGCAGTCTGTAATGTTCTCTCATGTCTTCATACTTCATTGATATAAGTCACGTGGGAGACGCATCAAGAAATGATTGCATTTTGATAAAGCTGGCCCTTACAGTTCCTTTGCAGGACACCAACTGGGTTGTTGAGGACTTTAAATTCCCTGTTACAGTTTAAGGTGAAAACTCCAGCAAAAATCATTAACATGTTGCCACCAATGCATTTATAAATGGAAATAAGAAGATTTTCACTGAGAAGCTACAAGCATAATTTTACCAGTTAGGAGCCAATATCTGAATATTTGAAATGAAATATTCTAGGAAGTCGTTTCTGAGCAAGCAGATAAAGTGTTTTAAACATCAGTAGCAGATGTTCTGTATACAAGGTACTTGTGAGGCTTAATGTACAGGAAGCTGCCCCATGATATTTGATCGTCCAAGTTCCTTTGATGTTCAACATAAAGATGAGAGATTGGCAAACTGGAGATGAGATTCTATTGTTCATAAAATAAAACTGTCTCCACCAGAATAAAACAACTTGAAGGCAGGAATGTAGAATTAGAAGCAAGTGCCTGTTGGGGGCCCAAGACTATAATGGACTATAATGGGTTCCATCCTCACTCACAGCCTCTGTATATCTGTATGAAACATATAATCTTCCCCCAAAACTTTTCATGTTCAAGCAACCATTTGCGGTGTAAGCTGTAGTTGCTGACTATTTATTTCAAGAATAGAACATGGGACAGCACCACTTGTCCTGTGGAATAATAAAAATCCTTTATTGCATAATATTATTATTATAGGGCATTAAAGTGACATTTTGGCCCGCACTTGGCCCTCAAGGGGTTCTGTTGCATGTTTTAATCATGTGTATATACACCATTTGAAAATGGCCATTGGGGAACCTGCTCTATGTGAGAAATTGAAGTGCTGTTGTGCTGACTACATTTCCGTTGACTATTTATTTCAATACAAGATTTATTTATAAAAGCTATGTGTAACGTTCACGTTATCAGGAACCTTGCACAGTGATGGGTACACTCAAATGCACAGAGAATCCCTGTGAATTCCAGTGTTCACTGATGCCCTTTTGGGGCCCGGGCTTTCTGCTGCGGAAACTAACAAAGAAAATTGCGTCACTGGAAATAAGTTCGTAAATGAGGTTCCGGAAAGGATTTGGAGGAGACGTGGTCAAGAAACAGGCAAAAGAATCAAGGCAGGCAGCAGGAATTGTAGTGAAAAGGCAAAAAAACTGATTTTCAAAGTCAGAATAAACGCTTGGGCAGGATCAGTAAACTGAAGCCAGTTTGGGCACAGACAAAACCGAGAACAGGCTTTTTAAAGAAGATTTCCGGCGCCTTTTCATGTCGTCATGACGCTCAGCGTCAAATGCCAGTGTAATTTCGGACAAGAACCCGGGAGTGCCCGTCTGTGCAGAGAGACACGCTGGGAGGAAGAGACGGGGAAAATCTCCCGGCGCCCTTCACACTATGATTTTGGTAGGGGTACCAGATCATGTGCAAAATCAGGGACACTTCTAAAAAATTCGGGCTGGGTGCCCTTGTGGGTACTTGAAGAAGCCAATGCTGTAAGTCCTAGCTACTGATGACTAGCCATGGGCATGCTGGCTGAAACAGGTCGCCTATAGGCAGAAGAACATACCAAACCCTTGGGGTCACTGAGAGCCTCCTAGGTTTGATGTGAGGTCATAGGAATGCAAATGGCTTGAGTGTGATCTCACGGCACACCTTTTTTAAACTTCCCAATTCTGCTTCAGATATTAACCATTTCAGTAAAAATGAAAATACAAACCTGAGGATATGATAATGTGATCTGCTGAAAATGTCCATTAATTTTCTGGGCGTATGCCTGGTCACAAATCTGTAGAAGCTTTGGGTTTCAACACACTATACAGTTTGATCAACGCTATTGGCAGTACTAAAATACCTGTGCCTCACTGCAGGTTGTATCCCACTGACATCAGTAAAATATGATGGAAATAGCTCTGCACTGACCCATGCTTAGCACATGGGTGGGGCATGGGAGCACATTTACACACCTAAGATTCAGTGGTGTAACTACGGAGGAGATACACCCTCTGTGGGACCCTCTGGTGGGGCCCCTGGATCTTCTTCCTCTGTAGGGGGGCCCTGGGTAATTTGTAAGGCATAAAATCGTGGGTCACCAATGATTTCTTGCATGTAGCTGATCATCTGCAATTTTTGTTTGCACCGTAAATGACCTGTGATTTATCCCAGGAGGGGGCTGGGCTTGCAGGGGGGGCTGGCCCCCAAAGTTATGCCACTGACGACATTTAACATGTTCATGGCAGATGTTGTGTACAAGTCCCCCTTGTGTCAGAGCATGTTGTGCCTTAAACCTCACATACAACTGGCACACGGAGCTGGTATACATGGGCGCAAGATGGTGCAAGAGCTTCTCAATTTGGCTTTTAATGGGCGCAATTAAACACTGTTATTTAGTATTTTGTACGTGCGCATAATTTCACTGTAGCTCTCGAGACGATTCGCAAAAAATAACTGATCAAAATTCTCAATATAGCAGCGCAATGTTATTTTGGCCAAAAACACCCACGTATCAGATGTCAATTGAGATTACGTTTGGAAAGCAGATTTATGTCCCTTATGTTTATTTTCATTTCTTAACCTTGTCGTTCCTGTTCAGAGCTGTTATGCTTTCTGGAAAAATCTGTTGCCGTTATATCACAGCGTATAAGAAGTTAAAGAGGAAAGAAGTACAGAAGAATCAGAGTGCCAGCTATTCATATAAAAACACAGCAAGAACATTTAATAGAGAATATTTAATAGGGAAAAGTAAAGGTTTTGCATTGGCACCTCAGGGTTTGATCCCCATGTCTTTTAGGTGCTGCACATGTGAGTGCGGAATGGACAGGTGAGATCACCTGAGATTACAAACTTGGAACAGATAATTCTTTAATCTCATTTATATATTTTTGTTGTTTGTTTGATGTTAAATTTGGCTTCTTTTTCTGCTTCCCTGCAGTGGCATCTTCCTTCTTTAGTAACGTCCAAGAGATCTGCATTAAGATAGAATATTTGCCATACACTGTAAACACATAGGTGCTCTTGGCTCCTATGGGCTGGGTTATCAAGAAGGAACGTAGGGCCATTAGGCTCCTCCCCCCGATCTCTGGCCCCGCAACAGGTGCATAAGACAGAATCTTTTGGGTTTGACATGGTGTTTTTTGCCTTAAGTACCTTTTCACCATAGGGCTTGGAACAAAGGGACACTCCAACCATTGCACAATGGCTAGTGTGAAGATCAAAGGGGTGTCCCCCAAGCATTGCAGCGAACAGAGGTCCAAACTACCTTGCCCTTTAGCCCTGTTAGGCTGGGGGTCAGGGATTTTTGCCAACTAGTTGGTTCTTCCTGAAGAAAACCCAGTTAAACAAATGAAACACAAATTATTATATTTTGTCATGTATTTATTTTGCATCTGGCAAAATTCAGTTACTTTTGGTCAATATTTGGTGTGACCCCCTTGAGCAGCAATAACTGCAACTAAATGTTTGCAGTAACTATGGATCAGTCCTGCACATCGACTTGTAATGAGTAATTTGAGCCCATTCCTCTATACAGAACTGCTTCAGCTCCTGGACATTGGTGGGTTTACTCTTACTCACATGACCCACTTGCTTTAGGTCTTTCCACAAGATTTCAATTGGATTAAGGTCAGGACTTTGACTTGGCCATTCCAGAACATTCACTTTTTTCTTCTTTGACCATTCTTTGGTAGAAAGACTTGTGTGTTTATGATCCACTGTCTCTTGACAGATGCCTTGATGGTTTCCTTTAGAATTCTCTGGTTTTGTTCAGAATTCATTGTTCTATCACTGATGGTAAACCATCCAGGCCCAGAAGCAGCAAAACAGGCCCAAACCAGAACACTCACAACATCATATCACCATGCCCTGGAATGCAGAGTTTTTCTTCTGGTAACGCTCCTCATTTTAGCCAAACATTTCTTTTTTGGCTTCATCCAACCACAAAAAATTCTTCAAGTATCCTTTTGGTTTGTCCACATGATCTTTAGCAAACTGTAAAGCAAAATTTTTGGGTAGAGCAGTGGCTTTCTCCTTGGTACCCTGCCATACACATTATTGCTGTTCAATGTTCTCCTGATGGTGGAATTCATGAACATCAACATTCACTAATGTGTCTGGCTATTATGGGTCTATTTAAGCCAGTCCTCTTCTGCCTCCTAGTTCTGTATCATTAATTTTATGCGCAGGGCTGGATTTTAGCGGTGGGCGCCCCTTGGCAGTGCGGTCCTAGCTCTAGTGAGTGAAGGGGAGCTGTGCGTCCCCAGTGATCCTCAGCAAGTGGCTGGGCGGCATGCTGCCCTAACAACTTGCCGCCCCAGGGCCCGGGCCTTTGTGGCCTCACCACAAATCCGGACCTGTTAATGCTGGTGATCTTGCCCCCTTTCCCCTGTTCCAGCTTTGCTTCTGAACCCTTGTTGCTGAACCCTTGCTTCCAATTATTAACCTCTGGATTTTGACTCGGCCTGTTTCCTGGATATTCACTGTGACTGTACTCCACCTGCATCAGACCTTGGCCTGTACCCGACTACAAGAGAACTCTGCCTGCCCTGATCCTTGTTTGTTTATGGACTTGCACCTGCTCACCTTACCAACCACAGGTTATGTCTGGACTTGTTCCCAACATATCAGCTCATTATACATTGTTTTGTTTGCCATTGTTACCACTAATTCTCTTGTTTCATGTCAAATGGCTTCCATTTTACCTTACAATGTGCATAACGTTGGTTACACAGTACATAGGCTCTTTCCTACAAACTATTACCTGAGTTGGTAACGGACAGGCTGCTCCTGGGCAGTCTCTTGTAAGAAGCAGCATAAGACATTTCCTTTAGTTGCAGAGTAACAATTACAATTTTGATTCATTAAAGTGCAGCACAAAACTATTGTGTGCTAAAGAGCAAACCTCATCTGGAAAACTATGGCCTGTCTAATAGCAAACAATAACAACACAATAGAATAACAAGGGGACTGAAACTGAAATAAAATGGTTGTGGTTCTGAATAACAAACAAATTCCAGAAAGCTGGACGCCTGCCCACCTAAACATCAGAGATCAACATGTCAGAGAATCCAGTCCTTTGTCCTGCACTGTCTATTGGACGGGCGCCTTTTCTCTTTTAACCTGCATTTTGAATTGAGGAACTAGAATCTAATGTGTAATTGGACAAAACCAACTCTGAATTTGGTGCTTAAAATAAAATGCACCTAGAAAATCTGCTAAGAAAATAAGAAGCCCTCACACTGATAATTGGAGGGATAAATGTGTAGCCTTCAGCTGCCATATCCCAGTACAGAGTGATGGGAACTGAGTCCCCTTGGTAGAGTCCAATAGACAAAGCCTATCAAAATTGAGAACTATGTGACACGTACCCACCAGCTAATTCAATGTCTCTGCCAGAGCTAATTGCAACAAGAAATGCAGCGAAACATCGCCTAAATTCCACCCTCACCGCTTTACCAGTACAAGCACCAGTGAAGTGACTGGAGTGAAGTTTAATAGGTGTACTAAATAAATCACCTTTACCAAGGAGTCAGGGTGCTAGAAATATTTTATTTGGGGGCCAGCCCCTGTTACTTGATCTGAACTTCATATTTATATTCTGCTCTGATGAAAATCTAGAGGTATCTTACATTTGCTGGTGGAACCCTCTTGATGGGAGAAGTAGTTCTGTTGACCGGAGGAGTATTACAGTCACTCTTAGAATATGGTGTTTTCCTGGCATGAAACATAGTGGGTTTTTTCCATTTTTTTAAAGCCTGGGATAGTGCTTTCATTATACACAAAGTGCACAGTGCAAAAAGTGCAAGTACAGGTGTCCTGAGTGAATCCTACCACAAGAACATGGGCTCTAAAATACCGAAGTGCCCCAGGCCAAAGGCTCTGATGGTGTCTTAAGTCTTTGGGCTCACATTCGAAGCTAGAGCGAACCATGACATCCCAGACCCCCCCGTCACAAAATGCACAGACAGGGGCAATGATATTTAGACTCGGGTGCCATAAGGCTCTGGGCGGCGGCCAAATATAAAAATGTTCTTGCTGGCCAAAAGGCCGGAGCGGAGAATAAAAGCAAGATAAAAGTGCATTGTGCAATGTGCTAGACCATGTAGTCAAGGTCGAACTGGGCAGGCAGGAAAAAACCCGGTGGGCCCCCAGCTCTTGTGCGATTGTTCTTCCTGTTCGAGACCTCCCTTCTTCGTGACAGTTTTGGCAAAAACACAGTGCATGCACGTTTGCTCTCACTTGCGGTGCAGTGGGGGGGCTATGGGGAGCCCTGAGCAGCAGCCCCGGTGGGACTTGCCCCCCCCCAGTCTGACCCTGCATATAGTGAGTCTAGCAACCCCTGTAGGGGCTAACCATATCTGTTGCTTTTTGGAATCGTATATTTGTATTCAGGCCAAGACAGGATAACGTGTTTTTTTTAATGTTCCTACTTGAGTTTGATACGAGAATGAGAAATAATTAGTATCCGGCCTTAACGGATTCCAATGGAAATATTTAACCCCGAGGTAGATTTCTGCTCATTTATAAATGGGTTTTGTCGTTTTCTTTGTAAAATGTCAATGGGCAGCATTACTCTAAATGGGCACGAGATTTGCCAAGTGAGTACAAAGCTGAATAGGTCCCAAGTTACAATGAGAATGGCTGTTGGATATTCCCTTCCATTACTCAAGGGAACTAAGACTAATCATTTATATTGTTTCTGCTTCTCTTGGTCTCACTACCAACATAATTAGTCCATAGCACTCGGATGTCACATCACGTCCAATTGCTCATTATAGAGTATCAGGGTGATGGGGTAACTTTGGTACAGGGCAATTTATGTTATGGTTGGGAAATACCTGCTGTTGCCTTGAGCACTTGGCAGACTCTGTAACCAAATATAGGGGATGGCCCATAATAAAAGGGGGCAAGAATGGATATAGTCCCTTGGGGTTCTGGTTAATGTAAAGTGTGTGTGCAAAGCATCTCAGTGTAAGAAGCAGAAGATCTTCCCAAGGTTAACGTGGTAGTATTGTATTCAGGTACTTGTAATTAGGCCATTGTATAGGGAATGTATACTAAAACTGATCATAGGAATGGGACATTATTTCATCAATGTGCTTTATTATATAGAATATCAAATCAAGCTTGCTATATATATATATTTATATTCTGCAGCAGAACTTAAATGCACCATCAGTGTTATAAACTGAAATACCAAAAGACCTGCTATGTTTGCTGACACTTAAAAACTCCCAAAGTGATGACTAGTGAACAATGTGCAGTTGTAACAATGAGCGGCAGGGTATATGAATAGGCCTAAAGGCAACATTTGTCCCTGCTAATCCTGTGTCTGAATAATGTCACGCTGATCACCTAAATCCATTATGTGCTCATTATGGGCAGAGTTTTTGTAAGGTCCAAGTGAGAAAGAAAGGGTAGCGCAGAACAAGAAACCAACTAGTGATGCCACATATTTCAGTCATTAAAAATCCCTGGGTGCCAGAGGCTGTAACACATTTCACAGGGAATTGTTTTCTTAAAGGTATTTATTGTGTTGGTTTATGTATTATTTATTTATTATTATTGTTATTATTATTAACATGTATTTGTAGAATGCCAA